>JAWHQI010000281.1:0-1210168 GCA_033032865.1 Dactylorhiza incarnata
AGAGTGCGACGACGACGATTCTCCACTGAGGAGCATGTTGAAGGCCTCCCGAAGAGAGGGAAGCGGCTCACGATGGCGACATGTAGGCGAACAACGTCAAACTCCATGTTGTCCCCATAGAAACACGTGAACCCGGATCGATCGCTAGCTTTCTGAAGGGCCACCGCATCAACCGTACAAGCAGCAGTGAAGTATTGAAGAAATCTAGCTCTTGATAAAGGTGCTCAAACTCAGAATAGTAGGCGGCAATGGTCATAGTCCCCTGCTTCAGTTCCAGAACACGGCGAGTGAGCTCGTACACTTGCATCGAACTGCCCGCCTGAGAGTAAGTATCACGGACCCATGTCCAAATATCATAGGCGGAGTCCAACAACATATAACTACGATACACCTGAGGAGACATCGAATGAAGTAACCACGAGACGACCAACGAATTGTCCGCATCGCATTTGCGCCATGAGGGATCGGTGCGTGGTGGTTCAGCAGTGGTACCATCAATAAGTCCATATAACTGGTGGCTGCGAATAGCATGCTGGGCCGCCCTTGACCATTCCAGATAATTTGTGCCATCCAATGCAACAGTAGTAATCTTCAACGGGCCAGACTGGCCATGACTCCGAGGAGGATCACCCGAGGAACCGGGCAAAGCACCAGATCGGGAACGGAGGAACCGGGAAGAGCACCGGATTGAGAAGAGGGGAGATATCGGATGGATCATCCATTGTAGAGAACAAAGATATCAAAAGAAGTTGAAAAACATCCTACAGTGTGCCCCTTAGATCTGGAAGCCGAAGAGAACACTGAGGATGTGAGGGTGGTGTCTCCGACAGTCCCCATGAAGGACAAAACGGCAGGCTGGAAGAGGGGATCGGGCGCTGGCGGCGAGCTAGGCCAAAAAAAGAGCCAGCCGCCCGATCAGGTGCGACAGTACGGGAGCGAGCAACGCTCCCCGCGAGCGACGAAGTCGGGCGCGGACGATGCGGGATCGACGAAGTCGGGCGCGGACGAGTCGCCGGAGGAAGGACGAGAAGACGCGAGGGCGGCGGGATCTGGAGCGGCGAGACGCGAGCGGCAGGAGCGTCGATAGCTCTGATACCAAGTGGAAACCGCTAAATGATATTGATTCGATGCCCTAAACCAGGCAAATAAGATACATATATAGGAGATATACACGTGACATATCACGTGTATTAGATAAATGCGGAAAGAAAATAAAGCGAATATTCAACTATTACTTGATGTGGACAAATTATCATATTTTTACTTGCATTATGTTAGTGTTACTATATTTATAATTCTTGTTAATTCATTTTTTAACAGAAAATATCTAGTGATGAATCTGAGAATACTAGAGAAGAGCACGATGAGCCCGAGATCATTAGAAGAAATTATGCTATCGCTCATCATCAAATGTGTGGTAGCGGCAATATGTTTTATCTCCGAACACACCTCATTGTTAAACTATCCAGTTCCATCAATGACTTCAAAGCAAACAGATGATAAATGGGTTGGAGAGCTACTTCGTGGTACTCGAGTGAGATTTCATGACTCATTCATGATGAGTCAAGAAATTTTTATGGATCTATTGCATTCTTTGGAAGAGAAGTGTGGTTTTCAGGGAACAAGAGCTGCATCCCGAGAAGTCCTATCATTGACAGTATATATATTGTCTCATAATGAATTAATGAGAAAAAACCGCGAACGATTTCAGCACTCAACGAAGACAACTAGCAGATTTTTTGCTCGAGGTGTCGCGCTTTGTTGCAGTTACCCGAGGAAGTGGTTCAGCCATCAGATAGGTCTTTCGGCTGCACTCCGCCAGAGATTATGTATGACAGACGTTATATGCCTTTTTTTAAATTGCGTTGGGGCAATAGATGGAACACATGTCGACGCGTGCATACCAGTAGGAAGTCAAGTTCCATATATTGGGAGAAAGGGCAGACCGACACAAAATGTCACGACGGCTTGTGATTTCAACATGTCATTCCCTTCCTTATGGCAGGTTGGGAGGGATCTGCGCACGACAGTCGCATTTTCAATTATGCCATAACTGATCCTCGCTATAAGTTCCCTCAACCACCTCAAGTTAATAATAAAAATTCAGTTCATCTAATTATTACTTTAAATATTTTCCGTTGTTAAAATTTTTATAATATTTTTCAGGAAAATATTACTTGGTTGATTCTGGCTATCCTCTACAAAAAGGATATTTAAAACCATATCAAGATACAAGGTATCATCTGCCAGACTTTGCCCGTGGTGGACGTCGCGCAGAAGGACGTCGAGAGATGTTCAATCATGCGCACTCATCATCGCTTAGAAGTGTGATAGAACGAGCGTTCGGCGTTTGGAAGAAGAAGTGGGCCATACTACGGGACATGCCAAGCTATCGCTTTGACAAACAGACAGATATTGTGATGGCCACGATGACTTTACATAATTTCATTCGCCGGCACCCTTCGCGTGTGGATTTTGATTTCAGTGAGTCCGAGCAGAGGGGTCGAGATGATGGAGTGGTCACACAAGAGCGGCAAGATGCATGCTCTGACACTACAGGTGGTGTAGAGGAGATGATCGCGCTACGTGATAGTATAACGGATCAGTTGTATGAATCTAGATCGTAGAAGGAGATATCATGACAAATGGTTCATGTAGACATTATTTTGTGTTTGGTATTATATTATGGAAAATATATATTTTTTCTGATATTTGGTGAGAAAAAAAAATTCGCTCAAAACTCCGTTTTGTTTCCGAACAACTTTTTCAAAACTACGTTTTTACAAACTCTATTTCACCCAAACAGTTTTTTAACAAAACTCTGTTTTCCAGAATCAGCAATTTTCCTATCAGCAGCTTTCCATCAGCAACAGCCTAACCATACAGAGCCTAAGTGTGTATAATCCGATGTCCCCCCACCAACCTAGGATTAGAAGAACTCCCAATCCGAAAATAAGTAAGTCTATGCAAGAGGGGAAAATGTTCATAGATAGAGCTCCTAAACCAGATCCCTTCCCCTAACAACTCATGCCTATTTATAGGATTTGAACCATGCCCCGCAAGCACCATGCCTGGCCTCCCGAGCATGCTATAAATGGGCTTGGGTAGGTCTAGAGACTACCCCCCCCACCCCCCCCCCCCCCCCCCCCCCCCCCCCCCCCCCCCCCCCCCCCCCCATTAAATGCACTTCAGACTCCCATTTGATGCGCCTTTACTGTCTTCTGATGCTGTTACCACTAACGTGGTAATCATCGGGGTGATCTCACATGGGCGAGTGCTTATGGGCCTCAGTGACTACCTCGAAGCTCGGCGAGACCCACGGGACTTCAACAAGTATTCCAAGATCTCGTATTGTCTTTTGATGCTTCTTTTGCTTCTTGCATGGTGCTTGCCCTTGGGGGTGAGAGAGTCACTGACTTGGGAAGATATTTGTGGACGTAACAGCTTCCTACCGTGTACTAATTGTAGTAAGACAATTCACCGTTTTGAGTGGGCTAGATTATTTTGGTCGCCCATCGCTCAACATGTCTTCATTCTGATATTGATACTTCCTCGAACTCTACTACTCTCTCTCTCTCAGCTTATGATCGATTGACTACACTGCCTCTTGTGCCATTTCCTCCGGATCTACTACTATTGTCTCCACCGATCATTCAACTGTAAATTATTCTCCTCCCTCCACATGCCATTTCTTCCTCCCGTTGTTGTCATCGATGGTTCCCCAACTCCCATCTCTTGTAAAGGGGTGTTCATCTTAATCTATCTTTACTCTCTCTAAAGTTCTATAGGCACCACCATTTTTCGATCAAGGTACCGTAAATTAATCATCTGATTAAACTCACGTTTGTTTCATAACATTTTCCCCTTCTCATTGTGTCTTTCAAGATCCCAGTTCGAAGCAGATGATCGACAAATGTGTTAAGGTTGGAGGATTTTACTACCCATGCACACTACACAAACAACCTTCGTCTATTTACTCCCTTATACACATATCAAATGGCACTACTGGTCGGATCATCCTGCCCGGAATCAGCTAATATATCCTCTTTTTTGATAACTAACCTATCACACTGCAGTGGAATTTATTTTGAATGTACAAATGCAAATATTGATGGAAACTATATCCATGTTTATCTGTTTGAGGTTTCTTTATGCTAGATGACTTGATGAATACATTAATTTCCTTTCAAAAGTTTTGTAATGATTTTCGCAGCATCATTTTCTTTATTTTTTTTTTTATGTCAGAGTAGTACTAAATATAAAGGTGCACAAAAGGCTAGAGTTTGAAAAAAAAGGCCCTCGTCTGCTCCAAAAAGTTCACTAAGGCCTAGGCCGGGGTGAGGCCCCGATGTTGCTTGGCCTAATGCCCATTCTAGGTCTGGGCACTAGGCTTAACCTGGTGCAGGACCAGGCCCATTACTGCGCCTGACAGTTGGGCAGGCACCCAACATCTAATGCTGGGTGGCCCTGAACTCTGGCTGGCTCGACCCAGCCAGAAGGCCCTTGCCAGTTGCCAACCCCCCTTTCAAAGGGGTGCATGGGCCCTTACCGGAAAAAGCACAGGCCTTGCAGGCCTGGGCTTGCCAGACTTTTTTTACACCACTATCTAAATACATCCAAATTTGGTATGATAATGTTTATTCCAATGGAAGGGGAGCCTTGGCGCACCGGTTAAGGTGTTGCGGTGTGACCTTGAGGTCACATGTTCGAGTCCTCGAAGCAGCCTATTGTAAAATGTAGAGTAGGTTTGCCTACATTTCACCCTTGTGGCTGCCCCCTTTAATGTTTATTCCAATGCAGTAACTTTTCCTTTATTAGTTTGTTTTGGTCGTATTGTTCTTTTTTTAGGTTGGTGATTTAATTGAATTTTCCATTTATTGTGAAGGGAAATGCAGAAAGGGCCAAAATAATTATGGTCGGTGACACACTAAAGAAGGCAAGTGATGCTTCAGGTGGTGGATTCAATGTCATCCAGGATCTAATTGATGCAGAGTATTGAATTTATCTTTTATTCAATTTAGAATAAAGTGATTTTAAAGTGCTCTAAATTTTCTCATTTCATGCCAGCTCACCCAAGAAAATGCTACTATGAAAAGTTTACTGAACATTCTCTTTAAATAGTCTTATTGCATGAATGTATCTCTTAGTTATAAGTATTACTTTGATGTTGACCTTTACTGGTTCATGCTGTCAGTGTATAATATAAACTTTAATGGTAATTGAGCATTCAAAGGTAAAGATAAAATATCTAGATTTAATTAGTGTGGAAGTCAAAACCAGCAGTACTAAGTCAATGCTATACAACCAAAAGCAATGCATAGTTCTGTCAGAGTACACCCATAATTCTGTCAGAGTACAATGAGCCAAGTCTGACAGATTAGAGAAATTAGATCACCTTTGAGCAGGGAAGAAGTTGCCTAGATATCTGTCAGTGCATGATCGACAATACTTGTTTGCCAGTACTTGGTAACAATACTCTACACATGTGTATAGATCAAAATGGGTCAGCTCTACTGCAAAAATGAATTTTGTGTTAAAGATAATGAATGAAGAGGGAACAAAGAAAATATCTTCATTATTTTTATTGATCTTTAAAAGTGTAAGATTGATCAAAAGAAATAAATTGGTATGAAGAAATAAGTGTGGCGTGTATATTGAAGTTATTAAAGATCTATATGATTAAACACTAATTAATATTAGAAATAATTGTGAAGTGACTAAAGAACTTTCTTTTATGGCCTAGCCCGTAACATCGATCGTGATCTCGTCGAAGGTGGTGGTGGAGACAAATATAAGGGACCCGAGCTCGAAATGCGAGGTGGACAAAGAAGGGGAGTCTTGCTCAACCCTAACCCTAGAATGAGGATGAAGAGAGAAGAACTAGAGAGAGGAAGAGAACTAAATAGAGAGAGGAAGAGAACTAGAGAGTGGAAGAGAACTTTTCTAATTTCATTCATAATCTCATACATGACCCAAGGGGTCTATTTATAGAGTAGAATGACATGGACACTAAAACATTAAATGAAAGGGATGCACACAATACTAAAATATTAAGACTCTAATGACTCAATACTACTCGAATCCAATACATAAAGGCTCGTAATAAAATATGCGTAATATAACCACTAATAGATAACTGACAACGTTGGACCCTAACATCCCGCCGTTCTTAAAATCGAGCTTGCCCTCAAACTCGAATGAGACTTGCACGACCTGATCATCTGACTTTTGATTTCCCTCCAGAACATCTCGCGGTAGTGCATCGCTGTAGCGGAGCCTGCATTGAGCGGTCGGCCGCCATCGTGCTCACAACTATCATGAAGGGTTGTAAGGATCTGACGTGGGGGAGGCGCTTGCCGAGGGAACACTACAACAACAACACTCGAGCCTTTATCCCACTATAGTGGGGTTGGCTTGCTGAGGGAACACTGCCGGGTAAAAATTTGACATCGGAGCAAGTGCTCCCGATAGGCGGTCGAGGCAACGGAGAACCCTGCTGACTGGGAGCCGCGACGTACAGAAGCGGCGACGCTGTCTGGGGGGCGATCGTCAGAAGGAGTGGCTCTAGGGGTCGAAAGACTAGGTGGCCGGAGCGGCCCCTGCGGGATGGAGACTGCGGGGACTGATGATGGCGACACAACTTGTGGTGGCATCACCACGGAGCTTGGAGACGACTATGCCAGTTGTGTAAACTGTGGGGAGGGAACAACTGGAGGCCATGGTGTAGCAACAAGAACTGCAGAGATCGGTGGAGCTACTTCAGGCGCTGGTGGGATCGATTGCTGCTGTATTGGGATCAGTGGTTCCTTCGGTGGGATCGGGCCCCCAAATTGTCTGTCATTGCTAACGGTGAGTCGCGAAAGTGCGATGTCTTATGACGCCAACATCTCTAGTAACTTCTGGAACGTCGAACGGAGGACAACTTACTCGTCTGAGCTCATCTCCACGCCAAAGGAATTAATTAATCAATATATTTTATTGAAAAATTAATAAATTATTTAATGTGGTCCAAATAGTAGCATTGACCCAAAAAATTTATCAGTATGATATGGTCTAGACTCTTTCCACCTCTTCATTTAGTTAGAACTGATTGTGAGGGAATAATGAAATTCTATAATAACTGAAATAATAAGAAACTTAGTTATAAAAGATGGACTAACTTCCTAGATAGATTACTTAAACAAAATTATCAAGTAACGTTTGAACATATTAAGGAGAAAGAAACGCCTTAGCAGGCTAGCTCTTGCGCGTCCTTAATGGATGATACTGAGAAAGTGCATATTTTACATAGTGAAAATAGAAGATACATACACATCTTAGAATACTTAAAACAAAGCCGACAGAAGCTGCAACCAGTTAATAACAACTTAGCTAGAGATAGCAGACATAAAATGCTTCCTTATCACCCATCGATTTAATATTGAAAGGGAAATAACGAGTCTTAGCCATGGTGACACTACTACTGATAGTGATCCTAACAATGATTAACATTTACTTGTACAGATGGAACACCCGACGCATTTCGCCTTTGGCCCCTTCTGACTATAAGTCTATCCAACCCCCAGTAATAGCTGCATTTGCAAAGTACCAATAAGTCAGAAAAGAATTAGCAAATGGAGAAGAAAATGTATTAGCAAGAGTTCTGGATAGAGAAATAGCTGCATTTGCAAAGTACCAATAAGTACTTAGAAATATAACCACTACCTGCTATGACATCTTACGAGGTACTCAAATCACATGCACAACGTATCAAGAAGAAAGTCAGCCACAATTTTCATATTTATTATTAACATATTGATGTAGCTCGATCGCAAAATATAACGGTTGCCAATATAAAATTTAATACTCCCAATTAGTATTTTCTAAACAAAGCCAATTAAAAGTAATTAAGGATACCCATTTAAGCAGACTGTATCTTCCAACTGTTTAAAAACATAGTCAAAGGTATCATTGTCGAAGTGAAGGTTAGATCTGTTTCTCCATGCTTCGAAGAAAACTATTTAGAGAATACTAAGCATGAAGTGTTACTCCGAAGGACCGAGAAACCCTTAATCTACCATAAGGCACTCCTAGCAGAGGTCTCAGTTGTACAACCCTGTATTCGCCGAGTATGTCCTAGAGGCAAAAGATATTTGGTCACATTATTTTTCAGTATGTTCCAGGGCAGGGAGAGAGGAGGGCGAGCGGTGGAGGTAGAGGCCTCCCTCTCGCCCAGCGAGAGGAGGTGGGGCGAGCCCCCCTCTCGCCCCCGCCCCCAGCAAAGGGGGGGCGAGAGGAGGTGGGGCGAGCCCCCCTCTCGCCCCCAGCAAAGGGGGGCGAGAGAGGTGGGGCGAACCCCCCTCTCGCCCCCGCCCCCAGCAAAGGGGGCGAGCCCCCCTCTCGCCCCCGCCCCCAGTAAAGGGGGCGACAGGAGGGGGACGAGCCCTCCCTCTCGCCCCCATCCCCAGCAGGGGGCGAGACAGGAGGGGGCCGAGCCGTCCCTCTCGCCCCCATCCCCAGCAGGGGGGCGAGACAGGAGGGGGCCGAGCCCTCCCTCTCGCCCCCATCCCCAGCAGGGGGGCGAGACAAGAGGGGCCTGGGCCCTCCCTCTCGCCCTCATCCCCAGCAGGGGGGGCGAGACAGGAGGGGCCTGGGCCCTCCCTCTCGCCCCCATCCCCAGCAGGGGGGCGAGACAGGGAGGAGGTCAGCCCCCTCTCGCCCGGCCCCGGGAGGGTGTTCTGGTCTGCGTTTAGCGCTGCAGAACAGCGGGATTTGGTTATTCGCAGGCCAAATCCAGGGGCATTTTGTTAACTTCGCAGTCAGTTTTTGGTTATTCGCAGCCCATTTCCAAAATTCTATAAATAGGACCAAGGGGGCACCATTTGGGGGCAAGCTTGTTCTAGGTTAGCTCCCTCTCTCTCTCTCTTCCCACTTCCTCTCTCTAGTGGGTGAGGAGAGCCTCCAAAGGTGCCCAAGCCCGGCATTTGGCTTGGGAGGGGAAGCGCTCTAAAGATCTTCCGGGTATGTGGTGGGACCTCCTCGCCGAGCCCTTGGTCCAGTTCATAGTTCCAACACCTTCAACCTAGAGCTCTCCCTTGGGGGAGTAAGAGTTGGCCACCCCTCAACTTGTTGGGGGCCCCGAACTCCACAGAGACCGAGAAATCGGTTTCAACACCAGTTAGCAATGAAGTGTGTAATATCCGCCAGCAGATACACGCATACCAGGGATTTATCAAAACATACAAAGATGAACTCCCTTTTCGTGATGAAGGGTTTTTCGTAGCAGAAGACTTCAATTTTTTGCATCTACATCCACCGGGAAGAAGAGCTAAACCTCCATTTACGCAACTTAAGCTTTAAAAATCCAGATAGTATGTTGACCAATTATTTCTACAAAAATAGAGAAAAATATTTCATTAAAGAATTCAGCATGCAACTAGAATACCAATCTAGCCAGAAAGAAGACAGTACTAGCCAGATAGTAGGAGGAATTAGAAGTAGCCATAAGACACAGCTAGTCAGAGGTGATAGGAACAAGTAAGCGGTCTTGAGACTAACTGGTAATGGGTTAGCAGAAAGAATTACTAAGCAGTTTTATCAAAAAAATTTAATAGTATGTTATGGTCTAGACTCTTTCTGCCTCTTCATTCTGAGCAAAAAAGAAATATTACTTGGAACTAATTGTGAGGCAACAGTGAAATTCTATAATAACCGATGATAGTGATCATAACAGTGATTAAGATTTACTTGTGCAAATGGAACACCCAATGCATCTCGCCTTTTTCCCCTTCCGATTACAAGTCTATCCAACCCTCAGTAATCTTAGATTCCGCACTAGCCACATAGTAACACCCCACCAACAATGCTTGTTAGACAATATGTGGAACTGATGAAAACATAACTTTTTTAACGATATTATTGAATGCGTAGCAAGCCACTTTACATTTATTAATAGTCAATCACATGGGTTAAAGGCCGAGCCCAGTACCATCGGTAACTTAAGACCTAATGCCACTAGTGATATACAAATATTACAAGCCTTCCTTAGCCAAGCAGAACAAAAACTAGCCGAGCAAAAATAGATCATAAGTGATTTGGAACAATTAACCAAACAAGTTAGAAATAATTAGCAAATGCAGAAGAAAACTGACAGATCTAACCTATGCCAATAGTCATAGTCAAAGAAAACATATTAGCAAGACTTCTGGATAGAGAAATAGCTGCATTTGCAAAGTATCAATAAGTGCTTAGAAATATAGCTATTATCAACTATGCCATCTTACGAACTCAAATCGCATGTACGACGTATAAAAAAGAAAGTCCGTTACAATTTTCATATGTATTATTACATATTGATGTAGCTCGATGGAAAATATAACGATTGCCAATATAGAATTTAATATTACTGATCAAATGGACTTGGAATTAATCTCCCGACTAGTATTTAGTATTTACTAAACATAGCCAAGTAAAGGTAATTATGGATACTCGATTAGCAGATTGTATCTTCCAATTGTTTAAAAACATAGCCAACGGCGGCACTGTCGAAGTGAAGGTTAGATCTGTTCCTCCAGCTTCGAAGCCAACTATTTAGAGAACACTAAACATGAAGTCCTACTCCGAACAAGGACCGATAAACCAGTTATCTGCCAGAAGGCACTCCCAACAGAGGTCCTAGTTAGCAATGAAGTGTGTAATATCCCCTGCAGATACACGCGCATACCGAGAATTTATCAAATCATACGAAGATGAACTCCCATTTCTTGATGAAAGGTTTTCCGTAGTAGAAGACTTCAATTTCACTTCTACATCCACCAGGAAGAAGAGCTAGAACTCCAATTACGCAGCTTAAGCTTTAAAAATGCAGATAGTTGGTTGACCAATTACTTATACCAAAATAGAGCAAATATTTCATTAAAGAATTCGGCATGCAGCCAGAAGCCCAATCTAGCCCAAAAGCAGGCAGTACTAGCCAGAGAGTAGAAGGGAATCACAAGTAGCCACAAGCCACAACTGGTAAGAGGTCATAAGAACAAGTAAGCAGTCTTGAGACTAACAGGTAATGGGTTAGCAAAACGAGTTACTAAGCAACTTTTAGCAAAAACCAGATGCGTCTGGTATATAGTGGGCAGTTTCTTTTTACGAGTAGAATAATGAATGCATTCTACTTTAGTCACTACCAGGGCTCCCTTACGCCCTGGAAACAATTGTGGGACTCCTTTCCACAAAGAAGATAAGTGTTCCACGGGTTGAACAATGAGCATGAGTGGTGTGTGCGTTGTAAAGTAAGAAATAAATGCTTTATGGGCTGAGTAAGGTGTGCATTGTAAAGTGAGCATCAACACAACACTGTGTGGCGGATGTGTCGTTTGAGTGGTGCCAATAATGTAAAAGTAGACCCCCTTTCTCTATAAAAGGAACGGGTTTGCCCCCAGTAGGGGATATCAGAAAAACCACCAAGTAAGAGGAAGAGCGAGGTGTTGTAAGAAAAGTGAGAAGCGTCTCATCTGTCTGTAAGCATCTTTAGTGGTACTAATAACTTTGTTTTTCTATCAATCTCTGTTGGTATTTTGTGCACTAGTTCCTTTTAATACTTAAGGAGTAGTCGACTTCCCCTCCTTTAAAGGAGGAAAGAACCTGAACACTCTTCCTGCATCTGGAGATGATCCACAGGTGTGTGCTCTTGACAGCACACCAGTGGATTACTGCACTTAAGCTCTACCCATGGGTTGCTGAGGCTAACCCTAAAGATGTAAGAACGCCTGGTTAAGCAAAACATAACTGAAGAATATGGATAAGGATCCCGAAGGCACCTTGGGAACAAGTACTGCCATGCAGGAGGTCGTAGGGAAAAGACACCACAGCCGCATGTGAGATACTGATGTGTAATTCATAAGTTATGCATATGCATAACCTGGACTACTGAGATCTAAGAGGATGTAGTAAGAACCCATGGAACCATCTCAAGGTCAGGATGACCCTCCCTAAAGATCATCCCTAAGATGCGGGAGGACGAAGCAGGTTCGAAGTATTCTTGAAGAGAAGAGGAATTTCAAATTATAGTTTAATAAAGCTAAGGATAAAAAGTAGAATGAAAATAAAGAATAGGATCCGAGGCTCCTACCTAGTAGCCGACCGGTTTGGTAGAGTAGTATAATAGGTAACACACTCCCTCTTAACTGTAATGGTCTGGTTTTGGTCTTCCAAACAGAACTTACGCGATTCTACTAAGCATGAGGTGCATTGATATCGTAGTGGCAATGTAAGATATCTGAAACAATAAATACATGGTTTGTCATTACTACCACTATTACTTTTCCACGTATGACTACAGGGAGTCATTTAAATTTGGTTTAAGTATTGACTTAAGATGTCTAATTTTGATAAATTGTCTTCATACGGCTCTTTACATTTTCGATCAAATTCTACTAATCCACTTGCTAATCCTTCATTATCACGGTTTGAATCCTCTAGACATCTATCATCTTGATCGTTATTACTAATTACACTATAAACACTCTTTGTTTCACTAATGGTTTCGTCAATATAAATCAAATCTTCCTTAGTACAAGCTATTACCGATACTTGTTTGTTATGGATATTATGGCGTCTGTTACATTCTTTAGCTAGGTGATCAGTAGATCCGCAAGTAAAACAAGCTATAGTTTTTCGTTAATTCTATTCTTATCATATTTTCGACCATGTTTATCTTTATTAAGGTAGGGTTCCCTAGTATCACTTCTGCGAAGGTAATGCTTTTCTTAGGTTTATATCTAGTATCATGTTTTTGATTTTTTATACGATTTTCTGAAAGTGCACATCGTGTCTCTGAGAATCCTCTAGAGGGGGGTGAATAGAGATTTAAATTTATTTCTATTCTAACTGTGAAAACAATAAAAGCAATCTAAGAATTTATGCTCACAAAAGATCTCAGGCAGAATAAAC
The DNA here is from genome assembly GCA_033032865.1 of Dactylorhiza incarnata. NCBI lineage: Eukaryota > Viridiplantae > Streptophyta > Magnoliopsida > Asparagales > Orchidaceae > Dactylorhiza > Dactylorhiza incarnata. The sequence continues at coordinate 12,925 of JAWHQI010000281.1, forward strand.
TTGTGCTGAAATGTAAAGCAAAAATAGTAGAATAAACTAGCTATAGAGACAGCACAGAAAATTGGCAACCAGGAGACACACAGATTTTTATAGAGGTTTCCCAAAATGTGGGTACTCCCCTCTTTTACCACCTGGTAGAGATGCACCACAGTGCCCGAGTCTTTTGATAAGGAGATTCTTAGAACCACTGACTTTTGACAAGGAGATCATGAATCACCAGATCTTTTGATAAGGAGATCTTGAACCACCAGATCTTTTGATAAGGAGATCTTGAACCACTGAATCCTTTGAAGAGAGATTAATAAAACTCTTTTACAGAATTAGAAAGAAGGAGAAGAGAGAAAGTTGTAAGAATTCTGTTCTCAGAATTCTTGAGAGTATAAAGAACAACCTATTATGTTCCACAGGATTTGCTCTTGATTAGCCCCTGCTTTAGATAGTGATGAATTGCAGGTGCTTTGTATGTCAGATCCTTTGTGCTTCTGCTGATTGAGATCTGACTGCTAAGAGATTGTGATGAAGAGCAGCTTTCAGATCCTCTGTTCTATTAGATGAAGAACAATAGAGCTTTTCTTTTCTTTTCTCTTTTCTGTGTTAGGGTTCCTGAGAGAGAGAGAGGAAGAGGAAACCCTAGCAAGAAGAAGAACATCCGATTATAATTAATTCGCTTGTTTCTGTCTTCTCTTCTCCTTTTATTCTCCCCCGTGAATTTTGAATTTTTTTCCCTTTCTGGTATACCCTGAAAAGGTAATGTTCCAATGACATTCTCTTTCCTTCCTTTTTAATTCTCGGCCGGTCCATCTACAAGGAATATATTTCCAAGAAACCTTTGTCTCCTTCTTTAATGCTTCTTTCTATTTCAGGCAATTATTAAGCCGTTGGGGAACTGTCTTGAAGGATGTGGGCCATGAAAGAAGGATCAAAATGACAGCTGAAAAGTTTAACTTTTACAGACTGTATTCGACGTAGCGTCGAATTCATTTCTTCTCTTATCGATGTAACTTCGAGTTCTTGTAGAAGTAGCTCCGATTTCATCTCTGCTCTGATTGAACTCTGCTAGTTGACGTTACGTCGACATCTTATCGACGTGTCTGTTGAGTTGATCTGCCTGGCTCTGAACTTCATCTTCTGCGTCGAGATGAAGTCGACGTTGCGTCGACTTTAGATGGCTTCGACAGATAACATCTTCTGCGTCGAGTTGAAGTAGAAACTGCGTCGACTTCACTAGTTACTCCGACAAGTCCCCGACCTCTACGTCGATATCTATTCGACGTAACGTCGACTTGAGTCACTTCGACAGAACGGTTGAACCACTTGGACTTCTAGTCAGAGCAGCGTCGATATGTACTCGATGTTGCGTCGAATTCTATTCGACGCAAATGTTAACTTAGCCCAATTTTGTTTCCCTTGATCTGGTCCTGACACCCTATGTTGAGTTTGACATCCTAAGACATCTAATGACCAGATTATCCTCACTATACAATGAGTAATTCAAAGCTAGTAGATAAAATCACTTTCTTATAATTTATTAAGTTAAATCAAGGGTTTTTCCCAATATTTTCTATCATGGTTGTCATATCGTTGATGAGTGTATATATTTTAACAGAAACTGTATTCTCCCTTTAATTGTCTACTATTTTGTAGATCTGTACATTCTATATGTTTTAAAATAACTTTTCTCCAATGGTTTTATCATAGAAACATCCTGCTATGCTTACTATAATACATATAATCTTGAATGAATGATTTTATATAATTCGATTTTCTTATTAGAAGTTGCTCTAACTTTCAAATGGCCTCTACTTGTGCTGTAGTGGTAATGTTGGGTTGATATCCTAATAACAAATATGTTATCTTATTAGTAAAGTTATACATATTTGCTCCTAAAGCGATATCTCTGGCAAAGTCATGTGGATATTCCTTCTTGTAGGATTCCAATATTGCCCTGGCTGTTTCTCCTAAAAATTTATCTAAGTAGCTATACATTTCTTCAGTTGTTTTTAACTATTTTCTCATTTCGCCTAACTACCATCTGGCTCTAGATCTCGAGAAATGTAGGCAATTTTTGTGGGTCGTGTGCCATAATATTTGAAATTCTTCCATCATCGACTAATAATTCCTTATCTACGGGTTCTAATGACATTCATTTACCTTTTGTTCTGGTGGGTATCATTTTCACCTCGATACTCATTGTGCCTTGGCAGTGATGGTTGTCTTATCTTACTTTCGATCGTTGTTTCAAATGTATAGGTATTACTTCCTTGTGATCCTTGCGATGTTTCACCATTAGCTAATTCTAATGGTAGTTTGGTTTCTGAGCCTAATGGCAGTGTGGGTCATTGTTCTTCTAGTATGTCTACATCACCATATTCATGAAGGAGATAAACTCTATGTATTACTATGTTGCCTAATTCATCGAGTTCTAAACTATCATATTCGTACATTAACCTAAATCAGCCATTTTGTTTTCTAATCTAATTTGCTCGTCATACATGCCTTTAGAATTATGTTCAACTATATAACCGTCTTCTATTATGTTCATTTCATAAGGATTCAAGATATGAATCAACGTCGTTTTGGTCGAGAGTATTTCCCGAGTGTCAATAACCATGGAACCTTAGGATATATGTGTTATCATTATTCTTATATATGAGGCTATCATCCGGAACGACAACCGATTGGTTGCTTAAATTATGGCTGATATTTCTATCTAATCCTTCTAGCAATGTTGGGTCTATGCCCATTGGTTTGATCAAAGTGATTAATTAAATTAAATGTATCACCTAAGAACTAGCTCCACAAGACCTAAAAATAGGTTTGCGGCGTGTGGCTCGAGGAGCAGAGCAGGAAATTACGAGCTGATGAATGTTCTGAAGGCTAACTAAGCAGTAGCTCAGAAGGAGCTCTCGAGGGACGATCGTGCCATTCACGCTGGAGGAGACGCTTAGGGGGAAGATGTCGTTGTTGAGGACGAAGATGACAGTTGTGTGGGTTACACCCAAGGTTGTCAGGATCGAGATCCTAGGTGAGATCGTTTCGAGGTTGGATCGGATCAGATCGTATGATCGGATCGAGGATCGCAAGATCCTACAACCTTCATAAATTAAGACTAAAAATATAAAATTGAATTTTGTATAAACAAATTACATGCTCAATTAACAAAAAATCAATAAATTGAGCAGTATATGAATAATTATATTAAATTTTTTTGAATAACTAAATCAAAAAGACAATATCATACTAAGTTCACTTTCAGTTTCAGGTAGGACACTCAATGTCTACTAACAATAAAAAAATTTGGACTAATGGATTGGTGGAAGCCTAGAAACAGGAAGACGAACTAAGACTGATGGATTGCTCGTACGCTGGAAGCAAGAAGCTTGAATTGCTCGTATTCTGGATTTCTAACCGCTAGATTACTCGTACGCTAGAAAGGAAGAGAAGATGTCAGTCTGAAAGTAGGAAGCAGGAAGCCACTGGATTACCAACCACCGGATTGAAATGGAACCACTTGAAATATAAGATAAGACACTGACACCACTTGAAATGGAACCTGGTAAGGAAGGAAAAGGAAGACATTGTTTGGACCGGAAGCAACCGAAGACGTCGCTCTTGGCCTCCCCTTGTAGTCGGTAATCGACACTTGGGATACGGTAAAACATCATGATATGATTCTGTGATGGGGTATAAGGGCGGTTTTGGGATAAGGTTAAGCAATGGGTTATGGGCGTTGGACCAGTTGAATGAGATCGGGATAGGGTTGGTCATGTTTCTTGTTCCCTTTGTCCGGATCGGTAGAATCGGGTCGGGATCGCGATCCTAAAGATCCTAAGATCCGGATCGCGATCCCATCCGTAGATGTGCCGATTTAGATCCTAGGTAAGATCCGGATCGATTTACATATTCTGGGTCGTAGGATCGTAAGATCCTACGATCCGGATCGCGATCCTGATAACCATGGTTACACCTGGTGGAGGAGGCTTCTGCGGAGGAAGTTAAAAGCGCCTTACGTTGGGCTTCGTTTGAAGAGGCGTGGACTCATCGGCTACTGGGAGCTCACACAGGGTCGTGAGACTCGCGACTGGTGTAGTCAGCTGTTGTGTGCGAGGAAGCAGAGGTTGCGCGGGCTCGACAGACGCGCGGTTCGATGATGAAGCGAGGATGGAACATGGCCTAAAAGGTGGGAGGTTCGATGGGGATTGACGGTCTTTAAGTCGTCAAGGGCATAGAGAGGTGCGATGCTCGTTTTCAGCGGTTGTTCAGAGTTTGAGTCAGCTTGTTGCGGAAGAGAGGAGGACCGAAGACTCTGATACCAAGTTGTTGGGCCTAGCCCGTAACCGTGATCGGGATCTTTTCGGAGGTGGTGGTGGAGACAGAGATAGAAGGGAGCCGAATTCAGCCCATAGAGAATGCGAGGTGGAGGAATAAGGGGAGCTATGCTCAACCCTAACTCTAGAATGAGGATGAAAGGGGTGGGGGGACCAGAGAACTAGAGAGAGAGGATGAGACCAAAGAGAGGAAGATAACTTTTCATAATTTCATTCATAACCTTCAAACATGAACCAAGAGTTCTATTTATGGAGTACAACGACATGGGTACTGAAACAGTAAATGAAAGAGATACGTACAACACTAAAACATTAAGACTGTAATGATTTTACTCAACTCATTTAACTCGACTCCAATACATAATGACTCATAATAACGTATGTGTAATATAACTGCTAATTGATAACTGACGATGTGAGAAACGTATGGCACTTCCCAATTAAGACACCTCCTCCCCGCCTTTTATAGCCTTCAGGCCTGCCCCACGCCCTCTCAACAACATTCACCGACGCCTGCCCCTGCTCAAGACCTCACCGCCTTGTCCAGTTCCGCTCGCCACCTCCTCTGCATCAGAGATCGCCACATCCTTTGGTTTCGCGCGCCTCCCATGCTTCACCGCGCTCGCCAAACCTATGGATTAGGTTTATCTCGGCCTGTTGAGCTCGTAGTTTCCTCTGATATGGGCGCTCACTGATTATCCAACGAAAGCATGCAACTCCTCTACCGAGCTCGCAGAAGTCGCTTGAGTTCAGTTCTCCCTTACTTCTAGCACTCGCTCGATACTAGGCTTGAGTTCCTCTGGGCCGCTGATGCTCTCGCCGGTCCCTCAGACAACAGAACTTGCTAATCTATGACGAATTGGTCTTGCTGTGTACTCGTCCGATTAGTAGAACTCACTAATCTCACTCCTCTCCAGAGCTCGCATGTGCTGGTTGAGCTCTCCCTATTTCCAGTACTTGCCAGACACATGGATTGCTCTTGCCCACAGCTTGATCTCGCTGATAACATTGGGAATAATGCTGCGTCTGCCTTCTCCATCATCCCGTCACTCGCTCCGACTCCCATCTATTGTATCCGTGACGAACTGCGAATTACCATTATCTCCCTCATTGGGAAGAAAAAATTTGTTGAGTGGGTCCACTCGGTGCGCCGAGTCCTCCGGACCAAAGGTCTTCTTCATCATCCGTCTCACGACACACCTGTTGAGCCTACCTAGCAATGACTCTGGGATGATAGCCACGTACAATCATGGATTTTAAATTCCATGGATAGTGAGCCCTATCGAATGACTATGCATCACGAGACTGCAAATGCCATGTGGGATGAACTGACGTCTCTCTGATCTGGATAAGATAACCTTCAACACTTGTTTAATCTCTTTAGAGACCTTCAGGCCGTTGAACCAGGTTCAAATGGTGACCCTGAACTCGTTCATGGCACAGTACAAGACTCTCGTCGAGGCTTCGATTCAACACCAACCTCCGACTTTGGATTTTGCTACCCAAGGGTCTCAGAAGGATGTCGTTGGTATAACACTGATGATGGACCGATTACCACCACACCTGTGCCACAAATCACATTACTCCGCAAAAATCTTCTCCTGGATAGTGGACTCCGGTGCCACAAATCACATTACTCTGCAAAAATCTTCTCGATAAACAGACATCGCTAGTCCCCAAATTTATCATTGTTGCCAATGACGCTTACCACCCCCGTTTGCGGATCAGGAGATGTTCCTCTCACTCCGTACATTTCTCTACATTATGTACTTTATGTCCATGGTTCACATGTTAATCTTCTCTCTGTCAGTCGACTTACTCATGATCATGATTCATGACTGCTCCATCCCTATTACATCTTCCTTGTGGTGCAGGATCGACGGACGCAAAGTATCATTGGTAAAGGCCGACTGTCAAATTGACTCTACACTCTGGAATTTCCCACCTCAGCACTATCCTCTGTTACTTTTGTTGATTGGCACCAACGTCTTGTCCATACTCCTCTTCTTATACTCCGGAAGGCTCTTCTTGATTTTACGTTTTCTAAATTTACATGAGAATCTTGTATCTACGAGAAACAACATCGTTCTATCATCTCCCCTCATTGTACTAGGAGCTCTGCTTCATTTGCTTTAGTTCATTCAGATATTGAGTTCCGTAAAAAATTGCAAATTTATCTAGATATCGTTATTTCTACTTTTATTGATGATAATTCTCGCATGACATGGGTGTATTTACTGCGTGATCGCTCTGAATCACTACGTTGCTTTCTCCCATTCATTGTTGACAACTCACACTTAAATTTAGAGCTCCATTACAATTCTTCCGACTGATAATGCTCGCGAATAAAACTAGTCATGAATTTCAAAAAACTTGCAATACCTTGGGTATTATCTACCAAACATCATGTGCCTATACTCCACAACAAAATGGCGTGGCCGAGCGGAAGAACCACAACCTCCTAGAGATTGCATGCTCACTTATGTTTCAAATGCAGATTCCAAGAATTATTGACACTTCTCTACTACCACTGCGTGCTATTTAATTAATCAAATGTCTTCTACTATCCTAAAGTATGCCACTTCCCTTATCCATCCTGTTCCTCTCCACACCTCCCTTCCCCCTGCTTCCTATGTGTTTGGGCGTGTCTGCTTTGTCCATCATCTTGGCCATCCTATGGACAAGTTGGTCCCTTTTGCTACAAAACATATTTTTGTTGGGTACTCCAACACACAGATGGGCTGTGTATTACTATCCCACTGATCGGAAAACAGTCACATCTGTTGATGTCAACTTCCTCAAGGATCAACCATTCTGCTCCTCGACTCCTCATGATAAACTTCCCACCTATTATTTGGTGTCCTAACGTCCATATCAACAACACAACACCAACACCACCTCCCGTGCTCCCAACACCACCTTCTCTTCCTCTTCTCGATGTGTACACTCGTTGTCGTCCTCGGTTTGATGCCCTGAGACAGTTGCCCCTTCTGATGATGCTCCACGACCAGCTGATCCAATTACGACTCCCACTGAGGATGCACTCCCCTCTACAACTCACCCCTCTCTTATTATGTCTCCTTGTCACCGCTTATCTCCAAACCTTCACAGATTTTGCAGCTTTATTGTCTTCTATTTCCACCCTCTCTTCCGTGCAGGATGCTCTCTAGCATCCGAGGTGGCGGGCCGCGATGGATGATGAAATGACTACCCTCTAAGCCAATCAGACATGTGACATTGTCTCTCTTCCTTCTGGCCAATCCCCGGTGCGGGATGTAAATGGGTCTTCACTGTTAAGCACTGTGCTGATTGGGACGGTTGAGCACCTCAAAGGCCGTCTTGTGGCACGCGGTTTCACTCAAAAAATATCACCTCGATATGAATGAAGAGACTTTCTTTTCACTCACTAAGCTGAATGCGGTTCGGGTAGCGATCTCCTTGGTCGTCTATCAAGATTGCATTCTTTAATGGCGATTTAGCGGAGACTGTCTATATGCATCAGCCCACTGGTTATGAAACCACGAGGTGAGCCTCTTGTCCACAACCTCAGGAAATCTATCTATGGCCTCAAGTAGCCCCTCGAGCTTGGTTTGACAAATTCAGTCGTCGTTCGGGATTTTGGATTCACTCGGAGCTCGACAGACTTCTCTTATTTACCTGTTATCGCCCAACATGCACGGTGAACTTCTTGTGTATGTTGATGATATTCTCGTCACGGACGATTGATCTGAATGATATATATATGATTAAGTAGCATTTGGCCTCACACTTTTCATACCAAAGATTTGGGCCGCCTCTGATACATCTTGAGTATTGAGGCAGTTCATTGACCCGATGGACTCATTTTGTCTCAATCGAAAGTATTGCCTCGATCTTCTTCAAGATGCATGTTGCTTAGGGTTGCAAGCCAGCTGACACACCAATGAATGCCAACCGCAAACTCTGTGCTCACGAGTCCGAATCTGATCCGCCTTCTCCCTAATCCAGAGTACTATTGTCGCCCTGTTGATAAACTTATCTATTTGTCACACGACCAAATATCTTATTTGATGTTGGCGTTGCCAGCTGATTCATGCATGCTCTTCAGATATTCCACCTCCAAGCTGTCGAGGTGAATCCTTCGATATCTAAAAAATGTCCCGAGACAAGGGCTTGTGTATAAAGCCCTCCTCTTCTATATTATTAATTGTCTATTCTGACGCAGATTATGCTGGCTCCCTCGATGATCGTCAGTCTACGAGTGTTTATTGCACATATTTTGGAGGGCACCTGGTCACTTGACGGAGCAAGAAGCAAACGGTGGCGGCACGCTCCTCTGCGGAGGCTGAGTATCGTTCAACGACGTCTACCATTTCTAAACTCACGTGGCTGGAAAGTTTTCTTACCGATCTTGGTGTCACGCTCCCCTCTCTGGCCATCCTCTATTGCGATAGTCAAACGGCCATCCATATCACCGAAAATTCAGTTTTTTCATGAACATACTAAGCATATCGAAGTCGATTGTCACTTCATCCAGAAAAAAGTTCATCTTCGCAAAATTGATCCACATCCTCACCAAGGCCTTACCTCACCCCTTATACCGATAGTTTGTTTCCAAGCTTGGTGCCTACAATCTGTATGCTCCAGCTTTGCGGGGGAGTATATGTCATGACCCGTCTCGACAAGAGTCAGAGCGCGCTTCGGGCGGGCCGTGATGCCACAGGCATGGGCGGAAGGAAAATCATGCCTGCTAAGGCGCAAGCAGAGATACAAAATAATAGTTTAAAAATAGATACTTTGGAGTAAACAGATTGTTTTTATGCGGAAGCTTATAAATATGATAAATTTGAAACATGTGCACATACATTTTTGAATAAAACATCTTAATACAAGTTTTGAAACAGGTTTTTATGCAGTGATCATCTCAGATGAATGAACATGCAAACATGTCTAATTCTAGTACATATAATATTTATTCTAGCAGTTGTCCATGAAACATGAGAAAATGGCTGATCGTAATTACTACATAAAAGAATATCTGACTGTAAAGAAATGAAACAAAACACAAAAACCTGAAGCTTGACGCAGAACGACCTCGGAGAGCGGGCAGCGCAGGCACGAACACTAAGGCAAATCCAAAACAAGAAGGAAAAGCCTCAGAACATTGATAACATTAGCAAGGTAAATTACAAACTAGCAAGGGAAACAACAATGTATAAGGTACCAATTTTATCAGAAGCAAGGCTAGCAAGGCAACAGTAAGCAAGAGAAGTAGAAATAATTAGAATTATTAGACTACTCCGAAGCATAACATAGATTCAGTCACGAAATGTCAATCGTTGTAATCATTGAAAGGTGCAAGTGTTTTTATCTGATGCACGAGTTTCTAGCAGGAGTCTAATAACAAGGCTTATCAAAGTAATTGGGCTTGCTATAACATTATTGGTTCCCGTTACAAGGTAAGCGGAAACTCGATTCAAGGCGTCACATCAATTTAACACTACTTTTCAATGATTGCTTATCACATTAATGAACTGAAGGATTCATAATTCAAAAGGATTCAAATTCAGATTCAAGACTTGTCAGAGATTCAGGAGTAAGGCATACAAAGATGATCATGTAATAACATAAGTTGTAACAAGTGAAAGTGTAGGTATTTTTGTTTGACGCGCAGGGTCATGATTCAGACAGATTCAAGTACAGATTCAGAAGATTCAGAAATTTAATGCTCGCTATGACCGGTCCTTGTTCCCATTAGGGATTCAAGAGGGGAACCCAAGTCAAGGAGATGCGTCAGTTAAACCCTACCTTTCAAGGTTTACTTGTGTTATTAATGAGATTACAAGATTCATAAATTGGTGATTCTATTGGAACAGACTCACGCTGAGAAGAACATCAAATCAAGAAGTAGACTTTATCCAAGTCTTTCAACCAAACAGGTATAAGAAACAGGGTTCGATGGACTCAGAGAACTCGAAAGAGAGTTTTGAAACTTGCGGATTCAAGTATTCACGAGTAACAAGATTACTGTACATTATTTTCTAGGATACCAAGCAATTCATTTAGGTTGATCCATTTCAAGACACGATTAATCTTCTAAGCGAACATGTATAACGATCCGAACATGATAGAAAAACACCCGATCATATATTTGCTAACCAGATATCATTACTATTATTATCATGACGCTTGTTACACATACTCAAAAATCTAGTATTCCTTGAATTATCCATCAAATAAGGAATTCATTCATCTAGGCGACTAATCAAAATAACATCATTCATGTTTACATTTCAAATTCGTGTTATCCCAAACGCGTGACACCTCAAACTATTACCAATTTCATTCAAAGCACTCAAAAACTAAACTTATTTGATGAAGCGTGTATTCAAGGGTGAAACATAAAATCATAAGAGCAGGTCATGGCTAAATAAAATTCAATGTTTGCAAGAGAGAGGGATCTCTACTTGCCTTAAATAAGCTGAAGCTGGCGGAGGCGGCCAAGTAGCGCGAGCAATAATCAGAAATCATACTTTCGAACCTGTTTAGGAACAATGAAATTGACATTGAACAACTCGCTACGCAAGCACAAGCATTTCTACGACGAGGAAATTATACAACGGGAGTTTAGCGGATTTTACCTCCCTCAAAGTGAGGGGAGAAGAGATTCCATGCGGAGGCGGAGGCTACAACGAGCAAATCAATATTTGGCGGCGCTTGGGCGACGGAAACCCTAATTCGGAGAGGGCCTTGGAGAGATTCTGCTGGAGATTCGACGAACGATGCCGGGAAATCACAAACAAATCACGATTAGACGATCGCAAGGGGGCAAAAATCTGAAATAGGAGGGAAAGGAAGGGATTTCTTACCCAAAAGAAGTCATATCCGGGCTCGAAATCCGAGTAGAGGGGGAAACGAGCGAACCCTAGGCGTTCCTCTCGCAAACACCGACCCAATCGGAGAGGAAGAGGGCTGCCGGAGGAAGAAACGGAGTTGCCGGAGGAAGAGGAGGCAGCTGTCGGCCTTGAGCGAAGGGGAAAAGAAGGAGCCATGCTGCAGCCGGCCCTTTGGAGGAGATCGGATGACCTCCAGGAAATGGAGAGGAGGGGAGACGGCCCAAGCAGGGGTTGCTGGCTTGAGGAGGAGAAAGAGCAGGAGGAGGCGGCGGCTGAAGGAGGAACACGGCGGCTTGAGGGAGAGCAGGAGGCGGCGACAGGAGGAGTCGACGTCGCCCATGGAAGGAGGAGCAGCAGGCGCTGGCGTGCAGGGAGGCGGGAGACGGGAGGGCTGCGGCTGGAGCAGCGATCGGGAGCGGGAGACGGAAGGAATCGGGAGCGGGATTGCGCTTGCGGCTTGCGTGAGCCCTAGATCGAGAGGAATCAGGATAGGGGGTCTCGGCTGGGGAAATAAAATAGGAGGGTCTGGCTCGGTTAGGTTTAAAGCGGGGGGGGGGGGGGGCTGCGGTTAGCAGAAATCTAATAAATACATAGAATGAAAAGTAGGGTTGTTACAGTATATAAGATCTATATATAAGCCCAATGTACAGACCCACTTTCTTGACCCATTAGGAGATCTCTTTCATGCATTGATTAATCCCACACCTTGGTTTGAAAGTTAAGATCTCCTTCCCTTCTATATATATGTGTACAAATATTTGTATTTTTAAATGAAGCGAAGAAATAATAAAATTATCAAGCTTGGTGTTTTGTTTCTCTACAATTACATTCAAGCAAGTTTTATATTGGAACTGTTATTTTGCATATAAAATGCTAATACCATCTTATGAATCACCGATAATATTCATGTTACTCAATTATTCATCTTGTGACCTTGTTGCACTATTTTCGACAGGCAAATGTTGAAAGATGTTGGGGTATCTCGAAGTATGGTACTTGAAAGGCCGTTTTCTCCCTACCCAATTCAGCAGTTACATTTGAATAGTGAGAACCCCATCCTTTTTAATAAAGGCAAGGTGCCTTTTGCTACTTGGAATGGAACCGTGCTGGCTTCAAATTTGCAGGCCTTCTGGCAGACAAATAAATTCAGGATTTGCTATTTTTTGTCCTAAATTTTTAAATCATCAAGGATGGATGCTTCTTCTGTCACAAGGTAGGAATGATGGTTCTGGTTATGAAGTAAAAAACAATACAGAAGTTGTTGGTATTTGTTCCGAAGAAAACAGTGGAGATATTGGATGGTCTCACGGGAGTTTCCCCTTAGAGGAATATGTGAAGGCACTTGAACGATCTAAGGGGGAGTTGTATTATAACCATTCCCTTGGGATGCAGTATAGCAAGGTGCATTAATCATGGATTTTCTATCCTATCATGATTTTATATTCCAGGGATCCCTTTTTATCCCTGCAGCAAATTGACCTTAGTCTTTTTGGATGCTCTGACATTTAGTTGATAGAGTTGTTGATTGCAAAGCAATATATTTCTTATTTTATATTAATATAAACGAATAATTACCAAAACTTCCCCTGGAAGTTAGCATAATTACAGATTGCACCCCTCTTATTATTGAAATTACAAAAACCTCCCCTGAATGTTATTAAACATAACATTTACCTCCCCTAAAGTTCACATTTCATAACATCCATGCACAAAATACGCCCCCCCCCCCCCCCCCCCCCCCCCCCCCCCAATGTACTCCGCGGGGGGTATCTTTGTGCATGGATGTTATGAAATGTGAACTTCAGGGGAGGTAAATGTTATGTTTTGTAACATTCAGGGGAGGTTTTTGTAATTTCAATAATAAGAGGGGTGCAATCTGTAGTTTTTCAAACTTAGAGGGGAGGTCCCGATCCTTTTATGGTTTATTTGTACAATACCATGCTGTCATATTATTAATTTTTCTGTAAAATCTATTTCCCGAACGGTTCTTTTGTGTATCAGAAGGGGAATTTTAACATCTGATTTTTTTATTAATTAGAAAATCATAAAGTGTCTGTGGACTGTCATTTATTTTGGTGTATATTTCTATTTATGAAGCGTGTCCTCTTTCTTCAAGCCTTGAAAATAATTTTTTTTATTGCACTTAGGAATGACCAAGTCTTTGTTTTAAAGATGCACTTTGTTTTTTATGTTCCCCATAATTTTGATGATGTGTGGTAATACCCATAACACATTTAAAATGCACTTTTGTTTTTCAACACCTAAAACACCCACCTAACTCATGCCTAAATAAAGTTAAATAGCAATCATGTAAGTATCATGGATATTTAGCATTTAGTGCCATTCATTTGGTTGTCAGTTTGCTCTGTTTTAATTTTTTTTCTGTCTAGAAACTTCCCACTTTGCGTAGTATATATATATAAATGGCAATTTACATGGTTTATTGTGTTTTTCCAGATCACAGAACAGATATATGTTGGATCGTGCATACAATCAGAAAGTGATGTGCAGAAATTGTCAACTATGGTGCATATACTTTCTTTCATCCGCATTATGTTCTTTTGCTTTTATTTAAAAGAGTTTGCATTGCTAGATTATACACTATAAGGAAATCAAGCTTTTAATCTTTATTTATGGATGAGAATCGAAGCACCTCTATATTATGCACAATATAGATGCATGCATATGTCTCTGAAGGTAACTTTTGTTGTTAATTTCTGCTGTTTACCTTTTCTGTGACATAATGACGGGGATCAACTGCGTTGAGTAGAGCACGAGCATCAGAGGTCTTAGTGTCTAATGACGGGGGTCACCTGGATGATCAAAATTTGCCATCTTGTTTAATGCGATTTGTTTCTGTAATTTTTTTGCTTTTTTGGAGTTATATTTTGAGATTAAGGTTAAAGGATATGATCGGGCAATCTCGGCCATCACATACATTTAATATGAACTTCTCTTTATTTATAGCTACTGGGTAATAGGGTTTGGGGTATTGAGGATTGGATTCAAATCTAAAGTTGCTCGCTTGTTACAGGTGCCGAAGCCCGTGCGGGGTGCCGAAGTCCCATCCGGTCACCGCCCCTACTCCGACCTTCCTTGGCCGAAGACCAATCACTTCCTCTCCCACGGAAAGCCCTCCAATTTTTCTACCACATTGACCATCCCTCCTTAGCCCCTTAGCGCCAACTGCCACACCCGACTACTGCCGCATCCTTCCCGACCATCATTTTCCCGTCTTCATGTCTCCTTATCTCCCAGTTTCCTTGCCCCGACAGCCTCCACCACCAGACTATCCCTCACCAACCTTCTCTATGCCTCCCCTACTCTACCGCTGACCCTTCTTCCATCTCCACTACCCGCTGAATGACCATACCACTCGTCGCAGGAAATCACATCAACCTTTTAGCTCTACTGACGAGCCTTGCCTCCCCATCGGCCTCCTCCACCCCTCCCTTATCCCAAGCTGCATCCTACCACAACACTCGATCTCTATTTCCCCTTCAGATCACTTCCGCATTTCTCCCATCCTAGTGCACGGTGAGTTTTCATAGTAGCTTATCATTTCTTTTACAATGTACGGAGGTTCTTGTATCAATTAGTTGTATTCAATTACTGTGTTTTATCTCTTTATTTCTTTTGCGTGCACCACTTATTTGCACCGTATTTAATTTTATCTCACTTTCTTTATTTTGCAATCTTCATCAGGAACCCTAAGTTGAATTCATTGCATTCAACTGTTATTTTAGTGTTAGCTTAAAGCTCATTAATTACTGTGATCTAATATTGGATATCAGTGCTTAATGGATCATTTAGTTGCATCATACCAACATTCGGGTAGTATTAGTTTTAATCATTCATTGTGTCTGCTTGCATCTCTTATATAGACTTAGTTCCACATGGAATCCTATAGCCTCATCCTGCCTCACATAAACTGCATGCGATCATTCTTCATTAGAAATCTTCTTTTGAAAATAAATTTATTTCTTTTATCAAATTTCATTTATTGTCAAAATCTTTATTAGATGTTAAGCTTCAGCTAAAATCTTGTAGAACAATTAATCTGTATTATTAACCCTAGGTAATTGCTTACAACCTCATACAGCCATTTAGTTTTAACAAAGCAGTTTCTTCAGACACTCAAGAAAGACATGCTAGGGATTCCTTGTTTTATCCTCTCAAACCTCCCCTGCTTGTTTGCATAATTACAGGTTGCACTCCTCTATCTTTTGAAATTAGAAAAATCTCACATTTGAATTTACATTTCATAACATGTATGCACAAAAATACCCCATGGAGCTCCCTTCAAGGGTGGTATTTCTGCGCATGGATGTTATGAAATGTAAACCTAGAGGGGAGTTTTTGTATTTTCAAAAGATAAAATAGTGCAACATGTAATTTTGCAAACTTACAGGGGACCCCCCCCACGCACGCACACACACACAACACCGAGAAGACTCCTCCGAGGGAAAATCCAACCGAGAGGTCCCTCTTTAGATCCTTCCCTGGGATATTCTACCTGGGTGTCCTCCGAGGGAAAATCCTTCCCTGGGATATTCTACCTGGGTAACAATTTCTAAGTTATATATATAGGAATTATTGTGTTACGGGCTCGCTATAGAACGTGGGCGGTGTCGTCATAGAGGTGTCTGGAGGTGGAGATGACGGTGGGAGATCCTACGGAGTCAAAATCGCGGCTACCTAAGCAAGGCGTGCTAGAGAGAACTACCAAAATCTCATTCAAGGGGTAAGGAGAAGACTCCAATTCGTACATATCTTCATTCCAACATCACATGCCTTTAAATTTGCTTTTACATGACCCAACTCTTAATGATTTACCCTGAACAACCAACAACATACAACTTCTAATAATAGTCGGCAATTAATAAAAGACAACTGACTTGAGTAAAAGTCTGTAATGATAACTAGGCGCAAAACTCATAACAATAACCAGGGCCTGGAGCCCATAACGTTAGGCGCGACGCCCATAACATTAGGCGCGACGCCCATAACACTAGGCACGAAGCCCATAACACTAGGCACGAAGCCCATAACACTAGGCACGAAGCCCATAACATTTGACACGAAGCCATAACACTTGGCCGGAAGCTCTTAACAGCTTGTTTCTAATATGTATATATCTATTGAGTCATTTTTTAGCTTTATCAGGTCTATCTAAATTACTACCTGACCTGGCGTTTGTTAATCATATCTCATCGTGTCAGAATTGGGCAATTAATTTTAAAATTTTATCCATAACTGGGAATAGATGGACTGAATTTCAGGATGGATTGGGCCAAGAGCTTGTCTATTCACAAAGTCTAGTGGAGTAAGCCCGCTACCATGAATCGTCTTGATGATTAATTGCACTATCGTAAATCTGCATGCAAGTCTAAACTTGAGTTCTACATGAGCTGCATCTTTCCTGAAATCAGCAATATATGTACTTTTTATGTTTTGGGAAACTTTTGTACTAGTTGGAATGCTTTTCTACAATTCACTTATAATGAAAATTCTATTAAGTTTTTTTTCTTGCTCTTCTTTTCTTTCATACTTTTTGTGAATGGCTTCTATGTATTGTTTCGGCAGTTCACTACTGTCCTTCAAGTTTTCTATTAGCCAAATTTTACTTATCTTTGCCTCAGGGCATCACTGCTGTTCTAAACTTTCAAAGCGAAAGTGAGCACTCTAATTGGGGGATTAATTCGCAAGCTATCAATGAGTCCTGCCACAACTTGAATATTCTTATGGTGAACTATCCTATTAGGTTGGTGATAATCTATCTCATATTTAAGATTTCTTAATTCTCTGTGGAATTCTTACTTGTTGCATCTTATTTATATTACTTAAGGAATTCTATGCTTATTGTTGTATGCCTTATAATCTTTACTATATATTTTGATCTATATATTTGAAATATCTTCGGGATGATGGAATGCTGCAAAGTTTGATATCTACAAGGGCTAAATATGTTTAATTATTTAGGATCAAATGTGTATACTCATTTCACATCCAAAATATGAAAAATGGAGTCAACTGTGAAATGGAGTACAAAATTGTTTCATGTGTTCTTGGCTGGCACCTTTTTTTCAGTATTCTCCGTGATTTTGTAAAATGGAACATGCACTCAAACATCTATACTATTTCAAAAGAAAAATATGGGTTAGTCATGGTCTTAAAATGTGTCATTAAATGAATCTGAGCCCTTCAATTTCAATCCATCTGATGTATCGAAACTGAAGGCTGTCATAAAATGAAACTGAAGGCTGTCATATATATATATATATATAGGGCCTTTACCGGGCCTCCCCTCTAACTTTGCTAAATTAGTAAATTACTGACAACACCCCTCTTATTTTTAAAATTACAAAACTTCCCCTAAAGTTTTCATTTCATTACAAAAACCTCCCCTGAAGTTTTCATTTCATAACATCCATGCACAAAAATACCCCCCTCGGTGTATAGTTTCCAGTTTTTTTTTTGTTTATGGATGTTACGAAATGAAAAGTTCAGGGGAGGTTTTTGTAATGAAAACTTAAGGGTTTTTTTTTTGTAATTTCGAAAACAAGAGGGGTGCTCTCAGTAATTATGCTAACTTACATGGGAGATTTGGGTAATTATTTCTCTCTCTCTCTATATATATATATAATGTTTATTGATACTAGTGATCGTGCATATGGTCCCTTTGTGCGTAGTGTTCGACAACCATAATACTCGGTCATTGCTGGGACATGGGTTGGTCGTTGTTATGAAATAGGATCATCAAATGAATTCATAAAATCAATTCAAAAGTACAAAAAGATGTTTATAGATACTAGTGATCATACACAGGGTCCCCCGTGACAATGTGCGATGATCATAGTATTCGGTCATTGTTCGAGTAACGGCCAGGTACTATCCATCGCACAATGCGCACAACGACCCTACCCCGACTATATAACTCATTAACTCATAATTTGTGGAGGTCAGAAATGCATAAAGAAGACACCTCAAGCATTCAGCTCGTCGTTATTCAACTCAACGGAATTCAGCTCTTCGTCATTCAACTCAACGTAATTCAGCTTGGCGGAATTCAGTTCGGCGGAATTCAGCTCGGCGGAATTCAGCTCGGTGGAATTCAGCTCGGCGGAATTCAGCTCGGCAGCCTTCAGCTCGACAACCTTCAGCTCGGCAACCTTCAGCTCGGTAGACTTCACCTCGACGGGCCTCAGAGACCTCCTAAATACCTCGTTAGGGGGGGGTACCCCTATATTTTCCTATAAATATGACCCCATTATAACGGGTGGGAGGCAGTTCACACCCTGCGAAGAGTCACCCATTTGAAGATTTGACGACCTCGCTTGTTCCCCTGAACTCACACAACATTTTGTTCCGGAGGGGAAGTTCATATACACTCCTGGGTATGCGGCGGGACCTCCATAATGTAACACGATCACCTCGTCTAATCAAGCTTGTGGATGTTGGATGTCGGGTTCATGTCGGTTTGTGTTTGAAATGTCATATGTCGGATTGCGGGGATATATCGGAGATATTTTACAATGTCGGATTTTAATATATAAATAAATTTAGTTGTATATAAACATTTTTTTAATAAGTAAAAATGTACACACAATGTATGTTTATAAACTATGCAATAAACATGTAATAATATGATAATATAGAACTAATGAAGTATTTAACACAATTATGGATATTAATAAATGGTAAAGATTGAAGAAAGTAACTTGTCTTTATTTGTAATTTTGTATGATTGTTTCTGGATCAACTATCAACATCTGTTAGTTCTATGAATTGAAGGCTTCTAATATGTACTCTCATCTTCTTGGCTTCTCCTAATCATAAAAAGTAAATATATCCAAAAAACAAATCAAAATTAATTTGTTTACAAGATTTTAATAAAAGAAATGAGAATATTGACATTTTTTGTTTACCTTATCAATATTTGGAAGATTCCAAATATTACTTTGCCAACTTTTGATACCTAAGTAAACAACATCATACGATACATCTAATACACTATTATATATAAATATATATATATATATATGTGTGTGTGTGTGTGAAATAAAAAAAATTATCATAAGTTCAAAAAGTCATACAAAAATATAATAATACTTGACCCCTATTATAATATCCGTGGGCTAAGATAAAACTAAAAATTATAATTGCTGAAATAGACCTCCCAATGCATAACTTCCATATGTATGTCTGCATCAAGAGAAACATCATCACCCATATAATTAGATTAATTATTAATGATTAAAGTCATATTAAATTAATTGCTTTATAATGTATTCTCCAATAAAAACTTACATTTCATAAATCCTCTTCTGTTTCATAGTCTTCAAAAATTGTGTCGAACAGTTGAGCTTGCATTTCCTCATCCGATAGCCCCACATCTTCATCATCTTTCTCTAATGTCTGTGTTACAATGCGCCTTCGCTTTAAACTTTCATTTTGTGATTGTTGGTTAGAAGGTCTGCTGCTCCTTCTTGGTCTCAAATCAACATCCACAATGTCTCCTAGTTGTTGTCAAGTTAGTCCTTCTCCAGGAAACACTTCCTCCTCATTTTCATTATCACCTTCACTTGAACCTACAAGCCACTCTGCAGTCTTTCCTTCATCCAAATGTTTTGCAGATATTGGATCTCGAGAGATATCAACATGCTTAGACTTGAGCATAGCATTAAACTTCACGAAGACAAGATCATTTAATCGTTTGCTCTCAAGTCTATTCCGTTTTTTTGAATGGATCTACAAATTGAAACATTTAAAATAATTAGTACCACTTTAATACCTAAAAATTTAAATAAATTGAATGCATGTGAATATGTTATACTGTAATTGTACCATTTCGAATGTGCTCCAATTTCTTTCACATCCAGATGAACTTGTGGTCAAGCTCAATATCCTCATGGCCATCCCTCTCAACTTTGGAGTCTCAACTCCATGTAATTTCCACCAGTGCACTAATTAAAAATAAAGAAAATTTAGTAATTTATAATTCTTTTGTTAGCTTAGAAATTGAACTATATAATAAGTTAACTACTTACTTGGATTAAAAGTAGGGACAAGCAATTGCCTCTTTGCAAGCTCTTTTCCAAATAGGCCTTGCCCGAACTGATATGTATCAAGCTCAGTAGTGATTTGATCTTGGATATCTGGATTATTTGCATACATTCTTGTAAGGCACTCAACAAATCCATGCATGAACTTAGTATTAGCCTCCACCTCCTCCTTATTGGGGTAATAGAAGAAATGATTTAAAAAATATCCAGCTAAATGCAAAGGGTTGCTCATCTTGCTCTCTATTCTACTATCAATCAACTTCCATATAGGAAGATACCTGTTCTTTTTATTTTCGAGTGCTACGACAACTTCCTCCTTGGCCTTCTTCATATCTCCATACAACCACCCCATTGACGGTACATCTCCATCTGGTCTTCTTAGAACTTTCACCAATGGGGTAAATGCAAGGAGTGCTAGCTCAACATTACGCCAAAATGTGGCACTCAATGCAATTGTTGTGGCCTACATACAAAAACAGATACTAAAATAATATAATATAATTGCAAAAAAAATAATGTTACTAGTGAGCGATGAAAACATTACTTGCTTTTCATGTGTGATACTAGATAATTTTGTTGCCTCCCATTTAGCAGATGTGAACATGTAACGTCCCAAGGCCCTGGACTTACAATCGGGACAACGTCCACCGACTGCCTCGCCCGGCGACCGTTACCGGGCTGCAGCCTAAGCACCCCAACCCCTCTCCAGCCCACAGGCGGGTTGTTGGTGGCCACAACCTCCCTTTGATGAGAAGTGATCCAGTTAAGTGCCTCTACGGGGCCTTCCCAGGAGGTCACCCATCCCAGTACTACTCCAGCCCTTTTGTGAAAGAACTATATAGTTAAGCGTGCTCGGGCTGGAGTAATACTGGGATGGGTGACCTCCTGGGAAGGCCCCGTAGAGGCACTTAACTGGATCACTTCTCACCAAAGGGAGGCTGTGACCACCAACAACCCGCCTGTGGGCTGGAGAGGGGTTGAGGTGCTTGGGCTGCAGTCCGGTAACGGTCGCCGGGCGAGGCAGTCGGTGGACGTTGTCCCGATTGTAAGTCCAGGGCCTTGGGACATTACAAAAAAAGTGCACTTTTTTGTAACGGTCCAGGCCCGCCAACACAGGACCCAGCTGGCACCGCCGACATCGACGGCCCAGGCCCGCCAACTCGGGACCCAGTTGGCACCGCCGGCTAAGCCTAACCAAATGGTCTGCAGACCATGCACCCCAACCCCTCCCTGTCCCACCACTGGGCACAGTGGGTTGTTGGAGGTCGTAGCCCCCCTTTTCATGCGCTGTCGCTTAACTGAATCATTTCTCATGAAAAAGGGGGCTACGACCTCCAACAACCCACTGTGCCCATTGGTGGGACAGGGAGGGGTTGGGGTGCATGGTCTGCAGACCATTTGGTTAGGCTTAATAGACGGTGCCAGCTGGGTCCCGTGTTGGCGGGCCTGGGCTGTCGGTGCCAGCTGGGTCCCGTGTTGGCGGGCCTGAACCGTTACAGAACATTTCTCTCAAATATCTTCTCTTATCCTGGAGGCTCTGCAAAGATAAAAAAGCTGTAGCAAATCTTGTCACACCAGACCTAACGAGATCATGAGACTCCATGTCTTTCGTTGTCTCTCTGAACATAGCAAGAGCAATAGTGTGAGCATATATAAATATAGTAAGTTGTCAGCCCATTGCGATTGCACTCTTAATTTGCTTCAACTTAGAAATATCTTGGAGAAGAAGATTTATGGTGTGAGCGGCACAAGAAGTCCAAAATATCTTTGGTCTCTTTATAGCTAGTAAGCGTGATGCGGCCATATTGTTGGACGCATTATCTGTCACAACCTGTACTATATTTGCTTCTCCTGGGCCATCCGGGCTACTAATTTCCTCATCTACAAACTCATATATGAACTTACCATCATGTGTAGATGATGATACATTCTTCGATAACCAAAAGGCTACTCCAGCAACTGTGTGCACAAAAATATTCATGACACTTCTGTCCATGCGTCTGTCAAAATACTACACCCATTCAACCTACATGTTTGAGTAAAGCCGCTTAGCATTTTCTTGGTTCGTTGAACTTCCATTTGTAAGAACTTCTCCCTCATCTCATACAGAGTTGGTCCTTTCATCCCAGGGCCACATAGACCAACAACATGCAACATTTGTTGAAAGGATATGTTATATAGAGCATTGAAAGGGATGCCCATCTCGTATGCCCACCTTGCAATATATAAAGCCGCGTCATTTCTTGCTTTCTTCTTAAACTTGCTCTCAATCATGCTTTGTGAACTTTTTCCTGACACAATAAATTGGTCCATTGGACCTTTACTCCCACCTCCTTCAAACAAATTCCTTTGTGAACAGTCGGGATCTACATCCTCTCCAACAACGACCTCAGCCAAGCTACTTTGTAACCTATTACTTTTCATCAGCTTACTAGTTTGTGCTGCTGCAAGGGTTGCTTCGGCTTTTACTCTGACATCAGTTGGAACGTGAGGGCATGACTTTACATTGCCTTTGATCCCCGCCAAATGATGTTTGAACCTTGTTATGCCCCCATTTATGAATTGCTTGCAATAATTGCAACGAATTCTATTAGTATCCGTTGCAATCACTTTCTCTCCAAATGCCCAAAAAACATCTCTACCGACGGCCAATGGCGCAGTGGAGACTTTATTGGGTTTATTTTTAGTTGTTTATTATTATGGCACACGGATTGATGAGGTGTCACAATCCTCCCATCCTGTATTCTCTATATATTGCCCCAATTGGGGCCTAATAATATATGACATGATCTTCTCCCATTTAATTTGGTATCAGAGCGAAATTCCGATCTCGCCTCCTGCCAGACCCTTCTTCCCGATTCCGCCGGTTTGACCTCTATCGACGGGATGTGAGGACTCGTCTTCCCGATCACCACGACGACGCCGATCTCGCCTCCTGCATCTCATCCCGACCTCGCCTCCTGCGCCCGACGACGACGCCGCCTCCTGCGCTCGACGACGACGCCGCCTCCTGCGCCCGACGACGACGCCGCCTTCTGCGCCCGACGCCGACGACGCCGACTCCTACATCCCGATCTTCTGCGCACGACGACGACGCCGACTCCGCCTGCCTTCTGTTCCGCGGCTGCTATGATGTGCCGCTACTTCCAGGACTGATGCTTCGCCTCTTACCGCCTGCCTTCCTTCTGCTGCTGGTGCTTCGTCTCTTCCAGGGCTGAACGCCTTCCGCGGCTGCTATGATGTGCCGCTGCTTCTTCTTGGTCGGACCTTTGTGATGGGATCTCCTCCTTCCATTTAAGGATTTCCTTTATCTTGATTTCATTCCATGGATTCCACGAATGATGGCTTTGCTCGTCGCATCACCACCACACTTCTTAATGAGAAGAATTTTGTTGCTTGGTCCAACTCCGTGCGTGTCTATCTCGCCGGACATGACAAGCTTGATTGGCTTGAACCTAATGGGGTTCCCAAGCCTGCCGAGAAAGACGACAAAGCTCTCCGTCAATGGCGCACGGAAAACTTCAAGATTCTTGGGTGGCTTCAATGCTCCATGGAGCCCCGCATTTATGAGCAGTTTATGCGCTTCGAATCTGTTCCGTCTCTTTGGGCCGCTCTGTCTCGCACCTATGGGCACACACGTGTTGATACGCGGATTTACTCCGTCTTCCAGGAGATTTCGACTGCTCGTCAGGGTGACCGGTCTGTGCATGAGTACTTCACTTTTCTCTCTGGGAGATTCCAGGAGCTTTCCGATCTCGAGCCACTGAGTGCCTTTCCTCATTCCGAGGATATGCTTATTGCCAAGCGGAGACAGGAGAAGCGAGAGACCTATCAATTTCTGATGGGGTTACGCCCTGAGTTTGAGCAGATTCGGGTTCAGATTGTCAGCATGAACCCGCTTCCAGATATTTTAGATGCTTACTCCATGGTTGAGGAGCATGAGCGTCGTGCTCGCCTGACTGCTCCTTCTGTTCCAGCGCTTACTTCTCCACCAGACCAGATGGCCCTTGCTTCGGGTCGTACTCCTTCTGTGCGAGGGGGGCGTTCTTCTACCCATAGGGGCCGCGGAGGTGGCCGAGGGAGCCCGTTTGCCTCTATTCAGTGTCAGCACTGCCTCCGGACCGGTCATGAGAAGTCCAGATGTTGGCTGCTTTTTCCTCACCTACGCCAGCAGTCTTCCGCTCCCGCTCCTCGGGCCGCTGCCGCCACTACATCTGACTCTGGGACTCCTTCAGCTGACTGGAGCCAGCTTATGGCTCAGGTTCAGGAGCTTCAGTCACAGCTTCAGCACTATGCTCTGTCACCTCAGCCACAGACCACCTCTGATCCTGGACCCTCGTCATCGACTTCAGCCGCTGCATCAGGTACTCCGACGGCCTTTCATGTCACTAGTAAGGGATCTGCCTCTCCCTGGGTGATAGACACTGGGGCCACTGATCATATGACGGGTGAGCCACACTTGTTCTCCTCTCTTGTCTCTCCGACTGACCATCAGCAAGTTCGCCTCGCCGATGGCTCTGTGACCCCGATTCTTCACCAGGGCACAGTCTCTCTTTCTCCTTCTTTTTCCTTGGATTCTGTACTCCATGTTCCCAAACTAGCCTTAAATCTTCTTTCTGTTAGTCGATTGACTCGTGCTTTACATTGCTCGGTAACTTTTGATCCTTCTGGTTGTGTTTTTCAGGACCTGACCACGAGGAAGACTTTTGGCTCCGGCCGTGAGCGCGACGGGCTTTATCTGCTGGATCTCCCACCTCCTGCACCATCGTCTCCGCCATCCAGTTTTGCCACTACTACCACCACCACTCCTGCTATTTGGCATGCCCGGCTGGGACATGCGAGTCCTAAAATTGTATCTTCTATTTTTCCAGATGTCTCATTTGAGCACTTTTTTCAGTGTGATGTTTGTCAGCTAAGTAAACACACACGCACTTCATACCCTACTTCTGTTTCCCGTACTTCTGCACCTTTTGATATTATTCATTCTGATGTTTGGGGTCCTGCCCCGGTCGTTTCTTATGATGGTTTTAGATATTTTGTCTCCTTTATCGATGATTTTACCCGTTGTTGTTGGGTCTATCTGATGCGTGCTAAGTCTGAGGTGTTTGACATATATACACGGTTCTCGAGTATGATTCGCACCCAGTTTTCATCCCCTATTCGGATCCTCCGATCTGATAATGGAGGGGAATACACCTCTTCCTTGTTTACTACCTTCCTTGCTAGCCAAGGAACTCTCCACCAACTCTCCTGTCCCTATACTCCGGAGCAGAATGGAGTAGCGGAACGCAAGAATCGTCATCTCCTAAATGTGACCCGTTGCCTCCTTCGTGGGGCTCATGCTCCCAAATCCTTCTGGAGTGCTGCCCTTCTTACAGGGACTTTCCTAGTCAACCGTCTCCCCTGCCAACCTCTGGCTGGTCGTGTCCCCTTGAGTCTCCTTTCCCCCAGCCGCCCGTTGTTCCCTATTCCTCTCCGCGTCTTCGGGTGTGTGTGCTTTGTTCAGGATCGCCGTCCGACTCGGACGAAACTGGATGACAAAGCCATCCGTTGTTTATTTTTGGGCTATTCCTCCTCTTCAAAGGGGTATAGATGTTATGATCCCTCTTCTCGTCGGACCTTCCATACTATGGATGTCACTTTCTTTGAGGATGTTCCCTTCTATTGTGACTCTCCTACCTCTACTCCTTCCTCTCCTCCACCATTCTCATCTCCAGTTCCCCTGCTCTCCGAGCCAGACTCTGCTCCTCTACAGATATATACTCGTGGCCCCCGTGGGCCTTCCCATGTTCACCCTATTCTTCGTGATCCACTGATCGAGCCCAGCTCACCGGACTCGGTGCCACTTCCTCTGGCAGGTGATGTTTCTTGCTCTTCCGACTTACCTATTGCTATTCGCAAGGGTAAGCGTTCATGTGTTACTGATCATCCTGTGGCTAGTTTTGTGTCCTACCAGCGCCTTTCACAGGGGTACCGAGCTTTCCTCACCGCCACTGACCAGATCAGAATTCCGAGTTCGACGACTGAGGCTTTTCAGCACCCTGAGTGGGTGGCAGCCATGGAAGCTGAGATGTCCGCTTTACAGAAGGCTGGCACCTGGCGGTTAGTTCATCTTCCCACCGGCAAGAAGACTGTTGGTTGTCGCTGGGTGTTCACCGTCAAGTATAATGCTGACGGATCTTTGGATCGTTACAAAGCTCGCCTTGTTGCAAAAGGCTTTACTCAGACTCCAGAGGATTACGGGGTGATATTTGCTCCTGTGGCCAAGCTTTCTACAGTTCGTCTCCTTATTTCCCTCGCTGCCTGCCACGGGTGGCCTCTTCATCAGCTGGACGTGAAGAATGCCTTCCTCAATGGCGACCTCGTTGAGGAGATTTACATGGATCCGCCACCTGGTTACAGGCTTCAGGGGGAGTATTTGGGTCGTGTTTGCCTCTTAAAAAAATCCTTGTATGGGCTGAAACAGTCCCCTCGAGCCTGGTTTGAGCGGTTCGGTACAGTTGTTCTTCAGAGTGGCTTCACCAGATGTCATGCCGACCATACCTGCTTTGTTCGGACCTCTGCTGATGGTCGTAGGGTCATTATTTTAGTCTATGTGGATGACATCATCCTTACCGGTGACGACAGCTCAGGGATAATCCAGATCAAGGGGGAACTTCAAAAGGCTTTTGAGGTCAAAGATTTGGGGCCTCTGAAGTACTTTCTTGGGATTGAGGTTGCCAGATCTCACCAGGGGATCTCTTTGTCTCAGCGGAAGTATACACTCGACCTTCTGAGTGATACTGGCCTTCTTGGGTGCTCTCCAGTCTCTACACCCATGGACCCGAACCACCGATTACACGCTGAATCTGGCGAACCTCTCCCTGATCCGAGCAGATACCAGCGTCTTGTTGGAAGACTTATCTACCTGACCAATACTCGCCCCGACATTAGCTTTGCTGTGAGTATGGTCAGCCAGTTCATGCATGCCCCCCGGACTTCTCACATGGATGCTGCTTTTCGGATCCTTCACTACTTGAAGGGATCACCTGGCCTCGGGCTCTTCTACCGTTCATCTCCATCCTCCGATCTTACCTGCTACACGGATTCTGACTACGCTGGCTCCCTGACTGATCGACGTTCCACTTCGGGGATGTGCACTTTCTATGCTGGCAATCTTATTTCCTGGAAGAGCAAGAAGCAGAGCGTTGTTTCTCGCTCCTCTGCTGAGGCTGAGTACAGGGCTATGGCCCATGGCGCCACCGAGCTTCTCTGGATGCGGACTCTCTTGACCGAGCTTGGTTTTCCTCCTTCTAGTTCCTCGACACTGGTTTGTGACAACCAGTCTGCTCTCATGCTAGCATCTGACTCAGTTCTGCACGAGAGGACTAAGCATATTGAGGTGGATATTCACTTTCTCAGGGAGCATATCCGTTCAGGGACTCTTGCAGCGTCCTATGTCCCGTCTGCCGACCAGATTGCTGATGCCTTCACCAAAGCTGTTGGGCCTTCCCGGCTCCTTTCTACACATGGCAAGCTGGGCTTGCTTGATATCTTCGCACCAGCTTGAGGGGGAGTATTGGGTTTATTTTTAGTTGTTTATTATTATGGCACACGGATTGATGAGGTGTCACAATCCTCCCATCCTGTATTCTCTATATATTGCCCCAATTGGGGCCTAATAATATATGACATGATCTTCTCCCATTTAATTGACTTTACTAGAATACTGAGAGAAGTCCATTCTCTGATTCAACAAACAGAGGAATAAGAAGACATATCAAAATATAACTCTTCCAATAAGAAGACATATCAAAATAATTTAGCAGGATTGTATTTCTTCTTCAAAGTATCTTGATGACTATTCAAACAGCAGGCATGCTCATTATCTTCCTTACCAGTTACCTCTTGTTAAAACTTACAAATTACACGCGTTGCCCTCAGTTCATTTACTTTATATTTAGGTAATGATAATAAGTTTTTTTCAGTTAAAGAATGGCGGGGAGTTATTTCTTAGAATTAATAGTGTGTAAAACCATTAGTCATGACTTTTGAGTAACAAGCAGTAAAACCAATATATACTTATATAGTGTACAAAACTTACATACTAACCAGTACCCCCTGAAAGCACAAGGCATTAAAAAAAGTAAAGATTTATACCTGCATCTCTATTATGATGGCTCTATAAGACTATAAGTAGTAAAAAAAATACATGTTAAAAAAATACATGTTGAGGAGTAGTAGATGTATAACAAATTCAAATAAATTTTCCTAAATTCGAAAATTGATTGTCTTGCCCACTCAAAGCAGATTTCAATACAGTGGTAAGATGTTCAACAACCCCTTCCCTTGCTGTATCCAGAACACTGCAGCTACCCAGAACACTGCAACTGCAAAGGATATAATAAGAAGAAACCGCGAGGCTAGGGTAAATACGAAGGAGATTGAATACCAAACCTCTGAAGTATACGAAGAAGAAATCACGAGGCTAGCGTTAATCGACGGTAGGGACGAGTCGACGCCGGCGGCCGGAGCGAAGGGAGGAAATGACGACGGTAGGACTCGCGAGGTTAGGGCAGAGCCGCAAGAGCGAGCGAGGCGAGAAATTAGAAAGAGGGACGTCGTGGATTTAATTAGCCCGTGAATTTAATATACTCCCCCCGTGAAAACTGAGATGCACCGATATATCGCATGGCGATATCTCGCGATATATCGCGATAAATTGTCGATATTTTACAAAACGAGATTTTTCCCATAAATATCGACATCGTTGCGTTTTGCATCTAAAACATTTATGTCGGCTGACATGTCGGACATGTCGGCCGACATCTACAACATTGCGTCTAATAGAAAAATAGTCGTGACCTCTCTCTTGTTCGCTTCATGTCTATGTCTGCTAATTCAGGGGTTAGTAACCTCCAGCCATCTTTTTTGGTCTGAACTTTGCGAGCCGAGGTCCCAGTCCTCAAAATGCCAAGATCTCGGTTCCAACATTTTTGGTACGGTGAGCGTGGACCTTGGTTAGAGGAGGAAACACTTCAGAAGAAGCATCATGGTGCATGACTGCAAGCAAAAGTTAGATCGCGACCTCAAAGCAGGATGTCAAAGCGAGCTCAGGAGAGCTTAGGAGAGCTCAAGGCGAGCTCAAGGCGAGCTCAAGGAGAGCTCAGGCGATCTTAGGAGAGCTTAAGGCGAGCTCAGGAGAGCTCAGTAGAGCTCAGTAGAGCTCAAAGAATGCTCAAGGCAATCTCAGGCGAGCCCAAAACGAGCTCTAGGCGAGCTCAGGGTAGGTGGCATAGGCCATACTATTTATAGACTTAGCTAGGCGAGCTCAACTCGCAGGAAGCTAGGAGAGCTCAACTCACAGGAAGCTAGGCGAGCTCAACTCGCAGGAAGCTAGGCGAGCTCAACTCGCAGGAAGCTAGGTGAGCTCAAGCGTGCTCATGCAAGCGATCTCATACATACGAGCTCATTCACAACGAGCTCATTCAGGCGAGATCACTCCTAACAAGCTCATGTCGGCGAGCTCATGCAAGCGATCTCATGCAGGTGAGTTCATTCACAACGAGGTCATTCAGGCGAGCTCATCCAGGCGAGCTCAAAGTTGGGCGATCCCAAAACGAGCTAGGCGATCTCTTGCGAGCTCAGGTAGGCGAGATCAAATTGAACTCGGGCGAGCTCAATCAATTCACGAGCTCTGTTCTAATGTCAAAGATGACACTTGCTGTGACTTTGTTTTCTCCTTCTTCAATAGTAGTATTTTTCATACATATTCATATTTATGGGTGTTTTGGTAAAACCCGTGAGTGTTTTCATATGACTAACAAACATGGTTATTCATGACGAGTTCACCACAATGAATAACAAACATGGTTATTCATGATGAGTTTACCACGATGTGAAAGCATATACTTCTCAAATCCGTGTCCATGAGTTGTTCTCTTATATTCTGCGAGCTCATACTCGCGAGCATCTCATCTTTCGTAAGATTATATTCCACGAGAGTTCTTACTCGTGAGGTCATGAAGTATGTATTCCGTGAGTTCATTCTCGGGATGATCTCATTCAACAACTTGTATTCCACGAGAGTTCTTACTCGTGAGGTCTCGAAGTATGTATTCAGCGCATTCATGCTCGCAATGATCTCATTCAACGTATATTTCACGAGAGTTCTGACTCGTGAGGTCTTGAACAGTTGAACCGCAAGTTCATGTTCGCGTTGATCTTTTTCAACAACTTGTGTTCCACGGAAGTTCTGACTCATGAGGTCTTGAGGTATGTATTCCGCGAGTTCTTGTTCGCGATGATCTTTTTCAACTTGTATTCCACGAGAGTTCTGACTCGTGAAATTTTGAAGTATGTATTCTACAAGTTCATGCCCGGAATGATCTCACTCGACAACTTATATTCCACGAGAGTTCTTACTCATGAGGTCTTGAAGTATGTATTCCTCGAGTTCCTGCTCGGGATGATCTCACTCAATAGTTTATATTTCATGAGAGTTCTTACTCGTGAGGTCTTGAAGTATGTATTTATCGAGTTCATGCTCGCGATGATCTTATTCAAATAATTTATACTCCATGAGTTCTAACTCTTGAGGTCTTGCAATATGAAGTCTGCGAGTTCTCACCTGCGATGATCTTACTCAGCAGCCTATATTCCGCGAGTGTTCATACTCACTGAAATTTTACCTACCGATAGTTCTTACTCGCGAGGATTGGCAGTCTGTAGATATCACATTCTTACTCGCTGCGATCTTGCTCACGATGATCTTATTCAGGAGCTTATATTCCACGATTATGATCTAAGGAGGTATTACCAACAATTACTTACTTTGGTGAAATACGGAGAAGTTGAAGCGATCCCTCCCTGGCAATAACGTCCCTCAGAGGCTCCCCCTAGGTCGTCGATCTCCCTATGATGGCGACATACTTCGACGAGAACATTCAGATCAAGCAGTTCTAGAAGGAAGATCTCGTGTTGAAAAAGGTTGATACTGCAGGAAGATCCGCCGCCATCGACAAGCTTAACACAAACTGGGAAGGACCATTCGTGGTCCAGGAAGCTCTCAAGACGGGAGGATATCTCCTGCAAAACTCAGATGGAGAACTCCTCGGGAACACCGGGAGCGGAGATAATTTGAAGCGGTTCTACTCGTGAACTCATAAACACCATATGAACATCAAGTTATGTTGTTTTATAAATATGTATTCACTTATTATTTAAAGTCTAACCTTATGAGGTTTTAAAGAACAGGGCTTGAGATTATATCGGGGCGAAACTCATCTCCACAAGTGATTTAAGGCATGAACCTCTACCTCTCCCCTTGAAACCCTCAGTTGAGTTATGGGAAAGAGCCTCGGGTTAATAGCGCATCCTCCTAAGTCCAAGCTTTTGCATTGACGACCGAGATCAACTCCCCCTTGCATGTTGGCCGACGATCCCTCAGGCGCTCTTCTTACCCATCTGACGGGTTACTAAGAGTGAGTTGTGGGTCATCGTCTAAAAAAATCTTATGGGAGGTAGATCCGCTATCGACTACAAGACACCTAGCCTCTGTGGTTGGGGAGTCTTCTAGAGTCATCATCTCAATAAGGCTCTAAGCCAGATTCGCCCAGCAAAATTATTTATAAATTTTATGTTCCCTTTAAAAGACTGCTGGAACTAATCCCCTCGACCTTCTAAAGTGGCAGGATGAGCTCCTCAGTATTGGGACCTTCAATTCTCCTATTGGAAGGGTGTGCTCCTAAGTATTGGGACTTTCGATTCTCCTATGTAACTATCCTTGGTCGGGTGATGGGACGAATCCTCGGGTTAATAACGCATCTTCCCAAGTCCAAACCTCTGCATTAACGACCAAGATCAGCTCCCCCCTTACATGTTGGCCGACATCCCTCGAGTGCCTCTCTCACCCACCAAACACATTAAAAAAGGGGGCATGTGACAACGCCTCAGGTTCAGCGAGTCCTCCTTGGACCATGCCTCTGCAGGGTCGGCCGAGACTAGCTCCCCACTTGCATGTTGGTCGACAGACCCCTCGAGTGCCTCTCCCTCCCTAAAGCTTACTAAGAAAGGTGATGTGACCACGCCTCGGGTATCTCAATGTGTCCTAAGTCCATGCCTCTGCAATGCCGGTCGAGATCAACTCCCCCCTTGCATGCTGGCCAACGGACCCCTCGAGTGCCTCTCCCTCCCACCAAATGATCTAAGTGACGGTCCTCATCCACCTCTCCCAGTTGAGCTCGCTCGGTAAGCGAATGGCCTGAGAGTTACTTGCATACCTTTGATCGTGTTCCTCATCTTTGTAGGGATCTCGCGTGGCATATCATCTCGTGCCCATCTCGTCGAACCACGGGTCCTACATTGTTTTTTCGAGCTCGTATCAAGCTCGAAAAATGCGGGGATTGTGTATAACCCGTAAGTCGTCGAGATCAGGAATGCATAAGAAAGACACCTCAAGCATTCAGCTCGTCGTCATTCAGCTTTTCGTCATTCAGCTCGGCAGAATTCAGCTCGTCGTCATCTAGCTCGGCAGCCTTCAGCTCAACAGAGTTCACCTCGACGGACTTCACTTCGACAGACTTCACTTCGACTGGCCTCAGAGACCTCGTCGAGGGGGGGGGGGGGGGGGGTACCCCCTATCTTTTCCTATAAATAGGACCTCATTGTAACGGGTGGGAGGCAGTTCACACCCCGCGAAGAGTCGACCATTTGAAGATTTGGCGACCTCACCTGCCTTCCTCTGAACTCACACAACACTTGCTTCGGGAGGGGGAGTTCATATACACTCATGGGTATACGGCGGGACCTCAACAATGTAACACGACCACCTCGTCTAATAGAAAAATAGCGGTGACCTCTCTCTTGTTCGCTTCATGTCTATGTCTGCTAATTCGGGGGCTAGTAACCTCCAACCATTTTTTTCGTCCGAACTTTGCGAGCGAGGTCTCAGTCCTCAAAAGGCCAAGATCTCGGTTCCAACACAGACCAAACGAATCCTTTTTAGCACATACAATCCAGTCATAACTCATAAGGTTAGTACAAGGCTTATATCATAAAGTATATAACTGTTAATTCTTGCATTTTTGGTTGTTCTCTGGTTGCAGGATGGTGGACTCTCTTGAACTGAGAAAGAAGCTTCCTTTCTCCGTCGGCCTTCTACTACGCCTTCTGAGGAAGAGTCATCGTATATTTGTCATGTGTACTACTGGATTTGATACATCTCCTGCTTGCGTTATTGCCTACTTACACTGGATTCAGGATACGGCCCTCAACGCTGCCCACAATTTTGTGACCGGCTTACACTCATGCAGACCTGATAGGTAAAAATATTCACTTGTTGATCGTTATGGGTCCGTTCATTTGGAGGGAATTGGGACTTCGGAATTGGAATTGGAAGTTCGATTCCAATGAAAATGAACTTCCAATTCTAATTCCAGGGCACTAATTTCGTTCAAACGAACGGACCCTTAGAGTCCCTAAGAGTATTATTCTGATGGACTACTCGGCTTCAGAGTTTATTAATATCTGAATTCATTAGCTCACCATGTCTATCTGAATGATTGGTCTCCACTCATGAAGAATTGATATTGGGCAGAAAATCATCTATTTGTGGTCTATATTTGATAAAAAAATTCTGTTTAAATCTATACGCCTAAAATTAAACATTTCTTCAATTTTTCAATTTTTTATTCATTTCATGCGGGCTCTTGGTCGCTTTATTCCTTCAATTCACTCTAAAAATTATGTGTAATAATTTGCAAATCTGAATCAACTAAGTGTCTGTCTCTCATTTTGTAAATCAAGATTTAATGTTATAGGGTTTATATCAGGTCCTTAGAATTTTTTTTTAACAAGGATAAGTTCTATCCATAATTGGGTATTAGCAGAATCATAACTAATGGTTACCTTTACTGGGGTATTATGATGAACTGTACTTTTTATATCATAACTAGGGGTAAACTTGATCCCTTATAAGGTTTTCAAAAGTTTAGAGACCTAATTATAAAAACCTGAAATCTTTTAGGTTCCGTTCGTTTGGACGAAATTGGGACCCTGAAATTAGAATTGGAGGTCCATTTTCATTGGAATTGGACATCCATTTCAGTACCAAAGCCCTAATTCCGTCAAAGTGAACAAACCCTTGGAGTTCATTTGTGTGAGCTGAATTAGGGTCCTGGAATTTGAATTGGAGGTATATTTTCATTGAAATTGGACATCCAATTTCAATTGTATAGTCTCAATTCTGTCCAACAAGAACCTAGAGATTTTTTTTATAAAAAAACAAATCTTCATTATTCTCTTTGCTTAATATAACAAATAAAGTTTTCTGCAGATCAGCAATAGTTTGGGCTACATGGGATCTTATTGCCATGGCAGAGAATGGAAAGTCTGATGGATCTCCAACTCATGTTGTGAATTTCATGTGGAGCAACGGGTGTAGAGAGGTAAAGTTCAATTCTGTTTTTAAAGCAAAAATTCAACTTTAATGAAGTAAATTTATAAAATTGGTTTTTAATGATGAATCTCATAACTAGTCAGGCATATTTTCTTTCTAGAATATTGTTACGACGTTGCATCCGCCTGAGCACACCACCTTGCAGGAGTCAAAGGAGCGCATGTGGAAACCTCCTTAGTTAATTTCTGTAATGAATTGGTATTAATTAATTAATTCGTATTAATTAATTAATATTAATTAAGTATTATTTATATTGTTTATAATCATGTGAGCCCCCTCCTCCCTATATAAGGAGGAGGTATGAAAGTGTTTTAGGGATCTTTTGATCACTAGGGTTTGGCTCTCATTTGAGAGAAGGGTCTTAGGGGGAACCAGCCTCCTAGATCTTGGCCGGAGTCCGCTCCGAATTGTATCCGTTTTCCCGTTTAATGCAAGCATGCCTCTTGATTTGTTCGATACTCCATCAATGGTCCGACCTGCCGCCCCTGTCCGCTCCTTCGAAGCCGCCGGGGCTCATGCCACAACGGACAGCCGCCTCCACTCCATCGGCCGCCATCTTGCCTCCATCGAACACAGATGCGACATCCACGACAACCTTCTCGCCTCGCTGTCTGCATCCTTGCAGGCCTTGCTCCACCAGACGCACACACCAACAGTAGACGCACGCACCAACAACAGCCGGCCAGCAGCCGCACCTCCAGCAGCCGTCGCAACAGACGTACCTCCAGCCGCAGTGGCACTCGCCGCACCTCCAACAGCCGTCCCAATAGCCGCACATCCAGCCGCCGCACATCCAGCAGCCGTCGCAACAGCAGCTTCGTGCGTCGTCGGCCGTCCGATCCAACCTGCCGCGGGTCCAGCAGCAGTCAGTACCTCCCTCCCACCCGCTCCTCCAGCATCGTCGCTCCTCCCTCTGGCGTACGCCGACTCCCGTCAAAGCCCGCCGCGCCCTCTCCTTCCCGCGAGCGCAGACCACGCGGAAGCCGCCGTCTCTCCCCGCCTGGCATGCCCCCTTTTCCTGTTCTCGAGCCCCCCATAAAGCAGCCCCCTCTGAGCGGTTTTAACTTTTCTCTTTTTTCTTGCCTAGTGCACCCCACGGGCTGCCCCCTTTTGGTTTCCTTCTTTTTTTGGCACAAGCCCACATGGCATCTTCAGCCCAGCCTTTCTAATCCGGCCCCACACGCCTCACCCACTTTCTTTCTTAACCGCATACCAAAATTCCACAACTTTGCTAACTGCCAATATTTTCTTTCCTTCTCCCTTGTGTTGTCACATCAACTTTTCTCCCTTTCTTTACTCTTTTCCTCTTCACAAAAACAACACCCAAAAGTGTAGCACACTCTCCTAGCTATAGCCGCCCATCAATCTTCTATCCCAATCTCATGCCACCTCTAGCCCCCAACACCCCACTACAAGACAAACCTCCTCTTATTTTCAATTGCAATTCTACTTTCCCCTTTTATCACATCTGTTCACACCCATGGCTGCCCCCACTAAAAGACAAACCTCCTCTTCTATCACCCCCTCTCATCAACTCTTTTACACTCAACCGCTACAAATTATACGTCCCTCCCATTGTTAAAGACCCCGCCAAATTTTGTAATATTGACCTTGGGGACAAGGTCAAATTTCAAGGGCGGCCTATTGTTACGACGTTGCATACGCCTGAGCACACCACCTTGCAGGAGTCAAAGGAGCGCATGTGGAAAGTGGAAACCTCCTTAGTTAATTTCTGTAATTAATTGGTATTAATTAATTAATTTGTATTAATTAATTAATATTAATTAAGTATTATTTTTATTGTTTATTATCATGTGAGCCCCCTCCTCCCTATATAAGGAGGAGGTATGTGTTATGCCCCCGGACGGCATGCGCTTTCGAGGATTCAAATACGCCAGAAGACCAAAAGGAGCGCCGGGACAAGACCGGGCTGAACCATCCGGTTCAGCCCGCCATTAATTAATTAAGAGGAGGAGGGCTGAACCGCACCGGTTCAGCCCTCACTTGGGGCCGGCCGGCCCTAGGGGGAGGGGTTCACTTAAATACCCCTTTCCCCCTCCTTTGGTGGGATGCATGACAATTTCAGGTATTTTCTTTTCTAGCAAACCCTAGCCGTCTTCTTCCCCTCTAGTCTCTACTCTTTCTAGTTTGCCCTAGTAGTTCCTATCATTTGGTATCAGAGCCTCCTTCCTGCGACCATGGTGAACACCCGTACGGAGGCGGAAATGGCGCGCTTGGCCTCCATCGAGGAGAACTACGTCACCTTGACGGATTCCGTAGCGGCAATCGAAGCAAGCGTGAAGAACTCGCAACAAAATCTGGAGGAACGTTTCGAGACGAGGATGGAGGAGTTGAAATCTCTCCTTTTGCAAAATCTGAAAGGGAAGGCGACGAACGGCGATGGATCCGACACCGGGGCAGCCAACACGCCGAACGAGGGCAGCACGGGAGCAAGAAACAGCTGCCGTCGGGAGCTTCCGGCTCCGGATCGGGCGCGGGTGCTCGATCGACGCCGCTCGGGGAAGCGGAGCCCCTTTTCGTCCAGGCGGGTATCACGACGCATCGGGGCTGTGCGACAGAGAACCAGGGAGTCGGGAGATACCAGAATCAGGCCGGTTGGGCTCGGGCAGGCCGACGGAAGCCGCAGGGGGCGCCTGGGGTGTCGGCGGAGGAGCAGCAGCCCAGTGGGGGGTCGGCGGATGTGCAGCGGCCCAGTGGGGGTTCGAACAGCCCCTGCAAGGAGCCGGCGGCTTGCTGCGGCATGGAGGGGGCTCCGGACAGATCGGAGGAGCTCCGTTTGGACCCGGACAGCAAGCAGGACAACCATGGAGGCCTCAACACCAAGGATTTGGGCTGTTTCGCCCTACCGGGGCGAATGCGGTTCCTCTCGGGGGCGCGGCAGAATTTTTTCCTCCCCAACCAGCGAATGCTCCTAACGGAGGATATGGACCGGTCAACATGGGGCCGGGAAGGCTTCCGGGGTGGAATCACGGAGGTCTTCCAGGAGATCATGAGCAACACGGGCCGTTGGGCCAAAATGGAGGCGGTTTGGGTGGGACATTTCAGCGGCCTTACATGCAACCCAAGCTGACTCGGATGAACTTCCCGAAGTTTCGGGGAGGCGACGCGCTCGAGTGGATCCAGAAGGCCGAGCTGTTTTTCAGATATCAGGAGGTTCCAGCGGCTCAGTGGGTACAGTTGGCGTCCTTCCATCTAGAGGAGGACGCGTACCAGTGGACACAGTGGTTTTTGCGGGGGCGCGCTCACGCTCCTTGGGCCGAGTTCATAGAGGCCTTCTCGGCTAGATTCGGACCACTGGAGTACGAGGACGTGGAGGCCAGCCTACAGAAGCTCCGCCAACGGGGCACGGTCACGGAGTACCGGACGGAGTTCGAGAAGCTGGCCAATCGGGTCACCTGGGGAGAGCAGACGTTGTTGAGCTGTTTCATCTCGGGTCTGAAGGATTACTTACGCGACGAGGTGCACGCGTACTTGCCGCGCAGTCTGAGCCACGCTATTAGCATCGCGCGGATACAGGAGGAACGTTACAATCGGCAGCGGAACCGGACGGCGACCCGGCCACCCGCGGCTCCCGCAGCGGGACGAAAAGACCAGCTACCTCCCACTCGTCCCACGGTGACTAAGTTGACCTGGCCGGAGATGCAGGCTCGGAAGGAGAAGGGCCTGTGCTTTAATTGTGATGAGAAATATACAAGGGGGCACCACTGCCAGAAAATTCAGGTGTTTATGCTGCGAGAGGAGGATGAGGAGGACCCACTGGAGGGTGTCGACGTTGAGGCACTCGACCTGACGGAGTTTGGAGTTTCTATACAGGCCATGCAGGGGGGATCAGCCCCGGTGACTCTCCGTTTCACCGGCCGGATTGGCAAGGAGCGTGTGACCATTTTGGTGGACAGAGTACCCACAATTTCATCAACCCGACCGTGGCTTCGAAGGTGGGGCATGCGATTGATAGAGAGGCAGCGTTCCAGGTGATGGTAGCGGATGGAAGCAAGCTGAAATGCGAAGGCGTGATGAAGGGGGTGGAAATCCGCGTCCAGAGCTACTTGGGCCATACGGACATGTACTTACTTCCGATCAGAGGCTCGGACATGGTGTTGGGCGTCCAGTGGTTGCGGCAGTTACAGAGGGTGACCACCGACTGGGTGCGGCTGACGATGGAGTTCACCTAGCAGGGGAAGGACTACTGCTTGTAGGGCATTCGGTCCTCTCCTCTGAAGGAGATTTCTGTGAGGAGCTTACAGCTGTTGGAGGAGCAGGGCTCTCCAATGGCCATGGTGGTGGGGGTGGAGACGTCGGGTCAAACCCTCCCAGACATTCCAGAGGAGATACAGACACTGTTGTCCCAGTTCAAGGACGTGTTCCAGGAGCCTAGAGGCCTTCCGCCGCCCAGATTCAGGGATCATGGCATACAGTTGAAAGAGGGGGCTCCCCCAAACGTCAGGCCCTACCGGTACCCGCACATCCAGAAGGCCGAGATCGAGAGGAGTGTGAAGGAGATGTTGGCGACCGGCATCATAAGGCCGAGCACCAGCGCCTTTTCCTCTCCTATCATCTTGGTGAAGAAGAAGGACGGTTCCTGGCGTTTCTGCGTGGACTACCGCAATTTGAATGATTCCACGATCAAGGACAAGTTCCTGATTCCGATGATAGAGGAGCTTTTGGACGAGTTGCATGGGGCGAGCTTGTTTACCAAGCTGGACCTTCGGTCCGGCTATCACCAGATACGAATGAAAACGGAAGACATCCACAAGACCGCATTTCGCACGCACGATGGACATTATGAGTTCTTGGTGATGCCCTTTGGGCTCTCCAATGCCCCATCGACCTTCCAGGCGGTGATGAATGAGACCTTTCGGCCGCTCCTTCGGCGATCGGTGCTCATTTTCTTTGATGATATCTTGATCTACAGTCGGACATGGGAGGAGCACATCGAGCACGTGGCGCAGGTTCTTACTATTCTGCGGCAGCATCAGTTCTACGCTAAGCTGTCGAAGTGCTCGTTTGGGCAACCAGAGGTGGAGTACTTGGGTCATCTGGTTTCGGCCCAGGGGGTCAGAGCGGACCCAAGGAAGATCGAGAGCATGGTGGAGTGGCCGCGGCCCACTACTGTGCGGGCGCTACGAGGCTTTCTGGGCCTGACTGGTTACTACCGGAGGTTTGTGAAGGACTATGGTAAGCTGGCACGCCCCCTTACCCAGCTCCTCCACAAAGAGTCCTTTACCTGGCATGATGAAGCCGAGCGGGCCTTCTCCGCTCTCAAGGAGGCCATGACGACCACACCGGTGCTCGCCCTGCCGGATTTCACCAAGGAGTTCGTCTTGGAGACGGACGCCTCCGGAGTTGGCATTGGGGCGGTTTTGCTGCAGGTTGGGAGGCCGTTGGCTTATTTCAGCAAGGCCTTAGCACCTCGGACCCTGGGCCTCTCCACGTACGAGAAAGAGATGTTGGCGATCTTACATGCCGTGACGTTATGACGACCATACCTGCTGGGCCACCATTTTAAAGTTCGCACTGATCACCAGAGCCTGAAGCACTTCTTGGATCAGAGATTGGCATCCCCTCTCCAACAGAAGTGGCTGACCAAGCTGCTGGGATACGATTATGAGATCGTGTACAAACAGGGCAAGGAGAACGTGGTGGCCGACGCCCTATCCCGCTTACCGGAGAGCACCATCTTCCACCTTTCGGGGCCACTGATTGAGTCCGTTGAT
This sequence comes from Dactylorhiza incarnata, assembly GCA_033032865.1. Taxonomy (NCBI): domain Eukaryota; kingdom Viridiplantae; phylum Streptophyta; class Magnoliopsida; order Asparagales; family Orchidaceae; genus Dactylorhiza; species Dactylorhiza incarnata. The sequence continues at coordinate 53,365 of JAWHQI010000281.1, forward strand.
GACATTCAGAGGGAGATCGCCGCAGACCCCGAGCTCCAACCGATTGTGGAGGCCTTGTCCCAGGGCCAACCCACTCCTCCAGGTTATCAGCTGGTTGGAGGGCACCTGTACTACCACGGGAGGGTGGTCATCCCCGTCTCTTCTACCTGGAAGGAGGTTATGTTGCAGGAGTTCCACTCGTCCCCGACCGGAGGCCATGCCGGGGTGCTCCGTACCCTCCAGCGGCTACGAGCCAATGTTTATTGGAAGGGATTGCGCCGCGATGCTCAGCGGTTCGTCCAGCAGTGTGACGTGTGCCAGCGCCAGAAGTACGAGACGACCTCACCGGCTGGGCTGCTAACGCCCTTGGAGATTCCTCAGCACATTTGGGAGACGGTCTTGATGGATTTCATCGACGGGTTGCCCCGGTCGCAGGGCAAGACCGTGATCTTGGTCGTCGTGGACAAGCTGTCCAAATACGGCCACTTTCTCGCCCTCAGCCACCCGTACTCCGCGGAGACAGTTGCCGATCTTTTTGCCCGGGAGGTGGTGCGTCTACATGGCCTTCCGAGTTCGATCATCTCCGACCGCGATCCGGTATTTATTAGCAATTTCTGGCAGGAGCTGTTTCGGTTGCAGGGTACCCGATTACGTATGAGCACGGCACATCACCCGCAGACAGATGGTCAGACCGAGGTCCTTAATCGGGGGGTAGAAACGTACCTCCGCTGCTTCGTCATGGATGAGCCCCGTTCTTGGACACGATGGTTACATTGGGCGGAGTATTGCTATAACACTTCGTTTCACACAGCCGGCCGGATCACTCCGTTCGAGGTTGTCTACGGGCGACCACCACCTTCTCTCCGGTCCTATGAGCCGGGTAGCACAGCTCTTCCAGCAGTGGATCGAGCTCTACGGGACAGAGATCAGACCTTGGTTCTCCTGCGGGACAATCTCCGTGCCGCCCAGGACCGGATGAAGTTACAGGCCGACAAACACCGGACGGAGCGGACGTTTCAGGTGGGGGACGAGGTCTTTCTACTTCTCCAGCCGTACAGACAGCTTTCAGTTGCTCGTCGGGCCAATCAGAAGTTAGCCCCCCGGTTCTATGGCCCGTTCCGCATCACTCATCGGGTGGGACCGGTTGCTTACACTCTTGCTCTTCCTGAGGGGTCCAGAATTCACCCCACGTTCCATGTGTCGCTGCTGAAGAAGAAGCTGGGCGAGGCGGTCACTGTGACTCCCTCCCTCCCCGAGGCTACCACTACTGGTGTGCTACGCCCCAGTCCTGAGGATATACTATTGTCCCGCTGGAAGAGACATGGCACGGAGTACCGCCCCGAAGTTCTGGTCAAGTGGAAGGATTTGTCTGAGGCCCACAACACATGGGTGGATTTCCTGGAGTTCCGGGAGTTCTTCCCAGACTTTCCGCTTGAGGACAAGCTGGCTCTTGATAGGGAGGGGAATGTTATGCCCCCGGACGGCATGCGCTTTCGAGGATTCAAATACGCCAGAAGACCAAAAGGAGCGCCGGGACAAGACCGGGCTGAACCATCCGGTTCAGCCCGCCATTAATTAATTAAGAGGAGGAGGGCTGAACCGCACCGGTTCAGCCCTCACTTGGGGCCGGCCGGCCCTAGGGGGAGGGGTTCACTTAAATACCCCTTTCCCCCTCCTTTGGTGGGATGCATGATAATTTCAGGTATTTTCTTTTCTAGCAAACCCTAGCCGTCTTCTTCCCCTCTAGTCTCTACTCTTTCTAGTTTGCCCTAGTAGTTCCTATCAGTATGGGAGTGTTTTAGGGATCTTTTGATCACTAGGGTTTGACTCTCATTTGAGAGAAGAGTCTTAGGGGGAACCAGCCTCCTAGATCTTGGCCGGAGTCCGCTCCGGATTGTATCAGTTTTTCCGTTTAATGCAAGCATGCCTCTTGATTTGTTCGATACTCAATCAAATATATTATTAATATTTTTAGTTATAGCTATTTTTGTACTACTTTATATCTATTATAAGCTTGAAATTTAAATTATTTATCATAAATCAAATTTATTATGTTTTTATAATCAAAATATAGATTAGGCTTGGAAGTGGTTTGGTTCGGTTCAGTTTTGGGTAAAACCAAAACTTATACCCAAAACTGAACCGAATACCCTCGGTTTTCACGCACCCTAAACCGAGCCTGAACCAAATTCACATAGTTCGGTTCGGTTTTTAAACCTCGGTTTTTCGATATATTTAGTACAAATTCTCATCAATAGGAATGTTCGATTTTTTGCAAAAAAAAATCAACTTTATGATAGGAACTACTAGGGCAAACTAGAGAAAATAGAGACTAGTAAGGAAGAAGACGGCTAGGGTTTGCTAGAAAAGAAAATACCTGAAGATAATTATGCATGAGAGCCAAAAGAGGGGGGAAAGGGGTATTTAAGTGAACCCCTCCCCCTAGGGGCCGGCCGGACCCAAGTGAGGGCTGAACCGGTGCGGTTCAGCCCTCCTCCTCTTATTTAATTAATGGCGGGCTGAACCGGATGGTTCAGCCCGGTCTTTTCCCGGCGCTCCTTTTGGTCTTCTGGCGTATTTGAATCCTCGAAAGCGCATGTCGTCCGGGGGCATAACATTCCCCCCCCCCCCCATCAAGAGGCAGCTTGTCCTCAAGCTGAAAGTCTGGAAAGAACTCCCGGAACTCTAGGAAATCCACCCATGTGTTGTGGGCCTCGGACAAATCCTTCCACTTGACCAGAACCTCTGAGCGGTACTCCGTGCCATGTCTCTTCCAGCGGGACAACAGTATATCCTCGGGACTGGGGCGTAGCTCACCAGTCGTAGTAGCCTCGGGGAGGAAGGGAGTCACAGTGACCGCCGCTCCCAGCTTCTTCTTCAGCAGCGACACGTGGAACGTGGGATGAATTCTGGACCCCTCAGGAAGAGCGAGAGTGTAAGCAACCGGTCCCACCCGATGAGTGATGCGGAACGGCCTGTAGAACCGGGGGGCTAACTTCTGATTGGCCCGGCGAGCAACTGAAAGCTGTCTGTACGGCTGGAGACGTAGAAAGACCTCGTCCCCTACCTGAAACGTCCGCTCCGTTCGGTGTTTGTCAGCCTGTAACTTCATCCGGTCCTGGGCGGCACGGAGATTGTCCCGCAGGAGGACCAAGGTCTGATCTCTGTCCCGTAGAGCTCGATCCACTGCCGGCAGAGCTGTGCTACCCGGCTCATAGGACCGGAGAGAAGGTGGTGGTCGCCCGTAGACAACCTCGAACGGGGTGATCCTGCTGGCTGTGTGAAACGAAGTGTTATAGCAATACTCCGCCCAATGTAACCATCGTGTCCAAGAGCGGGGCTCATCCATGACGAAACAACGGAGGTATGTCTCTACCCCCCTATTGAGGACCTCGGTCTGACCATCTGTCTGCGGGTGATGCGCCGTGCTCATACGTAAACGGGTACCCTGCAGCCGAAACAGCTCCTGCCAGAAATTGCTAATAAATACCGGATCGCGGTCGGAGATGATCGAACTCGGAAGACCATGTAAACGCACCACCTCCCGGGCAAAAAGATCGGCGACTGTCTCCGCGGAGTACGGGTGGCTGAGGGCGAGAAAGTGGCCGTATTTGGACAGCTTGTCCACGACGACCAAGATCACGGTCTTGCCCTGCGACCGGGGCAACCCGTCGATGAAGTCCATCGAGGCCGTCTCCCAAATGTGCTGAGGAATCTCCAAGGGCGTTAGCAGCCCAGCAGGTGAGGTCGTCTCGTACTTCTGGCGCTGGCACACGTCACACTGCTGTACGAAATGCTGAGCATCGCGGCGTAATCCCTTCCAAAAAACATTGGCTCGTAGCCGCTGGAGGGTACGGAGCACCCCAGCATGGCCTCCGGTCGGGGACGAGTGGAACTCCTGTAACATAATTTCCTTCCAGGTAGAAGAAGCGGGGATGACCACCCTCCCGTGGTAGTACAAGTGCCCGCCAACCAGCTGGTAACCTGGAGGAGTGGGTTGGCCCTGGGATAAGGCCTCCACAATCGGTTGGAGCTCGGGGTCCGCGGCGACCTCCCTCTGAATGTCATCAAGGGACTCAATCAGTGGCCCTGAAAGGTGGAAGATGGTGCTCTCCGGTAGGCGGGACAGGGCGTCGGCCACCACGTTCTCCTTGCCCTGTTTGTACACGATCTCATAATCATACCCCAGCAACTTGGTCAGCCACTTCTGTTGGAGAGGAGATGCCATTCTCTGATCCAGGAAGTGCTTCAGGCTCTGGTGATCAGTGTGAACTTTAAAATGGTGGCCCAGCAGGTATGGGCGCCATAGCGTCATGGCATGTAAGATCGCCAACATCTCCTTCTCGTACGTGGAGAGGCCCAGGGTCCGAGGTGCCAAGGCCCTGCTGAAATAAGCCAACGGCCTCCCCTCTTGCATCAAAACCGCCCCAATGCCAACTCCGGAGGCGTCCGTCTCCAAGACGAACTCCTTGGTGAAATCCGGTATGGCGAGCACCTGTGTTGTCGTCATAGCTTCCTTGAGAGCGGAGAAGGCCCGCTCGGCTTCATCATGCCAGCTTATCATCGGATGCGTGGTATTTTCTCCCATGAAGATATATTTCAAAGAGTTCGGTAATTGTTTGAGAGCTGGAGAGGTGCAAGAATCCGATGGCACAATGATTGATTCTCTGATCGGAAGAAGATCCTCAGACTTGTCCGAGGATGAACCTCCATTGCCCACAAGGCTTTCTTGCCGCCAAAAAGTCTCACCATCCCCTGGGCTAATATCAAACTGATTATCCAATTCCTCAGTTGGCTCCGCCAGTTCGCAGTCTGTGATCTCAAATAGTTGCGTCGGGTTGTGAACCTTAAAAGATATGGCGTCCTGCCCCAATCTGAAAGTGAGCTCTCCCAGCTCCACATTAATGATGGCACGTGTCGTTGCGAGAAAGGGGCATCCCAAGATAATAGGAACTTTAGCATCGGCCTTCAACAATTAAGGCTCTTGATAGGGAGGGGAATGTTATGCCCCCGGACGGCATGCGCTTTCGAGGATTCAAATACGCCAGAAGACCAAAAGGAGCGCCGGGACAAGACCGGGCTGAACCATCCGGTTCAGCCCGCCATTAATTAATTAAGAGGAGGAGGGCTGAACCGCACCGGTTTAGCCCTCACTTGGGGCCGGCCGGCCCTAGGGGGAGGGGTTCACTTAAATACCCCTTTCCCCCTCCTTTGGTGGGATGCATGATAATTTCAGGTATTTTCTTTTCTAGCAAACCCTAGCCGTCTTCTTCCCCTCTAGTCTCTACTCTTTCTAGTTTGCCCTAGTAGTTCCTATCAGTATGGGAGTGTTTTAGGGATCTTTTGATCACTAGGGTTTGACTCTCATTTGAGAGAAGAGTCTTAGGGGGAACCAGCCTCCTAGATCTTGGCCGGAGTCCGCTCCGGATTGTATCAGTTTTTCCGTTTAATGCAAGCATGCCTCTTGATTTGTTCGATACTCCATCAAATATATTATTAATATTTTTAGTTATAGCTATTTTTGTACTACTTTATATCTATTATAAGCTTGAAATTTAAATTATTTATCATAAATCAAATTTATTATGTTTTCATAATCAAAATATAGATTAGGCTTGGAAGTGGTTTGGTTCGGTTCAGTTTTGGGTAAAACCAAAACTTATACCCAAAACTGAACCGAATACCCTCGGTTTTCACGCACCCTAAACCGAGCCTGAACCAAATTCACATAGTTCGGTTCGGTTTTTAAACCTCGGTTTTTCGATATATTTAGTACAAATTCTCATCAATAGGAATGTTCGATTTTTTGCAAAAAAAAAATCAACTTTATGATAGGAACTACTAGGGCAAACTAGAGAAAATAGAGACTAGTAAGGAAGAAGACGGCTAGGGTTTGCTAGAAAAGAAAATACCTGAAGATAATTATGCATGAGAGCCAAAAGAGGGGGGAAAGGGGTATTTAAGTGAACCCCTCCCCCTAGGGGCCGGCCGGACCCAAGTGAGGGCTGAACCGGTGCGGTTCAGCCCTCCTCCTCTTATTTAATTAATGGCGGGCTGAACCGGATGGTTCAGCCCGGTCTTTTCCCGGCGCTCCTTTTGGTCTTCTGGCGTATTTGAATCCTCGAAAGCGCATGTCGTCCGGGGGCATAACATTCCCCTCCCCATCAAGAGGCAGCTTATCCTCAAGCTGAAAGTCTGGAAAGAACTCCCGGAACTCTAGGAAATCCACCCATGTGTTGTGGGCCTCGGACAAATCCTTCCACTTGACCAGAACCTCTGAGCGGTACTCCGTGCCATGTCTCTTCCAGCGGGACAACAGTATATCCTCGGGACTGGGGCGTAGCTCACCAGTCGTAGTAGCCTCGGGGAGGAAGGGAGTCACAGTGACCGCCGCTCCCAGCTTCTTCTTCAGCAGCGACACGTGGAACGTGGGATGAATTCTGGACCCCTCAGGAAGAGCGAGAGTGTAAGCAACCGGTCCCACCCGATGAGTGATGCGGAACGGCCTGTAGAACCGGGGGGCTAACTTCTGATTGGCCCGGCGAGCAACTGAAAGCTGTCTGTACGGCTGGAGACGTAGAAAGACCTCGTCCCCTACCTGAAACGTCCGCTCCGTTCGGTGTTTGTCAGCCTGTAACTTCATCCGGTCCTGGGCGGCACGGAGATTGTCCCGCAGGAGGACCAAGGTCTGATCTCTGTCCCGTAGAGCTCGATCCACTGCCGGCAGAGCTGTGCTACCCGGCTCATAGGACCGGAGAGAAGGTGGTGGTCGCCCGTAGACAACCTCGAACGGGGTGATCCTGCTGGCTGTGTGAAACGAAGTGTTATAGCAATACTCCGCCCAATGTAACCATCGTGTCCAAGAGCGGGGCTCATCCATGACGAAACAACGGAGGTATGTCTCTACCCCCCTATTGAGGACCTCGGTCTGACCATCTGTCTGCGGGTGATGCGCCGTGCTCATACGTAAACGGGTACCCTGCAGCCGAAACAGCTCCTGCCAGAAATTGCTAATAAATACCGGATCGCGGTCGGAGATGATCGAACTCGGAAGACCATGTAAACGCACCACCTCCCGGGCAAAAAGATCGGCGACTGTCTCCGCGGAGTACGGGTGGCTGAGGGCGAGAAAGTGGCCGTATTTGGACAGCTTGTCCACGACGACCAAGATCACGGTCTTGCCCTGCGACCGGGGCAACCCGTCGATGAAGTCCATCGAGGCCGTCTCCCAAATGTGCTGAGGAATCTCCAAGGGCGTTAGCAGCCCAGCAGGTGAGGTCGTCTCGTACTTCTGGCGCTGGCACACGTCACACTGCTGTACGAAATGCTGAGCATCGCGGCGTAATCCCTTCCAAAAAACATTGGCTCGTAGCCGCTGGAGGGTACGGAGCACCCCAGCATGGCCTCCGGTCGGGGACGAGTGGAACTCCTGTAACATAATTTCCTTCCAGGTAGAAGAAGCGGGGATGACCACCCTCCCGTGGTAGTACAAGTGCCCGCCAACCAGCTGGTAACCTGGAGGAGTGGGTTGGCCCTGGGATAAGGCCTCCACAATCGGTTGGAGCTCGGGGTCCGCGGCGACCTCCCTCTGAATGTCATCAAGGGACTCAATCAGTGGCCCTGAAAGGTGGAAGATGGTGCTCTCCGGTAGGCGGGACAGGGCGTCGGCCACCACGTTCTCCTTGCCCTGTTTGTACACGATCTCATAATCATACCCCAGCAACTTGGTCAGCCACTTCTGTTGGAGGGGAGATGCCAGTCTCTGATCCAGGAAGTGCTTCAGGCTCTGGTGATCAGTGTGAACTTTAAAATGGTGGCCCAGCAGGTATGGGCGCCATAGCGTCATGGCATGTAAGATCGCCAACATCTCCTTCTCGTACGTGGAGAGGCCCAGGGTCCGAGGTGCCAAGGCCCTGCTGAAATAAGCCAACGGCCTCCCCTCCTGCATCAAAACCACCCCAATGCCAACTCCGGAGGCGTCCGTCTCAAAGACGAACTCCTTGGTGAAATCCGGTATGGCGAGCACCTGTGTTGTCGTCATAGCTTCCTTGAGAGCGGAGAAGGCCCGCTCGGCTTCATCATGCCAGGTAAAGGACTCCTTGTGGAGGAGCTGGGTAAGAGGGCGTGCCAGCTTACCATAGTCCTTCACAAACCTCCGGTAGTAACCAGTCAGGCCCAGAAAGCCTCGTAGCGCCCGCACTGTAGTGGGCCGCGGCCACTCCACCATGCTCTCGATCTTCTTTGGGTCCGCCCTGACCCCCTGGGCCGAAACCAGATGACCCAAGTACTCCACCTCTGGTTGCCCAAACGAGCACTTCGACAGCTTAGCGTAGAACTGATGCTGCCGTAGGATAGTAAGAACCTGCGCCACGTGCTCGATGTGCTCCTCCCACGTCCGACTATAGATCAGGATATCATCAAAGAAAATGAGCACCGATCGCCGAAGAAGCGGCCGAAAGGTCTCATTCATCACCGCCTGGAAAGTCGATGGGGGCATTGGAGAGCCCAAAGGGCATCACCAAGAATTCATAATTCCCATCGTGCATGCGAAACGCGGTCTTGTGGATGTCTTCCGTTTTCATTCGTATCTGGTGATAGTCGGACCGAAGGTCCAGCTTGGTAAACAAGCTCGTCCCATGCAACTCGTCCAAAAGCTCCTCTATCATCGGAATCGGGAACTTATCCTTGATCGTGGAATCATTCAAGTTGCGGTAGTCCACGCAGAAACGCCAGGAACCGTCCTTCTTCTTCACCAAGATGATAGGGGAGGAGAAGGCGCTGGTGCTCGGTCGTATGATGCCGGTCGCCAACATCTCCTTCACACTCCTCTCAATCTCGGCCTTCTGGATGTACGGGTACCGGTAGGGCCTGACGTTTGGGGGAGCAGCCCCCTCTTTCAACTGTATGCCATGATCCCTGAATCTGGGCGGCGGGAGGCCCCGAGGCTCCCGGAACACATCCTCGAACTGGGACAACAGTGTCTGTATCTCCTCAGGAATGTCTGGGGGGGTTTGACCCAACGTCTCCACCCCCACCACCATGGCCATTGGAGAGCCCTGCTCCTCCAACAGCTGTAAGCTCCTCACAGAAATCTCCTTCAGAGGAGAGGACCGAATGCCCTGCAAGCAGTAGTCCTTCCCCTGCTGGGTGAACTCCATCGTCAGCCGCACCCAGTCGGTGGTCACCCTCTGTAACTGCCGCAACCACTGGACTCCCAACACCATGTCTGAGCCTCTGATCGGAAGCAAATACATGTCTGTATGGCATAAGTAGCTCTGCACGCGGATTTCCACCCCCTTCATCACGCCCTCGCATTTCAGCTTGCTTCAAACTGCTACCATCACCTGGAACGCCGCTTCTCTATCAATCACATGCCCCACCTTCGAAGCCACGGCCGGGTTGATGAAATTGTGGGTACTCCCACTGTCCACCAAAATGGTCGCACGCTCCTTGCCGATCCGGCCTGTGAAACGGAGAGTCACCGGGGCTGATCCCCCCTGCATGGCCTGTATAGAAACTCCAAACTCTGTCAGGTCGAGTGCCTCAACGTCGACACTCTCCAGTGGATCCTCCTCCTCATCCTCCTCTCGCAGCATAAACACCTGAATTTTCTGGCAGTTTGTGTCCCCTTGTGTATTTCTCATCACAATTAAAGCATAGGCCCTTTTCCTTCCGAGCCTGCATCTCCGGCCAAGTCAACTTAGTCACCGTGGGACGAGTGGGAGGTAGCTGATCTTTTCATCCCGCTGCGGGAGCCGCGGGTGGCCGGGTCGCCGTCCGGTTCCGCTGCCTGTTGTAACGTTCCTCCTGTATCCGCGCAATGCTAATAGCATGGCTCAGACTGCGCGACAAGTACGCGTGCACCTCGTCGCGTAAGTAGTCCTTCAGACCCGAGATGAAACAGCTCAACAACGTCTGCTCTCCCCAGGTGACCCGGTTGGCCAGCTTTTCGAACTCCGTCCGGTACTCCGTGACTGTGCCCCGTTGGCGGAGTTTCTGAAGGTTGGCCTCCACGTCCTCGTACTCCAGTGGTCCGAATCTAGCCGAGAAAGCCTCTATGAACTCGGCCCAAGGAGCGTGGGCGCGCCCCCGCAAAAACCACTGTGTCCACTGGTACGCGTCCTCCTCTAGATGGAAGGCCGCCAACTGTACCCACTGAGCCGCTGGAACCTCCTGATATCTGACGAACAGCTCGGCCTTCTGGATCCACTCGAGCGCGTCGCCTCCCTGGAACTTCGGAAAGTTCATCCGAGTCAGCTTGGGTTGCATGTAAGGTCGCTGAAATGCCCCACCCAAACCGCCTCCATTTTGGCCCCACGCTCTGTGTTGCTCATGATCTCCTTGAAGTCCTCCGTGATTCCACCCCGGGGGCCTCCCCGGCCCCATGTTGGCCGGTCCATATCCTCCGTTCGGAGCGTTCGCTGGTTGGGGAGGAAAAAATTCTGTTGCGCCTCCGAGAGGAACCGCATTCGCTCCGGTTGGGCGAAACAGCCCAAATCCTTGGTGTTGCGGCCTCCAGGGTTGTCCTGCGTGCTGTCCGGGTCCAAACGGGGCTCCTCCAACCTGTCCGGAGCCCCCTCCATGCCGTAGCAGGCCGCCGGGTCCCTGTAGGGGCTGTTCGAAACCCCACTGAGCCGCTGCACCTCCGCCGACCCCCCCAGGGGGCTGCTGCTCCTCCGCCGACACCCCAGGAACCTCCTGCGGTCTCCGTCGGCCGGCTGGAGCCAAACCGGAGTGGTTCCGGTATCTCCCGACCTCCCGGCTCTCTGTCGCACAGCCCCGAGCCGTCCTGAAGCCCGCCTGTCCGGAATGGGGCCCCGCCTCCTCGAGCGGCGTCGAGCGGCTCTCCCGCGCCCGATCCGGAACCGGACGCCCCAGACGGCAGCCCTCCGCTATTCCTCGCTCCCGTGCTGCCCTCATTCGGCGTATTGGCTGCCCCGGTGTCGGATCCATCGCCGTTCGCCGCCTTTCCTTTCAGATTTTGCAAAAGGAGAGCTTTCAACTCCTCCATCCTCGTCTCGAAGCGTTCCTCCAGATTTTGTTGCGAGTTCTTCACGCTTGCTTCGATTGCCGCTACAGAATCCGTCAAGGTGACGTAGTTCTCCTCGATGGAGGCCAAGCGCGTCATTTCCGCCTCCGTACGTGTCACCATGGTCGCAGGAAGGAGCCTCTGATACCAAATGATAGGAACTACTAGGGCAAACTAGAGAAAATAGAGACTAGTAAGGAAGAAGACGGCTAGGGTTTGCTAGAAAAGAAAATACCTGAAGATAATTATGCATGAGAGCCAAAAGAGGGGGGAAAGGGGTATTTAAGTGAACCCCTCCCCCTAGGGGCCGGCCGGCCCCAAGTGAGGGCTGAACCGGTGCGGTTCAGCCCTCCTCCTCTTATTTAATTAATGGCGGGCTGAACCGGATGGTTCAGCCCGGTCTTTTCTCGGCGCTCCTTTTGGTCTTCTGGCGTATTTGAATCCTCGAAAGCGCATGTCGTCCGGGGGCATAAAACTTTAACAATAATACCATTACACGATAATTACATCAGCAATAATAATCGCTGAAATGTCGGTTGCGCGTTTGTGGCTGCGGAACTGTGTACGCCGGGCTAGGGTTTAGGAGAGGCAAAAAATAAAGAGAAAGTCACGGGAGGGACAAGACATAAGTTATTGTCACTCACAGGAAGGAGCAGGTACACGCGGGCCCGGTTTGAGGCAATCAAATAGAGTCAGGCAACCACATGTGATATAACATATAATAAATGCTGATTCGCTTCGGTTTTTCCGGTTTTTTCCGGTTTACACACCCTATAAACCGAACCGAACCGAAATAAGGCAGGTTTTCACACCCACAAAACCGAAACCTTAATATGAATAATGTGTACAGATATATAATACTAGTTAGTAGTTACTGTGCTTAATTTTAAACTTGTAATAAACCTGTGCAATAAAATAATATTTTTTGCAATGAAAAATCAGATAATGTTCTGATACTCCAACTTGTATTATGTCTTATATTATTGTAAACGGTATCATGTTTCATTGTGTACGCCTTTAGATGTCCGACTATTAATGTTCATACTCTCGAATGGCAATTTAAGATTTTAGAACAAATGAAAACCTTGAAATTTGGGGAAAAGGGCGACGGATAACAGAAATTGGGGTGTAAAGAGCACTGAATGTGGGCTTGGTTCAACTGAACTAAACCAAATGGCTTCTTTATAACTGGGTGCTGGGTATTGGCCTGGTGACTCTCTCTCAAGCTGTAATCCCTTCCACCTTTTTCAAAATAGAAAGGAGTGGTGCCCTTCCCATTCGCGACGCCATGTGGTTAATAGAAGCGGAGAGGGGACTCTGTCATCTCTCACAACAGAAGCAAGTCTCTTTCTCACGCTTTTCCCAAGCGGAAACATTTTCTATGGTGACCAAACTTGAGTGGAGGGGGTTGTCAAGCCCTAGCTAAAGGTGGAGAGGGATCTAGTGCTTGTGAGTCTTGTTTCCTTGTAGAAGGTGTCTCATGAGTAGGTGCAACTCTTTCGTCTCTGCCCGAGCTCTCTGAAGAGAGGAGGCATCAACTGAGGGCCCAAGGGAGGCGCAGAATCGTCTGATTGTCGAATGAAGGGTTCCGGATGGAACCCATATGAGAAACAACCAGCAAAAGCAGAATGTGGGATCTCGTAAGGTTAGAGTTTATGTGATGAGTTCTTATACTATCTCTTGTATGATTCGAAGCCATACCTAATCAAAAATGTATGTTGTCCAAACCCATCTCAAGTAGTTGTTGTAAAACCTGGCCCGTTTACTTTTTGGCTTTTCCAGCAATATGCACAGATTTCAGTATTTGTCGCTCTGTTAGACCATAATGAAAACACAATTTATGTTTCTCTTCTAAACAAATACGATATTGCGATCTGTTTCAGCGGAGAATTGGGTTCTAAGATCACTTATGGATTTGGGTCTTTTACTAGTTAGTCTCTGTTACCGACTTACAGGAGGACGAACCACCGTGGCGGGTGTATGCGCGGCGAGCCCGCGGAGCGGGCGGTACCACCGGCGATACCGCGGGGGGCGGGAGCGAGGCGGGCGGCAGCATGAGAGTACCGTCGGGCGGTAGCAGCGGCGACAGCATGGGAGTACCGCCAGGCGGTAGCTTCGGCGACAGCAGGATTGGCGCTGGCTGTGGTGATGAGCAGGCTTAGTAATTTAGATTTCTGGCTATGGGTATTTTGGTCATGTATTGGGAAAGGCCTCATAGTATAAGAGGTCTTTCTAAAAACCTAATGAGCATCTTTTGATCACTTGAGTAAATTGGGGCTGCTCCCCTTCTTCTTCCTCTCTATCTCTCTCCCTATCTCTCTCTCTCCCTTTCTCGTTCTCCCTCTCTCTCTCTCTCTCCCTCTCGACGTTACCTTCGCCGACCGCCGCCGCCGACGTTACCTTCGCCGGCCGTCCGATACCTAAGCGGTATCATTGGTCCGACCTGCCGCTCCGCCCGCCGCCAAGCCGCCGGAATCTCCACGCAATGCCGGTCACAACCCGCCTCAACTCCGGCTCCACCGACGATGCGGACGACCTCCGCGCTCGCGCCGACGCCCTCGACTCCGACCTCTCCGACCTCCGGGCCGCCGTGGCCACACTCCAAACCCTCGCCCTCACCAACCAGAACAACACCGCCTCCATCCTCGCCCGCATGGACCAGTTCACGATCGCCTCGCCTGTCGCCGCGTCCTTCGCATCGATCCGGGAGGGTGGTTCGATCCTCGGGCAACCTCCACCCCCCGCTCCCCAGCCGCCCTTAGGGCCCGATCCGCGACCTGCGGCCCCTCTTCCGGCGGCCGGCCGACCCCTGCTGGCATTGGAATTGCCGTCCTTCACCGGGGTGGACCCCATGGGCTGGATAGCCCGCGCCGAGCAATTTTTCGACCTCCACCTTACCCTGGAAGCCGACAAGGTGGGCACGGCGGTCGTCGGTCTCTCGGGCTCCGCGTTGCACTGGGCACGGTGGCTTCGCCAGGTGCAACCCCAGATTTCCTGGGATGAGCTCAAGCACGAAATGATTCAGCGTTACGATGCGCGTTACTCCGGCTCCGCCATTGAGCGCCTCTGCAGCATACGCCAGTCCTCCGACCTCGACACGTACATTGATGAGTTCGTGGCCTTGGTCTCCCACGTTCCGGGGCTGCCTCCCGACCACTATTTGGGTTTTTTCCTGCAAGGATTGCGGCCCGCCATTCGTTCTCGCCTACGTACCCACAATCCCCGCACTGTTTCGGCTGCAATCGACCTGGCTCGCGCCGTCGAGGCGGATCTGGGCATTCGCCGCCCGGCCCCGGCTCCCCACCGGCCGCCTCGGCCGGCCCCTCCGCGTGACGTGGTGCCCCGGCAGGTTCAACAAGGTGGCCAGCGGCCCGGCCGCCCCACTCACCACCGTTTCTCCGATAGCGAGTACAACGACCTCCGCCGCAAAGGCTTATGTTTCCGGTGCCGTCAACCGTACTCGCCCAACCATGTATGCCCGGTCAAAGAGTTTCATGCCCTATTTGGAGACGACACAGCTACGGAGGCGCTGGCCGAGGAGCTTGCACCTCACTTACCCGAGGACGCCGAACCCCTCACTGACCCGGCCGAGCCATTCCACTGCCTGGAGCTTCCGTGTTTCTCGGTCGGCGGCATCACGGGTCCGCGCACGATGAAACTCCAAGGCCGCATTCGGGACCGTGATGTTATTCTCATGATTGACAGTGGCGCGAGCCACAACTTTATCTCGACACACCTGGCTCGCGATCTCGCTCTTCCCCACCTTCCCTCTGCGGAATTCACGGTCTGCTTAGGGGACGGCCGCCGACGGCCGACACAGGGCCTGTGCCAAGCAATCACACTGACCGCGGGCTCGTGTTCCATCACGGCTGACTTCTACATCTTTGAGTTAGGTGGCATTGGCGCCATCTTGGGGGTTGCTTGGTTGCAAACGCTGGGCGACGTTCGTGTAAACTGGGCCAAGATGACGATCCACTTTCAACAAGGGGCGACGTCGTGCTGCCTTACGGGCGACTCCACCCTCCTCCGGACGCCAGTTTCATTCCGGGCCCTTCAACGCACTTCGGCTGTCAACTTTTCGGCTTGCCTATGGCTCTTGGCAAGTCACCCGGAGGATCCGCAGCCGTTGTCGGACGACATCCGCGGCATCTTGAACGAGTTTGCTGAAATCTTCGTGGCCCCGACCGGCTTACCCCCGGCCCGCCCCACAGACCATGCCATTGTACTTCAACCGGGAACATCACCCGTGTCAGTTCGACCGTACCGTTATGGCCACATCCAGAAGGACGAAATCGAACGCCTCGTGCGGGAAATGCTTTTGGGGGGCATCATTCGGCCGAGTGCAAGCCCCTTCTCTAGCCCGGTCCTCCTTGTGCGGAAGAAAGATGGTAGTTGGCGCTTCTGCGTGGACTATCGGGAGCTCAACCGGGCCACCGTCGCCGACAAATACCCGATCCCGGTCATCCAGGAACTCTTGGACGAGCTCCATGGCGCCACCTTCTTTACTAAGCTGGATCTCCGTTCCGGCTATCATCAGATTCGCGTCCGCCCGGCGGACATCCCCAAGACGGCGTTCCGGGCTCACGACGGCCATTTCGAGTTCTTGGTCATGCCGTTCGGCTTGACCAACGCCCCGACAACCTTCCAGGCTACGATGAACAACATTTTTCGGCCGGTACTCCGCAAACGTGTGCTTGTTTTTTTTGATGACATATTGGTGTATAGTTCCACTTGGCAGGAGCACGTCCGGGCCACCCTCCACACCCTTCGCAGCCACAACCTCGTCCTCAACCGGAAGAAATGTTCCTTCGGCGCCCTTTCGGTTAGTTACCTGGGCCACACGATCTCGGCCGACGGTGTGGCCATGGAGGCCGACAAGATTGCGGCGGTTCTTCACTGACCGACACCCACATCGGTCCGCGAGGTGCGCGGATTCCTGGGCTTGACCGGCTACTACCGCCGGTTCATTCAGGGCTATGGGACTTTAGCCCGCCCCCTCACCCAACTACTCAAGCTTTCGGAGGAGGGCCCCTTCATCTGGTCGGCGGCGGCCATGGCCGCATTTGCAGCCTTGCAATCGGCCCTCGTGCATGGGCCGGTATTGGCTATGCCGGACTTCCACCAGCCCTTCGTGGTCGAGTGCGACGCGTCGGGCACCGGCGTCGGCGCGGTCCTTATGCAGTCCGGACGACCAATCGCCTTCTACAGCCGGGCTTTCTCCCCCACGGTTCGCAGTCGTTCGGCCTATGAAAATGAACTGATGGCCTTGGTACTGGCGGTACAGCACTGGCGCTCATATCTGCTCGGTCGGTCGTTCGTGGTTCGGACGGATCACCACAGCCTCCGTTATCTCCTCCAACAGAAAATCGCTACACCGGCTCAACAAGTTTGGATCGCAAAGTTATTGGGCTACGACTTTTCGATCGAGTTCCGTTCTGGTAAGACCAACCGGGCGGCGGATGCGCTGTCTCGCCAACCGCACGCGCCCGAGTTGACCGCAATCTCGCGGCCGATCTGGGAAGAGAGTTCGGACATCCAGGAGGGCGTCGAGCAGGACCCGTACTTGTCAGCAATCAGGACGGCCCTCATCACCGACCCGACGGCGCACCCTCCCTACTCCCTCATTGGCGGACGACTGTTCCACCGCGGCCGCTTGGCACTTTCCGCATCCTCCGCTTGCATTCCTCGGTTGCTCGCCGAGTTCCACGCGTCCCCGGCCGGCGGCCACGCCGGCGCCTTCCGGACATATCGCCGCTTGTCGGCCTCCTTGTTTTGGCCCCATATGTTCCGCCAGATTAAGGCCTACGTCGCCGAATGCCTTACATGTCAGAAGGCCAAGTATGAAGCGCTGTTTCCGGGCAACCCCTTCCGATACCGGAGCGCATTTGGGAGGACATCGCCATGGACTTCATCACCCGACTACCGCGGTCGGACGGGTTCGATTGTGTCTTGGTGGTGGTAGACCGCCTCTCAAAGTATGGCCATTTCCTTCCCCTTCGCCATCCGTACACAGCAAAGACGGTCGCGGACAGTTTCATTTCCGGCATCGTGCGCCTTCACGGGTTTCCGCGCTCCATTGTGAGCGACCGAGACCCCCTGTTCTTGAGCAGTTTTTGGACATCTCTATTCCGTCTCCAAGGAACTCAGCTTCGCATGAGCACCGCCTACCACCCGCAGTCGGACGGGCAATCGGAAGTTCTCAATCGGTGCCTTGAAACCCTAAACTTACGATGCTTCATTGGCGAAAGGCCGGGGACGTGGGCTAAGTGGCTCCCATGGGCGGAATATTCGTACAACACGGCTTATCACTATGCCGCCAACACCTCTCCCTTCGCAGTGGTTTACGGCCGCCCACCGCCTTCGATCGTCCGGTATCTGCCCGGCGAGTGCAATGTGGACGGCCTCGCGGTGCACTTACAAGATCGTGACACTATTTTGGACAGCTTAAAGCATCACCTTCGGCGCGCTCAGGACAAGATGACATCCTTTGCGAACCGCAAACGCCGGGACCTCCAACTCGCAATCGGGGAGAAAGTATTCATCAAGCTGCAACCGTACCGGCAATTGTCCGTTGCTCGCCGGACGTGCCCAAAATTGGTCCCACGTTTTTTCGGCCCCTTTGAGGTGATCGGCCACATTGGGGCGGTGGCCTACCGCCTTCGCCTCCCGGACGACAGCCGGATCCATCCCGTCTTCCACGTATCACAACTTCGGCGAGTCATCGGCGACCACCCGGCCGTGGATCACATTCCCGCTGACTTGGACTATTCCAGTACCGCACCCCTATATTCGTCCGCCATCATCGATCGCCGCTCGTCTCACTCCGGGACGCACTTCCCTGAGGAAGTCCGGGTAGCGTGGCGCCACCGGCCCCAGACCGAAAGCACGTGGCTACTTCGCAACGACTTCCGCCGTCAATTTCCGGACTACTGCCTTGAGGACAAGGCCAATTTCCCAGACGACGGCATTGTTACCGACTTACAGGAGGACGAACCACCGTGGCGGGTGTATGCGCGGCGAGCCCGCGGAGCGGGCGGTACCACCGGCGATACCGTGGGGGCGGGAGCGAGGCGGGCGGCAGCATGAGAGTACCGCCGGGCTGTAGCAGCGGCGACAGCATGGGAGTACCGCCAGGCGGTAGCTTCGGCGACAGCAGGATTGTCGCTGGCTGTGGTGTTGAGCAGGCTTAGTAATTTAGATTTCTGGCTATGGGTATTTTGGTCATGTATTGGGAAAGGCCTCATAGTATAAGAGGTCTTTCTAAAAACCTAATGAGCATCTTTTGATTACTTGAGTAAATTGGGGCTGCTCCCCTTCTTCTTCCTCTCTATCTCTCTCCCTATCTCTCTCTCTCCCTTTCTCGTTCTCCCTCTCTCTCTCTCTCTCCCTCTCGACGTTACCTTCGCCGACCGCCGCCGCCGACGTTACCTTCGCCGGCCGGCCGATACCTAAGCGGTATCAGTCTCGGTCTTACACAAACTCTTGTATGATTCTTCCTCATTGATTCTGTGAAAAGAGAAATATCAGAAGACAAATTTAAATATAAAATAATTTCCACTATTTCACACATCTTACAAGAGCATATACATCCTTTTTATAGAGAGGAGAAGTAGAAGCACTACTCCAAACCAAGATGTGGGACTAATTATTCTAAAGGAAGAATTGGCCATTAATGGGCCTTACATGTTGACAATAGAATTAAGTCTTTGAATGGGCCTAATCCATTTTCTTCAACACTCCCCCGCAAGCTGGAGTGTACAAGTCGTAGGAACCAAGCTTGGAAAGTAATTTGCTATATAGTAGACGATGTAAAGCCTTTGTCATGATGTTCGACACTTGTTCTACAACATGCACATGTCGTAAAATCAATTTTCGAGTTTGAACTTTTCTCGGACAAAATGACAATTGACTTCGATGTGTTTCGTACGCTCATGAAACACAGGATTCTCGGCGACGTGGATAGACGCTTGATTATCGCAGAAAAGGACTGCTGGAGAAGGAAGTTTGACGCCCAAATCAGAAAGAAGACTCTCTAGTAATGTAAGTTCAGAAACAACAAAAGCCATTGAGCGATACCCAGCCTCGACAGAGGAGCGTGCGACGACAGTTTGCTTTTTTCTTCGCCAGGTGATCAGATGCCCACCAAAATTGTGCAGAATCCACTTGTGGAGCGACGATCATCGAGATAAGAGTAAGGCTGATACACAAGCCCTTTTCCAGGGGCATTCTTCAGATACCTAAGAATACGTTCAACGACCTGAAGATGAGAATTCTGAGGGGCATGCATAAAACAGCTGACAACTCCGACATCAAATGATATATCTGGTCTTGTGACAGTGAGATAAATAAGTTTGCCAACCAAACAACAGTAGTACTCCGGATTAGGAAGAAGCAAATCATTGTCGGAGGCATGAGCGCATAATTTGTGATTGACATCCATGGGTGTATCATCGGGCTTACATCCTGAATAGCCTGTATCGCGAAGAAGGTCGAGACAGTATTTTCGTTGAGACAAGATGAGGCCATCAGTACGACGAGCAACCTCGATACCCAAGAAGTATCATAGAGGACCCAAGTCTTTAGTCTGAAACTGTGAGGCTAAATGCTTCTTGACCAAAGTAATGCCGGGGATATCATCCACTGTTAGAAGGATGTCATCAACATAGACAAGAAGTACCACTATGCTTGTTGGACGTCGACGAATAAATAAGGAGAAGCCGACAAAGCTCTGAGTAAAGCCAATATCACGAACAACTCGGCTGAATTTTTCGAACCATGCTCGTGGGGACTGCTTGAGGTCGTAAAGAGATTTCTTGAGGTGACAAACCAGAGACTCCCCCGTGGTTTCATAACCAGGAGGTTGTTTCATGTACACAGTTTTCATAAGATTTCCATTGAGAATGACATTCTTAATGTCGAGTTGGTGCAATGGCCATTGTTGATGGACCGCTAGAGAGCTTACTACTCAAACTGTATTGAGCTTGACAACATGAGAGAATGTCTTATAATCATGACCATGTATTGAGCTTTGAGGTGCTCAATTGTTCCATCAGAGTGAGGCTTGACAGTAAAAACCCATTTACAGCCAACCGGAGAATGACCAGGAGGAAGGGAAACAAGGTCCCATGTGTGATTGGACCATAGAGCTGTCATTTCCTCATCCATTGCTGCCCGCCACCCCGTTTGTTAAAGATCCTCCTGCACATAAGACAGGGTGGAAATAGAGGACAAGGACGTTGCAAACCTGCAAAGTGGAGAAGAGAGGCGGTGCAAAGATACATAATTAGAGAGGGTGCACGGTAGAAGAAACAACATCTTGGGAGGGAGTCGTAGGCGGATCAACGGTCCGGGGAGCATCATCAGTAGACGACAACGGTTTCAGGGTATCAGACAGAGGACGACGGAGAGTGTACACTTGTAGAGGAGGATATGGGGAGCACAAGAGTAGGGGATGGAGTAAGAGAGGAGAGGGGAGCATGGGAGGAGGGGTAAGAAGCAAGGGAGGAGAAGTGTGAGTGGGAACATCCAGATGTGGGCGAACATTGAGAGATATAGCAGGAGGAAGTGCTGAGTAGAACGGTTGATCCTCAAAGAAGATAACATCCGCATAGGTGATCGTTTTCCCAGTAGTGGGAGAGTGACACACATAACCTTTCTGTGTACGAGAGTACCTAACAAATATGTATTTGGTAGCACGAGGATTCAACTTATCGACAGGAGGCTCGAGATGATGGACAAAACATGCACACCCAAAAACTTGAGGAGGGAGGGAGAATGGAGGTGTGGAAGGAAACAAAATGAAGATGGGAGTAGTAAAGTTGAGGACGGTCGACGACATGCGATTAATTAAATAACACGCGGTGGAAACAACAAAGTGTCAATACTGCTTTGGAACATGCGTTTGGAATATAAGAGAGCGAGCAACCTCCAGAAGATGGCGGTTCTTCCGCTCGGCGACACCATTTTGTTGTGGTGTATAGACACAAAATGTTTGATGGAGAATGTCGTGGAGATTGCATGTGTCATGAAATTCTCGACTGGTATATTCACGAGCATTATCAGTGCGAAGAATTTTAATGGTGCTCGAGAATTGAGTACGAGTTTCGGAAATGAAGGAGCGGAAGCACCGTAACAACTCATAGTGATCACGCAGTAAGTATAACCAGATGACGTGATAATGGTCATCAATAAATGTCAGAAAGTCCCGATAACCAGACAAACTGGCAGTTTTATATGGACCCCAAATATCCGCGTGAACCAAGTCAAAGGGAGCAGAGCTCCGAGAAGAACTAGGGAAGAATGTAGATTGATGTTGCTTGCCGTAAATGCAAGTTTCACATTGAAACTTAGTAAACAAAAAATTAGGAAGAGCTTGCCGGAAGATAGGAAGAGGAGCATGGCCAAGTCGACGATGCCAGTCAACAGAAGTAACCGAGGATAACACGGAGGCGGGGAAGGTCCAAAGTGTAGAGCCCATTTGACAGTCGGTCGGTACCAATGAAATGTCGCGTCCGTCGATCCTACGCCACAAAAGAAGACGCGTTAAAAGTTATGGAACAATCATGTTCTTGAGTAAGACGACTGACGTAGAGTAGATTAAATTTAGAGTCAAGTACATGAAGAACAAGACAGAGAAATGGATGGAGTCACAGTAACATCGCCGCAACCGCAAACAGGGGTGGTATCGCTATTCGCAGCGGTGATAAACTTGGGAATAGCAGTATCCGTGCACTGAGAGGGAGGTTGTAGACAAATGTGATTGGTAGCCCCGGAGTCCACAATCTGAAAGGAGCCAAGGGGAATAGAAGATATGACAGTATGGGAGGAAGGGGCCACGGGGCCGTGGGGGCGAGTAAGAAGCTCCCGCAGTCGCGGGAGTTCATCCCACAAGGCGTCGATGTCAGTGTGGGAACTAGAATGGCTAGTGTGTAAAATGTTGCGAGACCAATTGGAGGAAGGGTGAGTCGGAGGGTGGTGGATATGAGGTCCCATGTTGGGTGACAGCGAGCACAAACACCAAAAAGCGGCGAACTCAGGAAGAGGGGCGACAGTTGACAGAGAGCGCGCGCAGGCTCAGCTTCAGCGGGCTCGCTTCAGTTGTCTCGGCAAGTAGAAGCAAGGAATCGACGAAGAGCAGTGAAAACATCTGCGAACAGAAGACGCAAAGGCGAGCAATAGCGGCCAAGCGGCTAGTAGCCAGACGAGCAAAGGGAGCAGACGCGAGAATTTGGGTGAACACGAGTAGGAACCTTGCGGACATACAAATGAGTATCCGCCAGAGCAGAGGTCCAGGCGAGTTCCAAATGAGATAAGGAGCGCGTGAGGGCGAGACCACACCGCTCGCAAGATAAGGAGCTCGCGCGAGCGAGACGAACACAGCTGGGAGAGGGAGCGTGCTTGGTCGAGACGAGGCGAGCTCTGGGAGAAGCTGACGGCAGACATACTAAAAAAAATTGGGGTCAAACCACAAACCACTAGAGCAGCGGCTCAGTCGTGCCAAATCCTATCGAACGGATCTTTTCTCTCTGATATCGGATTTGGTCGAAGATCTTTTCTCTCTGATATTAGATTTGGTTGAAGGGATCTTTTCTCTCTGATACCATGTGAAAAGAGAAGTAACATAAGACAATTTTAAATATAAAATAATTTCCACTATTTCACGTCACATCTTTCAAGTGCATATACATCATTTTTATTGAGAGGAGAAGTAGAAACACTACTCCAAACCAAGATGCGAGACTAATTATTCTAAAGGAAGAATGGGTCATTAATGGGCCTTACATGTTGACAATAGAATCAAGTCTTTGAATGAGCCTAATCCATTTTCTTCAACAGATTCAATAAAGATAATGTCCCTCTGCCCCGTTGACATAGACCGATATTCTATCGATCTAATCACATTTATACTTGTTTTCTCGTTATGCTATATACAATTAAGCCGTGACGTTAGGTTTTGTGCACAATGTTGACAATGAAATCGATCTGAAACGCAGATTTCATGTCCATCAGCGGAATTTGAAAACCGTGGCAATAACTTTGTTTGTCCAATATGATTATTATTATTCTGTTGATAACTTTCGTTGAAGGGCGAAGAGGTGTTCCTGGTTGGGAGCTTCACTGGCAATTGGAAGGAGCCCATAAAGATGGTTCACAAGAGAGGTCCTATATATGAAGCTAAAGTTAGACTTCGGCATGGGAAGTATGTTTCTTCTAGTTTACTCTTCAATCTCTCTGAAATTGCAACATTTGTAATGCTTATAACTTATTAAATTGAATTTCAGGTATAAATACAAGTTCATTGTTGGGGGGCAGTGGAGGCATTCGACATCGTTGCCTACAGAGAGGGACGAACGTGGACTTGTGAATAATGTGATCCGAATCGGTGATGTTGCCAGCATCAGACCTAGTCCTCGTGAGCTGCATATAAAGGTAAAAATTTAAATTTTAATTGACTCAAATAAAAATCAAATTTTAATTGCCTACAGGATTGCTCCGTTAAGTTTATTTCAATTCAGTTCAAACTTAGGCTTCGTTTGGCGCGGTGGTCATGAACCGTCGTTCGTGAACACCCGACCTCACATAAAAAACTTTATGCACTTTATGCTCAAAACTAGTTTATTTTCTTGGTAGTGGCCGTAACCTTTGTTGTCATGCCAAACATACATTCTATAATAATTGCATTTTTGTCCAAACTCGCCGGAGCAAATAAGCCGCGCCAAACCAAGCCTTAGACCAACACACACTCTTTCTCTCTCTCTTTGAACTGAAAACGGAACCGACCGCTCCTGTTTGGTTTGGTATCTCTGAATCGCACTTGATTGCTGCTCTGCTTGTTTTTCTATGTTGCGTTTTTCAAAAAAATGCCAACGCCATTTTTTGTTCGTTTGAATAGCCTCCATTTTGAACCACCAATCGCCCAAAATGTTGTTTTATGTGATTCTAACGGGTAGGGAGGGAGCTCCATTTAAGAACAATATTTTATCTTCCTCTTCAAATGCTACATCTCCAACTGCCACCACTCACCCAAATTGTCCCTGATACAAATTTGTATTACCCCCTCAAAATAAAGAAAAAAATTTATCATTCCATCAAAATGAACTATTTTATCCTAAGTATTATTTTCATTATTTTTCATTCACGGGAAATATGTTATTCTTTACAGGATCCAACAGTTGTGATGGTACTTGAGAGACACCTGACTGAGGATGAACGTTTCTTTCTAGCGTTTGCTGCAAGGCGCATCGCACTTGCGGTTTGCCCGCTCAAATTGGCTCCGAAATAAGATCTCTTCAACTCGCCGGGATTCGGGTGCGCGCTCTCTCCCGTGATTCTGTGAAGGGGTTAACTGCATCGTGCGGTTCGGTTCGGTTCGTCCTGTCCGTGTAATCTATTTTGCGCTAGCTTGTTTCAATGTAAGTATTCGGGTGATTGGCTCTCGCTTTCAGAAATTGGATGGAACTCGATCCTCTTTCCTGAAACTCAGCATCAAATAAAGGTGAGTCTCATTTTCATTTAATTTTATGTTTGTTTACTTCTAATAACTATAGAATAGCATTAACATGATATATAATGTGGCTTAGAACATTGAAAAATTAGTAAATTATTTCAACTTGTAGGGTGGGTAAAGAGAAGCTTATTTCAGTCTTAGGCACTGTTTGGGGCGGCGGTGGCGGTGAGAAAAACTCTATTCTCACCATCACCACCTTTTTTAGGTTGTTTGGACGAGGAACTTTTTTAAAAGAGCTTTTTCAAGAAAGGTATTTTGGGGGCTTTTTGAGCAGCCGGTTCAACATGGCTCTTTAAAAACCGCATTCTCTGCTTTCAGCTTTTCCACTTTTATTTGAGGGTTTACTAAAGACTTCGTCATGACCATTCACGATCTGTCTTTCTTCCTTCTCGCCAATGCAAAGTTTTTCTTCACCCATATTTGTTTCTTGCAGTTGACCATTAGCATAAAACCGTTTTTTATTATTAAAAAAGCTAAACAATTATCATTAAAAAGTTGTTCTCCGGAACAGAAAAATGTAACACTTTTTTTGAAAAACACAACTGGAGATTTTCCAAACAATCTATAATTTTTTCAAACAATTTTCTGGACAGGTCTAATGTCACCATTGATTTTCCATCGTTATTTTTTTCACCGCCACCGCCGCCCCCAAACAGAGCCTTGGAAAAACATGGTCAATTAATTTTAAGCTTACACTGTACAAAGAATGATTTTGCACTTCGATGTGGTCAAATTGAGGTCCAAGTATTTGCATTGAAACAAACTGGTTTTCGAGCAATTGCGATTGATTCCTTCAAAT
Source organism: Dactylorhiza incarnata (assembly GCA_033032865.1). Classification (NCBI taxonomy): domain Eukaryota; kingdom Viridiplantae; phylum Streptophyta; class Magnoliopsida; order Asparagales; family Orchidaceae; genus Dactylorhiza; species Dactylorhiza incarnata. The sequence continues at coordinate 78,679 of JAWHQI010000281.1, forward strand.
TTTGAGCTTCGTCATATCAGTTTTATTGGATTGAATCCGAACCGCCCAAAGTAGATTGGGCGTCTCAGTTGGTGTTAGCTCTAAGGGTTAGGTTTTTTGCTCGCATCTACAACAAAACACCCAACCTCCTTCTCTCTCTTGCATAGGGCTTTATGTAAGAGATTGATCTAATTTTCTGTGGATTATTAGGGTAGGAATATTGATCCTGGACTTTTATGATAGTGTTCGGGTGTTATTAAGGCTCTGTTTGGCGCGGCGGTGGTGGTCAAGAGCGCGGAGGTTGTGAACCTTCGTTCGTGAACGCCTGATCTCACCTAAGGAACTTCATCCGCTTTTATGTTCAAAACTAGTAATCTTTTCTTGGTGACAGTCATAACTATTTAGGCGCCGTGCAAAACGGAACCTAAATATATGCATTTTTTAAATATATAGAGATATATATTTATTTATTTCTAATGGTTAATGCATGTTTTTAAAATAGGACAAAAGGGTTGTTATTTTTCCTTTTATTTTGAAATTAATAACTAATCATACATCAAAATACTTAAATTCCCTTATAGGACAAAAATGATTAAAGTAGTTTTTTTTTTCAAGAAAAGATTGGATGGTTATTATTTTAAAGATTTTTAAAATTAATGATTAAAGCATTATATCAAATTCTTTTATATGTATTGTCTGTGTATCCCATAACTTTGTAAAAAACATTCAAGAAATTTTAAAATGGATTTAATTATATATAATGATTCTAGATTCATTACTAGTTGCACCCCTCTACCTTTCAAAATTACATTTACCTCCCTCTCTAAATTTCCCTGGTTTATAAAAATGGCCCTTTAGTTAGAAATATGAATGGAAAATGATAAAATCCGCTAAATTATTGTATGATTCTAGATTCATTACAAAGCCATCATTTTTAACGTAAAGTTATTACAAAAGGTAAAATTGGAAAATCATAAAATAATTTGGCATATTTGACCAGTTTCCATATATATTTCTAAAGTAAAAGATCACCTTTCAACGTAGAGTCAATACAAATGGTAAAATTGAATATCATAAAATAATTTGGAAAACTTAGAGGGGGGAGGTAAGTGCAATTTCAAAAGATAGAGGGGTGCAACCTGCAATTATGCAAACTTGCAGGGGAGGTCTCGGTAATTAACTTTATATTGTGACATCTCTACTATATATTTGTTTCACAAACATTGATATTGAAGTATTGACTTTGAGAATATGAAAGTCATTTCTGTTGTTCGTATCAGCAATTGTAGAATGAAATTGACTTTCTGGTGAAAAGTCCACGATATTCACCATAACATTAAAAACTCATCAATCCAATGTCTCTCTCCAGGGGGGATATTGAGATCGTCAACTCCGACTTTTCAAAATGAGAGCAATTTTTTGACCCAAATGTGATATTTTAGGCCAGTATGTGAATTTTTTTGCTCGCACACTATTTTTTCGGCCGGGACGCGACTTTTTGCTAGGGGTGAATTTTTTGCCCGAACGTGATTTTTTCGGTCGGATGCGATTTTTCCGGTCGGAATCGAATTTTCTGGCCGGAAGCGAATTTTCTGGCCAGACGCAATATTTTTTGCCCGGACGTGATATTTTTCGCCTGGAAGTGATTTTTTTGCTCGGGCGCGATTTTTTCGCCCAGCCGCGTTTTTTTCGTCCGGGAGCATTTTTTTCGCCCGGGAGCATTTTTTTCGCCCGGGAGCGTTTTTTTCTCCTGGGCGCAATTTTTTCGCCCGGGCGCATTTTTTTTTCGCTCGTGCGCATTTCTTTTGCCCGGGCGTGTTTCTTTCGCCCGGGCACGTTTTTTTTGCTCGGACGTGATTTTTTCGCGAAAAAATCGCGCTCGGGTGAAAAATCTTGTCCGAGGGAAAAATTCACGCTCTGGCGAAAGAAATCGTGCCCGGGCGAAAAAAACCGCGCCCGGACGAAAAAACCCCACCCTGGCGGAAAAAAAATCACGACCGAGCGGAAAAAAACTCGCCCGGGCGAAAAAGGTGCGCGGCGTGCTAAAAAAACACGCTATTGCTTATGATAATTTGCAGGAAGAAGCTTAGAAGCTCAACATTGATCAATGTCAATTCCTATGACAGAAAACCTTTCTGCAAACGAACAGTAAAACATAATGAATGTCAATTTCTATGACAGAAAATCATCATACAGATGAACAAAAGAATTGAATTTAAACTCAACGTCATTTCTCATGTGTATTGATATTGGATTGAAAGCCAATACTTTAATATTAATATCCGTGAAACGAACGGACCTAAAATACTTTAGTGGTGTAATAGTGGAGAACCATCACAGCGATACCTGCTGAATTTTATTGAACGATGGAGCCGGGCCTGTTTGCAATCGGTGGACGTATTGTCGCTGCCGGGGGTTCAAAACTAAAGAGCATGGATGCCCAACGTACTCGTATGCCTCCAAGGATGATAAAGCATTTCAACTCGCACTTCTTATTAAACTTTAAAAAAAGCCTCCGTTTGGCACGGTGACGGCGGTCGTGAACGCGATGGTAAAACCGTCATTTGTGAACGGGCTCCTACAGAGCTTCATCCACTTTTATGTTTAAGTGGATGAAATTTCTTAGGTGGACATTCATGAATGACGTTTTTACCATCGTGTTCATGGCGTCATCACTATACCAAACGGAGCCAAAGTCTCTAACGTGAGTTGGATGCAATGACCCATGTTTAGTTGTGTAATATTATGAATCTTTCGCGTCGGAGGTAGACACGCAAAGTTTTTTGAGGAAAATGGGGAGGCAATCACAAATAATGCGAACGACAACGATCCTGCCGCGCCGATAACACATTCTAAAACATTGGCGCAGAAGGCCTCACAGCAATACTTCATTGAGGAGACGATTGGAGGACCAAAGACGACGGACTCCAGCAATTGGAGATCTAAAAACGTCTTCTTCATCCGCAATTAGTCCATACCTAAAATCACATCAAACTAAGTCATAATATAATGAATAACTCACAAATTGGAGGCTCCAAAGATTTTCGCGCAATATAGAATCTCTCATCTAAGATTCTCATCTAAGATTCCAATACTTCCAATAAATGAAAGGTAGGGGGGGGGGGGGGGGGGGGGGGGGGGGGGGGGGGGGGGGGGGGGGGGATTAATGAAGGAAATCACTTTTGAACGCTATAATTCGAGCTCGCCTCCGGCGCAAGGGTGTCGTCCAGCGCATCTCCGAGACTTCTCACGGGGTTTGCGGGAGTTTTCGAGCTCACTCTGGCGTCCATGCTATTCCCAGCGCCCTTGTTCTCAACAAATGATTAAAGGAGGATTTTAATTAAGTGGGTTGTTATCCGCAAACCGAATATGACTATTCGCAGACCAAGAATATCCTTTTTTGGGGACGTTTAGTACTCACTTCAATTTTTCAAACACTCTATTCACAAAACAAAGCCTTAATTTCCTTTTTCCCTTCCCAGCCCGATCTCGCGCTCGGTATCGTTGTTCTTCCGCTCGCACATCTCTCGCCCGTCCAGCTCCCGATCGCACACCTCCCGCTCGCCTGCTACGACGAGGTCGCCCACCTTGTCGCCTGCAAAGGAGTCCTCAACCAGTCGCCCAGCTCCCGATCCCGCGCTCGGTATCGTCGTATCTGCTGCCCGTGTTTGTGGGCTCCGTCGTTCCCGAGGACAGACTGTTGGGTGGAAGGGGTGTGTTTTCCTTAACGAAAGCAATGAAATCATACAAATGTGGTGGCTACTCATTTTAGTTAATGTGTAATTCTCTTTCATCTCTCCTCTGAATCAAGACTGCTATGCACATCAAGTAGTAGGAACATCTCCAGGTTTCTTTTGAAGCCTATGAACTATTTTCTAGTATCTACACAATCATTGCTAATGTTGGTTTGCGAATAACAAATTTAGCTCTCTTTAGAGCTGCGAATAGCCAAATTCAGTCTGCGGATAACAATTCCCTTAATTAATCTATCATGAAAAAATGTGGTTGCAGATTTAGAAGAATCAAAACATTTAACAAAAATACCGGCCTAGGAATAAAGAATAATGAAATATATTTTTTATGCTTGAAAAAATGCATCAGAAGTATGTAATATGTAGATCAGTGCTCTGTCTGGCGCGGCTTTTTTGCTCCGATGAGTTTATGAATGCATGTTTGACAAGAAAATGAAACTAGTTTTAAACATAAAAGAAAAGTGGATGAAGTTACTTAGGTGAGGTCGGGCGTTCATGAAAGACAGTTTATAACCACCACGTTCATGACCGCCACCACTGTGCCAAACAGAGCCGAGGTTGTAGAAAAATTACAAGGGTTGATTACTGGTATCTCCCCTTATATCTTGAATAATTAACCCTAGATTATAATTACCAAAAGAAAGAGTTTTTATAGAGCAAAACTGTCATTAGAGCTTGTGCATAAGATATGTGGCAAAATGAGACCTCATTCTAATAGTCAAAGCATTAGTAGAGAAACACTAAGACCCTGTTCGGCCGGGCGGTTTAAGTGCAGTGTGCAGCTATTTTTTTTAAGAAGTCGAGCCAAGCGGGGTGGAATGTATAAAACATATAAAAATCACTGTTATCCTAGAACTACCAAGAGCATATAAGCATCCTAAGTCGAGTCAGCTCGAAGGTGGCTAAGATCCGTAAGAAATCTATGAATCTTTTTTTGAAAAAGGAGAACCCCGATCGAAGTTATGGAGGACGAAATTTCAATGATAGAAAACCATATATGGAAGCTGGTTGAGAGTTTAGAAAACAGCAAAGTGATTGAAATCGACTCAATTTACAAAAAAAAAAAACAGATCTTGATTTCAGTAAAGCCTTGGGTCTATTTGGAAGGCTTGAAACTAAAATTAACTAAAATTGCATTAGCAAAGTAAAGGAAATGACATATCAGTTGCATATTCATTATTTTGCTACCCCCAGAGGGAAAGACCCCTTCCCTTTTGGGCCGGTTGTGGGCGAGGAGGGATTCGAACCATGACTCCCTCCCAGCAGTCAGAATCATGCATAAAACAGCGTTCTGAGGGATCTATGGTTCACTGAGGTTATCCAAGCAGGCAAACCATCAACGTTTACGTAATTATAAACAGCAACGGAGAAATACGCCCAACAAACAGAGAATTTCAATAACCGATAAGACTCCGTTCCGCAGCTCTGTAAAAAATTCAGCAAAAACACATCTCACTGTTAGGTGGGTTAAAAGCAGGTGAGAACTAGATGCTAGTTGACCCAAAATAACATTCAACACAACTAGAAATAAAAAAAAACAGTACCCAAGCTAAAGAACTTGAAGCAAATGAATGTAAAGAATGGATCTTTTTTTTTTCTGGATCCCTTTTATTTGTCTCAACAAATGCTGTATAATCAATTTATATGCAGGTCCTGCATGCTCTTGTTGTCTTCAGGGTGCGTGTTCTTTTTGTTTCGAACGTACCCTTCAAAGCTGTAAAAGCAATTTGAGTGTTTTTTCTCCGTTGCGTTTTTCAAAAAATGCAAACGCAATTTTTTTTCTCTTTGAAAAGCCTTCATTTGGAACCACCGATCCCCCAAGACACCGTTTTATGTCTGATTCCAACTGCAAGGATGGAGCTCCATTCAGGAACATTGTTTTATCTCTATTTCTAACCGCTCCATCTCTAACCGCAACCACCCACCCAAACAGGCCTTAAGTATCACATATCATTTGTGCTAGGTTGGGCCGTAGCGGAAGTTGCGTGCTATAACGGTAACAAGAAGTAATTGCTAAGCCTTGAAACATGTGGGTGAGTCTATAAATAGATTAGGAGAGTCTATTAATAGTCTGTCATTTTCCTATTTTTCTGTCTCCCCCCTTCTTCTTCCCTAATTTTTCTTCTCTATGCCACCTCTTGAGCCCTTCTTCTCTTTGTTTCTCTCTTCTCATAGATTTTCAGACCGAAAAAATGCAACCTCACGCCAGAAATTCATGAACCGCACCATCAACTTCAATAAGGCTGCACCCTGGTTCCAGCTCCACTCCTCGACTTTTCATGGCTGCTCTCACAGAAAGCGCATCCTTCCATCTTCCGCTCGATGCGTATAAGTTGGCAAGACGAACATAGCACCCGGGCTCATATGGCTCCATTTCAATAAGATGTTTCCCCAAAGCTTCTCCTAACCCAATGTCACCATAAGTTCCACATGAGGTAAATAGTGAACCCCAAATCCCATCACTTGGTCTCATAGGCATTATCTCTATAAGGTGAACAGCCTCCATAAGAAACCCAAACCTCCCAAGAAGATCAACCATGCAACTATAGTGCTCCTCCTTGGGCTCGATTTTATATACCCTGCTCATGCTTTCAAAGCACTTGCGCCCGTCGGAAACCATTCCGGAATGACTGTAGGCGGACAACAAGCAAATGAAAGTCATGTCATCGGGTCGAATTCCGTCGGCCACCATGTCGGAAAAAAGCTCCGATGCCTCCTGTCCCCGGCCGTGCAATCCCAAACCGGCGATCATCGCGTTCCACAAATCAACGTTTCGATCCCTCGACCTCTCGAATGTCCGCTTCGCGCTCGGGAGATCCCCGCACTTGGCATACATGTGCACTAGACTGGTCTTCAAGTTAGAGCTCAACCGCATCCGACTCCGCTCCAAGAACGCGTGCACCCACTTCCCTTCCGGAAGAGCTCCCAGCTCCGCCACAGCTACGAGAATACTAGCAAGAATGGAATGAGTCGGACGGAGATTCATGGCCATCATCTCCCGGAACAGCACCAAGGCTTCACCGGGTGCCCCGAATTGAACATACCCCGAAATCATAGCACTCCATGAAACTAAATTTCTTTCAGGCATTTCATCAAACACCTCCCTTGCAGAGCTCAAGTTCCCGGTCTTTGCATAACTAGACAGCAACGCTGTGAAAGCCGACACACCGGAGCCGGAGTTCTCGTCGAAGACGAGACGAGCATCTAAAACGCGTCCGAGAGATCCGTAGAAATGGATCAACGAGGCGTGAACAAACTGGTCCAAGGCAAATCCGCACTTTATGATCATGGAGTGCAGAGAAACTCCGCACTTGAGCTGTCGCGTTTGAGCGAGGGCTTTAAGGAGAAGGGGGAAAGTGTGTTTGTTTGGAATTGCGTTGCAGTGAAGCATTTCGTCGAACAGGTGGAATGCGCGGGAGGGAAGATTGTCGGTTAGATAAGCCTGGAGGAGGGTGTTGTACATGAAGGCGGAGCGGCGGGGGAAGGAGGATAGGAAAACGCGCGCCTCTGAATGGGCGGAGGGGTTGGTGCGAAGGAGGGACTCGAGAATGTTTCCGGCGACGAAGGGGTCGTGGATTTGGCCGGAGATGATGAAGCGGGCGTGGAAGAGGGGGAGATGGGATTTTGAGAAGAAGGTGGGTTTCATCAGGCGGATTCATGGCGGAACCCAGCCACCTAATGTCGTAAACCCGCTATATATTGGATCCTATATTGGATCCTCTCCATTGGATAGTATCCATTTCACGGTTTTTTCGTACCGGTAGTGTTAGAGCGGTTATGGTTTCGGTTCGATTCTGATTCTACTAAGATCGTGAACTGAACCGCTAAGGTAACGGTTCTTCAAATTAGAACCAAAATTTTAGTTTGTTTGACAGATTCCAGTTTCAGCATAATTTTTTGGAACCGTCGTGTCAACGGTTCCGGTTCAACAAGAACCAAAACCAAATCGGCCACTAACGGTTCGATCCGGTTCTATGATTCGGTCCGGTTCCAATCGGTTCTATGTGTCATAGTTTTAATCATTTTATAACTCTATAATTTGATTAGACGCAATGACAAAGATTATTATCTTTTTAAAAATACATATTCGAAAAGGAAATTCAAATTCAAATTATTGGTGCAAGAATTTCATAGTTTATTAAGTCTAAATATGTAAAAATTGAACTAATATAAATATGCATACAAAATATATGATTTGACTCACCGAATAGAAAACGAATCGTCTTATCAAAATAGTTAGAAGAATGACAAGCATAGACATCAACAAAAAAATAAAAAATAAATGGGTTGTGGTTCGGTTCTGCTTCGGTCCGGTTCGAATCGGATCTTAAATTCTGAAACCGCTCTAGAATTGTATGTTGTGGTTCCGGTTCCGGTCCAGGTAATAAAATGAAAGAATCGCATCCGGACCATTTTTTTACGGCTCCAAAATTCAAACCGGAACCTAAATAATTCGCGAACGGTTAGGTTCAATTCTTTGCGGTTCCGGTCCACTTTACAGTTTTGAGTTTTAAATGACAACTCTAGGTAGCTCGCCCCGTCCGCTTTACAGTTTTGGATTTCTGATTTTTTATGCATGTTTTTTTATTAAAAAGTCGACCCGATATTCAAGGCGATTTTGGATCGTGAGATTTGGAATCCGACGGATGGATTTGTAACGCACCGTACTAGGCGGTATGCTAAGCGTACCTACTTATTTCACTCATTTCACGATTAATTCATGGCTACGGTTCACAAATCCCATTGTTTTTTATTTTTTCTTTAATTAAAAAATTATGCACATTTATATTAAATGAGAATCAATTCTCACCATAAAATTGGCCTCCATTTAGGCTTCGTTTGGGGTGGCGTTTCGCCGCCCCGTTTGGGGCAAACGCCGCCGGAAGGCGGCAAAACAAATGCCCCTCCGGCGGCGTTTGCTCCGTTTCCACCCGCCCGCAAGGAGAAACGCCGCTAAAAATGACTTTTGGAGCTGCCGCCTCCCCCCTCCAGTTCCAAACCGGCGGATCGAGCCGCTGTCTCCGCCCGCCCCCGCTGCGCCAAACGAAGCCTTAGAGTCCTAAATGGAGAGGATTCCCCCGAAAATATTTGGGGGGAAAAAGAGAGGATCCTGATCCCCGGTTATAACAGGGAGTATTTGGGGGGAAATCAAGAGCGTTAAATTGCTATACACTTTGCGGATGTACCGGGCTAGCTATGTGGCCGGATATTACAGGCCGCGGACAGCTCCGAGAGCTGGGACAGAATAACTTCGCTAATACACCTTTTGCACATATTGCGAGCCCGCGAAACATATTGCGAGCCAGCGAATACGTGGGCGCTGATGATTAGCTGAGCTCAGCGCTGCACCCTATTGTATTAATCAAGTAGTTTTGAGTACAAATACCCTCAAATTGGAAACATTCAAAATATTCGAGCAACTTCTCTTTAAAATTTCATAAGATTATAGCTCGGGTTTGGCACAACGGTGGCGGCCGTAAACACGGTGGTTATGAACCATCGTTCGCGAACATCTCACATCACCTAAGCAACTTCATTCACTTTTATATACAAAACTAAAAAAAAATTCTGTGTGCGGTCATAACCGTCGTCATGCCAAACATGCACTCTGTGATGGTGACATTTTTGGCTAAACTCATCGGAGCAAAAAAAAAAAAGTGCGCCAAACAAAGCTATATATCAACAAAAAAATTCAAAATTTATAACGCCAATATTTAAGAGTACTCCCTTAGGACGACTAACGCACTATTTTCATAAATGAAATTGTTCACATTTGATGTAAAAAAAGTAATAAAATAAATATAAAAAAATAAATAAATAAACTCATTAGATCTACATTTCTGTGGAAGGAAAGAAAAGTCTCATCTTTTATACTCCTTATGCGGGATCTGAGGTCCAAATTCATGGTCTAAAATATCTTCCCAATTGGCTTCAACTCTGGCGGCAACTGTTCGTAGTTCCCGGCGTTAATCTGAGACTCGAACATCGGTCGTTTCCCAAAATCACGAAGAACGCCTTCGGCTAAATGCTCTTTGTTCGGCGTAAGCATCACATAATTCGGATCTGCTCTTTGATAGCTATAAAGTTTCCAAGAAAATAGAAAGAATTATTTAATATATCAGTTTGCCCTTAATATATATATATATATATAAACACCTCTTACTTTTGAAATTACTAAAACCTCTCCCATAAGTTTACATTTCATAATATTCATGCACAAAAATACTCCCTAGGAACCTGTAATTTTGCAAACTTAGAAGGGAGGTCCCGATAAATGGCCATATTGCCCATATATATATATATATATATATATATATATATATATATATATATAGAGAGAGAGAGAGAGAGAGAGAGAGAGAGAAAGAGAGTTAATTACCAGGACCTCCCCTAGGAGTTTGCATAATTACAAGTTGCACCCCTCTATCTTTCAAAATTACATTGACCTCCCCTCTAAGTTTCTCCGGTTTACAAATTGCCTCTTTCGTTAGAAATATGGATGGAAAGTGATAAAATCTGTCAAATTATGTTATGATATTCAATTTTACCATTTGTAATTACATTGAAAGGGGTGAGTGACCTTTTCCTTTAGAAATATAGATGGAAAGTGATAAAATATGTCAAATTATTTTATGATATTCCAATTTTACCCTTTGTAATAACTCTGCATTGAAAGGGGTGTGTTACATTTTACCTTTGTAAGGAATCTAGAATCATTATAAAAGGATAAAACTGAGATATCATGAAATAATTTGGCTGATTTCATCAATTGTCATCCATATTTCCAACGGAAAAGGCATTTTTGTAAACTAGGGAAACTTAGAAGAGAGGTAAATGTAATTTCAAAAGGTAGAGGGGTGCAACCTGTAATTATGCAAACTCTCAGGGGAGGTCCCGGTAATTAACTAAAATTCATTTGATATGACCTCGAGTTGTGAGAAAAGCTTGGCTATAAATTGGCTTGATCCGATCTCAGTCGAGCGACATGCGCCTTGTTACTTATGATTGGAGACCAAATTGATTTGGTATCAATCAACCTTGGATCTCTCAAGTCTAATTCATATCCAATATATATAAACCTACACCCCTACATATATAGATACTTGTGTGTACATTAATTCAAATCTAAACACATACATAAATATATGTAAACATATGTGCATATGCATTTATTCCTACATGCATATGCATTCAGCTAGAGCTAGCTCAATCCGAGCCATGTTCGGCTCCTTCTGAACCAAACGCTGAGCCGACTCAAATAATCTTCGATCTAGATCCACAGCCCTACTTACTAAGGCTCCGTTTGGCGCGGTGTTTTTGCTCCGGCGAGTTTGGACAAAAACGACACCATTTGTTTGGCATGACAATGGTTATGACCGCCACTAAAAAAACTAGTTTTGAACATAAAAGTGTACAAGGCGGTCAAGAACGACGGTTCATAACCACCGCGTTCACGAACGCCACCGCCGTGCCAAACGGGGCCTAAATGTATTCATATGGTCGAAGTTGATTATAGTGATATGATTTATTAAGATGCAATAAACTACTGATTAATTGTTAAGATACAGTGAAGAAAGTCTGAATGGTAAAATACCTTGCTTCTCTTATATTTTCAGCCCGGATGCCGAATCCATAAGATGTCAACCCACTTGAACGATCATTACTAGCTACAAGTAGAAACAAAGGCATCATCAAGACACCATGCATCCAAATTTTGGTAGAAAAAGTGTATTATCAAAAGCTGAGACAGATCATACAAAATATTAGAAATAATTCATCCAAAATCATGTGTTGACATTATTATATTCCATTTAGTACTTTTGTGAGTACTATTCTAGTTGAGAATATAATATCATATTTGAAAACTCAATGTAGTTTTGCGCATTAAGTATAGATGATGAGCACTTCCAAGTTCCACCTATGCAACAAATTGATTTTGGGTTGGACACAGGTTTTAACATGGTATCAGAGGAGCGGGCTCCAATTGTCCACTCAAACATCACTCAAATAAAATAAAATAAAAAATTTACTTGTTAGAAACCAACAATCAGACATATTAGGGGGAGTGTTGAGTATAATCTCACATAGAAAAACTCATGCAGTCGGGTAGTCTTAATATAGATCTCGAGCCCGTCCTCATATTAGGGGGCGTGTTGAGAATAATCTCACATAGAAAAACTCATGCAGTCTGGTAGTCTTAATATAGATCTTGAGCCCGTCCTCCATATTAGGGGGCGTGTTGAGAATAATCTCATATAGAAAAACTCATGCAGTTTGGTAGTGAGCCCGTCCACCGTCCACCAGTTAGTTTTGGGTTGGATGCATAGGTTCTAACTTTTTTGTTAACGAAACAAAATCCTATTATTTTTAGTTAGAATACCAATAGCTCAAATCAATGAAAGCTATTTGTTAGAAATTATGCTGCTACCATGTACAAGGACACCAACGATGGACAAGAAAGTAACACTTTATAACTAGGCACTTGATTACAAACAACAAGCTGAATACAAGGTGCATACACCTTGATTCACAACAGCTGAAATATAAAAAATAAACTTGGTCGCGGACATGGTCCGCTTCTCCACTCAGTGCAGTTGACCTTACAACGCACTCTCCACTTCACAACGCACGCAACCCTGCACTCTCCACCTCACAGTGCACTCTGCACTCTCCACCTCTCGCTGAGGTGCGGGTTGGGGTTGGACTCTCTTGGGGTGTAGGCACACTCCCACTCTCTCTCAACAACTCAAATCTCTTTCTCTCTCTAGATCCTCTCTCTCTTTTATATGTTCTCTAAGGGGGGGGGGGGGGGGGGGGGGGGGGGGGTGCACATACCCATACACCCACTCGCCCACCCACATAGGCGCACTCGCCCCCTCCACTACTCCCACTCGCCAACTCCACTCGCCCCCACCCATTCCACTCGCCACTCCCACTCGCCCCAGCAGCAATGCTGTACACGCCACCTCCCCTCCAAGCTCCACTTCAAAACTCAACACTCTCCCTTGAAGTGAGCTTCAGGGACAACTCCAAGGCAAGCGCGAAGCTTCTTGAATGGCCCCGCAGATAGGGGCTTTGTGAAGATGTCCGTCAGGTTCTCTTCACTCCGCACGTGCTCCACCGCAAGCGAGCCACCCAACACCTTCTCTCTGATGAAGTGGTGCTTGATCTCTATGTGTTTTGTCCTTGCGTGACACACTGGGTTGGTTGTCAGCTTCAGAGCACTCTCATTGTCGCCACGCAGCACAGTAGGTCCTCTGACCTTCTCATCCACATCTTCCACCAGCCTCCTCAGTCAGACACACTCCTGAGCTGCTAAGGACGACGCCTTGTACTCAGCTTCAGTGGTGGAAAGGGAAATGGAACTCTGCTTCTTGCTACACCATGAGATGGCAGTGGCTCCACACATGAACACGTAACCTGATGTCGACTTGCGGTCATCAACGTCACCTGCGTAATCTGCATCTGTGTAACCATGCAGCTTGAAGTCAGTCCTCCCTCCATAGAGCAACCCCATCTCAAGGGTTCCCTTCACATACTTCAGTATCCCCTTAGCTGCCTCCAGATGAGGCTTCCGCGGCTCCTGCATGTACCGACTCACTCGGCCGACAGCAAAGGCGATGCCCGGCCTTGTGATGGTCAGATAGATAAGGCTCCCCACCAGTGCCCGGAAGATCTTCGGATCAGGAAGAATCCTCTCTTCTTCCTTCCGAAGCTTCAGCACAACCTCCAGTGGAACAGAGCTGCTCTTCCCCTCCTTCATGCTGAATCTCTCGACGATCTTCTCAGCGTAAGCTCTCTGGGAAACGAACAGCCCGTCACTTCTCTTCTCAACCTGAAGTCCAAGGAAATGGTGCAGTTCACCAAGATCATTCATCTCAAAGCGAATGGATAACTGCTGTCTCAGCGTCGCGACCTCTTCACTGTTGTTCGGATTCTTGTCATGGCGTCGCCTAGGCGTCCAGGCGCCAGACTAGATCCAAGGCGACTGACGCCTTTTTTTTATTCATAAAACGAAGAATAGACTGCGGTTTATATGAAAACCGCAGTCTATAGGGGGAATAGACTGCGGTTGTCGTATAACCGCAGTCTATTCCTCCCTGGCTTAAAATGTTAGGGTTAGAATAGACTGCGGTTTATACAAAAAACGCAGTCTATTCACCCTTTAGACTGCGATTTTTGTATAAACTGCGATTTTTGTATAAACATTTCATGCTTGTTTCACCCTTTAAGAAGTGGAGCTGAAACTAATCTTCAACTAATAGTTGAAGGGGATGAAGATTTAGATCATTCGGGATTTGCCAATGACGATCAAGATATTGATGATAATTATGGGCAAATGACAAGTACCTCAAACCAACCGAGCACAAGCAATGTCAATGATGATTTACTAGATGATGATTCTATTTGAACATTTTATGATTGCTTAAACATTAAAATTTTTTGTTAATATTATTATTCATGTTGGTTCACTTTATTGATGTTTCATGTTCTTCATGTTGGTAAACTTTAAAAATTAATAATGTTTCATGTTGGTAAACTTTAAAAATTAATGATGTTTCATGTTATAATATTATAAACTTATAATTGCAATGCCAATGTTGAGTTATATCTCTGATTTGTATCATGTTATACACTCATATTCTGTACTGGACGACTGGGTGTCTGGGACTTAAGTTTAAAAATGTAAAAAAAAACAGAATAGACAGCGGTTTATATTAAAAACCGCTGTCTATTTTTCAAACTGGGACTATACACTGCGGTTTTATCAAAAAACCGCAGTGTATAGTCTTCATAATGGGGTATAGACTGCGGTTTTGGATAAAACCGCAGTCTATACATACTATACACTGCGGTTTTATCCAAAACCGCAGTGTATAGTCTAGTTTTTGGGTATACACTGCGGTTTTGGATAAAACCGCAGTGTATAGTCCCAGATAATTTTTTTTTTAAAAACAAGTCGTTAGGTAACGACTAGCTCGCCTTGTTGTCGCCTTGGCGTCCGCCTTATCGCCTAGGCATCAAGGCGCACGACGCTCGCCTTGGTTCGCCTTGACGCCGTGACAAGAATGGTTGTTCCCTTTCACGATCATGTCGTCGACGTACAGCAGCACCAACACATGAAGATCTCCACTCTTCTTCACGAACATGCTGGAGTCTGAGTCTGAGGCATCATATCCACAGAACTACAAGTACTCCGCGATCTTCCCGTACCAGGCTCTCGGCGCCTGTTTCAACCCATAGAGGGCCTTCTTCAGCTTGCACACATGATGTGGCTGAGACTTGGACACGTATCCAGGTGGTTGCACCATGAATATATCCTTGTCAATCTCTCCATATAAGAACGCATTCTTCACATCAAACTGACACAGCTTCCACCCTCTGCACGTTGCTAGTGCAATGACCGCCCTCACCGACGTCATCTTCGTCACAGGACTAAATGTCTTCTCATAGTCCTCTCCATAGGTTTGTGAGAAACCTCGAGCGACAAGCCTAGCCTTGTACCGCTCTACTCCTCCGTCAGCTCTCTTCTTCACCTTGTACACCCACTTGCAGGTGACAGGTTTGATGCCCTCTACCATGGGAATAAGGTCTCATGTCTCATTCTTCTTCAAGGCCTCCATCTCCTCATTCATAGTCACGTCCCACTCCTTAGTGCCTACAGCATCTTCAAAGCGGGCAGGTTCCCTCTCGTCGAGTGGTCCTGCGAAGAAGCAAGAGACCAAACTCACGAAGTTCCCCTCCTTATAGCGAGCAGGCAGGACGATGGTCCGCTTCGACCTCCTCAAGGTTTGGCCACTTTCTACCACTCTGGTAGACTCCTCCTCTTCAGCTCTTCTCCCCTCATCTCTTGGAGCACTGCTCCCCCTGCTTCTAGAGCTCGAAGCTCCCCCTGAGCCAGAAGGCGATGAGGCACTTGGAGATACCTCCAACTCCAACATAGAGTCCACAGTGACTCTATCTTCTCCCCTGCTAGATTCTCCACTCTCCGGCAGCACCACAGAAGAGACTCCCTGATACGAGATCAGTTCGTCAAACACCACGTCGCGCGAGACGACAAACTTGTGGATCTGCGGATTCATGCACTTTCATCCCTTCTTCCGCTCGTCGTAGCCGATGAAGACACGCTTCCTCGCTTTCGGCTCCAACTTGGTTCTCTCAGCCTCTGGAACGTGCACGAAGCAGGTAGAGTCAAACACCCTCATGTGACTCACATTTGGCTTCTCCCCGAATATGAGTTGGTGTGGAGACACCATCCTGTTAGGACTCAGAGGTAGCCGGTTGATCACATGGGTGGCACGCGTCATTCCCTCCGCCCACAAGGCTTTGGGAATCCCCTTGGCATGTAGCCAACTCCTGGTAGTCTCCACCAGATGGCGAATCTTCCTCTCTGCGACCCCATTTTGTTGAGGGGTGTGGGCGCAGGAGAGCTCTCGCCGAATGCCGTATTTCCTGCAGAAAGAAGCAAGCGAGTTAGAGGTAAACTTCCCCCCATTATTACTTCGCAGCTTCTTCACCCTCAGGTTCAGCCTCCCCTCCACAAGTTCCTTCCACTCTTGGAACTTCTCAAACACCTCTGCCTTCTCCCTCAAGAAGTAAACCCATGTGTAGCGGGTGTAGTCATCCACCAAGACCAGCGCATACTTATTTCCTCCATAAGTCAGGGTGGCGCACGGCCCCATCACATCAGCGTGTACGCACTCAAGAGGTGCCTTACACCTGGTCTCCGACTTGTAAAATGGAAGTCGATGTGACTTTCCAAATTGGCAGCCCTCGCACACATGGCCGTCGCCGTAAGATGAGAGATTTAGGAAGGCCAGACACCAGACCCTTCGCTGCTATCATCTTCAACTTATCCATCCCCACATGACCTAGCCTCTCATGCCAGATCGTTGCATTGTCATTTGTCTTCAGCTTGTCCACATAGGCACTTGCAGATAGAACATACAAGTCCTTCACCCTTCTCCCGGTGAGCGTGACATCAGCATCAACTGAAGACAGGTTCTTCAGGAACTTCACCTCCTTCGGTCCGAACAGCAAGTGGTATCCTGCATCCACTGCATTCGCAACCGAGAAGAGGTTCTTCTTCATGCCCGGCATATGATACACACTCTTCAGTGTCACGAGCTTCTCTTCACTTCCCAAGGATAACATCCCTTCCTGCTCAACTGGATGCACCGTATCATCCGCCGTGATGATAGCATCAGTTCCTCCATATGCCTTCAAGGAGGCAAACTTAGACACATCTCCAGTGAGATGGTGCCCGCAACCGGAATCCATTATCCAGTCGTTCTCGAAGTTGATGGAGGCTAAGACGTCAACTGGCGTTGCCGTCATCTCAGCCAGGAAGCAGTTGTCTCCTCCTTCACCTCCCTGGTGACCTCCACCTCTTCCTCCACCTCTTCTTCCACCTCTCTGATGGTCACCATCCTTGTTAGCAACATGACCGGCCTTCAAATTAGACCGGCAGTCCCTTGCCATGTGCCCATACTTCTTACAGGCAAAGCAGAGAGTTCTCCCCCTCTCATCGCGCTCAGGAAGGAACTTCCCTCTATCTCCTTGAGAGGATGTTGACGGTCCTTCTCCGGAGTTCTTATTCTTCTTGTCCCAGGTCTTCTTCTTTCCTGAGTGCAACGCCTCGCTATCTCCCCCTGAGATAGACACTCCCGCCATCTGTTTCGCCAAGCTCTCCTGTGACGACAGCAGGTTCTCCAACTCCAGTAAAGTGGGCTGAGTAGCTCATCCTTGCACAGATGTGATAAACGGAACATACTCCTTCCGCAGACCTCGGAGTATATGTCTTTTCAGCTTCGCCTCAGAGATCGGCTCATCAGGATCCAAGGTCGAGATCTCTGCACATAGATTCTTCACCTTCAAGAAGAAGGTGGATATCGACAACTCTCCTTGAGTGGACCGCGCCAACTCATTCTCCAGGAACTGTAGCCGCGCTACATTCTTCTTGTTGAATAGCCCATCGAGAGCACTCCAGATCTCAGATGCTGACTTACAACCCATGATGTGGTCGAACAAGTCAGGTGATATGACTCTCTTTAAGGTGAACTCAGCTTTGGTGTTGGTCTTCCTCCATGCCCTCACCGCTTGGGCATTGTCTCCCGCCTCTGTTGCCTTAACCTCCTCTTGCTCATCTCCACCAACGACCTCCCATAGGTCCTCTCCAAGAAGGTAGTTCTTCATGCATGACTTCCACTTCTTGTAGTTGGTCTGGGTGAGCAGCTCAATACCTAGTCCTCTCGCATAACCTCCTTCGCCGTCCATCTTGGTTGTCAACCTTGAACCTTGATAGCACACTCCGCTTCACCAACCTAGCTCTGATACCATGTTAGAAATTATGTTGCTACCATGTATAAGGACACCAATGATTGACAAGAAAGTAACTCTTTATATCTAGGCACTTGATTACAAACAACAAGCTGAATACAAGGTGCATACACCTTGATTCACAACAGCTGAAATATAAAAAATAAACTTGGTCGCGGATAGGGTCCGCTTCTCCACTCAGTGCAGTTGACCTTGCAACGCACTCTCCACTTCACAACGCACGCAACCCTGCACTCTTCACCTCACAGTGCACTCTGCACTCTCCACCTCTCGCTGAGGTGCGAGTTGAGGTTGGACTCTCTTGGGGTGTAGACACACTCCCACCCTCTCTCAACAACTCAAATCTCTTTCTCTCTCTAGATTCTCTCTCTCTTGTATATGTTCTCTAAAGGGGGGGGGGGGATTTATAGGAAAACACAAAAGAGGGTAGGGGTAGGGGGAGGGGTGCCCATACACCCACTCGCCCACCCACATAGGTGCACTCGCCCCTAGCACTCATTCCAATCGCCCCCTCCACTACTCCCACACGCCAACTCCACTCGCCCCCACCCATTCCACTCGCCACTCCCACTAGCCCAGCAGCAATGCTGTACTCGCCACCTCCCCTCCAAGCTCCACTTCAAAACTCAACACTATTTAGTTTTGCTTTTTTTTATTGTTGGGTGTATGATGCATAGATACACAGTATTGGCTATTTATTTAAAATTTTGAGTATCGCTTTAAGATTCGGTATCACATACTTAAATGTACCCCAAAAAATAATGTATGGAGCTTAAGTTTTTAATTACAAGAACCTTCATTAGGTGGGCAGCAGATACTATCTTTGGTGATTTTTAATGTATTCAAGAATCAATACTAAGATGCAGGGCAAGGTTTGCCTACATTTCACCCTTGTGGTGGGACCCTTCCCCGGACCCTCGCTGTGCATGGATGCTATGTGCACTGGGCTGCCCTTTTATTCAAGAATCAATAATAAGACAATAAGGCATTTTGTGTTGGACTGTTTGTCAATAAACTAAACTTCTTTGAATTCTTATTTCATTTGTGTATTTATGTGCCCTGAGGGAATTATTGACATTTTGAGCTTGCATAAACTGTGACACCACACTCACATTAACACAATATTTGGATGTGTGATACTCAAGCAGATCAGCTATTCACAGGATATTTAGGTATAAAACTCATCAAGTAAATGTCTTATGTATAACGCTCATGGACACTTGGAGGTTTGTGGGATGTCAATTGGAATGGGTCACTCTTTTTGACACACGATCCATATCGATGTATTGTGCCTTTGTTCGTGGCACCTTATTGCTGAATATCAATCTCTCATTAAAGATGCGTGAGATTATGTGACTTAGATCCTTCATCACTGAGTTGGCTTCACTGCGACTTTTTCGATGCCAATTTCATGTGACAACGGGACACGATTTAGATATTTGGTAATTACGTTCTCCATGGGTAGATAAAGCATATTCTATCTCCAAACAAATTGAGGCGGATATTAATTTTGTTCATGAGAAGGTTCAAAATGGTTCTCTCATTGTGTTTTTGCCTCTTCTACTATCAGATCAGTGATCTCCTCACCAAGCTCGGTGGTTCTATTGTACTGTGGGATCTCTACAAACATATTGACGTGGATTTTATTTTGTTTGTGGGGAGGTTCAAGATGGTTCTCTCTTGGTTTTTTTGTTTCTCCTGATCAACTTTGCGATCTCCTCACCAAGATCATTGGTTATATTCCATTATGGGATCTATCTGATAGAGTTGATCTTTGTGGTATTTAATATCCATGTTAAGATGGAATTACATGAGATTTCCATTGCCAACTTGAGAGGCCGTTGGACTAAGTATTTGTTGTATTTAGTGCTAATAAATTTATTTATTTTTGTTCTTGTTTCATTTATGTACTTGTGTACTTTTGTGCCTAGGGAGTATTATTGTAATTCAGAGGTGTTTATAGAGGGGTGTGTAACCTAATACAGAACATACACAACCTTTCATTTATTCACAGTTTGTGCTTCAATGTAACTTAGATGTTGGTTCAAAGTTACATCTGTAGATTCTGTCAATTCGACCACGCCTAAATGTCAATGTTGTATGAAAAAAATGTCATTTGGAAAATATTATTTAAAGATGTCAGCAAATCGAACAACATACTTCTTCAAATAAAATTAAAATATCTATGAACCAAGTCACCCTCAATTCTGATAAAATTCATATTATGCAAAGGTATATAAACAGATTCCTAACAAGAAAATCAAATACCTGTGACGCTAAATGTAAAAGATGGTTTCCACCAAGACTTAAATGCCAAGGTCACAGCAGAGCACAAGGGGCCTACCTTTCCCTGCATGCATGGAATGATTAATAATTATAAATAACAATATAATTATTACTTTACTTTAAGAACAACCTTAAACAAGAAATTCTTATTGGCTTGCCAAGATGCAGCTATTTGGAATGATGACTCATCCACACTCCCAGCTGTTTTTTCTCCATCAATCCTTAAAAACACAAAGGTAGAGTTGTTTTTCAAAATAAATGTGAAGGTGGCACTATTGAGAAAGGAGAAAGAGTAAAAACAAAAAGGAAAGAAGAATAGTGGTCGTTTCGACCATATGCTATACCTTGTAGTTAACTCAAAACCAAAATCAATGTAGTTTGTGATTCCCACAACTTGATTTTCTTCAAAAGGATTGTTAACCTGTTTGAGAAAGATTTCATATGAACTTTTCAATTTATATAAGTTTTTATTTGATTGCTTGAAGGTATAAAAACATATCTACTTATATGTACCTATAACTGTGATCAACTAACCAATAAATTGGCACTTGGATAATTAAATAACTATAATGTACGAATTTAATGTCCACATCTTAATGACATATCTATATTGAACACAATGAGAATTTTAAAGTATTAGAGCAATTTCTCACGTTCCATTGTTGTTTATTGAAACGGAGAAACTGCATGTTTTCTTCCATTTTTTATTGAGATACTTTGC
The DNA here is from genome assembly GCA_033032865.1 of Dactylorhiza incarnata. NCBI lineage: Eukaryota > Viridiplantae > Streptophyta > Magnoliopsida > Asparagales > Orchidaceae > Dactylorhiza > Dactylorhiza incarnata. The sequence goes on from JAWHQI010000281.1 coordinate 99,757, forward strand.
TAGAATGTATTGCAACAGGCTAAGTTCTACAATTTAGCATGACTTGTAATTTGAAACAATTTATAGTTGTGAGAGGAGAGCTCAGATAATGTCATCTTCAACTGCAACTTTAGCCAAGGTAGGTAACTCCACTGCTTACCATAATTCATATGGTCACAGAACTAGGTAATTGATTCTGGGCCTCTGATCATATTACTGGAAATTCAGGTATATTTTCGTAGTTTCTGTTTCATCTATTCTACCTATAAAATTATTAGATCGCTTCACATCCTTTATTGAGGCCTCTGATGCAGAATATGTTAATATCTCACCTTCTTATCGATGGGGATCACCCAAGGTTGTCAGGATCGAGATCCTAGGTAAGATCGTTTCGAGGTTGGATCATACTAAGTTCACTTTCAGTTTCAGGTAGGACACCAAATGTCTACTAACAATAAAAACAAATCTAGACTGTTGGATTGGTGGAAGCCTAAAAGCAGAAAGACAAACCCAGACTGTTGGATTGCTCGTATGCTGGAAGCAGGAAGTTTGAATTGCTCGTATACGGATTTCTAACCGTTAGATTGCTCGTACGCTAGAAAGGAAGATTAAACGTCGGCCTGAAAATAGGAAGCAGGAAGCCACTGGATTACCAACCACTGGATTGTTCATACGCAGAAATATAAGATAAGATACTGATACCACTTGAAATGGAATCTGGTAAGGAAGGAAAAGGAAGGCATTGTCTGGACTGGAAGCGACCGAAGACGTCGGTTTTGGCCTCCGTTTGCAGCCAGCAATCGACATTTGGGATATGGTAAAACAACATGATATGATTCTGTGATGGGGTATGCGGGTGGGATTGGGATAAGGTTAAACAATGGGTTATGGGTGTTGGACCAGTTGAATGGGGTCGGGATAGGGTTGGACATGTTTCTAGTTCCCTTTGGCCGGACCGATAGAATCGGGTCGGGATCGCGATCCTAGAGATCCTAAGATCCAGATCGCGATCCCAGTCGTAGATTGCCGATTTAGATCCTAGGTAAGATCCGGATCGATTTACAAAATTTGGATCGTAGAATCGTAAGATCCTAAGATCCGGATCGCGATCCTGATAACCATGGGATCACCCACCAGATATTGCTCATCGCAAGGCACTATTTTAAGAGTGGTGTTAAGTGCAAACCGATTTTTGCTATGTGCAAACCATTAAAATTTTGAAAAACTCATTTATATTATTAATCTATTTATTCTCAAAAAATACTAGGTGCAAACCAAAAAAACTTTCATCTCCTACGTTAGCCTTCTTACTAGGTGCTGGCTTCAATCCTTACGACAGCTTGTTGCCATCGTCGGAGCCCGAAAATACGACATCGACGCCGCCTATGAAGAGGGTCGATCACGAAATAGTCTTCGTCGGAGCATGGGAGCTCGACAACCAAGACTCCGGATGGAAATATAGAGACATCTTCTTGACCGCTAAACAGTCTTCACCATGAATTCAGATCTCATATCTCATTTTCTCTCATCAGCAAAAAATAATTTACTGCTAAAGAACAAAGTGAGGAAACTCCCAACATGTAAGGTCGAAGAATCGTGAAGTTAATCCTTGGTCCCTTTTCCCTAATCCTTTCGTTTCGATTTTGGCTGCGAAATCATGAATTTAACGTTCTTATGAGATGAAATCACATGGATATCACTAGGCTCACGCCCTCCCTGTTCCTCACTTACCCTAGACGATGGAAGGTCAGCAATCGTATCTTGCCGCAAGAATGAAGAAGTTAATCCTAACATACCATCAGGTGTTGGTGAAAAATAGAGGAAGATCAACGGGATAAGTCATGGCTTACTTTCTTCAGATCTAGAGATTCATCTCCTTTTCTTTTTCTCGAAAAACGAAAACCCTCCTTACTGCATCTAGGAAGTCGCCGGCCAAGAAAGTTGTCACTTTCCCTTGTGATTTTCTTGGGAAGACAACGTCAGATCCATTATATTCTTGTCCTTCTTCATCACTGCCGATACAGCCTCCTGAAGCGTGGATCAAGAGAGGCTCGGGGCCATCGGAGGTTGGCGGCGTATGCGGGGGAGGGACCAGGAGAGGTCGGTTTGCACCTAACAAGTTGGTCTGCACGTAAAAATTTACGGTTTGCACATAACAATGGTTTGCACGTAGCCAATATTGGTTTGCACTTAAAATCGCTCTATTTTAAATGTCCTCCGACATATCTGACATGTCTGCCGACATGTCATTTTTGAGACCAAAACGATATTTTTTTCTTAAAAAATAGATTATATCCTTTCGTAAAATATAGGCCGACATATCCAGATTTTTTCGATATATCGGCCGACACGACTTTTAAACATATCGGCCGCAACTTTATTTTATGTTTGTTTGCAAAATAACAGTATATGTTTAAATTATCTGTGTCATATTATGTATGCCTAAATCAATTAGATTTATTGTTTCATTTTTTAATGTTTAATTCTTACGATCAATTTTATATAATTATTTTACTATATAATTTCATATTGCAAAAAAATGTGAAAAACTTCAACACATTTATTTGTTGATTATTTTATGTTTTTAACATAAATTTATTAAAAGATTTTCCTTATAATTAATCAAGGATATTTAACTTTAAATCTTCTTTATTCGCTATAAAACTTAGTATTATTAAAAAGAAATTATTATATAATATTAAGTATATTTTACAATATATCGATTTGTACTTGTTAATACTATTTTATTTTGGATCCTCTTCGCATTTATTTTGGGATATATATGACTTCTTGTTCATCTACTTGTTATGTTACTTTTTTTTTTACTTTTATACCATATAATTATACATGTATGGATAAATTTTTTTTTGTTATTATAAGATATGGAAATACGATAATTTAAAATATCTCTGGCATCCGACATTTAAAAATTAAACCCAACATATTATTGACATTAGATATTTACAACCTTGTCGCAAGAAGGGGCCCACGTTAAAGTATTCGCGCTCCACGGATGCGTCGGGATTTTTTACATATTTTTTCATATATTACTTCATTATTTTCAGTCATTATTTAGTGGGATCTGGAACGCGACAGTCTCGACCAATCATAGTCGTTGATATCAGGGTGCCCTAATGTTGTTTTGTTATAAATAAGAGCAAGGGGCGCAACCACCAACTCATTGCAAATTTTGGAGAAAGAAAACTTCCCGGAATCCAGAGATCTCCTCACGGTGAAGACTTCATGAGGCCTTAGGTGAAGACACCTAGGTATTTTCCTATCATCCTTTATATCCCCCTCTCCTTGTCGCTGCCCACCTTCCCATACTCCCCTTGAAATCCCGCAAACCTCCATCCACGGACAAACCTAGCTACTATCCGATCTAGCCACAATCCCACCTTCCTTCATGGACAAACCTAGCCGCTGGCCCTTTTCCTCCAGAAAATCCCATTTGTAACTCCCCCGCAACTCTACGTCCATATCCTTCTCAAAACCTACCTAGCCCTCAACTGAAACCCCTCCTTATCCTCTGGATACCCACGCCCTTCCCTTTTCAGCAAGCCTACCTTTCTGATCCAACCCACCAGCCAACCCACCAGCTCCAGCTCACTCCTCTGACTGCCACCCTCCCTTCAAAACCCCAGCCATTATTCCTCCAACACTGCCAACCCAGGGGCAGCACACCAACATCTCCTACCATTAGATCTACCACGATTATGGCAGCCCCCTTTGTGAGTGTTATTTTGTTGTATGAAACTTTAATTCTCAGTATTGATATATAGTGTTGTGACTTCATGCTTGCTTAGATCTCTCGATTAATAGTTGTTTGTTCTGGGAAAATTTTGTGATTTGAAGGATCTATTTGCCGCGCGCTCTTGCTTGGGCCCTCCACGCAGAGAAAAGACAGTCTGCTTACTTAAAGAAATAAGTTGCCTTGCTTAAATTATATAAGTGTGATTTCATCTTTCATTGTTATGTTTTGATTTCGTCGTCGGACCTTTGCATGCATATTACATTTAGCGTCAAAGAAAATAAAATTATCTTCCCGCACTTCACATTAAGATTGCATTATAGTCGTGCACCCACATAGCCTACCCAACATCAGTTGATATCAAAGTCCAAGGTTTGGGCCACTTTTATGCTCCGTAGTGGACTAGCGGTAGGTTTTTCAAATCACCAATGTATGTTCCCCGCAACACGGATGACCGCGAAGCTAGCTTGAATTCGAGAATGTCCCTCGCTGAGTTTCAACGATTAGTCTTAGATCGCTTCGATGCTTTAGGCACCTAGTACGAGGATCTACATCATGACGTCACTGAGTTGAACATCCAAATTGAAAATTTAGAAAATTTGAGAGAAAACCGACACAGCAGGATGACCCTCCTGAGGGGGACCCTGACATGGTCCCTCGCCCTGACCTCTTAGTTATTAAAGGCTCAAGGTGCACCAAAGTGCAAAGGGTTCTAGGATCCTAAACTCAAGGCGCAGGCGCGCGCCTGACGAACGCAAGGCGCAACCACATCCATTTTAAATAATCAATGTCAAACATCAGTTCATCTTCTTGATCAAATTTTTCATCTATTCTACTCATTAATCATTCATTACTATCATTTTTATCTCTCTTAAAAAATAGAATCAACTGGTCACTTGCATTATAGCTAAGTCTCAACGCTTGATAATGTTTTCACAAATACTAAACTATTACATTATTTTTTTCTTTATTTCGAAAAAAAATTATAACTTTAATCTCACCCGGGCGCGACTTTTATGCTCCAAAGGTGCAAAAAAGGTGCACAGAGGCGCAAACCTTTGAGCCTGGTGAGCTTTGAGCCATAGACGCGCCTTTAACAACATAGCATGACCTTCGTCCTAGAGGTGCTCTCCCCTTGATCGACACCATTGTGGGCACCCCATGGGGTCCCACACCACCTTTGAGGCGGAACCCCGACCACACCCACGAGCACCAACAGGGCCTCGCCTATGTTAGATAATTGCAGTCACATGGTCGGAAAGATCGTGGATTCCACCCAGTCTCTGCGACCATGATCGAGAGGACTATTATGATACCGAATGTATAGAGTACGGTCCCCCGGTCGTAAACTCACAGAGAGTGCGGTCCCCCGCCCGCTCGACATGACTACGATCACGAGGATTATTTTGATGATTATCAGGAGCCTCGTAGAGGTGGTCCTCCCCAGGAGGACGACATCACCCAACGCATCTGCATCGACGCTCCCTCCTTCAACGGTCATCTGGACCTAAAGGCCTTCAGTGTCTGGCTCTTATACATGGACCACTACTTCGAGTGTTACGAGATGAGCGAAGAGTGTCGAGTCCGCTTCGCAAAAATAAAATTACACGGTCAGGTGAAGATGTTTTGGACAAGCCTTGAGAGGAGTTTAGAACGTGATGGCTATTATCCCATCATCTGATGGGCGGACATAAAGCAAAAACTCAAGGATAAGTACCTGTCGGCGTCTTACTGTGATCAGTTCTAGGACAAGTTATACGATCTGCGATATGGGACCCTCTCCATTGCAGACTATATGTCCCGTTTCGACGAGTTGGTCATTCTGAGTGATGTTTTGAAGGATTCCATCGCGAGTCGCGACGACATCAGCTTCTGAGCAGGGTTGAGGACTGACATTCATAGAGAACTCATTCCACACTGTTTTGAGATGGTAAAGTAAATTTTCCAGTTAGCTTTGGAGTATGAGCAGTACCTCCACTCTAGCAGTTTGAGGCAGGCACCCGAGTGCACGAATGGTTACATGCTTAGGAGGCCACCCCCAGTGATACAGGACGGCGCGTAGGGTTTGCGCGTCTGCCGGCTATTTCTAAGAAACCCTAAATGCATGCAATTAAAAATTGAAATTTGAGCGGGCGTTGCACGAACTTTAAGAAATTAAGCAACTAGATTTTTTTATAAAACACAAAATTACTATTTTTTTTAAAATGAATTTTCTTGAAAAATGATTCGATTCTAAATCCGAGGAAGGAAGTTCGCAACTTTCGTTCCGTTCCCCTTGTTGTAGCAAAACAGAAATCGTGAACTCCAAATACGTTTCCGTTTGGAGTTTTTCGACGTAGCGTTTGCTGACAAAACCCGGGCGAAAACCCAACAATGAATCTATTATCCTACGAGAAAATATATAGACACACACAAAGGAGAAGAAAGAAACAAGTTACCCACGGAAAGAGGCGTCTTCCCATATTCAAAGTCGACGGCGATCACGCGAGGAAACTCCTCGTCAGCTTCGATCTCCCGCTCCGAGGTCGGCCGCTATCGCACAAGAGCACCACGGAATAAATTCGCTCACTCTCACACTAAGTGGTTCCATGGAATCTCAAACACTCACTAGTGTAAGGAGGACACAACTAAACAACCTAATTTCTCACTCGCTCTCACACCCAAGGTGGTTCCACGAAATCTAATTCACTCAATCTTTAGAGAAGTCACAAACTAAACAACCGAAATTCACTCACTCTCGTATACGAGAGTGGTTCCACGAAATCTCTAAACACAAGAGATAAATTTCACTCTTGTTCACACAAAGAGGCTTCACGTAATCTCAACAAGAAATAAAATTTCTTCTCTAATCACTATTCACGGAATAACAATCAGCACACACTTAAAATAATAAAAATAACATTGTTCATCATCTCCTCTCACGACATCCAATAGAAAAACAAACGCCAGGTATCCCCTCACGGAAACACTCTTACATAGACGAATCAAGATCGTATCCGATCTCCAAACCGAACACCAAAACCATCGACAACCACCAACTAAATTCCTACATCAACATTACATTTCACTATTCATAGTCTTCATTAACGGGAAACACACACAGCAAATCGACTTTCACTCCTTAATATTTTCTCCTTCACTACCCTAACTCCTAAACAGGAAACAGTAAATAAACAACTCACAATAGTCGGATTCCTCTCACGGAAGCAAACACAGCATTCATTCTTCAACTTTCGCCGCCGTCACTATTCATCATCCTCCCCTTTTATAGGGTAGCAACGGAGAACACGAACAAGAAAACCAACACCATCGCACCTGGTCGGCCTCGAGGAGTAGACTGTTGTGGCCGGGAGTTGACGTAACCGCCTGGAGGAGAGCTCTTGCAGGCGGCGAACGTGGGCGGCGGCGTGGGCGTGCGTATGCGGGAACTCTTCAGGCCGAACGAGAAGAGGGACCGGCTAGGGATCGCTGAACAGCTTCCTTCACAGGTTTTTTTTACTCGGATATATATATATCTGTATATATATGTGTAAATATATACATATATATATATACACACAATACAATAAAAGCTCTAAATATATGGCTACGCACGCAGGCGTGCAAAATAAAACGCAAACTAAAATAAATTGCAAAATAACAAAATTAGAATGCAATAATTCAGGGCCGGTAGAGGTCCGGTCGGGTGCGGCGTCGGGCACTTTTGCGTCGACCTAATCTAGGTTGGTCTCCACCAACTCTCCCCCTCTCGAAATCACTCATCTCATGTGAGTGCTCCGAGCGGTAGTGTTGTAGAAGATCAACATCCATACGCTGTCACTCCTCGGCCAAAACCCAGCTGGTCTCGGTCTCTGGTCTACCATGCCAACAAACCAAGTATCTCTGAAAACTGTCAGCGGAAAACGGTAGAACTGTTGGTGGTGTGTCAGTAAACTGAATGAGAATTAGTGTGTTTTGAATGTGGCTCCTCACTAACACTCACCAACCCAGAAGAATCAAATGGAGGAGAAGGCAATGGAAAGTCTAAAGACTCATGCGGGCAATCGTGAAATAAAGTCAGATAGGCTACGTTTAAAACCGGATTTGCTCCCCAAACGGAAGGCATCTCAAGTTCATATTGCATTTTGCCCAATCCGCTTGACCACTCGAAAGGGTCCAGTTCTACAGTCAGCTAACTTCTTTATGGTACCCGAAGATAACCATTCCGGATTTAGCCGAACCATTACCAAGTCATCCATTTTGGAACTAGTAGCTCTTTTATGCTTGTTAGCTTGAGTTGCCTTTAAGTCAAAAGTACTATGCAATTCCCGCTCAGTTTTCATGCAAATCATGCAAATGCAAAGAAATGAACTACTAGCACGACTGACTCCACAAATCGGGTAATACTAAAAGCAACTCCTGAGATAGGTACGTGATCAGGAGGCTCAGAAGGTGGATCATAAAAAAATTCATCGCGAGAACGATGAACACTCAAGTGAAAATCAGAGACATCATGGGTGATAATGGAGAAGGTATCCATGTCTTAAAATTTAATAGTCTGTTACTCACATGAATCTCATCCGCACAAGGACGAGGTGGTTCATCCGAGGAAGGAAGTTCGCAACTTTCGTTCCGTTCCCCTTGTTGTAGCAAAACGGAAATCGTGAACTCCAAATACATTTCCGTTTGGAGTTTTTCGACGTAGCGTTTGCTGACAAAACCCGGGCGAAAATCCAACAATGAATCTATTATCCTACGAGAAAATATATAGACACACACAAAGGAGAAGAAAGAAACAAGTTACCCACGGAAAGAGGCGTCTTCCCATATTCGAAGTTGACGGCGATCACGCGAGGAAACTCCTCGTCACCTTCGATCTCCCGCTCCGAGGTCGGCCGCTATCGCACAAGGGCACCACAGAATAAATTCGCTCACTCTCACACTAAGTGGTTCCACGGAATCTCAAACACTCACTAGTGTAAGGAGGACACAACTAAACAACCTAATTTCTCACTCGCTCTCACACCCAAGGTGGTTCCACGAAATCTAATTCACTCAATCTTTAGAGAAGTCACAAACTAAACAACCGAAATTCACTCACTCTCGTATACGAGAGTGGTTCCACGAAATTTCTAAACACAAGAGATAAATTTCACTCTTGTTCACACAAAGAGGCTTCACGTAATCTCAACAAGAAATAAAATTTCTTCTCTAATCACTTTTCACGGAATAACAATCAGCACACACTTAAAATAATAAAAATAACACTGTTCATCATCTCCTCTCACGACATCCAATAGAAAAACAAACGCCAGGTCTCCCCTCACGGAAACACTCTTACACAGACGAATCAAGATCGTTTCCAATCTCAAAACCGAACGCCTAAACCATCGACAACCACCAACTAAATTCCTACAGCAACATTACATTTCACTATTCATCGTCTTCATTAACGGGAAACACACACAGCAAATCGACTTTCACTCCTTAATATTTTCTCCTTCACTACCCTAACTCCTAAACAGGAAACAGTAAATAAACAACTCACAATAGTCGGATTCCTCTCACGGAAGCAAACACAACATTCATTCTTCAACTTTCGCCGCCGTCACTATTCATCATCCTCCCCTTTTATAGGGTAGCAACGGAGACCACGAACAAGAAAACCAACACCATCGCACCTGGTCGGCCTCGAGGAGTAGACGGTTAAAGCCGGGAGTTGACGTAACCTCCTGGAGGAGAGCTCCTGCAGGCGGCGAACGTGGGCGGCGGCGTGGGCGTGCGTATGCGGGAACTCTTCAGGCCGAACGAGAAGAGGGACCGGCTAGGGATGGCTGAACCGCTTCCTTCACAGGGTTTTTTTTACTCGGATATATATATATATATATCTGTATATATATATGTGTAAATATATACATATATATATACACACAATACAATAAAAGCTCTAAATATATGGCTACGCACGCAGGCGTGCAAAATAAAACGCAAACTAAAATAAACTGCAAAATAACAAAATTAGAATGCAATAATTCAGGGCCGGTAGAGGTCCGGTCGGGTGCGGCGTCGGGCACTTTTGCGTCGACCTAATCTAGGTTGGTCTCCACCACCCAGCCACACCTACTACCTCATATGCACCTGCCGACACGAAAGTCAAGGTGATTGTCACGAGCGCTCCCAAGCCCGGGGGCATCCAGTGCTTTAGATGCTCTGGTAGAGGTCATGTGGCGGCGCAGTATCCTTTGCGAAATCTACTCATCGAGGAAGGCGATCCCAGCATTGAGGTTGAGGATCCGACCAAGGAGGAGACTGTAGCTATTCCGAACACTGAAGATAGGAGTAGTTAAACACCTCCTGCATACCCCACGTGCAGATGAGGACTGACACCGTACCACTATCTTCTATACATATTTCACTAATGCGGGCGGTCCCTGCAAACTGGCTATAAATAGTGGGAGTTGTGTGAATATCATGGCCCAAAACGGTCTTGAGCGTACGGAGGTGAAGGGTGAGTCTCACCCCCACCCCTACCGTGTCATGTGGGTTGACAAGATTGCGATCCAAGTCACCCAGCGGTGCCTTATTCCAATCGGTCTTGCTACATTTGAGAATCGAGTGTGGTGTGATGTCATACATATGGGTGTCGCCCACATGTTGCTTGAGAGACCCTGACTATATTATAATGATGCCACGTGTTTCGGTCGATCAAACATGTGTCTTTTATGATAAAGGCCGAAAGATTACGTTGTCCCCCTACCTAATCCAAGGAGAAATCCAAGGGTCAGATTGAGCCCACGATTTGTATGAGCTCTTCAAGACACCTGCACATCTGGAGACGGAGCGAGTTTTTGAGGGATAGTAATGATCGGATATTGTCTATGTAATGGCAGCCACCATGGCTTCTGAGTGCCCTGTCGATGCTCCTAAGCCTCACCCAGACGTTCGTCATATTCTGGGTGAGTTTGCTGATATTATGTCTGAAGAGCTCCTCGACGAGCTACCACCCCTGCGTGACATTCAACACGCCATCGACCTAGTCCCGGGAGCTTCACTACCGAGCATTCCCGACTTTCATATGAACCCCAATGAGCATGCTGAGATCAAAAGACAAGTCGATGAGCTTCTACGGAAGCACTTCATTTGTGAGAGTTTGAGCTCATGCGCAGTCCCGGTCCTTCTTACTTCCAAGAAGGATGGAAGTTGGCGCAGATAATCGAGCTATCAACAAGATTACAATGAAGAACCGCTTCCATATCCCCGGCTCGATGACTTATTGGACACGATGGTAGGTGCCCAAATCTTTTCGAAGATCAACCTTCGTCGTGGGTACCACCATATTCGAGTTCGAGAAGGAGACGAGTGGAAGACTGCCTTCAAGACCAAGGACAACCTGTATGAGTGGTTGGTCATGCCATTTGGGCTATCGAATGCCTGGAGTACCATCATGAGAGTTATGACGTAGGTATTGCGACCATACATGGGCAAGTTCATAGTTGTATATTTCAATGACATTTTGATCTACAATCAGACTCACATTGACCACCTTATGCACTTGAGACTCCTATTTGATATACTTTATGCGCCAACATCTCCTACCAACGGATCTACCATGACTATGGTTGCCCCCCTTTGTGAGTGTTATTATGTTGATAGAACTTTAATCCTCAGTATTGATATATGGTGTTGTGTTATGCCCCCGAACGTGTTGCGATTCACGGGGCATCAATATGCTCGACGACCAAAGGAGTCCACAAGGAGCAACGGGGCTAAACCATCCGGTTCAGCCCCCAATCACTAAAAGGAAGCCTGCGGGGCTGAATATTATTCAGGTATTTCCCCTTCTTCCCTCTCAACCCTAACCCTAATCTCTCCTTCTCTAGATCTCTCTCAATCTCGCTCTCTTCCTTCTACGTTCATAACATGTTGTGACTTCATGCTTGCTTAGATCTCTCGATTTCGCCGTGGTTATTTTTTTGTCCATCCACGCGGAGGAAAGTCAAAGTCTGCTTGTTTAAAGGTTGTCTTGCTTAAATTATCTGAGTGTGATTTCATCTTTCATTGTTGTGTTTTGATTTCGCCGTTGGTCCTTGCATGCGTGTTAAATTTAGCGTCAGGGAAAATAAAGTTATCTTCCTGCACTTCGCATTAGGATTGCATTATAGTCGTGCACCCACGTAGCCTACCCTACATCACTTATCACTTTCATTTGTTTAAATATGCTCAAACTATCATTCTATCTTGAAGGCCTCACCATCCTTTGTTGTTTCCAGTTCAGTTGCATGCATAACTACTTCGCCACTGGATACTTATTGCTAGTTGGGATAACCATCATTGCAGAACTGAAAAACCTCCAGCCCCAATTGAGACATTAGTCTAAGTTAGATTGTGAGATTTATCAGTTAGGAAAGCACCATTGTGTGATGTATTTGTTTAGAACCAATAAACATGTATGCAGTTTGTCTTTCTTAGTTCATTCTGACATTTTGGGTTTATATATGGTCGAGCCAAAACTTGATTTTCGATATTTTGTTACTTTAATCAATTAGTATTCGCGTGCTACATGAAATTGATGAAATTTCAATATTAAATCATTTTGAATTTTATGCCGAGACGAAAACCCGATTTGATGTCTCCATTAAAATCTTACACAATGATAATGCAAAAGAATACTTCAGTTCATTGTTTCAAAAAATTGTCACAATATGATATCCTTCATGAATCTTTGTGCACTTATAAACCTCAACAAAATGGTAAGAATAGACACATTTAGATGTTCACTGCACAATATTTATCCTATGAACATTCCAAATTACTTTTTTTAAGTAAGCCTATCAGATAATTAGCTACCACATGTGCATGCGAATTTCATAATTAGATATAACATGTTTGCGCCTAGTATGCTTCCAATTCAAGCTACGTACTATTTAGAGGAATATCACTCCTATAGTTTCCTACAAGATCTACTTGATAATAATAACAAATACACGGAATTGCATGCATGTCCAACTCTCCTCGGAGAAATGTGGACATGAGAAAGGTCAAAATAAATTCAAATGGCAATGGCAAGGAAGAAAACCCACCCTTCTTTGTACTACAACATGCTGATAGAATGATGCGATTAACTGCAAAAACACATAATTAAAAGTTAGAAAAAAATAGAGATAAACATAAACATAAACAAAATAACAAAAAACACCACCCAACCCGTGTGTTTATTTTACCATCATTGAGATCATAACACGGCCATAAGGATAGAGGAAGGACTCAGAATTTACATGTTCTTGTCTTATCTTCAGAGATTTCTTATGGTTTCCTCAAACATTCACAAAATACTGCAAAACTCAACATTCGACAGTTATTGAAAAGAAAAATGATTGGTGTAGTCATCATTTTGAATTAAGAATTCTAAAATTTATATTTCGAATTTTTTATTGCAATCAGCTGGTTAAAATTTGTACTTATATTCCAAAATCACATGTAAGATGATGAACGATATTTTATGGTTTGACCTTGAATTTCCTACGCTAGGCTGAAATTGTGTTTATTAATATGGTGGCCAAGATTCATTAGACACCTGACATATTCAACAGGCCTTCATATTTGTTCAGGATTCCTTATCACGATAATTAGTCAACACAATCATAAATATGTGTTTAGAGGCAGATAACAGAACAATTATTTGATTAAGAAATTTCAATCACTTCTCAGACTTTCATGAAATGTAATTACTTTCTGTTTCTACGAATTAGTCATAATCTTCTCGCTTAGATTGGATTTTAATTTTTTCATTGTTTTCATTAGAGAAGTAGTACATAATAGTTATGAAATTAACATCTTGATTCCAATATGATGTAAATAAGTTCACATTGCATGATGGATTGCATGCTAGATCTGTATTTTAAATTACAATCAGATTTGGTAACAAAGTATAAGTGTATCACAATGTCTATTAAAAGTAAGCGGATAGACATTTAAACAATTTAACGAAATGTAATTCGGGAAATCAATGTGGGTAACATTCTAGACAAGTTCAACATAATTATTATGAAATTAAGAATGCTAACCCTTGAAGGTATAATCTTGAAGCATTTTTTAAATTAGATAGAATAGGTTGGGTATAACATGCTTTTTTTTATTATAGAGTCGGTTATATGACCAACTTAAGAACTCAACGTAAGGTGAAAGTAGTCTGTTTTAATATCTTGGTAGGTTTGTAATTAGTAGCGATGTATTATTTACCTAGAGATTATTTATCATCATTAGAATTATATGTTAGTCAGAGGATAATGTTGTTTTCCTTTTCTCTCATTGCCTCTATAAGACCCTAGTTGTAACAGAATTTTCCATTCAATTCATTATTTTACATCACAATGTATCAGAGTTGTTCTCATAGTTGACTCACTCTCTTTGTCAGTTCAATTGATATCTCCGTCTATGTTGCACCGACACGCGACACAACACGCGACTCGTCAATTCTCAAAAAATATCATATTCCGACACGCTGTGACACGTATATTAAATATATATTTTTTATAATTATGAAGGAGTACGTACTCCAATTTCTCTCGGCACATGATGAAGGAGATGGTTGTGCAAGAAGCTTTATGGCTAAACTTTGTAGTATAGGTGCAGTTGCACCATGAATAACCCACCAAGCCTTAGGATCCACCGAAAATCGACTGTGAACTGAACCAAATTGTCTAAATTCTTCATTTATATAAGCAAAATTTGCGTACTCTAAATTCACCTTGTGCGATCCTCAATGTTAGGAAAATACTTCCTAAAACATTTTTTGGTTTCTTGAATGATTTCACTATCCTTGTATGGAGAAATTTTAGAAGAATCTTCATTGAGTCAGTTCACCATGGCACCTAAATTTTAAAAATTAAACATCACACATAGTGACCTTTATAGTGTTCTGAAGTGTCGGAGAGTCCGCTGCGTGTCGGAGAGTCCGACACCGACACGCTGGGCATTTTGAAGTGTCGGTGCAATCCATCGCTTCAGTCAACAACTTCGTCTATTCAGCTAACAATTCATTATTTTTTCTCGATGACAACTTTGGTGTTTCTTGTAAACGAGAACTTTGCTTTTTTGTTTCTCAATGCTCCTTCGCCTAGACCTTCTTCATCAAAGTAGAAGACGTCCATGCTCACATAGTCCTTTGTTGGGAAAACAGTTTTCGCTATCTCTGCTCTCTAGCTCTGATACGTGTTGTTTCCATTTCCAGGGCAGAGTTGCTCTTCTCCTAATCGTTAAACAGAGCCTCGCCCCTTGTACCAAGGCGTCCCTAATACCATAAGCCAATGTATTCTTGACACCTTCTTGTCGATGTGTCCTTCCCCCTGTGCTGTTGGTCGTCTACACCTTCCTCTTCAATGATCTAGAGCTATCATACTCATTGTTGTGTCGACGTTGTCTTTGTATCATTGTGGTTGTTGTACCCACCATTATATTCATCGCACTCTCAAATTGGTGCGAGCTACTTACCACTGTGGTATATGACATTGCCTCTGAATTGCTCAACTTTCTGAACTGCTTCTCTTAATATCGATGATATGAGTGGCAGAGCCAAATTATCTATGTTGGCAATCTACCTACAGACATTCATGAGAGAGAAATTGAGAAAGAAAACTGATACTTTATGCAGATGCAAACTTATTAAGGAATCTAATTAACTATGGTCCTTGAGGAGGAACAATTGATAGCACAAGAAATGAAAATTGAGATACAAACTCGCGAGGTATGCTCACGTCTAACTTCCGACGACTAGTTCCCATTTGAAGCCCTCTAAAACGAGGGATCCAAGTCCCAATTGTTCCAAGATAATCCTAAAACTCTTCACAACTCCCTTATATAGGCGAGAGTGAGTATACCCCGCGAGTTCCCATTTGAAGTCCCTCTCCAACGAGAGATCCAAATCCTAAGAGTTCCAAGATAATCTGAGGGCAAGTTCCCATTTGAAGTCCCTCTCAAACAAGAGACCCAAATCCAAAGAGTTCTAAGATAATCCTAAGACTCTCCACCACTCCCTTATATAGGCGAGAGTGAGTATACCTCACTATTACAAAAATTCCACTAAGGCTACATAGGTAAATAGAAAAACATGTGCAATACTAAGATGATAACTCTCGGCGATACATAGGTAAATAGAAAAACATGTGCAATACTAAGATGACAACTCTCGGCGATGCGGCTCTAAGCTCGGGGAGTCATATGTATATCAACAATCAAGTCATCTTCGAATAGTCATTAATAATTGTTGAAGTTATTAGTTTTATATTAATATTTAGGTCTTTAAGTCTGAATGGTTTTAGTCCCACATCATGAGTCCGTGTTTGTGTGTCTATGTAACTCCTATAAATTACCCTTTTGTGGAAGAATAAATTTGCACCTTTTATTTCCTCTTGGATATTTTCAACATGGATTCAGAGAAGGAACCGACTCCTCCCTGAATTTTTCGCCGCCCTAATTGTTGGCGACCTTAATTTCTTCGGTGGCTTCCTCTCTCGATTCCGCCTATTTCTCCCGTTAGAGATCTCATTCTCGTCCTGCTCCCGCTCTCGTCGTGTAATCCCGCTTCCACTCCCGTCGACGAGATCGGCTTTTGATTTCGACGACGAGAGGCTTCTGCCCCCGACGATCCCATTGACGAAGGGCTCCGCTGCTTCCCTTTCGTCGTCGTGCTCCTGTCGCCGATCTTCGTCCCGTCGAGCCCGTCGTTGCTACTCGACTGCGTTCCCGTCAACTTCTATGTTGCTTCCTGTCGGGGATACTCGGTGGCTCAACGGTGCTTCTCTTCTGCCGATCTCGACGATGCTTCTCCTCTGCCATTTCCGTCGATGGTTCCTGCGGCCCTGTGGCGATCTCCTGTCATTACCCCCTCCCCTTCTTGGGTGGTAATCTTTTGCATATCTTGAAGTTTTGTGATGATTTTTTTTGTGTGTGGCTTATGTTATGTGTGTCTTGTCTTGTGTTATAAGCCTTCATGGCTTCATACACATGTGTTCTACGTGAGGGAGTGTTTGTGACGAAGGCAACTAGGATGACTTTTTCCCGACTCTTGCCTTAGTCACACACGGCCTCCAGGCTTATTTCTTGTGTTGCTTGTGTCTCCCCCAATTTGTCTTCGTTGTTGGGTAGGTGTGGTAAGGTCTTTGTTGGTTGACCTGATTCCAGCAAGTCCACGTCGTGTGTGGGTCTTGCGTCGTGTGTGGGTCAACATCGTGTGAGGCTATGTCCCAGATTTGATTCCCCGGTTTGGAATTTCCCCTGGTGGCTCGTTTGATGTTTTGTCCCACATCGCCTAACATTATTACCTTTCTTTTTATGATGTTTTCAAGCTAGAGGTTTCCCCTCCAGCTTGAGGGGGGGTGTTGAAGTTATTAGTTTTATATTAATATTTAGTTCTTTAAGTCTGAATGATTTTAGTCGCACATCATGAGTCCGTGTTGGAGTGTCCATGTAACTCCTATAAATTACCCCTTTGTGGAAGAATAAAATTGCACTTTTTATTTCCTCTTGGATATTTTCAACAATAACTATGATAAAATATGAAAACCAAACTTAGATACAACTCTACTAGAACCTCAAACATAAGAATGAACTAAAGAAAATGGTGCAAACGCATGTTTTAACACTATTAGAGAATAATGCACAATTGAGTTTTGTCGAGATACCAAGACTCACATTATAGAATTCTTAAGATGAGATAAAGGGGCCATTTTCTACAAGCTCAATAAACTGGTATATCCCAACTGGCTGTAAATCCGCAACGATGATGGGGTGGCAATAAGGGCAGAGATTAGAAGAGAGCATGTAACAAGGTGATAGACATCTTTGGATCCAAGCCCTATATCAATCACTAACTAGAGAGTCCTGAATGCATACAAAAGCAGTAAAGATAAGGATACAATTATGATGGTGAGTAATTTATGAATGGAGAATAAATTGAAAGGAAAATTAAGGATAAAAAACATATATTGTAGAGGTAGAGTTAATGTAGGTTGAACGCAAACAATGTCTCACACTGGGGAAATAGATCCATCAGTAAAAGTAACATTATTAGTGAAATAAGATTTATGAAGATAGGTAAGAAGAGCTGCATTACCACTTTACCATACGTATGATCAGATGCACTTGAATTGAATATCTGTATGGTAGGAGAAAAATTGATGAATGAGTGTAAAAAGCAGAAGACTATGTATTGTGAAGGGTTGTCTTCACATAGTAGTCTAATATTAAGAGAAACGAAATTACTCATCAACAAAAATGTGTGGTTGTTCCCCCTAGCTGCAAACCTTTTGAGATGAAGATAGTGTTGTGTGCTCGGATCGTTGCGGATCTAGACCGTGTGAGGGGACCGATTGAGGAGGAAGAGCTTCCCGTTTGAGAGGGATCCGTTGTGGAGATCTGCGGAAGAGAGGAGAAGAGGAGAAGGAGACGCCGAGAGGGAGAGAGAGGGAGGAGGCGGAGGCCGGCGTTGGTAGCGCCAGGCGGAATCGACGGGCGGAAGGCGATAGCCGCAGCGATAGCTAGGGCGTCGGCTGGCGTGCGAATCGGAAGAGAGGGAGAGAGAGAGAGAATTAGAGAGAGAAGGGGGTTTGGAAAATAACTTCTTGCCTGCTTCATTCCTCCAACCCAACCGGACCATATAGGTCCTAAACTCCATCAAAACGAACCGGCTCGGTTCGACATAAAAACCCAAACATAAAGTTCGCGCCCCTCACCTGGGCTTACTACAAGTGAGAACAAACATTTGAAATAAAAGATACTACGAAATTAACATAGCAACGTCAGGTGGCTTCGGTTGGTTGGCGACGACGGTAGGTGCGCCCCCAATATGGATCCGACGCTTCGAGTGCCGTAACAGATAGATGTCATAGTAACTGAGGGATGTGTTGCCCGGATGATAAACCATGAAGATTATAGCGCGTGTTTGCTATGTGCCTCATCCTGTCATATTGAGTACACTTAGAATGTTCACGTTCAACGTCGAAGTGGATCGAGTCACATTGAAGTGTCCAAGTTACAGTCACATTGAAGTGGATCGAGTCACATTGAAGTGTCCAAGTTACAGTCACATCGAAGTGGATCGAGTCTTTTGGGACAAGTGGAGGAGGATAAACTGTAGTAGTGGACAAAGGAATGAGAGATTGACGACATCAGACTGATGACGACAATTCACGAACTTCTAGATGCAATTGCTCTTAAATTGTATGAGAAGACGAACTAGGAAAGGCTCGTTGGAGTAGCTTCAGATTTTTTAGTAGGATTAATAGCTCTTATCTTCCTCATAACGAACAACAGAAATCTTCATTTCTCAACTGAATTTTAGGGTATTGAAGACGAGCAATCGTGTCTAATGAACTTCTTGTGGAACTTTTTAAGCATGAGAGAGCAAATTAAAGGTGAAGCATCTTCAAACTAGATTGTGCAAGGAAGATGAATAGTGGACTGAACTACTCTACGAAGATGTCGTCTGGTAACAGATTGTGTCACAAAAGCCATGGAGTGGCAATGGATTGTAGAAGAAGCAGCACAAAAGGGATGGCAAAAAGGACTTCATGGTAGTTTTCAATTTGTGTAGGAGTTATCTTTAGGAAAAACGGTGTTGTCATCATGGTTAGGTTTGAGAAGTAGAAATGTTGCGTCGTCATCATTACAAAATTGTATTGTCTTGGTGGCAAAGTTCGAGTAGTTAAAAATGTTTCTTCATCATCGTTCGATGAGTAATATTTGTCTCTAGGTTCTAATTTGTGGCCTCGGGGGGAGGGTGGAATGCACAAGGAATAACCAAATGAGGCTAGGTTGTTATCGACGGAGAGGACGAGAAAAGAGTCTTCTGTGTTAGGATCAACTAGAGGCGCACTCCCTCCAAATTTTCAATTTGGATTACCTGAAGCTATCGCAAGACCGGTAGAATCTATCGGCATGGCGATAAGCCCAATTTGGGCAGTCCTAATATTTCACTGAAGTTATCGGCATACTAATATGGATTGCATTGGCACGTCATAGGCTATGAAGCACCGATACTTCCTTGAGGGTCACGTACTCATACCGGATACGTATCCGGTACCGGTACATACCCGATATTGGGCGGATA
The DNA here is from genome assembly GCA_033032865.1 of Dactylorhiza incarnata. Taxonomy (NCBI): domain Eukaryota; kingdom Viridiplantae; phylum Streptophyta; class Magnoliopsida; order Asparagales; family Orchidaceae; genus Dactylorhiza; species Dactylorhiza incarnata. Next base: position 119,571 of record JAWHQI010000281.1, read on the forward strand.
CACTTGTTACTCTAGTCTGTAAATACACTTGGACTTGGCAGATCGTTCTGCATAATGTGATAGGAGTATTGATGTAAACCGATTTAGGTGATTGAATTATTTTATAAACTATTTTCTTATCGGTTATTCTTAAATCTGCAAATGATATTGAATTTGAAAATACTTGAATTTGAAATTAAATAGAGATATTGTGGACGACTTCAAATTGGAAAAACGAGATGAGCGCGGTCGAGTGACCAAATCAAGTTTGCGCGCCAAATCTTACTCTTCACGCTGAACTTTAAGAGGTTCGTTAATTTTGTACGAGTGAACCTCTCAAGTGTCTTACGACTCGAATCCTCTATGAAATTACCACAGCCACAAGCACAGTTGCATCAACAATTTATGAATAACGATAATAATAATAATAGTGCGAACGTAAAGGCAAGCCCAAAGTTAATTAGTTAAGATGCATAAACCTTATACTAAATAAAGAGAGCAAACGAGGTTACCCAAGCAACACAGGCAACGATCCCTTTCAAACCTTTCACGCGAACTGGACGGGTATCTCCGGTCGGTTGGTGATGAAATCGAGGTCGTCGGAAGGTAAGCCCGAAGTCGATGACGATCCAGTCTGGCGCGATTCCAAACAGGGCGGAGAGCGGCGATGGGACCTGGTGTGTCCGGCGTTGGCGTCGGCGGCGTTGCAGGGTGCTCGAGAAGTGTTCTTCCTCCGACGCGATCGGACGCGAGGCTGGGAGGACAGTTGCGACTTGCGATTCAGAAGATGCGAACGGCAAAGGGCAGAGAAATGAAATCACGTTTCTCTGCTCTGCCGAATGATGCTTTCCTTCTTCACGATGGGCTCTTATGGGGGAGGCATGGCTGAATTTGGTATTTTGATAACTTGCCATAGCTACTCTTTCCAATAGTGATTCTTTCAGCATTCAAAAATGTTTCCTAACACAGATTTTGTAATATTCCCAAAATACAGTTGAAAGGTTTTCCTAATACATAGTTTCCAATTCTTTCCTAAACTTCTCCATGATTTATTTTTTTTAAAAGAATGCTCTCCTAATTAATTTTAGGCTTGCCGATACGGTCCTACTACTAATAATACCGGACCTTTTATTTAAGGTCCCATCGGGTGGTCAATCCGATAGGCCGGAAATAAAAATGCGTACAAAATGAAATACTTAAATAAAAATTAGATAGAACATTATGATGCGTCGCAGGGCGCATCAATTCTCCCGGGGTTAAGAGAACTCGACCCCGGCGAGGACTCACAAAAACTGGCAACGGAGAGGTCGGGACGACGTCGTTGTAGCTCGTCAGTGCTAATCCAAGAGCTGTCCGTAATATCTCGTCCTTGCTATGAAACCAAGTAGCGTTGATACGTCCCATGGCGAGTGCGAAATTCTCGTACGTCAAGGACCTGCTCTATCTCCTCAGTGGTGGGCGTCTGCACTGGTGCTAAGTCGGGCGGTATCTCTGGAGCTGTAGCTGGTGGACTGGGGTTGGAGCTAGATGGATCTCCATAGAATGGTGTTAGATCGGCCACGTTAAATATTGGCGAAGTTCCAAATTCAACGGGCAAATCTAAGAGATATACGTTCTGACCAATGCGCTTCCGGATTTGGAAAGGACCAAACTTCTTCTGTTGTAGCTTGTGATAAGTACCCGGAGTGAATCTCTGCTTCCTGAAATAAGCAAACACCCAATCTCCTTCTGAAAAGTATAACTCCCGGCGATGACGGTCGGCCATGGATTTATATTTTTCAGAAGTCGCTCGCAATTGTTTAGTAATATTTTTATGCATTTCCGTTAAATAATCAACGTGAGCTTGCGAATGGGAATACGTTCATGAATCGGAAGGGAGTGACGATCAAGTATATGGGGTATAGGAAAACCGTAGACAATCTCGAAAGGAGATTTATTGGTGGAGCGATTAGTAGAATTGTTGAATGCAAATTCAGCTTGTGGCAGTATTAAATCCCATTGTTTCGGATTCTCCCCGGTTAGACACCTAAGAAGATCCCCCAAACTCCTATTAACGACCTCAGTCTGCCCATCGGTCTGAGGGTGATATGCGCTACTAAACTCGAGTTTGGTTCCCAATCGGGCCCACAATGTTTTCCAAAAATATCCCATAAAACGAGTATCTCTATCGGAGGTGATCGATCTAGGAATACCGTGTAATCGGACAATTTCTTTAAAAAAATACTCAGCGACGTGTACAACACTAGATGTTTTTCGACACGGTATAAAATGAGCCATTTTTGAAAAGCGATCTACAACCACAAAAATTGAATCTACTTTCCTTCGTGTGCGGGGAAGTCCAACCACAAAATCCATAGAAATGTCGTCCCACGGTCTCTCAGGTATTGGTAAAGGCGTATATAAACCAGTATTTTGTGCGTGTCCTTTATAGAGTTGACATGTCATGCAGTGCCTAACAAATTCGATAACATCGTTTTTCAGTCTAGGCCAATAATAACGAGCAGTGGCTAAGTCCAGTAATTTTGATTGACCTACGTGTCCACCTAATCCAGATGAGTGAAGCTCTCGAAGTAACGTGTCCCTAAGCGGTCCTTCGCAAATACAAAGTCGGGTGCCTCTAAATAAGTATCCCTCACTCAGTACATACTGGGTAGTGGGGTCAGTCCCACTGTGCTGACACGAGAGCCAAATATCTCGAAAGAAAGGATCAATAGCGTATTGGTCGCGCTGTGAATCTAGTGTGGTAATAAACGGCTGTAACGTGACTAGAAGATGGGAGCGACGCCTAAGTGCGTCAGCTACTCAGTTCGTGATACCAGGTTTGTGCTTTAAATGAAAAGTGAACTCCTGCAGGTAAGCAGCCCACTTGGCGTGACGTCTAATCTCCTTTTGGGAGTTCAGATGTTTTAATGCCTCGTGATCGGTGTTCAGCACAAACTCGCGCTGAATCAGGTAGTGTCTCCAGTGACGGAGAGCCTGAACGATAGCGTAAAACTCTATGTCATAGGCGGAATATCTAGTCTTTGCCTCGTTCAGCTTCTCACTAAAGAATGCTATGGGTCGACCCTCCTGACTCAAAACGGCACCAATCCCTACAATGGATGCGTCAAAATCAACCTCAAATATTTTGTCAAAATCAGGGAGTGCTAGAACAGGTGCACTCGTGAGTCTTTCTTTAACTAAGATAAATGCTCGTTCGGCTTCCATCGTCCAAATAAACGTACCTTTCTTTAAACAATCAGTCACAGGTGCTATCAAGGTACTAAAGTTTCGTATAAATCTCCTATAAAAAGATGCTAGCCCATGAAATCCTCGAGCCTCAGTAATCGTCCTAGGGCTAGGCCAAGATTCTATCGCCTTGACCTTCTCTCTATCGACCTTAATACCATGAGATGAAACAATATATCCTAAGAAGGTCAGGTCGTCAGTCAGAAATGTGCACTTCTTCAAATTCACATAGAGTTTGTTTGTGCGAAGGATCTCTAATACTTGCCTAAGATGAATTAAGTGCTGATTAGGATCAAGACTATATATCAAAATATCGTCAAAGTACACCACTACGCAAACTCCTATGAGGGGCCTAAGCACTTGATTCATCACTCGCATGAATGTGCTGGGGGCATTGGAGAGACCAAAAGGCATCACCAGCCACTCGTATAATCCCTCCTTAGTTTTAAACGCAGTTTTCCACTCATCCCCGGGTCGAATCCTAATCTGGTGGTATCCACTCTTTAAGTCAATCTTTGAAAATACGCGGGATCCACTAAGCATGTCCAACATGTCGTCCAAACGGGGGATGGGAAAACGATATTTAACAGTAATTTTATTAATCGCCCTACTATCGACACACATGCGCCAAGTCCCATCTTTCTTAGGAACTAATAATGCGGAGACGGCGCATGGACTCATACTCTCCCTAACGTGACCCTTCGAAATCAACTCGGTCACCTGCCTATGGAGTTCCTCATGCTCTTTCGGACTCATACGGTAATGTGGAAGGTGAGGTAAGCTAACTCCTGGCATCAAGTCTATGCAGTGCTGAATATCTCTCATCGGGGGCAGCTGATCGGGCAACTCCTCCGGCATAATCTCAGAGAACTCATCAATAAGAGGTCGCACTGTACTAGGGATGTCTTCGGTGGTGGGGGTGGTGTCCATACCAGATAACATATAAATGACCTCACTATCCTTCATCTCCTCCTGAAATTGGGGCCCTGTCAGTAACATCGTGGCGAAGGGGAAGGATATGGCCGACACGGTAGGTGTAGGGGGTGAAGATCTCTCAGGGGCTCTAGGAACAAGACTGTTCTTCTGGGGAAGAAGAACGATCTTGCGCCCATTGCGCTCGAAAGAGTGAGAGTTCTTCACTCCATCATGGATAACTCGTCTGTCGTACTGCCAAGGCCGTCCCAATAGGATGTGACAGACCTCGATAGTGGCGACATGACACCAAACAGCGTCCTGATAGGTGCTACCGATGGAAAACTCTACGAGACACTGATGTGTGATGGGAATAGTCGTGCTACTCGTGACCCAGGATAGACTGTAGGGTTTTCCTAAAGGCTGCGTTTTCAATTTTAGTTTGTCAACCATCCGTTGAGAAACAAAGTTCTCCATACTACCGCTATCTATGATGATGGGGCAAAATTGCCCCTGGATGCGTGCGGTCGTACGAAAAATATTGTTTCTCAACCACTCATCGTCAGTAGGGGCCTTAGGAGTTAAGAGGCTATGTTGGAGAACGCATACTAACTATTCAGGTTGTTCACCCTCAACTTCGTACTCACTCTCTAACTCGGGCTCAGGAGTCGGATCAGGATGGGAGTCACTAAGGAAGACTCCATACTCAGGTTCTGACCCACTCTCAGAATCAATGACGGCGACGAAGTGGCGTCGCGGGCACTCAGAAGATTTATGTCCCGGCTCCATACACTTGAAATATCTAAAGGTGTCATCTTGTGGTCTAGTGCCGACAATCTCCTTGCCTCTAGTGGATGTGGCGGGTAAGGCGGGAGTGCTCGGAGGCAAAGCTGGACGAGGGGGTCCGGCAGTCCTAGTCACCGAAGTGGAAGTGTGAGTAGATGGGGGTCTATCAGTAGACCTAAACCTGGATGTCCTCTTCTGCGAGGCCTCGGCTCTACGCGCGCGACTCGAAACTTCTCCTAAGTCCTTATAATCAAATAACTCCAGTTGATCTCTAAGGGAATATCGTAATCCGTTCAGATATCGAGAGACAACCATGTCATCGTCCTCTCGGAGATTGAGGCGAGACTGGAGTACTACGAACTCGTTCGTATACTCGTCTACCGTTGACTTATCTTGTCTTAGGTTGTGGAACCTACGATATAGGGTTTGCATGTAATCAGGAGGCACATACCGTTTTCGAATTTATTCTTTAAATTCTGCCCATGTGGTGATAGGTGGTATGCCTAAATTAAACCTAGTTCGCTCTATTTGTTCCCACCAAACTAACGCGGGACCTTTTAGTCTCATAGTGGCGTACTCAACCTGCCTAGCTCGGGGCATTTGCTTCCAAGCCAAGTAGCGGTCCATCCTGGCACACCAATCTAAACAACGTTCAGGTTCTAAGTACCCTTCAAAGTCACCAACGTCTAACTTGACTCCCATATCCCAACGAGGACGGTCATGAGGTTCGTCAAGTGGCGCGGGTTCGGGTTCGGGCTCCGGTTGTGCAAGCTCTAGCGGCCTAGGGTTCGGGTTTTCTTTGTTCACGGGTGCGCGGTTTATGTGTATGGTGGCTTCGATATTATTAACCGAAGTACGCAACCCATTCATAACGTGTGTGACACTTCTCATACCCGTGGTGATAGTCTCTACCGCTTTCATTAGTTCATTCATTCGTTGGGCTAAGTCCCCAACGCTAGTTTCTAAGTGATCGACTCGTTTATCCATTAAAAATTACTTTGATTTTTTTTTTGTAAAATTTTTAATAGAAATAATTAAAAAAAAAATTTAAATACTTTATTCTAAAGGAATGACTTAAAATAAAATTTCAGAAATATTGTAAAAATTTTATTTGAAAACGAGCGTTTACCCGAGCGGGTAGAAAAATAATTTTGATTTTGAAAATTTTTTATTTATTTTTATTTTTAAAGCCAAAATTTAATTGCAAAACTCAAATTAAAATTCTTCTTTTTTTTTTAAATTCGGATCGCTTGATTCGCGATAGGAGCGAACCAAAAAAACCTGCTCTGATACCAAACTGATGTAAACCGATTTAGGTGATTGAATTATTTTATAAACTATTTTCTTATCGGTTATTCTTAAATCTGCAAATGATATTGAATTTGAAAATACTTGAATTTGAAATTAAATAGAGATATTGTGGATGACTTCAAATTGGAAAAACGAGATGAGCGCGGTCGAGTGACCAAATCAAGTTTGCGCGCCAAATCTTACTCGTCACGCTGAACTTTAAGAGGTTCGTTAATTTTGTACGAGTGAACCTCTCAAGTGTCTTACGACTCGAATCCTCTATGAAATTACCACAGCCACAAGCACAGTTGCATCAACAATTTATGAATAACGATAATAATAATAGTGCGAACGTAAAGGCAAGCCCAAAGTTAATTAGTTAAGATGCATAAACCTTATACTAAATAAAGAGAGCAAACGAGGTTACCCAAGCAACACAGGCAGCGATCCCTTTCAAACCTTTCACGCGAACTGGACGGGTATCTCCGGTCGGTTGGTGATGAAATCGAGGTCGTCGGAAGGTAAGCCCGAAGTCGACGACGACCCAGTCTGGCGCGATTCCAAACAGGGCGGAGAGCGGCGATGGGACCTGGTGTGTCCGGCGTTGGCGTCGGCGGCGTTGCAGGGTGCTCGAGAAGTGTTCTTCCTCCGACGCGATCGGACGCGAGGCTGGGAGGACAGTTGCGACTTGCGATTCAGAAGATGCGAACGGCAAAGGGCAGAGAAACGAAATCACGTTTCTCTGCTCTGCCGAATGATGCTTTCCTTCTTCACGATGGGCTCTTATGGGGGAGGCATGGCTGAATTTGGTATTTTGATAACTTGCCATAGCTACTCTTTCCAATAGTGATTCTTTCAGCATTCAAAAATGTTTCCTAACACAGATTTTGTAATATTCCCAAAATACAGTTGAAAGGTTTTCCTAATACATAGTTTCCAATTCTTTCCTAAACTTCTCCATGATTTATTTTTTTAAAAAGAATGCTCTCCTAATTAATTTTAGGCTTGCCGATACGGTCCTACTACTAATAATACCGGACCTTTTATTTAAGGTCCCATCGGGTGGTCAATCCGATAGCCCGGAAATAAAAATGCGTACAAAATGAAATACTTAAATAAAAATTAGATAGAACATTATGATGCGTCGCAGGGCGCATCAAGTATGTTTTTCTAAAGTAAACAAAAGACTTCTACGTGTCTTTTAGAAAAGAAAAATTTGTAACTCATAAATGCAACTAGCGGTGTTTGTTTATTATAGTAACAAAATGTGCTTCAGATTTAAGTTTTTTTTTCGTTAAAACTATAAAGAATTTTATTTAAATTTTATTATTTTGTTTTTTACTATATACATGTGCATATATATAGACACATGAGCATGTATATACATGTATATGTGCATATATATACATGGACATATTGCGTGTGTATTTATATAAGTCACTTTCAATTACGCCTTACTAGTGATTTATAGGTCATAGGTCTTCAGAGACACGATGATAAGTTGTATCGCCTAGGGTGATACGATTTGACGGAGCAAAAGAGGCGGTAGACACTAGAGGAGAAGCTTTCATAGTCCAAATCAGGGTAGATAAATTCATGTTCTTCGTATGACAAATAGAACAGACTTTTGTCAAAGAACAGGACAAAGTACCTTACCTGCGAGGCAATATGAGATATCGCGGACAGAGAATCGACATCTTGGTGTGAGCGTCGCCTAATGTCTAGATTCATGCGATGCCCAAGATGGCATCAGCACCTCCCAAACTAGGAAAACATAAAAATGGCATGAAGCAGGAATCCAAGGTGACGGCCCATCATAGTGGTGTGTCAACCATCACCGAGGCAAACTGGTAAGCTTGAGTTATGGTCCACGAAAAGCGGAAGAGGCGAAAATATTACGAAAGATGAAGTTGTGACTTATGTCGTAATCAATCATCAGTACATAAGCACATTGTGATCTTAATCATAGAAGGACACGATATCCCATCGACGGAAACTAAAGGAAGTTCTAATGTGTGAGTTGAGTCGCTAGTGTGTTAGAAGTGGGGTCCTAATCCAGTATCAGAGCATTAAAATCTGTCAAACTGATTTCATCCTCCTCAACACAAGTAACATCCAGAGCTCCGTATTGGGCCACTTATACAAAGAACGGTAAGGCTACTTGCAATGACGGCACAGTGCCACGTGGTTGTCCCCTTGACAATAATTTGCATGACCTTAGCAAGTTGCAAGGGGTGAAAAGGAGCTAAGGTCGCCCAAACTATTGTCAAAGGCACAATTGTATGACAATGGGATCTTGCTCTGTACATCCAAGTAGGTCCTAATGGAAGAGTTGGTGTGGAGTCATAGTCAATCCAGGCACATGATTGATCAGTTCAACAAAAGTCATTCACGAAGATATCAACTGAATCGATATGGTGTACTGCAGCTAATCGAAAGTATTGTCGGACCACTGAGAGTCATAACGAAAGATAAGCTCCCCCTTTAGTGTCACCTTCGTCATGACGGGATTCGCTGGCGCATCGAATGTAAACCATATCTGATGCAACTTGCGGTGCATCATTTTATTTTATTTGCATGTTTATATGTTTATTACTTTTATGTAGCACGTGTTCTCGCGCATGTCGTATTTTATGTTTGTGCATGTTATTTGCGCTAGTGTGTTTTTTTTATTGTGCATGTCACTTGTACTATTGTACATGCTTTTACGGCTTATTGGTGCGACCGACCAATACGGCCCTGAATGAAATGGTCTGTCAAATTAGGTTAATCGGTTATTAGAGCAAGTGTAACTTAAATATTTTATTATGAAAATGTTATTAAATATTTTGAAATTAAATATTAAATATAGTATTTAATTTTAATTTCGACATAATGTATTAATGGGGAATACCAAGCGGAGTGGACCTTTAAAATCCCAACTTTTAGTCATTGAAATTCTAATCCCATTAATACCTTATTTATACAGAAACGTAGAAGCCTATTGTACGTAAAATCAGGCCCCCTCCTTTTAGAAAGCAATCTAGGAAAAAAATCAAAAAACAAACCTAGCTAATCAACATCCCAGATACACGCCGAGACTCCTGGCGGTCCTACTTCAGGCGACTACCGACTCCTATCTCAGCCTCGTCACCGCCATCAAATTCTTCCTGGGCTCCGGCGATCCGTCCTCCATCAATCCCTCACGCCGTTGATTGTTCTGTTTGCCTCCAGGCTCTGTCAAGCAGCCCCACCCTTTGTCGGATATTTCCCTCCAGGTTCCCTTACCACCTCCGTCCGGCCTTCCACCTCCCACAACAGCCGCCCCTGCCTCCTTCATGCTCAAATCCAACAAATCCCAGCCGTCCTAACCTCCTTTGACAGCATCCAGATCTCTCTATAAATCAGAACTCATCTCCCCAGCCTTCCAACTACCAACTGAGTCACTGTTTACCCCATTCAAGAACTACCCGAGCCTACCTTTACATTCATATTTTATTTTCCCGAACCAAAAGACCTAAGTATCCATATCCTATTCTTCTAATTTCCTTGTTCCTCTTTATCTGGTATAGCTGATGTCTTCCTTTAATAGACCAGTAAGATTGGGGGTCTCACCTCACCCTTACTTGTGGGTGTCATGGGGCCAGTATAAGTACAAACACACATAGTTAACAGTTCTTATAAGCATGGATTAAAAAAATGGGTGACCGCAATTTCTTACCTTCCCTCCACCATCTTTCACCCAATTTGCCTACACCATGCCAAAATAAAGCACTAAACATACACAACCTTATGTGGCACTTACCACAAAATCTCACATATATTCAACATTTCAAACTATGAAATAGCCATGGAGTCGTCATTTGAGAATTTGGAATTTAAGCAAATAAAAGAAGGGTACCTAATGTAGGTTTAAACATAAAGGACCAACACATTTTGAATGCTTGTGAATTTTTGAATGTTATGTTAATACTGCAGTAATTGTAACAACCCTCAAAAACAAATAATAATAATAATACTAATAATATTAGGTTAAAAAGAAATGAACCCCCCCCTTTTTATTATTTCAGCCCGTGCCGATCTCCCGCTCCCGTGCCGCTCTCGCTCCCGTGCCGCTCTCGCTCCCGTGCCGCTCCCGTCACCCGCGCTCAGCGCCGCCGCCGCCTGCTCCTCCTCCCGCCGGCGCCGCCACCTGCGCCTCCTTCCCTTCTCCTGGCCGACGACAGCAGCAAAGGCCGCCTTCTTCCCTCTCCAGGCAGTCGACAACAGCAAGGGTTGCAGCCCCCCCCCCCCCCCCCCCCGCATCCTCCGGCCAGATGTTTCTTCTCCCCCACTTCTTGAGGGCCGGCAGTGGCTCCTCCTCCTCCAAAGAGGACGACAGCCCCTCTTCCTCTCCGTTTCGGCCGGCGGATTACAAGGGGACTCCTAGGATTTCGCTTGAAACCCCTCCTCGTGGATTCTTGAGCCCAGATCTGGTCTCCTTGGGTAAGAATCTCTGATATCTGTCATTTTCCAGTTATGCCCTAATTTCTTCGTGGTGATTTTCGTCCTCCGATCGACGTAATTTCGTCGGTCCCCCTCTCGTGTTCGTTGTATAATCGCTTAATCCCGTATTTGTTTGTGTTTCCGGTGCCGCGCGTCGGAACTAGTGGTGGAACCTCTCCAAAACCCTCTCTGATTTAGGGTTTTCGTCACCCAAGCGCCGCCAAGCCCCCGATCCTTGTGGTAACTTCTTCTCCCCTCACCTTGAGGGAGGTAATCCTCTCCTGATTGTGTTTTCGCGAAATAAACTGCATGTGTTAGCATATGATTTTCTGCTTGTCAATTATCAAATATCGTATGCGATTATCCCTGAACAAGTTCAATAGAGCCTTTGTCTTTGCTTGCGCCGCATAGCTGTTGCTGGTAGTTTCGGCTTCACCTTATGGCAAGTGGAGAAATTCCCTCTCGCTTGCAAACAAATAATTTAAGTTCTTATTACATGTATCTAATTTATTAACTGTATATGATAACGCAAGAATCATCGCTCGTAAGCATGTCGCGTTGTGATAGAAATCTCCACGGAAAAACATGAATCGCTTAGGTCTTGAGTGTCATAAGCAAATCTTGGAAACTAGGGTTTAGGTGGTGCATCGTCTTGATTGCATGGTCACGGTAAGCAGAAAATACTCTTATTCTAGTAAGACTTACACTTGGACATGAGTGTGAACCTTGTGCACCCACTATAAACACCTACGCATTTCATCGATTACAGCTTATGTCGTTGCAAAATAAATGTTTAGGCTATACTCCGGAGTAGGCTAATAATTTCTGATAGTTTTGCTTGTTTCAGTTACTTGTCTGTTTCACTAGTTTGCTTCAGGATTAATTGGTACTTTAGAATTTCTATTTTTCTTCTGCATGTACCTAAAATTATAGCTTGTTTACTATTGTTTTCTTGTTCTGAGGCATCTTCCTTCTGTTTGGATTTGCATTAGGGTTCGTGACCGCGTCGTCTGCTCCCTGAGTTTTTCTACGTTCAGCTGCAGCATTACTTGGAGGTTTTATTTTGATTGATGTATCGGCAGGTTCTATGTATTTTGTTTCAGTACTGTTGGATCTACTTTTCATGTATTAGTTATTGTCAGTCATTTTCTCTTGTATTGTGCACAACTCCTAGGGTGTTTTGATGTATCAGATCATTTTATTTATGGCATTTTACTATTGTGGCTTATTGCATGGTCACCGTTTCAGCATTGTGTGTGACATTAGATTTTATTATAAATGCATGAGCATTAACCTTTCATTTCGGCTTCCGCATATTTATAAAAATATACTAAATTCTTTTCAAAGTAATAAATTCAAATCTATTGTAGTATTTCTGTTTCCGCCTTAGCAGACATGGATTCCTGTTCGCCCATGCATGTGGCATCACGGCCCGCACGAAGTGCGCTCTGACCCTTGTCGAGGCGGGTCGTGACAGTTGGTATCAGAGGGAGGTTGAGCATCTAAAGATAAAGTATTTTTAAAATTTCATATATTTTGAAATATGTTATGTAAATTTTTGTGCATGCATCATTTCCTCACTCATTTTGTCGTTGTCTGTTGTTCGAGGCTGAAACATGCACACACTCACTCATAAGCATGAGTAGTATGCGTACAAATGTTAAGGGAGTATGGGCAAACTTAACATTTATATGCATATGAATTTCCACTAGGATATACACCATTTGCGAATATTAAATTGTATGGGCGGTTTAATATTTTCAAGTGCGATGACATTAGAATCATCATGCGCATGACATGTTAAGTGATATGGGCGCTTAGCATGGCATGCGTATCCATTCATGGACATTCTTAAGGATGCATTGTAGGCATAAATACATTGCATGCATGACATAACTCATTGCACGAGTGTTAAGCTAAGAACAACAAATGACGATTGTACATACATGGATTTTTTTCAAATCATTGTTCTATCGCACGCGATCTTTTCGTCGCATTTGCACTTGCATGCCTATCACCTAGAGTTGTCCAATGAAAATGTTGTAACTATTACATGATTTACGTATTCAACAGTATTATAATGCTAGAACATGTAGTCTAAATCCTGTATGCTTTACTTGACTGTTTCTCTTACTCGATTCTTTGTGTCTCCTTCTAGATGGCTTTTAAGTGATCGCAACGCAAGCGGGCTACCTCTTCAGCGGGAGGAACATCTGGAGATGCCACTGCCCAACTGATGAGGCAGATTCTGGAACGTCTCACCCGTCTGGAAGAGGATCGCCAAACTCCTGATCCAGCCCTTGGTTCCGGCAGTGCAGGGACGACAGTTACTAACACTACAGCCCCTCCTGGAGCCACCCCTCCTGCAACTGATTCTGGAACCGGCTCGTCTGCCGTCACCTTGGTGCCCCCGCTCGTGTCAAGCCTGACTGCCCCGCCCGTAGCAATGGCAGATACCCTGGCATTCAAGAGGCTGAACCCGTCGTCTTTTGATGGCAGTCGTGATTACTTTGTGTTATCTGAATGGCTCTCCCAGATGGAGAAGCATTTCGAGTATGCTGGAGTTCCGGAAGCTCAGAAGGTTCTCCTTGCGGCCTACCAGCTGACCGAGGATGCGTACGCCTGGTAGCTTCAGCGTCGCAGTATCCCGAATTCTGCCACCTTGACTTGGGGGCAGTTCAAAGAAGCTATCTTGGAGAAGTTTCTCTCTTCTGTGGAGCGAGACAAGCTAGCTGAGAGGTTCTTGTCTCTCCAGCAACCCGGCAGGACGGTGATCGAGTACGAGAAGGAGTTCTCTCGCCTTTCCCTTCTTGTCCCAGAGTTGGTGCCTGATGAGTCAAAGAAGATCAGCCGTTTCGTAAAAGGGCTTCGACATGATTTCCGCCAACACGTGGTAGCTCATGGCGCCACCACCTACGCCGAGACGGTTGATGCCGCCTTGCAGGTGGAAGCTATTGAGCTGGATCGTACTGCCAAGAAGGTTCAGCATGGTTCAAGCAATGTCGCCACATCGGACCATAAGCGCAAGGGTGCTCCGTCTCAGGAGCAAGGCCTCAAGCCCAAAGATGTGTGCGTCTTCTGCCACAAGGTGGGTCATGTCGCCCAAGTCTGTCGCTCCCTCCTGAAGAAGCAGAAGATGGTTATTCCTGTGCAACAACCTCAGATGACGCTTGCCTCTGATGCCTCCGTCTGTGCTTTCTGCAAGAGGCCGGGCCACTTGATAAAGGACTGTCGCCGTAAGCAGAAGGCCTGTTTCAAATGTGGACAGGTTGGACACCTCATGCTAGATTGCCCTGTAAAGGAGAGCCTGATTCCCGCTCAGCCTCTGCAAGTTATCCCCGGAGCTCAGGGCAGGGTTGTGCTAAACGTCGTCACTCAGGACGAGGCGCTCGCATCTACCGACGTCATCTCTGGTATGTTTGTGTAGAATTTTTAAAAAAAAAAATTCTGCATTCTTAAATCTGGCATGCCTTAGTCGAATAAACTTGTTATACGTTTATGTTTTCCTTTTTTAGGAAGTTTTAGGGTCAAGAATAAGTGGATGCAAATCTTGTTTGATTCCGGTGCATCACACTCCTTTATTGCACACCGCATCGTGGACCTTTATAGTTGGCATACTTCGCCACTTGAGGTTCCTTTTGAGATTTCTGTACCCGGTCATCTGCATCTCTCAACCAGAGGTGTTCTCAATTGCCCGATCCTGCTTGGAGAATTGCAAGTCGTCGCTGACCTCATAGTCCTGGATATGACAGAGTTCGACGTAATCCTGGGAATGAATTGGTTGGTCGCGTATTGAGCAAAGCTGGACTGTGTGGCAAAGAGAGTCAATCTCAGCATTGATAGCAAGGACTACAGCGTTCATGTTCAGACCCGCAGTCACCTGAAGGTAATCTCTGCTGTACGCGCCACTCGACTTCTTAGCCAAGGATGTTCTGTCTACTTCGTTTATGCTTCGCACTCGGATGCTATCTCTCCTCAACTCGAGTCTATTCATGTTGCTTCGGAGTTTCCTGACGTGTTCTCCGCCGAATTGCCTGGGATGCCTCCTGATCGAGATGTAGAGTTTTGTATTGATGTAGAGCCTGGAACGCGCCCCATATCTAAAGCTCCTTACCGTATGGCACCGCGTGAGCTAGAAGAACTCAGACCGCAGTTAGACGAATTGCTTGAGCGTGGGTACATTCGCCCTAGCTCGTCACCTTGGGGAGCCCCCGTACTCTTCGTGAAAAAGAAGGATGGATCTATGAGATTGTGCATAGACTATCAAGATCTTAATAAGGTAACCATCAAGAATAAGTACCCCCTCCCGCGTGTGGATGACCTATTCGATCAGCTTAAAGGCAGTACCGTCTTTTCCAAGATAGATCTCAGATCGGGTTACCATCAGCTGAAGATCAAGGACTCCGACATCCCCAGGACGGCCTTCCGGACTCGGTATGGGCATTTCGAATTTTTGGTGATGTCTTTTGGGTTGACTAACGCCCCTTCTGCATTCATGGACATGATGAACCGTGTCTTCCGTGAGTACCTGGACAAGTTCATCATCGTCTTCATTGATGATATCCTGGTCTACTCCAAGACTCGCGAGGAGCATGCAGCCCATCTTAGACTCACTCTTTCCACCCTTCGTCAACATCAGCTTTATGCCAAGTTGGCAAAATGTGAGTTCTGGCTGGACCGTGTCGCCTTCTTAGGCCACGTCATTTCGGGAGATGGACTTTCTGTTGACCCTGCCAAGATTTCCGCAGTTATGGACTGGAAGCGACCTTCTACCCCTACCGAGATCCGTAGTTTCCTTGGTTTGGCTGGCTATTACCGACGCTTCGTCAAGGGTTTTTCCTCTCTTGCTGCCCCCCTGACTCGACTAACTCAAAAGCATGTTAGATACGAGTGGTCAGATCAGTGCGAGCAGTCCTTTTCTGAGTTGAAGCAACGTCTGTGTTCAGCGTCTGTTTTAGCTCTTCCATCAGAAGGGTTGGACTTTTCAGTTTACACTGATGCTTCCGGAATTGGTTTGGGTTGTGTTCTGATGCAGGATGACCGTGTTATTGACTAATTGCTTATGGGTCGAGGCAGTTGAAGGTTCACGAACGCAATTACCCCACTCATGATCTGGAGTTCGCTGCGGTGGTGTTTGCTTTGAAGCTTTGGCGTCATTATCTCTATGGCGTGAAGTGTCACTTTTTCACCGACCATCCAAGTTTAAAGTATATCTTAGTTCAGAAGGACCTCAATCTTCGTCAGAGGCGTTGGCACGAGTTCGTGGCAGATTATGACTTGCAGCTCACGTATGTTCCTGGTAAAGCCAATTCAGTGGCAGATGCGTTGAGCCGGCATGCCTCTGTTGCTGCTTGTGCGCCCATGTCAGCTATTCTAGCAGCCTTGATTGATGACCTCGATCGGATGGATATATCCATCGCACCAGAGGGTCATGAAGAGGTTCCTGTTCCGTTGTGGGTAGAGCAGGTGAAGGATTTGCAGCTATCTGATCTCGCACTCCACCGCATCCGCCAACAGGTTGAACTTGGGACTCTTCCGGATTTCTCTATCTCTGGCGATGTTCTGCGTTTCCGAGGCCGCCTCTGCATTCCTGATGTTCCTGAATTGTTCGATAGTATTTGCCGAGAAGCTCACGAGTCCCGCACATCTGGTCATCCAGGCAATAATAAGATGTATCATGACTTAAAGCAGATCGTTTGGTGGCCTGGTATGAAGAATTATATAGCTCGCTTCATCTCTCGATGTCTGACGTTCCAGAAGGTGAAAGATCAGCGTCAGCGTCCTGGTGGTCTTTTGCAGCCTTTGCCTATCCCCGAATGGAAGTGGGAGATGTCTCTATGGACTTCATCACGGGTTTACCCAGTACTCCGAGGGGGCATGATGCGATTTGGGTCATAGTGGATCGCATGACGAAAGTGGCTCATTTCATCCCGTACAAGGAAGGTCACTCCACCGAGAAGATGGCCCGAATTTATGTTTCTGAGATTGTTAGACTTCATGGGATTCCTCTGCTGATCGTTTCTGATCGTGACTCGAGGTTCGTTTCGCACTTTTGGAAGGGTTTTCAGCAAGCTTTGGGTACCGAGCTCAACCTGAGCATCGCTTATCATCCAACTACCGATGGGCAGACTGAAAGGGTTAATCAGATTCTTGAAGACATGCTTCGGTGCTATATTCTGGACTACAAGGGAGCTTGGGATGAGCACCTACCGTTGGTCGAGTTCGCCTACAACAATAGCTATCAGGAGAGCCTCAAGATGGCCCCCTTCGAAGCGTTGTATGGGCGTCGTTGTAGGACTCCTCTCTATTGGTCAGAAGTTGGTGAGAAGGTGGTGTTGGGCCCTGAGTTACTTCAGGAAATGGACGAAGCCACCAAGAAGACTCGTCTTCAGCTCAGTCGTGTCATTGAGAGGCAGAGGAAGTATGCTAATCAGCGCCGCCGACCGTTGGAGTTTACAGTAGGTGATCAGGTGTTCTTGAACGTTTCTCCCACTCCTGGGGTGAAACGGTTTGGCCGCCATCATAAGCTCAGCCCGAGATTTGTGGGGCCGTACGCCATCTCAGAGCGTGTTGGAGGATCTGCTTATCGCTTAGAGTTACCAGATTCGTTGTCCGGTGTTCATGATGTTTTCCATGTCAGTCAGCTTCGGAAATACGTCCACGATCTTATTCGTGTTCTCGAGGAACTCCCGGTGGTTCCTGAAGCTAATTTGTCTTATCTGATTGAGCTCACCAAGATAGTGGAATATCAAGAACGCAAGCTTCGAAAGAGGACTATTCCTATGGTGAAGGTACTTTGGATGCATGGCAAGTCTGAGGAGTTCACTTGGGAGCTCGAAGCTGACATGCGTAGCAAGTATCCACACCTTTTCTCCTGATCCTGGTATGCCTCCGCTCTTGTTCTCTTCTCTTTTTGCTATTTTTCATAGTTAGTTTACAGTCCTTGATTTGCAAACCTTGTCGGTATAAAGGACATCTGAATCTTCGTCATATTAGCCCCCAGCTAGGAAATCCTCAGAAGTTTCGGGACGAAACTTTCAAAGTAGGGGAGAATGTAGCAACCCTCAAAAATAAATAATAATAATAATAATAATAATATTAGGTTAAAAAGAAATGAACCCCCCCCCCCCTTTTATTATTTCAGCCCGTGCCGATCTCCCACTCCCGTGCCGCTCCCGTCGTCCGCGCTCAGCGCCGCCGCCGCCTGCTCCTCCCGCCGCCGCCTGCTCCTCCCGCCGCCGCCTGCTCCTCCCGCCGCCGCCGCCGCCGCCTGCGCCTCCTTCCCTTCTCCTGGCCGACGACAGCAGCAAAGGCCGCCTTCTTCCCTCTCCAGGCCGTCGACAACAGCAAGAGTTGCAGCCCCCCTTCCCTTCCTCCGGCCAGCTGTGTCTTCTCCCCCGCTTCTTGAGGGCCGGCAGTGGCTCCTCCTCCTCCAAAGAGGACGACAGCCCCTTTTCCTCTCCGTTTCGGCCGGCGGATTTCAAGGGGACTCCTAGGGTTTCGCTTGAAACCCCTCCTCGTGGATTCTTGAGCCCAGATCTGGTCTCCTTGGGTAAGGATCTCTGCTATCTTTCATTTTCCAGTTATTCCCTAATTTCTTCGTGGTGATTTTCGCCCTCCGATCGACGTAATTTCGTCGGTCCCCCTCTCGTGTTCGTTGTATAATCGCCTAATCCCGTATTTGTTTGTGTTTCCGGTGCCGCTTGTCGGAACTAGTGGTGGAACCTCTCCAAAACACTCTCCGATTTAGGGTTTTCGTCACCCAAGCGTCGTCAAGCCCCCGATCCTTGTGGTAACTTCTTCTCCCCTCACCTTGAGGGAGGTAAATTGCAAATCCGCTTCTGATTGTGTTTTCGCGAAATAAACTGCCTGTGTTAGCATATGGTTTTTTGCTTGTCAAGTATCAAATATCGTCTACGGTTATCCCTGAACAGGTTCAATATAGTCTTTGTCTTTGCTTGCGCCACATAGCTGTTGCTGGTAGTTTCGGCTTCACCTTAAGGCAAGTGGAGAAATTCCCTCTCGCTTGCAAACAAATAATTTAAGTTCTTATTACATGTATCTAATTTATTAACTGTATCTGATAACGCAAGAATCATCGCTCGTAAGCATGTCGCGTTGTGATAGAAATCTCCACGGAAAAACATGAATCACTAAGGTCTTGAGTGTCATAAGCAAATCTTGGAAACTAGGGTTTAGGTGGTGCATCGTCTTGATTGCATGGTCACGGTAAGCAGAAAATACTCTTATTCTAGTAAGACTTACACTTGGACATGAGTGTGAACCTTGTGCACCCACTATAAACACCTACGCATTTCATCGATTACAACTTATGTCGTTGCAAAATAAATATTTAGGCTATACTCCGGAGTAGGCTAATAATTTCTGATAGTTTTGCTTATTTCAGTTACTTGTCTGTTTCACTAGCTTGCTTCAGGATTAATTGGTACTTTAGAATTTCTATTTTTCTTCTGCACGTACCTAAAATTATAGCTTGTTTACTATTATTTTCTTGTTCTGAGGCATCTTCCTTCTGTTTGGATTTGTCTTAGGGTTCGTGACCACGCCGTCTGCTCCCTGAGTTTTTCTACGTTCAGCTGCAGCATTACTTGGAGGTTTTATTTTGATTGATGTATCGGCAGGTTCTATGAAATTTGTTTCAGTACTGTTGGATCTACTTTTCATGTATTAGTTATTGTCAGTCATTTTCTCTTGTATTGTGGACAACTCCTAGGGTGTTTTGATGTATCAGATCATTTTATTTATGACATTTTACTATTGTGACTTATTGCATGATCACCGTTTCAGCATTGTGTGTGACATTAGATTTTATTATAAATGCATGAGCATTAACCTTTCATTTCGGCTTCCGCATATTTATAAAAATACACTAAATTCTTTTCAAAGTAATAAATTCAAATCTATTGTAGTATTTCTGTTTCCGCCTTAGCAGGCATGGATTCATGTTCGCCCATGCCTGTGGCATCACGGCCCGCCCGAAGTGCGCTCTGACCCTTGTCGAGACGGGTCGTGACAGTAATCTTATACTACAGGTTCAAATTCCTACCGAGTATACCCTATAATGTATAGAGACAATATCATAGTCGATTTACAGTACACAATCCACAAGAGTATATTGATGTCTATGTGCATCCTTGACTGCCTGTACATGAGTTTGCTTATGTTTTAATAGGAGAGAATATGGGAAGGAAAAATAATTCTACCAAGACAACACTAATAGCATTTATAGAATTGAAATGGAACTGATTAAAAGTTCACTGAATGTACACAAAAAATAAAAGCAAAATCAAACCTGTGAATTTTTCACAAGCTCGAGGGAAAAATTAAATGAAGGACTCAAAGGACTGCCTGAGCCTAAGCCATAACCAATTGCAAAACTCCAATTTTTGAAGTCCTTCAAGTTCAAAGGAAGTTTATCTCCATCTGGCAAAAGAGAGTGACACCCATTAGAAAACCACATGATAGCATGAAGGATTATTTTCTCCCTAGTTTCCACTTGATATTTTTTCAGTTTAAACAATCAACAACTTCGGAATGCATCAAAATGCATGTGTCGCATGTAATCCAAATAAATGGCTTTCTTTCAATACATCAAAATGTACTAGCATTATATTTCACTGTCAAGGTAGTGAATCAAATGATCAAGTTGTCAAAGCTTACTTGGGGGTTCATATTTAAGACCCAGGCTTAACCTCCCTGTTTTTCCGACCACCCAAGCTGAGATCGGAGTTTCCCTGTATACTAAGAGCAGTACAATAGGCAAATGTCAGTTTAGTTTCCATCGCCAAAATTACTTCATTAACTATATGCACATGAGTATACTTAATACTTATTAAAGGCTACAACAAAAGAAGCTTGAACAATAATGGTGTTCTCAATTGGTCATGTTGGTTTCCTTGCAATAGCATCATATTTATTATTATCTATAAGGGAGGTTACTTTTTTATGTAACATTTATGCTGCCAATTTTATTTTATTTTTTTCTATTTAACATCTTTAAATAAAGAAGAGATGACGAAAAGGAAAGAAAAATATGTGGGGACCACGTGCATGTATACTAGTGTGTGTGTGTGTGTGTGTGTGTGTGTGTGTGTGTGTGTGTGTGTGTGTTTATCGCTTTGAATTTAAATGGAATGTTATATTTTACTAGGCTCTCTCTCAAGCTAGAGCTAAGATGTTTGAAGTTCCCAGTTTGTCACTGATGTAGTTGATGTGACTACATGTTAATGTGTGATGATGATTTTTTTTTGTCACGGTGTACTTAGTACAAACAGCATCTTCAATAAATTTTTCTCTTACAAAATAACAATCAGCTTCAACGTGTTTTTTAACTCTCATAAAATATAGGGTTTGAGGCAAAATGCATAGTTGCATTATTTGTGCATATCAATACAAATGTAAAGTATTTAACTTAATCCATCTGGTAATTACATTAACTTTGTTTTTCCTACTAGTAATCATAGTCCCAAATATATGTTATGTCTAGTGGACTCTTCTCTTGTTCCGATGTTGTACACTTTAAGTGGAATCAACTCTCATTTTGGTGTCAATCTTCCAAGATCGGTAGAAAACCAAAAGAAAAATGATCACAACTTTATCACATGTTAGAAGATTTCTCGGGAATGAACAAAGATAGATGTTGCTGACTCATGTAAAATAATAAGTAGTCATCCATGATAGTGGGGTCTTGCCATCCAACTCGAGATTCAGAGTTAGATGGTCTTTGTAATTACCTCAAGGGATGAAGTCTACGGTGAAGAGGAGAGTGGGTCAATCCCTGAGGCATTCACCTTTTAGGTTTTCCACTCTCGCCTCTCTCCAGAAAAATAGAAGAATATATGTCTCATGCTTATTAAGTCATATGGGCACCATCTGGTGACTCAGTTCTGTTGATCATCTCACACTCTCCCTCAAGTTGCAGCAAGCAACGAACATGATATTAGCACAGTCAAGCTTCTCTTATAATTTTAATCTTGGTTTCAGCAAGAGATTTTGTAAGAATGTCTGCAAGTTAATAACCAGCCTTGACATGGTGCAGATATTCCCATCTAAAATCTTTTCTCTCACAAAGTGGCAATCTATCACAATAAATTTTGTACGTTGATGGAAAACAAAATTAGATGTTATATGCACAGTGTCAACATTATCACATATTAACTGCATGGGACTACTGACTTCTTGCTTTAGTTCAGTCAATACTTGCTTCATCCAGATCAACTCACATGTAGTATGAGTCACAACCATGTATTTAGACTCAGCACTAGATCTAGCACTAGTACGTTGTTTCTTGTTTTTTCAGATATCAAGTTCCCACTTATCATCACACAATAGTTAGTAGTGGACCTGCGGTCATAGGGAGACCTAGCTTAGTCTGCATATGAGTATCCTTCTATTCTCATGTGTTTGTTATTTTTGTATAACAATCCAACACTTGGGGTGCCCTTTAGGTATCTAAGGATGTGAATCGCAGCCTCCATGTGAAGTACCCTTGGAGCTGAATAAATTGACTTACAACACTAATAAGAAATTATATATTTGGTTTGGTGATCGTAAGATAAATCGATTTGCCAACCAATCTTCCATATCTCTCTACATCCAGATAAATGTGTCCAGGTCCTTCATCCTTTGTAAGTTTCACTCTAAGACCTTATAACATTGAGATCTGTTAAAACAGATAAAAGCCCATGTATAGGCATTTTCTCCTTAAGCTCCTTTAGTCCCACATTGCCTATTCTCTTTCCTTTCTCTCTCGCTCTCTCTTGTCTTATTTAAGGACCTATTCTTCTTGTATTGAGTTAGATGAAATAATATAATTCCATATAGTGGTTTCCAATCCTGTACTTCTACATGGTATCAGAGGGTGGTTCTTAATCCCGTTATTTCCGGTTGATGCTCTTGCTCCCGGCTCTCCTCTCCCAACAACCCACTCGCCAACCAACCGCCCTCCAGCAGACCTACTCGCCAGCCCTCCTAGCCAGCAAACCCACTCGCCAGCAGCCCTCCAACAACCCACTCGCCAGCAGCCCTCCAACAACACACTCGCCAGCAGCCCTCCAACAACCCACTCGCCAGCAGCCCTCCAACAACCCACTCGCCAGCCCTCCAACAACCCACTCGCCAGCCTCCAACAACCCACTCGCCAGCAGCCCTCCAACAACCCACTCGCCAGCCCTCCAACAACCCACTCGCCAGTCTCCAACAACCCACTCGCCAGCAGCCCTCCAACAACCCACTCGCCAGCAGCCCTCCAACAACCCACTCGCCAATAGCCCTCCAGCAATCCACTCGCCAACAGCCCTCCAACAATCCACTCGCCAACAGCCCTCCAACAATCCACTCGCCAACAGCCCTCCTAGCCAACTCCTAGCCAACCTCCCTCTCCCACTCTCCCACTCTTGCAAGCTCCCACTCGGCAATGGGAACTGTTGCTTCCCCCATTTCTTCCACTCTTCTGGCTCTTGCTACCACCCCTCCCGTTTTGGATCCTCGGGATGAACTCAGGATTACTACCATCTCCCTTGCCGGGAAGAAGAACTTTGTGAAATGGGTTCATTCAGTTCGTCGGGTCCTTCAGACTAAGGGTCTCCTTCACCATCTTACCTGCACCCCTGCCACTGACCCTACTGAGACTTGGCTTCGCGATGATGGTCGCGTCCAGTCTTGGCTTCTGAATTCCATGGAGAGTGAACAGTGTCGGATGGCTATGTATCATGACACTGCCAAAGCTATGTGGGATGAGCTTCATTCTCTATACTCTGGGAAAGATAGTCTCCAACACATGTTTGACATCTTTCTTGCTCTACAACAGCTTGACCCCGGGCTTGATGGGGATCTCACCTCTTATGTTGCCCAGTCCAAAACTCTTGTGGAGGCCTGGATACAACATCAGCCCTCTACTCCAGACCTCGCAACTCAACGGGCACAGAAGGAAGTTGTTGGTATTGCCTTAATGATGGCCCGAGTTCCTCCTCATCTCCACAGTGTTCGAGCAAACATCCTCTCCTCTCCTACTATACCCTCTCTCTGATGTTTGCTCCATGTTGCTCAAGGTGACGCCACCTACTGCCCTTCCGACCCCTTCTCCTGTGCTCCTTCATCACGGTTCAGATCACAAACCCCCACCTTTTCCCTCTCGGGTTGGCCGCTCTAATACACGAGGAAGTGGTCGTGACAACCGTCATCGCCCTAAAGGACCGAACACCCGTCCTTGCACATTTTGTGTCCGAGAGGGTCACACTGAAGCAGTATGTTATAGGAAACATGGGTTTCCACCGCAACATGGCTCTCCCCTACCCCATGCCTCCACTGCTCGTGAGAGTGCCTCTTCTCACCCTGACATTAATGCCTTAAGGGGAGAAATGCAGCAGCTACGTGGTCTGCTGTCCCTGCCATCTTCCCGTTATTTCCGATCCTGTACTTCTACATGGTATCAGAGGGTGGTTCTTAATCCCGTTATTTCCGGTTGATGCTCTTGCTCCCGGCTCTCCTCTCCCAACAACCCACTCGCCAACCAACCGCCCTCCAGCAAACCTACTCGCCAGCCCTCCTAGCCAGCAAACCCACTCGCCAGCAGCCCTCCAACAACCCACTCGCCAGCAGCCCTCCA
Source organism: Dactylorhiza incarnata (assembly GCA_033032865.1). NCBI lineage: Eukaryota > Viridiplantae > Streptophyta > Magnoliopsida > Asparagales > Orchidaceae > Dactylorhiza > Dactylorhiza incarnata. The sequence continues at coordinate 143,857 of JAWHQI010000281.1, forward strand.
ACAACCCACTCGCCAGCAGCCCTCCAACAACCCACTCGCCAGCCCTCCAACAACCCACTCGCCAGCCTCCAACAACCCACTCGCCAGCAGCCCTCCAACAACCCACTCGCCAGCCCTCCAACAACCCACTCGCCAGCCTCCAACAACCCACTCGCCAGCAGCCCTCCAACAACCCACTCGCCAGCAGCCCTCCAACAACCCACTCGCCAGCAGCCCTCCAACAACCCACTCGCCAACAGCCCTCCAACAATCCACTCGCCAACAGCCCTCCAACAATCCACTCGCCAACAGCCCTCCTAGCCAACTCCTAGCCAACCTCCCTCTCCCACTCTCCCACTCTTGCAAGCTCCCACTCGGCAATGGGAACTGTTGCTTCCCCCACTTCTTCCACTCTTCTGGCTCTTGCTACCACCCCTCCCGTTTTGGATCCTCGGGATGAACTCAGGATTACTACCATCTCCCTTGCCGGGAAGAAGAACTTTGTGAAATGGGTTCATTCAGTTCGTCGGGTCCTTCAGACTAAGGGTCTCCTTCACCATCTTACCTGCACCCCTGCCACTGACCCTACCGAGACTTGGCTTCGCGATGATGGTCGCGTCCAGTCTTGGCTTCTGAATTCCATGGAGAGTGAACAGTGTCGGATGGCTATGTATCATGACACTGCCAAAGCTATGTGGGATGAGCTTCATTCTCTATACTCTGGGAAAGATAGTCTCCAACACATGTTTGACATCTTTCTTGCTCTACAACAGCTTGACCCCGGGCTTGATGGGGATCTCACCTCTTATGTTGCCCAGTCCAAAACTCTTGTGGAGGCCTGGATACAACATCAGCCCTCTACTCCAGACCTCGCAACTCAACGGGCACAGAAGGAAGTTGTTGGTATTGCCTTAATGATGGTCCGAGTTCCTCCTCATCTCCACAGTGTTCGAGCAAACATCCTCTCCTCTCCTACTATACCCTCTCTCTGATGTTTGCTCCATGTTGCTCAAGGTGACGCCACCTACTGCCCTTCCGACCCCTTCTCCTGTGCTCCTTCATCACGGTTCAGATCACAAACCCCCACCTTTTCCCTCTCGGGTTGGCCGCTCTAATACACGAGGAAGTGGTCGTGACAACCGTCATCGCCCTAAAGGACCGAACACCCGTCCTTGCACATTTTGTGGCCGAGAGGGTCACACTGAAGCAGTATGTTATAGGAAACATGGGTTTCCACCGCAACATGGTTCTCCCCTACCCCATGCCTCCACTGCTCGTGAGAGTGCCTCTTCTCACCCTGACATTGATGCCTTAAGGGGAGAAATGCAGCAGCTACGTGGTCTGCTGTCCCTGCCATCTTCCTCTGGCTCTTCGGTCTCCAATGCAGGTATCTCCTGTGTCTCTCATAACCCCTCCTGGATCTTGGATTCCGGTGCGACCAACCACATCACTCCTCAGAAGCCGGCTCTGTATTTGGACTCTCCTTGTCCAAAGTTTATTACCGTGGCCAATGGAGACACTGCCCCTGTTACTGATTGTGGCGATATAATGCTTACTCCAACTATCCCGTTGAAATCCGTTCTTCATGTTTCAGGCTCTCACTTTAATCTAATTTTTGTCAGTCGTCTCACCAATGATCATGATTGTCTTATTACTTTCTCTTCCTCTACTTTTCTTATGCAGGATCGGCAGACGCGGAATATCATTGGTAGCGGGCGGCTGTCTAACGGGCTCTATATCTTGGATCCACCTGCTCATGCGCTATCTTCCATCAGTTCGGTTGACTGGCACCGTCGCCTTGGTCATGCCCCTCTTCCAATCCTTCAGAAGACCCTGTCGGACAATCATTTCTCTTCTTTCAATTGTGAATCTTGTATCTATGGAAAACAGCATCGCTCTGTTTTCCCTCCTAGTTGTAATCGAAGTATTGTCCCGTTTGATTTAGTGCATTCTGATATTTGGGGACCTTACAAAACCCCAAGTCTTTTTGGTTATCGCTACTTCGTTACTTTTATTGACGATTACTCTCGCATGACTTGGTCATATATGATGCATGATCGCTCTGAACTCCTGTCAATTTTTGGTTCCTTTGCCGCTGAAACCACCACCCAATTTTCTCGCAACATTAAAATACTTCGCATTGACAATGCCCGTGAATACACTAGCAATGACTTCCAACAGTTCTGCAGCTCCCTGGGGACCATTCACCAAACCTCCTGCTCTTACACGCCGCAACAAAACGGCATCGCTGAACGAAAGAACCGCCACCTTCTCGAAGTGGCCCGATCCCTCCTCTTTCAGATGAACGTCCCTACTTATTACTGGAATTTTGCTATCTCAACTGCATGCTACCTTATCAACCGCATACCCTCCTCGGTCCTCAACTTCTCCACCCCCTTCTCTCTCTTATTCCCTGAACGTGAATCATTCCCCTTAACTCCACGGGTCTTTGGCTGTGTCTGCTTCGTCCATCATCTTGGACCTCCAGTTGACAAATTAGCCCCACGTGCTACTCGCTCCATGTTCGTTGGGTACTCCCGAACTCAAAAGGGCTACGTTTGTTATTCTCCCTCTACCCGAAAACTGATTACGTCCGCGGACGTTACTTTCCTTGAACAACAGTCTTTTCATAACACCGCCCCCATGACACCGTCTTCCCCTCGTGATCTCCCACGTCCTGTTGTTCTTACCACATCCCCGTTACCACCTCTTCTCCCAAAACCTCCTCTCCGTGTCTATTCTCGCCGCACCCCTCGAACTAGTGCCTCGCAACAGCCCCTGCCAACCACGGATGCTTCGCTGCCTGCTGATCCACCCGCACCTTCCACCGCGCATCCTCTCTCCAATTATGTCTCCTTACATCGGCTGTCTCCTGATTTGCAGAGGTTTGCGACTTCTTTGTCCTCTATTTCCCTTCCCTCTTCTGTGCAGGACGCTCTTCAACATCCCGGGTGGCGAGCCGCCATGGATGAAGAAATGACGGCACTATGGGCGAACAACACATGGGAACTTGTTCCCCCTCCTCCTGACCAGTCTCAGGTTAGCTGCAAGTGGATCTTCACTGTCAAATATCATCCCGATGGGCGGGTTGATAGCCTTAAGGCTCGTCTTGTCGCTCGTGGATTCACTCAACAACACGGTATTGATTATGAGGAAACCTTCTCTCCAGTTGCCAAGCTCAACACTGTTCGGTGCTCATATCTCTTGAGGTCCATCGACATTGGCCGCTACACCAGCTTGACATCAAGAATGCTTTCCTCAATGGCGATCTGATGGAAACGGTTTATATGGAACAACCTCCTGGTTATGCAACCACGGGAGAGTCCCTAGTTTGTCACCTGAAGAAATCCTTATACGACCTCAAACAGTCTCCACGGGCATGGTTAGAGAAATTTAGTCGGGTGGTTCGTGAGTGTGGCTTTACTCAAAGCTCAGCAGATTTCTCATTGTTTACCCGTCGACGTCCCTCCGGAACAGTGATTCTCTTGGTCTATGTTGATGACATTCTTGTCACGGGAGATGATCTTGCTGGCATTGTTCACATCAAGAAGTATCTTGCCTCTCAATTTCACACCAAGGACCTAGGTCGGCTACGGTACTTCCTAGGGATTGAGATCGCTCGACGACCAGATGGTTTGGTTCTCTCTCAGCGGAAATATTGTCTTGATCTCCTACATGATGCTGGCTACTCTGGGTGTAAACCTGTGGACACACCCATGGATACAAACCATCAACTGAGTTCTCACGGATCGGACTCAGATATGCTCCTTCCTAATCCAGAGTATTATCGACGCCTCGTGGGCAAGCTTATCTATCTGACTGTCACACGTCCAGATATCTCCTTTGCGGTTGGGGTGGTCAGTCGCTTCATGCATGCTCCCCGGACTTCCCACCTTCAGGCTGTCGAACGAATTCTTAGATACTTAAAGAATGCTCCTGGACAAGGCCTGGTATACAAGCCTTCCACCTCTCTATCCCTTGTGGCATACTGTGATGCTGATTATGCTGGGTCTCTCGATGATCGTCGCTCAACCAGCGGTTACTGCACATACTTTGGTGGAAATCTAGTTACCTGGCGAAGCAAGAAGCAAACAGTGGTTGCTCGCTCCTCCGCTGAAGCCGAGTATCGTTCCATGGCCGCTGCCGTCTCTGAACTCACCTGGATTGAGAGTCTCCTCACTGATTTAGGAGTCCAACTTCCGGATCCTGCTCGGCTCTTCTGTGATAGTCAAGCTGCTATACACATTGCTGAAAATCCTGTGTTTCACGAACGCACCAAACATATCGAGGTTGATTGTCATTTTGTCCGGGAAAAGGTTCGACTTCAGAAAATTTGTCTTCGTCATGTTCCTGCTGCTGATCAAGTCTCTGATGTTCTTACAAAAGCCCTACCTCGCTCTTTGTACCGGAAGTGTCTTTCCAAGCTTGGTGCCTACGACTTGTATGCTCCAGCTTGCGGGGGAGTGTTAAAACAGATAAAAGACCATGTATATGTCTTTTCTCCTTAAGCTCCTTTAGCCCACATTGCATATTTCTCTTTTCTTTCTCTCTCTCTCTCTTGTCCTATTTAAGGACCTATTCTTCTTGTATTGAGTTAGATGAAATAATATAATTCCATAGAGTGGTTTCCAATCCTGACTTCTACAAGATCCATAGGGTTTTCCACATGTTTACACCCAAGCATTTCAAATTCTTTTAATAAATCCATGGTATATTTGTGTTGTAATAGACATATTTCTTCTTTTCATCTAGCCACCTCAATACCCCAAAAAATTACTTTAATTGGCCCAAGTCATTTGTTTGAAATTGTTTACTCACATGAAATTTCAAGTTATCAATCTCATCTTTATCAATCTATGATAATGTCATCCACATGAACCACAAGAATAATACTCTCATACTCCGCATGTCTGTAAAAGACGGAATGGTCAACCATGCACCCGATAAGAACAAAAGCCTCCACAACAAATGAAAACTTTCTAAACCACGCAAGACCACACTCCCCGTAAGTAACAAACCCTGGTAGTTGCTCCAGCATAGTCTTCACATCCTCAGTCACAGGAAGTAACGTGCTCAATTAATTTAGAAAAGTCACCAAAGAACTTAGACACTCAGCGATTTCCCATAGCACCTCCGCTCCATGCTTGGGAGATTTCATAAATGTGACTAGCATTGTTATATTCTGAATAAAGCGTTTCAAGATAGTTTCATAATCACTTGAATATAGAACAATGTGAACTAAATCCAATACTCCATATTGTCCAACATTAGATTTACTAGGCTGGCGTTGCACATATGCCACTCCATCACCCAGGGTAGAGGTTTATGAGCGGTCTTTCCTCTGCCTTCCAGACTCATAATCACAATATTATTCCATAACATGTAGTTCTCTTTCTCTTTCAACTTATGATAGTCAGTTGAGTAAGCAGCACATTAGTAACACTTGAAACCACAGTACAATTAGATCCTTTTGTATTCTGATTCACACTCATCCTGACTGAGGAACCCAATCAACCTAATAGACTAGAACAGGAACATACCGGAGAAGAATGTAATCAGATTTGTTAAGAGTTCACCTTCAGCAATCAACAATGTTGAAACTTCACTACCCATTAGAGAACGAGAACGATCCTGCAAAAATACAGGCGTAGACGAACACAGTCGACCCATGATGATGACCACCAAGTCCTTGAACGTTGCTCCGCTGCAATCGAATCAATAAATCCTCGTAGATCCCCATCGTTGATCCTCTAAAAGTCGACAGGAGCCAACAACGAGACGTCCGGATCACCAAACGAAGTCTGATCCCTAGTCAATTAAGCTCAGTCCCACGAAAGAAGCTCATAGGTAAAAACGAAGCTCGGTCCCTCATTGATCCCTGACATCGAGCCTCAAAGGTGCAGATGAAGCTCCACACAAGCGCAGACGAACACCAATCCGATCGAACATAAGATTCGTCGATCCATGCCTCCAACAAATAGTGAATTAGTCTGAATTTGACTGCTCTGATACAATGTAACTACCTCACGAAAAGGCATGATGTCCATGGTGAAGAGGAGAGTCGTCGTGTTCCTGAATCATTCACCTTTTAGGTTTTCCACTTCATGCCTCTCTCCAGGAGAATAGGATGTAGCTAGATCCATCGTCGATCCCTGCCATCGAGCCTCGCAGGTGCATACGAAGCTCCACGCAGGTGTAGATGAACATTAATCCAATCGAACAGAAGATTCGTTGATCCCTACCTCCGAAAAACAACGAATCAATCCTTGGCTGCTCTAATACCATGTAATTACCTCACAAAAAGTGATGAAGTCCATGATGAAATGGAGAGTTGTCGTGTCCCCGAGTCGTTCACCTTTTAGGTTTTCCACTTCATGCCTCTCTCCGGGAGAATAGAAGAATATATATGTATATGTATATAAATATATATATATATATATATGTATATAAAAATATAATGATTGATTAAGAATGGAGTCATGTAAGGCCATTTTAAAGGCATGTAAGGTTGAAATGAAGACATCGAAGAATTTAGTTTATTTCTCTTATCCTCATATGAGATTATGGTAGTTCTCTCTCTCTCTCCCGAGCACACCCTACTTAGGCAGTCATGGTTCTTGCTACATAGTATCCTCCTCTTCCGTCATCTCCATCCCCGTCCATTCCTACGGCAAAACTAACGACTCGTTATAGGTTAGCCTGCAATAACTTGGTATCAGAGCTTTCAGTCCTTCTCCTCTCCCTTCCGCAAACGATCGAACAAGATTTCCATTGTTGACGACACTAATCAAAGCCTAAGGAAAATTCTGTCCAACTCGCAGGGCATCGATTAATCCTCCCACAACCAAAGCACATGGGTCAATCATCCAGCATATATCTCTGCCATCCAAACGTTGCAGTATGCCCTGATTCTTCCCAATGAGCGAAGTCGAACCCCCAGACATAGCTCTCCCAACCGCGGTTTAGTTCAGTGCATGATCGTAGCAGCGCGATCGTCTTCTTCTCAAGAGGAAACGAACCTCCATCCCATAACAACCTCATTGATCACTGACAAAGCTCCCCCAAACCTTTGTCGGTCTCCCAGCACACGATCAGGCATTCTCGTGCGATCTCGTCGCCATAATTTGACCTTTCTTTGTGCTTCTTCCTCGTTGTGCTCAGTCAATGTCAACGTTGTCTAGCTCCCAGTCGGCCTCGTCGATCAGAGTTTCCCTTCTTCTCTCCAGCGCACGACTATTTCGAGCCCCTTGCCTACGCACGCAAACCTTTCATCGCCCTCAATCCCTGCATTGCTCAAGCTGCCTAATTCTGCGGCCTTTTTGAGTCGGTCACTGCTTCAGAATCATCACATCAAGCCCAACACCCTCACATCTTATTCCCACACCTTTTTAGTTTTGGTTCGGCTCACATCAGTTCATTAGCTGAATTATTTTATAGGGTTGTTAGTCTTCTTATTTGGTGTCATCATAGGGAAGCATTGCGGATCTTGCGACAATTCAAATATCCTGACAATTCTGAGGAATTGAGCCATCCAGTCACCCACTCCGTATCTCGTGCTCCCTCTACTTTATCTCTGGCAATGATCAATAATATTAGGGACTTGTCGGACCAAAAGAGTAAGCCGATGGACATGATGCAAACTTTCATGACAGCTCTAGACGCAGCTGAAGTGTGACATCAAGAAACTGAGGCATGTCACTGAGAAGACATTATCACCCTCTCCAACATGCTCAATGATCTTACACTAGTCATCCCAAGTCATTACTGTCCTAACACATGACCTAATCGGTATCAGTCAAGCGCCTCCATCACCACCTATACGGACTAATCCACCGACCCTTGTACAACCTGAAGCTAATATTGTGTCGTGTTATACCAAATTGAAATTCTCAACCTATGATGGGAAGAGAGACCCATTGGGATGGCTAACAAGGTGCAAGGAAATTTTTAGCCATCAGCAGACACCGGTCGCAAAATGGATCACATTGGCATTCTTCCGCCTTCTGAGTTTGCCTCAACTTTGGTTTAATCGTCTGCACATTGAAAAACCAGGTATGAACTATGACGTAGGCAAAATTTTAAATTTTTGCAACAAGTGATTCGACTCCCCCCCCCCCTCGAAGTAATCATATCGGTGCACTAATAACTTTATGGCAAACAAGGTTTTGTGGACGCTTATTTGGAACAAATCCGAGTCGTCCTAGCTCATGTTACTTCAGTACTATCTGAGCATCAGGTCGCCATCTTTACGATCGGGCTTCAGGAGTGATTGTGACTAGACATCGAATTTGAGGCTCACCGGAACTTAGTAAGACTTGGTCATCGAGTTGGTTTTATTAATTGTCTTTTAATTATTGTCGAGTCATTCAATGTTATCTTTTATTCAATTGTTCTTTCTTAGATGTAGTTGGTTGTTAGGAGTCATTAAGAGTGGATTCATGTAAAATCTATTTAAAGTCACATAAGGTTGAAATGAAGGCATCGAAGAATTCAGTCTATTTCCCTTATCCTTGTATGAGATCGCGATAGTTCTCTCTCTCTCTCTTCCGAGCACACCCCACTTAGGTAGGCGCAGTTCGGGCTCCATAGTATCTTCCTATGTCATCTCTACCTCCGGCGACGCTATCGACTTGTTACGGGTTAGCCCATAATTGTCCCATGTTTATTAAATGATATGGTTACCACCTGGCGACTCAGTTCTGGTGACCTTCTCACAGTCTTATACACAAATGAAACTTGTTTCAACCGAGGCTTCAAATCTTTCAACTTCCAACAAGTTGTGTGAGATCTTTAAGATATTTCTGAACCAGATTCAAATGGGTGACTTCGGTCAAGCGGCTAGGTGTTCATGACATTCACTTGTGCATAAATACCCATTTGACGGGAAGCAATGACGGTATGAAGGATTAAGATAGACTAATGGGATGAATGGGAGAACAGTAATCGTTCAACATAGAATGTGAAATAATGAGTCACAGGGCTTTTTGAGCTTGATGTGTGTCCATCGCCTGGTGTACCATTTCACAATGCTCAAAAACTTTAACTCAATTTAATGTGAATGTTTTTCAACCATGTTTAACACACCATCCGCAACCTTTACAAGAGAAAGCAACTTCACCCTCTCCTTCATAAAATGAAACCCCAATGCCTTGGCAATTTTGCATACATTTGAACAAATTATGTGTTATGAGCCTTATTATGATATTATTTATTATTATTATGCATTTATTTCTTGATAAGCATTTATTTCTTGATATGCATTTATTCTGTCTTAAAGTCGCGTCTTTATATTATGTCGTTATTTATGTCATGTCTTTATGTAGTGTCTTGTTTAGGCGCATGTTCACGTCTGTCATTTATTTCCATTAAAGTCTGTTGTAAGCCTTATTTAAAGGACACGAGGGGTCTTGTATGTAAGCAATAAAATAGTCTATTTCCCATCTTTGAATGAGATCTTGAAAGCTCTCTCTCTCGAGCACGCCCCGCTTAGGCAGCCACGGTCAAGGCTCTGTATAGTCACTGCCATCGTCATCTCCACCTCCAGCCACTCCTCCGACAACCTTCGAGTAGGCCCATAACAACTTGGTATCAGAGCCAACGATTCTCCTCCTTCCACTGTGATTCCGTCAGGCCAAGAACTTCCTCTCTGCTCTCTGCTACAACACTGTCATCGCCAACAGGTCGCACCTCTCTGCCTTCAAATCAGCGACATCTGGCCAAGCATCTCACTTCCGACCTCGCGCTTCTTCGTCAACTTTAGCATCCCCCTCGTCATTATGTGGTGTCATGTTTAGTCGCATGTCCAAGTCTGTCATTTATTTCCATTAAAGTCTGTTGTAAGTTCTATTTAAAGGACATAAGGGGTCTTGTATTAGTAAGCAATGAAATAGTCTATTTTCCGTCTTTGAATAAGATCTTGAAAGCTCTCTCTCTCTCTCTCTCGAGCACGCCTCGCTTAGGCAACCATAGTCAAGGCTCCGTAGTATCTCCGCCACCGTCATCTCCACCTCCGACCATTCCTCCGACAACCTCCGAGTAGGCCCATATCATTATGCCAAAGAATTTCACTTTTGGTATAAAACTCTTAATTGAATGTATTAAAATTTGCAAGCTGAGGATAATTTACTCCCCCGCCTAATATTTAGTTCTAAAGGGTTCTAACATTTTAGATTATAACAACTATTGGGACATAAAGGGACAATATACAATGTCTATGATACCAAAGTAATTTGCAAAATCCACATACTAGGAAACGGCATTAGCATAGCACCAAAAGAAAGTATTTCTGATCCATATCTCAAGCCCATGACACCATAATCTTCTGGTTGTACTCTGTACATGCAGCCAAAGAACAGATGGAAATAAATACATTTGTAAATACAGAATCACATGATAAGATATGAAGCAACATATATCATAAGAACAAATATTTTCCAATCAAAGGGAAAGCATCGCCAGCTACTGAAGGTCAAGTAGATAGATTTAACAAATTACTTTGTGCTAATCGAGGAGATAAATCTCTAAATAAGATAACTAAATAACTAATTCATCGAAGAAAACAAGAATGCAAAGAAAATGAGGTAAAATACCATAGTTGAACAAGAGTGTGATAGGAACGAGAAGGGATTTGGAAGAGAAGAGAAGTCTAGGGTTTTGAGAGAGGGAGAAAGGAATACCTGAGAATACTTGTATGTCTCCCGCCAGGAAACCCTAGGGGTATTTATACCCCTCGGGTCAAGGAGGAGCCGCCCCCTCCCCCCCTCCCCCTAGGGGTGAACCCGTCCGGGTCAGCCCCCAACCGCCTTCTTGTTTTAATTAAGGACGGCTGAACCGGATGGTTCAGTCCTGCTTGATGTCGCCTCCTTTCGCCGTCTATGGTATGTCTGTCCCGCGAATCGGCCGTTATGAGGATTCATAACATTCTCTTCCCCTTCAAGAGCCAGCTTGTCCCCAAGGTGGAATTCTGGATATAGTTCCTGAAACTCGAGCAGGTCAACCCAAGTGTTGTGTTGTAGATAAATTCTTCCATTTGACAAGAATCTTCTGGCGGTATTCTGTGTCGTGTTTCTTCCACTTTGTGAGCAGCACCTCCTCAGGGAGTGGCGTAATCCCCCCCCCCCCTCCCCAACAACCAGTTGGTTGCTTCCGGGAGAGTAGAGCACACATGAGTTGTTTCCCCCCATTTTCTTCTTTAGCAAGTACACATGGAATGTGAGATGAATACGCGAGCCTGCGGGAAGGTCCAAGGTGTAAGCAACCCGTCCCACCCGCTGAATGATTTTGAAGGGACCATAATAGCGAGGTGTCAACTTCTGATTTGTCCTCCGGGACACTGAGGTTTGTCTGTAGGGCTGGAGTTTTAAGAAGACCTCATCACCGATTGCAAATTGACGTTCGGACCGGTGTTTATCTGCTTGTATTTTCATCCTGTTTGGGGCATTAGGGAGATTTTCTCGTAATATGGCGAGGGTACAGTCGCGGTCGCGCAACTCACGATCAACAGCCGGTAACGTCGTGCCCCCAGGCTCATATGTACCCAGACTCGGAGCGGAGCGCCCATAGACAATTTCAAAAGGAGTAAACTTACTGCTCGTGTGGTAGGTATTATAGCAGTACTCCGCCCAGTGCAGCCATCGAGTCCATGTGCGGGGCTCATCCATAACGAAGCACCGTAAGTATGTCTCAACTCTCCGATTGAGTACCTCGGTCTGACCGTCTGTTTGTGGATGGTTTGCAGTGCTTATACATAGGCGTGTACCCTGATGCTTGAATAGTTCCTTCTAAAAGTTGCTCACGAAGACTGGATCCCGATCAGAGATGATGGACCGTGGGATTCCGTGAAGTCTGACTATCTCCCGCACGAACAAGTCTGTTACTGTTTCACCTGTGTAGGGGTGGCTCAGGGCCAGGAAGTGCCCGTATTTGGATTACTTATCCACCACTACCAAGATAACTGTCTTCCCCTGGGACTTCGGCAGCCCGTCGATGAAGTCCAGAGAAACTGTGTCCCAAATCTGCCGCGGTATCTACAAAGGAGTAAGAAGTCCCGTTGGTGAGGTGGTTTCGTATTTCTGACGTTGACAAATGTCGCATTGCTGCACAAACCTCTGGACATCTCTTCGTTGGCCTTTCCAGAAAACTTTGGCTCTGACCCGTTGTAAGGTACGTAGAACTCCTGCATGTCCTCTCACTGGTGAGGAATGGAACTCTTGTAGCTAGGCCCTACTTGTAGCACAGTGTCCTTCCATGGCGACGACGAAGGTATGACCACCCGATCGTGAAAGTATAAGTGCCCGTTTTGCAGTCGAAACCCGGGAGGGGCGTCTTGTCCCTTCCGAAGTGCCTCCACGATAGGACGCAGCTCAGGGTCTTGTAGGACTTCTTTCTGTATATCATCCAAAGCGTCGATCAGGGGCCCTGGGATGTTTTGGAGTGCTCCCTCTGGTATGCGGGATAGTGTGTCAGCCGCAACGTTCTCCATCCCCTGTTTGTAGACTATCTCGTAGTCGTAGCCCAGCAACCACGTCACCCATTTTTGTTGTATAGGAGAGGCCACCCGTTGCTCCAAAAAGTGTTTCAAACTCTGGTGATCGGTCTGAACCTTAAAGTGTCTGCCCATAAGGTGGGGCCACCACAAAGCCACAGCATGTATGATGGCCAGCAACTCCTTCTCGTAAATGGACAACCCCAACGTCCGTGGAGCCAACGCATTGCTGAAAAACGCTATCGGTCGACCTTCTTGCATGGGCATGGCCTCGATCCCTATGCCTGAAGCATCAGCATCCAGTATGAATTCCTTGGTGAAGTCGGGGAGAGCCAGCACTGGTGTCATCGTCATGGACGTCTTGAGAGCTTGGAAAGCAGCTTCCGCCTCCTCTTGCCAGCAGAAGGCATCCTTGTGTAGCAGCTAGGTCAACGGTCGAGCTATCTTCCCATAATCTTGCACGAATCACCGATAGTAGCCCGTCAATCCGAGAAAATCCCGGAGTGCTCGGACCGTGCGCGGCCTAGGCCACGTCTACATGCTCTCCACCTTCCGGGGGTCGGCCTTGACTCCTTGTGCCGAGACAATATGACCCAGATATTCCACCTCTTATTGACCAAATGAGCATTTAGAGTGCTTGGCATAGAGTTGGTGATGTCCGAGTATCACGAGCACTTGTTCCACATGTTGGAGATGATTTTCCCAGTTGGCACTGTATATTAGAATGTCATCAAAAAAAATTAACAGACCTGCGGAGGAGGGGCCGGAAGATTTAATTCATCACTGCCTGAAATGTCGAAGGTGCGTTGGAGAGTCTGAACGGCATCACGACGAACTCGTAATGTCCATCATGAGTCTGAAAAGCTGTTTTAAAGATGTCCACATCCTTCATCCTGATTTGGTGGTACCCCGAACGCAGATCCAGCTTAGTGAACAGGTGTGCTCCGTGCAGTTCGTCCAGGAGTTCCTCGATCATGGGAATAGGGAACTTGTCTTTGATGGTAAAGTTGTTCAGAGCACGATAGCCAGCACAAAATCTCCACGGCCCATCATTTTTCTACACCAGGATGATGGGTGAGGAAAATGAACTGGTGCTGGGTCGTACACTGCGGCTAGCATCTCCTTCACGCTCTGTTCTATCTCGGCCTTTTGTATATACGGGTAACGATAGAGTCGAATGTTGGTCGGCTCCGTCCCTTCCTTCAGGCTGATCTGGTGATCTCGGAATCGTCGAGGAGGTAATGACAGGGGCTCCTAGAAGACATCAGGATACTAGAGAAGTAGTGACTGCATCTGCTCCGGGACTTCTTGTGCGGGTGTCGCCTGAGGCACGGTCTCCATAATCACAGTCATGTCGTTCTCTTGTTCCCACAATCTCTCTAAGCAGCGAAGAGAGATCTCTTTCACCGGTGAAGTTCTGATCTCGTGCAGGCATTACTCTTTCCCATCCTGAGCAAACTCCATGGTCAAACTATCCCAACCCAAGGTTAATTTACCCCGTTGTCGCAACCACTGGACCCCCAGGACCATATCTGATCCCCGGATAGGTAACAAGTAAACATCCATCCTGCAGGTGTACCCTTGCACACTGAACCCAACTCCCTTGAGCACTCCTTCGCACTGCAGCTTATTTTTGTCTGCCATCATGACCTGGAAAGAGGCATCCTTGGTGATCTCTCGCTCCAGCTTCTGTGCCACCGCGGGGTTGATGAAGTTGTGTACTCCCGCTGTCAACCAAAATAGTCACCTTCTGTTGGCAGATTCGCCCTGCAATCCGCATCGTGAGCGGGGTAGATCCTCCCTCCATGGCCTGCATAGATACCTCGAACTCGGGTATGTCCGGGAAGTGCTCATGTTCCCCTTCTTCTTCATCTGGCATCTCGTCTTCCTCCCGCAACATCACTTGGATCATCTGACATTTGTGGCCTGGGGTGAATTTCTCATCATAGTTGAAGCACAATCCATTCTCCTTTCTTGCATGTAGCTCTGACCATGTCAATTTCTTCACAGTCGCCCTTCCAGTAGCTCCTTGATCTTTCCTGGTGTCCGGAGGGTTTGTAGTACTTTTGTCGGTTGAGTCGCTCCTCTTAAATCCGGACCAGGCTGATAGCAAGGGTCAAATTGTATGGCATATAGGCATGCACCTCATCCTTGATGTGCTCCTTCAACACCGAAATGAAACAGCTCATTAATGTCTTCTCTTCCCACTGCACCCTGTTGGCTAATCTTTCGAACTTTGCTCGGTATTCCATCACCGTCCCTTTCTGCCTCAGTTTCTGAAGAAGAGACTCGAAGTCTTCGTACTCCAGTGGGCCAAAGCGAGTCGTAAATCTCAACGAATTCGTGTCATGGCGCGTGTTCCCTTCCTCGGAGGAACCACTGGATCCACTGGAATGCGTCTTCCTCAAGGTGGAAAGACGCTAACTTCACCAATTGGTCTTCTGGTATCTCTTGATAATTGTAGAATAGCCCTGCCTTTTAGACCCATTCCAATGCGTCTCCCCCTTTGAATTTGGGATAGTTCATGCGTGTCACCTTAGGCGTCATGTAGGCTCTCGGTTGTTGTGGTCCGGGCCCTCCATACTCTTGTTTGAGTGTCGGCGGTCGTCGTCGTCCCACGGACACGTTAGGGTATCCCCAATCCTCTCCGTAAGGATTTCCGCCTTTCCGGCCACCAGTGGGGGCCTAAACTCCCACCCGCCTCCTCCTCGGCTGCTGTCGGGCTGTCCCAGCATCCCAGGGATGGGAAGGAGTCCCTCCCGTTGCGGGGACCCCATTCCGCTGGCCCGTCGGCCCTCCTGGCATCCTTCTCATGCCCAATCGGCGCGTATGTCCCCGCCGTAAGGTGGGAAATCCAGACCCGACACGTCTCCGTCGGCCATCTGGGTTGCGTCGAGCCATGCCTGTTGCCGGCGTGAACCTCCCGCCCTTCCTCCGTCGATCCCGAGCCCCCGATTGACGTTGGAGAGCCGATCGGGGCGGTCGTTTCCCGCGCAGAGATCGATCGGGTCTCCGTGACCCGTCAATGGAGACGGGATCGGAAGCAGGGTCCCGCTGACTTCTTCGGCTGTGATGATCTTGCTCTTGATGTTTTGAGTCAAAAAACTCTTGATCTCCTCCATGCGCGCATCCAACCGTTCTTCCAATCGCTTCTCTGATGCCTTCAACTTTTCTTCAATGGACGTCATCGTGTCGGACATCCCGGTGTAATTCTCTTCTAGGGTTGCTAGTCGATTGGATTCATCTTGGGAGCGACTCACCATGGTGGAGTAACGGAACTCCTCTGATACCAAATGATAGGAACGAGAAGGGATTTGGGAGAGAAAAGAGAAGGTTAGGGTTTTGAGAGAGGGAGAAAGGAATACCTGAGAATACTTGCATGTCTCCCGACAGGAAACCCTAGGGGTATTTATACCGCTCGGATCAAGGAGGAGCCCCCCCCCCCCCCCCCCCCGCCCATAGGGGCTAAACCCATCTGGGTCAGCCCCCAACCATTCTTGTTTAGTTAAGGAGGGTTGAACCGGATGGCTCAGCCCCGCTTGATGCCGCGTCCTTTCGCCGTCTCTGGTATGTCTGTCCCGCGAACAGGCCGTTATGAGGATTCATAACAGAGTGTACATGATAGGATCACATCGAACAAGTGATAATAGTTTTAAGGACACTTTTGAGAAAGACAATAGATCTAGAAAGGGGCTGAGAAGGGAAACTAGGCTTAGAAGGGTTTTGATTTCATTGATTATTTCTATTACAATTTACAACCCAAAGATTTCTTAATATAGACTTCTGGAACAGGATTATATAAAAGCACTTAATAATATAACAATTAATGAATGAATAGAGATAAATATCTGCAAGCGTGTGATGGACTAATGGTTATTCCCATGTTATTTGTTATGTGTAGTCATCATGGCCAATGGCTATTTGTCATGTGTACTCATCATCAATGTTGATTACCATCCTGTGAATTCGTCATGGATGTCGGTCATTCATCATGTGTATTCATCATAACTAATTGTTATCCAGTGCCCCTATCTGGCAAAGATTATTCAGCAAATGAATTGTTGTATGATATTGCATTGCATAAAGCAAATTTCTTTCAAAACCCTAGAAATGGAAGATATGATCGCCTCATCTTCTAGTAAAGATACAAGAAATTCAGGCTCTGTTTGGCACGGCGGTGGCAGTCGTGAACGCGGTGGTTATGAATTGTTGTTCATAAACGTTTGACACCACCCAACTTCATCCACTTTTATGTTCAAAACTAGTTTTCTTTTCTTGGTGGCGGTCATAACCGTTGTGATGCCAAACATACATTCTATGACGGTGGCGTTTTTGTCCAAACTCACCATAGCAAAAACGCCACACCAAACGGAGCCTCGGTGTCCAAATACTCTAATGAACAGAAAAAACCTCACATTTGTAAGAACAACAACACTCAAGCCTTTATCCCACCATAGTGGGGTCGGCTATATGGATCCTCAGTCGCCATTGCGCCCTAACTTTAATCATAGTCTCACTAATGCTAAGTACATCATGTCTTTCCTTATAGTTTCATTCCAAGTCTTTTTTTGGTCTACCCCTCCCCTGTTTAACATATCTAGTGACTAAACTCTCACATTTGTAAGAACATTGAAATAAATCACCATGAAAATATAAAAATGGCGGAAGAACAATACCTGTTTCGCATCAGCATTGGAAGTATACCAAAAGCCCCGAAGCCCAATTTTGGAAAGTATGCACATGACCTCAACCGCAAAATGCTACAAAAAAATTTGCATAGAATAATTTCGCATCAAATTTTACCAGAAATATGACATCCATATCAAAGGACAAAAATCTCACAAGAACGGTTTCCTTACGGATTATTAGTTGATATGAAAAGGTCCATGAAAGTGTGAGGGTCATCCATATCCCTGCATATTTGCAAAATACAAATTTGAATAAACTCTTAATTCGTATAGTGAAGGAAGAAAAAATTGAATCTCAGGAGAAATAGTAAGCAGCATAACCTTTGCCAGCGGAATAAGGCATCCCCTACTACATTCTCCCCAGTTTTACTATCAAGGGAACCGGAAACCTAGATAGATTAAGGATTGCAGATTGGAAAGAGTTCAAACGATACAGGATCAATTTAGAAATATAAAATCTTAGTAGGTGGAATGAACATTGCAGCTTTAAGGATACTGTTGCAATCAAATCCACATGAGGATCTTCCAATGGCTTCAACATAATCTTCGTGTTCAGCTGCCTTCCCTTTTCAAAGTAGTCCTCAAAAAGGCATCGTAATGCGATCTTCCCAAATAGTAGGTCATAAGCCGGAACCAGCATCCTGTTCCGCCATACACCAAATTCTGATACTTAATTTGCGCATTACAAAAACGAATTCGCCACAAATTGATTCGTAGAACGAAAATCATGTCGTTTGTGCCAGAAATCCGAGCAAAACATAGCAGCACTGGCAGAAAATTGCGGCATTGTTGATAATTCTCGTTGGATGCATGTTCGGTTGTTCCCACAAATAAGAACAGTGGGGAGCCGGTGTTTCCAAATTGTTGTGTGTTTTATAGGAACAGTTCCAGAACAATGAACGCGTGTAGAGTTTTTGTTTCTGAGAAATATAATGAGAGATAGAGAGAGCAGAGAGGGGGGGGGGGGGGGGGGGGGGGGGGGGGGGGGGGGGGGGGGGGGGAATCAAAAGATAGGCAAGCATACCTTGTGCGGGCTGCGAGAGGGGGGAAATCGAAAATGGGCGGCACCAGCACCATCGGCGGCGGCGGTTCCCTGTTCCATAAGCTCGCAAGATGATTCCCCATCTCTCTCTCTCTCTCTCTCTCTCTCTCTCTCTCTCTCTCTCTCTCTCTCTCTCTCTCTCTCTCTCTGCGAAGAAGTGGGATTTCGATCTCGGCTAGAGAGAGCGGAGGGCGTAAGAGCTTGCCATGTTTTCCCACTCAGCCCAGTTTGAGCAACCGGCTCCGCCGCTGGCGCGAGTTCGTCGGATTTTGCTTCGAGTACGGCTCTTTTATTTATTTATTTAATTTAACTTAACAGGGAGAATTATTGAGTCCATGCTTTGCTTGGAACCTAAATTGAAGCATGAGATCGTCATTTGTGCTTTTTTTTTAGGGTTGATATTAACAATTCAATTCTCGCTATTTGCACCCTAAAAATTGTAAAAATCTTAATTATATTTGCAGTCTAAGGCTTTGTTTGGGGGGACTTATTTTCACCGGTCAAGCGGTCACGACCACATGAACCGGACAATAACTAGGGTCCGGTTCATGCGGTCGTGAGCGCTTGACCGATGAAAATAAGTCCCCCAAACGAAGCCTAAATCTCGTTAATTGCACCCCATCGAATAACCCCCTCCTCTTCATCTCTCTCCTCCCGTTGCCTAAATCCTAGCCGTAGTTCTATCGGTCGCGTCGTCTTTCCCCCTCTTAGATTCATCTTCTTCAAAAAGAAGGAAATTATCTAGCGAAAATCCCAAAAAAATAGTCCGTTTTTTTTGTTAGAGGAAGGTTTGCATGTCATTTAACTTGTTTTAGAGTTGATTCATTTATGCATGTCATTTAACTTGCAAGTGTTTCATTTATTTGGGATGGGAGTGGAGTCCAAATATAATTTTGAACTACAAATAAAATTTATGGACTACGAATAGCAATGGACTGCGAATATCTAGTTCCGAATTGCTAATATCAACTCCCTATTTTATCTTAATTTTAACTACTCAACCCACACAATATCAAAGTTATTATCTGATTTGATTCGATTTAGACCACATTACGCTTACTTCGACCGCATTCAAGTTCATGCACAAATTCCCAATTGACGACACGAAACATTGGTAGGCCTATTGCAATATGACCAACTATTTCAAGCAAATGACACAACAACACACTTGTACGATATAATCTAGACCTTTCAATCACGGAGTAATTCCTCCTTGCCTGTCATTGAAAGCATGAAGCGGGCTGACAGAAATGTCAACATAAATGGAGTGTGTCGCTTAATACAAGAAGAAAAATATCGAGCACAAGTGATGAGGCAGAAGACAATGCTCCAATTAATGGCACACTTAATTTAATTACTTTAAACTCTGTGTGACACAAACTACATAATCTCTATGTACATAGATTCAAAATGTCAAATTTTAAGGCATTCGATGGGTCATATGATATGCACGAGCACGTGCCCCTGCATGCGATTTCCATCTTTGCACGAAGACTTGATTGACACCTTCATAGAATCATCATGCTTAACCGTTGACCAATTCATTGCAAATTGTCTCACAACCAAGAGTCATTTTATTTTGTTTTGTAACTTTCACTGTATTCATAG
Source organism: Dactylorhiza incarnata (assembly GCA_033032865.1). Lineage (NCBI taxonomy): Eukaryota > Viridiplantae > Streptophyta > Magnoliopsida > Asparagales > Orchidaceae > Dactylorhiza > Dactylorhiza incarnata. The sequence goes on from JAWHQI010000281.1 coordinate 163,658, forward strand.
GAGGATTTTGGGAAGAGTCATTTTATTTTGCTCTCGATAGATAGATTGTCTCGCTCTTCCACATATGAAACTTCAATATACATGCAAAAGAAAGTTTGTTGTCATAGGTTATGTTTGGCTTTTTGGCGGGCTTTCGGTGTGAGAGCAACGTCACTGACGGCGCGCCCCGGAGCGTTTATTTTCCGGCCACCGGTGGCATTTGCTCCCAATTTTTCATCGGAAACCAAGAAATCTCTCCGTCTCCCTTCCACATGTGGGGTTGGCTGCCTCAGCAGAAGCCCACACGAGAGCCAAACAAAGCCTTAATTGTGTTTAACGGTAATGATTTTGAATTAATAATCTATTTATGTGTTGGTAAAACTAAAAGAATGATTTTTCACTTAATAAACAATTCATTTATATATATCCTAACGGCTGTATTGCAGCAATCAATCATGATGAGTGAATTAGAGGAGATTTATTCCCTGAGCATTAATCAAAGTCAGATTTTTTAACAGTCCCCACGTTGTCGGAATATGTGCAGGTCATCACCGGCACCGCACACCTTTTCTTTTGCTCGTTAGAAGGGGAAAGTGGAACTTTCTCTTCTTCCTCATCTACTCCTCTCTCAATCTCACTCGAAGAACTCACTGGAACTTCCACTTACAGCTCTTCTTCCTCACTTGCGGATCTCAGCACACTACAGATAAGTATTCTCACGCCGAAATCTCTTCCTCTCCTTCCAAACGGCCCTATTTCGCCCTCTCATGGGTTTCCCGTATGTTCCCGTTCTTATCCTTCTTCTCATCTTCAACCCCTTTCTTCTTCTTCCTTCTGTATCCGGTCTCAGCGCCGAAGGCCTTTCTCTCCTCAAATTCAGGGATTCCATTTCCCAGGACGCGGAAAACTCCATGACCAACTGGAACTCTTCTTCTCAGGACCCGTGCTCTTGGAACGGCGTCACCTGCGAAGATGGAAAAGTTGTCTCCCTCAGCATTCCCAAAAAAAGTCTTCTAGGCCTTCTCCACCCTTCGCTCGGCTCTCTTCGTTCTCTGCGGCACATCAATCTCAGAAACAACAAGCTATTTGGGCCTCTTCCGCACGAGATCTTCTCTCCTCGTGGCCTTCAAAGCCTGGTTCTGTTCGGCAATAACTTCACCGGATCAATTCCTTCGGAGATTGGCGCTCTCTCCTTCCTCCAAGTCTTAGACCTCTCCCAGAACTCCTTCTCCGGTTCTTTGCCCAATTCATTCACAAACCTGACGAGATTGAAAACGCTTTATTTGAGCCACAACAGTTTCAGCAGTTCTCTTCCCATCGGTTTTGGAAGCATTTTGCTTTCTCTGGAAGAACTGAACCTCTCCTTTAACAAATTCAACGGCTCTATTCCTGGTGACATTGGGAATCTCTCGAATCTCCATGGAACCGCTGATTTCTCCCATAATCTCTTTTCCGGGTTGATTCCGGAGAGCTTCGGTCGTCTTCCCGAGAAGGTTTATATAGATCTTTCTTACAATAATCTCACTGGCCCAATACCACAGAGTGGTGCTTTGGAGAATAGAGGGCCAACTGCTTTTATTGGAAATCCTGGCCTCTGCGGCCCTCCTCTGAAGAATCCATGCTCTTTCGGATTACCTTCAACCGATCCCTTTTTGCCTAAAGACAACTACACAGCTCCTCCTTCCATTAATTACAGCGGAACTATCGGCAGAAGAAGGGGGCTGACCCGGAGGGAAGTAGCCGCCATAGTAGTGAGTGATGTTGTCGGGATTTGTATGATTGCTTTGGTTTTCTTCTACTGCTACTGTAGGGCAATGGGGTTGAAGATGAAACACGATTCGCTGCCTACTGAGAAAGTTTCAAAGGCGAAAAAGGAATGCATGTGCTTTAGGAGGGACGAATCCGAGACGGTGTCCGAGAACGTGGAGCATCTCGATCTCGTTCCACTGGACGCCCGCGTGAGCTTCAGTCTGGACGAGCTCTTGAAGGCCTCGGCTTTTGTTCTCGGGAAGAGCGGAATTGGAATTGTGTACAAGGTCGTGTTAGACGACGGGCTGACATTTGCCGTTCGAAGGTTGGGGGAAGGAGGGTTGCAGAGGTTTAGCGAGTTTAAGAACGAGGTGGAGGCCATTGGGAAGGTCAAGCATCCTAACATTGTTGCTCTGAGAGCTTATTATTGGTCTGTTGAAGAGAAATTGCTTGTTTATGACTATATACCAAATGGCAAGCTTTCTGCAGCAATTCATGGTATGAACTTTGTAGGTCTAAATGCATAATTCTATCCAAAAGATTTGGAAATGTATTACCAGAAAAAAAAATTCATGCTTATTTGCACAGGAGTATGATTATTTCATCAAATCAAAACATTTACAGTAGGGATCAAGTTCCAGTTACATCAATATTATGCTATTTCTATTTCTTCTTGTTATAATGTTATATAACTGTATTATGTTATTCATCATTATGTTCATATTTATTTGTTAATTTTGAACAATCAAATCCTTTTTTATTTAAGATGAATTTTTTTATTTGAAGACATTTGTAAATAACATTTCTTATAAGGATTTTTGGCAGTAAGCACCCCCCCAATTAGGTGTGTTTGGCACTTTGCACCCTAAAGATTGTGTTGACACATTGCAAATCTTTAGGGTGCAAAGAGCTAAACCCCCCTAATTGGGGCCTGGGGGGTGCTTAGCGCCAAAAATCCTTTCTTATAATGACATTTATGTTCTAAATTAGTGACTTCTAATGTCATAAATTTCTGATTTAAAGGTACATTTGCATAATTTCATCATGAACAAGATAATGTTTCAATTCATTAATGTAACCATAACCATTGTATGTTCATCACATTGATATGTTTTCAGGTAGAGGTTCCATGGCTTCCCAGCCGCTGACATGGGAGATGAGGCTAAAAATCATTCGAGGAATCGCCAAGGGGTTAACTTTCCTACACGAGTTCAGCCCAAAGAAGTATGTCCACGGAGATCTCAAACCCGGCAACATACTTCTCGGTCAAAACATCGAACCTTACATCTCCGACTTCGGTCTTGGCCGCCTCGCTAACATCGCCGGCTCGTTCCCATTGCTGCAGTCGAACAGAATCACGGCGGAGAAGCATCACAAGGAGCTATCCGATATCTCGGCGAGCCCACTCATAAGCTCTTCTTCGTGCTACCAAGCTCCCGAAGCTTTGAAGATCCTGAAACCATCTCAGAAATGGGACGTTTACTCCTACGGCGTCTTATTACTCGAACTGATCTCCGGCAGATCTCCGGTGGTACTACTCGAGACCTCGGATATGGATTTGGTTCAGTGGGTTCAGTTCTGCATTGAAGATAAGAAGCCCCTTTCGGATGTTCTCGATCCTTTCCTGGCTCACGAGCCCGACAGGGATGACGAGATTGTTGCGGTTCTTAAGATTGCTTTGGCGTGCGTTCAGACTAATCCCGAGAGACGGCCTTCGATGAGGATGATCGTGGATGCGCTCAACAGGATAAGCAACACGAGCTAGTGATCCGAATCCTTCGTTCGCGGAGTATTCCGAACGAATATTTAAGCAACTTGTAAGGTATGAGGCTGTACTTATGTTTAGTTTACTAGTTTTATGTAGGACTTGTATCTTCATTGAAGTTTGCAAAAGTTTATCCATGTTTACTTCCATTAATCAATTGATGAAGGTTTTTTTAACTTAAAAAATTGTCTTCTTTTAGATGTTGCATGAAGGAATTAAAGTACTAACAGCCAACAAATTAATGTGGCTAATAAATTTGAGGATGCTATTAATTTGTCATGTTAGTGTCCTCATTTTTAGGGTCGTTATTTAGGGTTATTATAACGTTTCATGTCTTTTATTCATGTAGGGTATTTTGATAATTGTCAGATGTCTTGTAATTTCTATTTAACATTATGAATGAAATTAATCAAGTTCTATTCCTCTCTCTAGTTCTCTCTTCCTCAATTTCTAGGGTTAGGCCTGAGCACGGCTCCCCTTCTTCCTTTCCCCCTTGCATTCTCCGCGGGTAGAGCTCGTGATGCAGGACGTCGGGGCCCCGAAAACAGGCGCGGAGACGGGTTGGGGTGCCCGGACTGCAGTCCTTCTGGCAGGCGTGCTTGGTCGTGGTCCGCTAGCTGGTGTGATGCCAGGGGTTGCGGTCGGGGCCCGACGTCCTGCATCAGCTCGGCTCCCCTTGTATCTCCGTCTCCACTGCACACTTCAGTTTACCGAATCACGAGTATCATAAGACGCGTTACATTGTATTCGAACTATTCAAGAAGCTTCGTAGAATGATACAAATCAAAATTATGAAATGACAACAAACTTAAAGTAGGAGATATTTATAGGGGAAATTATTATTTGTTGTAACTAGAAAATGGAAAGGGGTGAGATTTAAATTATCTATAATATATATTAAATGAATTATCATATATAGTGGTGATCGAAGAAAATAATAGTGACATAATCAAATTCTTCCTAGCCGTCCAATTATTTTATAATCCTATTACTACTATCAAATAAAATAAAAGGAAAAAAAACATAAAATAAGAGTTTTAAAAATATTTAAGCTTCTTTCTCTCCTGGCCTTTTTGTCTGGATTTATCTTCACCTCGTGAACGCAATGGAGACGGCGTGCTTCTTTTCACGTTGCCGATTGGTCGGACCGTAAATCGGGCTACAAACCAGTGCAACTAGGCTTAAGAACTGCTCGGAAACCGGAGAACCATCGGTCGAACCGCTAAACTGGCACACAGGACCAGGTGGTTCTCAGATTTTAGCTCTAAATGGTGTTTTTCTTAAAAGAGAAATTCATTATATGGTTTTTTACAGGTGCTAAGAGGAAACTATAAGCAACATTATAGTAAAAAAATTTATATCTATTGGTTCTTCTATTTTTGAACCAACTTGACAATACCAGGCCTTCGTTTGGCGCGGTTTTTTTGCTCCGGTGAGTTTGGACAAAAACGCCACCATTATAGAATGCATGTTTGGCAAGACAATGGTTATGACCACCGCCAAGAAAAGAAAACTAGTTTTGAACATAAAAGTGGATGAAGTTCCTTAGGCGAGGCCGGGCGTTCACGAACGATGGTTCACGACCGCCACCACCGTGCTAGATCTGAGATAGACTTTGGCTTCGTTTGGCACGGTGCTGGCGGTCGTGAACGCCGTGGTCATGAACCCGTCGTTCGTGAACGTCCGACCTCACCTAAAAAAATTCATGCATTTTATGCTCAAAACTAGTTTATTTTCTTTATAGCGGTCATAACCTTTGTCTTGCCAAACATACATTCTATGATATGACGTTTTTGACCAAACTCACCGGAACAAATAAGCCACGCCAAAAGAAGCCTTAGGCTCCGTTTGGGGGGACTTATTTTCACCGGTCAAGCGGTTACGACCGCATGAACCGGACCTTAATTGAGGTCCGAGGTCCGGTTCATGCGGTCGTAACCGCTTGACCTGTGAAAATAAATCCCCCCAAAAGGAGCCTAGTCACTTCTTATTAAAAAGTATAGCTTTTAATACCAAGTAGTCACAATCAAAATACTTCAACTGCTGCAACATCATAATCAAATACTGTGAACGTAATCAAAAGCCTTAGTCATAATCAAATACTGTAGTCGTAATCAAAAGCCTTAGTCATAGTTATTTAGGCTTCGTTTGGATCGACGGCGGGAGCGGGAAGAAAAGCCGCAGGGTTTCGAATCGGAGGTGGGGAGGCGGGGCTGGAGACGCTGCGGTCCGCGGCTTTTGCGAAGGGTTTGCGGGAGCAAACGCCACCGCCGGCGCGCGCGCGTTTGTTTTCCCGCTATGCGGTGGCGGTTGCTCCCCCACCGGCGCTCAAACGCCGCCCCAAACGAATCCTTAGTGTCTATGCAACTCATTTCTTCTCTAGCTCTTCAATCCACATACTCATCATTGTACTTTCGCTTTATGTTCATTAATGTGAGACACATTTTCCCTTTATAAATTTGTATTGGGTGTTTTGCTCTGTTTATATTTAATGTGCAATTAAATAGGTCTTTATATATATATATATATGGATGGAGAATTTTGATTTTTCTTGACTTTTCAAAAATTGTCGATGTCATAGGTGATAATTGTCGAGTAATAGAAAAGAGAGATAAGTTATACCGCAGCACTGATAGCGTAGCTATCGCCGCCTCATAGCTTCTTAATTTAACGCAGCTTTTTGCTCCGGTGAGTTTGGACAAAAACTCAATTATCATAGAATGTTTGGCATGACAGGTTATGACCGCTACCAAGAAAATAAACTAGTTTTGAGCATAAAATGCATGAAATGTTTTAGGTGAGGTCGGGCGTTCACGAACGACGGTTCATGACCACCGTGTTCACGACCGCCAACACCGCACCAAACGAAGCCTAAATCTTTCTCTCGTGGCTGTTTTTCCTGGATATATGTTATCTCAACTCGTGAAGGTATTGGAGAAGCCATGAAAAAACAAGCTTAATACTCTTTCATGGCTGTTTTAATAGTTATCTTCACCTTGTGAAGGTAATGTACGCCAAAGCTATGAGGGGACCTTGAATAGAACAAACCTCTTTCTCTCACGGCTGTTTTAACCTTTTTCTTTTATCTCGATTTATCTTCGCCCCATGAATGGGCGAAATATCTGCCGTCCGGTCACCGGTTCATTTTTCCCCTCCGTTTTTTATTTATTTTTGATCTCTCCCATTCATCAGAAATTCCTGCGAATCTTTAAAGACAGGTAAACTTGAAAAGAATAGTTTTTTTCTCATGTGTTGCTACCTGGATCTATCTTCACCGGTTCACAAAGGTTTAGGGTTTGTTGGGTGCTGTGTTTTCGCTCTAGCGCGTTCTGACCAAAACAACATCGCCATTTACATTTGTTTGGCGCAACAACACTGTCACCATAGAAAAACCTCACTTTGAAGTTTAGGCCGGGCATTCGGGAACTTTGGTTTGTGATTGTTGTGTGAAACAACAGCCGTGCCAAACAGACTCTTACAGACAGAGAAGCCATTAGGGGACCTTGAAAAGGATGAGCTTTTCTCTCTCATGGCTGTGTTGCCTGGATTTATATTCATCCCATCATGGAGTTTAGAGAGAGGCCATGGGGGACCTGAAAAAAAAAACAAGTTTCTTTCGCTTATGGCCGTGTTACTGCTGGATTTATCTTCACCCCGATCATGGAGGTAAGGGTTTGTTACGTTTGGCACGATGTTTTTGCTCCGATAAGTTTGGAGAAAAACTCCAATGTCATTGTTACGTTTGGCACAATGTTTTTGCTCCGATAAGTTTGGAGAAAAACTCCAATGTCATAGAATGTGTGTTTGGCTTGACAACTGTTACGACCGCCGCCAAGAAAAAATTACTAGTTTTGAACATAAAATGGATGAAATTCCTTAGCTGAGGTCGGGCGTTCATGAACGACATTCACGTCCATGGAGTTTAGAGAGGCCATGGGGGACCTGAAAAAAAAAACGAGTTTCAGTTTCTTTCGCTTATGGCGGTGTTACTACTGGATTTATCTTCACCCCGATCATGGAGGTAAGGGTTTGTTACGTTTCGCATGATGTTTTTGCTCCGATGTGTTCGGACAAAAATATCACCGTCATTTTACATCTGTTGGCACGACAACACCGTCATAGCAGAAAAACCTCACTTTGAACTGAAATGCAGAGCAGGTTCCGTTTGGCGTTTTTGCCCGGGTAAGTTTGGAGAAAAACTCCATTGTCATAGAATGTATGTTTGGCTTGACAACTGTTATGACCGCCGCCAAGAAAAAATTACTAGTTTTGAACATAAAAGTGGATGAAATTACTTAGGTGAGGTCGGGCTTTCACACGAACGGCATGTAGGGAAACACACGCGGAGCAAACACGAAAAACACACAAGAAACACAGAAAATAAAGAAACAAAAACAAAGAAGATTTTAACGTGAAAAAACCCCAAATCCGGGGGAAAAATCACGATCCACTCACGCCACAAAAACTACTGAAGAAATTCCAGAGTACAAGCAATACACCGTCACTGAGCCGTCTCTCCCTTCTCTCGTTTTCTTACGAGAAAAAATCACAAACCCTAGGCCAAAAACGGGCCTAATAATATACCCCACAGCACATGAAGAGAAAAATTACATAAATATGAGTGTCCAGTACTTCCAAGTCAGTTCATAACCATCGCGTTCACGACCGCCACCGCCGCCCCAAACAGAGCCAGAGATTACTGTGTTCACTGCTGCGACAACCGCTTCAAACAGACAGTCGGAGAGACCTTGAAAAGAACGAGCTTTTCTCTCTCATGCATGTGTTGCCTGGATTTATCTTCATCCCGTCCATGGAGGCTAGAGAGAGAAGCCATGGGGGACCTTGAAAAGAACAAGCTTTTCTCTTTCATGGCTGTTCTATCTGGATCTATGTTCCGCACGTGAACTTAATGAGAAGCCACGGTGAGCCATTGCTGCTGTACTGAAAGTAACTTTGTCGTTGCTGTTTCCATTTTTTTTACTGCTGCTTTTAGTCACAGGTTTGATAACCTACTGTGATTTGTGGACAACCCCGTGTTTGTTGAGTTGGCTCATCAAGCCATCAGGTGATCCGGAGCGAGAAGTGGCGTGTCAGCCGGGCGAGTGGCGAGACTCGGCTCGCACTCGCCTCTAGCGGGCACTCGCCCCCAGCTCGGTGCGAGTGGCGAGTCCCAGCTCCGCCACTCTGGCGAGTCGGCTCAGGGCAGCTTGGACTCGCCTGTTTGGTTGGTGGTCTGTTCTTACCAGGTGACCCTATTTTTGTCTGCAGTTAGTCATTCCAAACAGCGGGATTTCGCTGTTGGCAGACCAATTTGGGCTGTTTTAGTAAAACCAAGAGGCGGGATTCAGCTATCCGCAGACTGTTTTAAGAAAACTATAAATAGACCCCAAGTGCACCTTTGGAGAGCATCTCACAAAAGCTTCTCTCTTCTCTGGTTTGCTTTGGTCGGTCAGAGAGTCCATTTTTGCTACTCACCGTGGTTTCCGGGTGGGAAGGCCCCGCTTTCTGGCACTCTCCAAGGTGCCCAGCTCAGCAAATGGCTTGTGAGGGGAAGTTCTTTAGATCTTCCCGATTAGTGGCGAGACCTCCTCGTTGCAGCTCGCGTGTCTATTCTTAGTTTTCCACCCTTTGTGAGTGAGTTTTTTTGTCCTGAGTGCTCGGTCTAGAGATTGAGCTCATGAGAAGTAAGAACAAACTACACCAGTCTGAATTCCTCTCGAGCCGTGGTTTCCGGGCTCAGAGGTTGATCCGTGGTTTCCTGGTTCAACAATTTGTATGCCCGATTTTTCTTTTGAAGGTCGCTGAATCTCATTCGGAATATCCATGAAATTACTCGGAATAATTTTTTTGGTTCAGTTCTGTTGCGGAAATACGAAAGAACGAAGAATGAAACATAAATCAAACAATCAAAGGTGATACGGATTTACGTGGTTCGCCCGAAAGTGGGCTACATCCACGGGCAGCAGCCGTCAGATCTTTCACTATCCAGAGCAGATACGATTATAGAGAGAGAGGGAAGTTTTCAGAATTCAGATTTCTCAATACCCAAAGTCAAGAATAACCATGAGATATAACACTTCGTACAATTACGAGAAAAGTGTTTTGAGAGCTTTTTGATCCGCCGGTCCAACGCGGCTTTTTAAAAATTGCATTCTATGCTTTCGATTTTTTCAGTTTTATTCGAGGGTGTACAACCCCCATATCCATCGAGTGAGGCCCAGCGTGGAGGGCCGCCGAGACGTGTCAACTAGACCCGAGGGGTTTTTTAGACCTTTGGGGTATCGCCCGGCGATACCCCCGTAGGTCTCACCCAGCTTGGTTACGAGTAGGGGGGGGGGGGGGGGGGGGGGGGGGGTGCGGCGGCAAGGCCGACACCCGCCCCGGGTCCATCTCCTGGCAGAGCTCGCCCATGCGAGACCTCTCTTAGGTCTCGCCCGGCGAGATTAAGCCCCCAGGAGGGGGGGAGGTGCGGCCTCCTGCCGCACCCCCGGGCCCGAGAGCCCAGCTCGCCGCGCGAGCTGGGAGGTGCGAGGTGCGGCCTCCTGCCGCACCCACCAGCCAAGATCCCAGCTCGCGCGGCGAGCTGGGAGAGGCGGGGTGCGGCCTCCTGCCGCACCCGCCGGCCGAGATCCCAGCTCGCGCGGCGAGCTGGGAGAGGCGGGGTGCGGCCTCCTGCCGCACCCGCCGGCCGAGGTCCCAGCTCGCGCCGCGAGCTGGGAGAGGCGGGGTGCGGCCTCCTGCCGCACCCGTCGGCCGAGGTCCCAGCTCGCGGCGCGAGCTGGGAGAGGAGGGGTGCGGCCTCCTGCCGCACCCGCCGGCCAAGGTCCCAGCTCGCGCGGCGAGCTGGGAAGGGCGGGATGCGGTCCCCTACCGGCACCCGTCCCGGACCTCCGGGGGTAGTTTCGTCTTTTGCCCCCAAGGGTGAAATTACCACCTTGCCCCCGGCTTGACGTTTTCTATTGGTCATGGGCATTTGGTCCGAGGGGTCTTTTCGACATTTCAGCGTTGGGACTCGGAAAACCTATAAATAGACCCTGAGGGGCACCAAAGAGAGGGGACCCGGGTGGATTTCCAAATTTCGGATCTTCTTCCCTGAGAGCTCTTGACTTTTTGAGCTCTCCTTTGGTGCCTCTGGTTCTGCATTGGCTAGGGAGGGGAAGATCTCTCGGGTCTTCCGGGTGTGTGGTGGGACCTCCTCGCTGTAGCCTAGGGTCCGTTTCCAAGTCCAAGTGCTCTTGCCTAGAGAGTTGGCTCGAGGGAAGTAGGTGTGAGACCACCCCTTTTTTGGGACCCCGAACTCCACGGAGACCGAGTTGTCGGTTTCAACATTTTTGGTGCGGTGAGCGTGGAGGGGAAGATCTCAGGCAGCAGGAAGGAAGGAGGAGGGAAGAGCAGAGGGGTCAAGGGTACCAGGGACCCCAGGGGGGTCAGGAGCAAGGGAGGGGTCTCGCCCAAGGAGGGGGAAACTTCTACGGAGGCCAAGGGAGGCCCAACCCTCCTCTTTGGAGACAGGCCCCTAGGCAGCTCCTACCCCCACCAGCTCAAGCTATGGCGATTCGAAGAGGAAGAGGAGTTGAAGCAAGAGACATCCCAGCCCGTAGGAGAAAGGGGGGGGGGGGAGGGCGGTGCCATACTGCGACTACCACCAAGCAGAGGGGCATGCAACAACTACCTGCCCAGAGTTCTTGGAAGTGAGAGAGGCGAGAGGTCAGACACAACAGCAGCCGCCGGTGCGGATTGAAGAAGTTCCACCTGGAGCAGTGGTGGACGATGACATCTGCGAGGACCGAACTGACGTAGGAGCCAAAGGACGGGTCGCGGTAATCCACGGGGGGGTAGGGATCGAGGCCACTCGTAAGGCAAGCCTCCACTCCGTATTTCGACGCAGCGTCGCTTCAACGTCACAGGACCCACCTCCCGAGGAGAAAATCACTTTTTCAAGCAAGGACATGCCAGAACACGAGGATCCATTCTGTGATGCGCTAGTCATTCAGACAGCCATCGAAGGTTACACTGTCTCTCGGATCCTCGTTGACAACGGGAGCTCTGTCAACGTCATTTTCAAGAATGCATTTGATGAGTTGAAGGTGGAGGCAAGGAGGGTGCTGGCCTCAGATGGGGCCTTGTTTGGATTCTCCGGAGAAAGGAAAGAGGTAGAGGGTGGAGTTGGACTCCAAGTGACGATGGGGGGAGGTTCAAGGAATTGTCGGTTCGTCATAGTTGACGCTCCTAGCAGTTATAATGCCATCTTCGGAAGACCCCTCATCAGCGCCTTCCGATGCGTACCATCATCCTTCCACCAGTGCCTCAAGTTCAACACTGGAGGAACCCAAGTCAGGATCCGCGGAGACCCCAGGATGGCGAGGCACTGCTACGTCACAGCCGTCAACAGCATCTCTTGGCAAGCAGGGGCGGAGGAGATGGAGAAAATCATGGAGAGCATGAGCCAGATGGGAGTGGCAGGAGAAGCAGAGGAATGATCATCTCGCGCAAAGCGGCCTGAGCGGCGAGTGCCATGGGGGGGGGGGGGTATGTTGTGTTTATTTTTTGTTTTTTGTTGTTTTCCTTTGTAGGAAGTTCTACCCCTCGCTGGTTGGGCCAGGAGGTTTTGACAAGGGAAATCCCCCCATTAGATGGATGAAGTTATTTTGCTTATATGATTAGTAAGTTGCCATCGAGATGTCCTCCTCACTCCAGGCTCTCACTAGCTGGGTGGGTCGAATGATCCTCAGAAGGAAGAGCTTGCCATCGAGATGTCCTCCTCACTCCAGGCTCTCACTAGCTGGGTGGGTCGAATGATCCTCGGAATGAAGAGCTTGCCATCGAGATGTCCTCCTCACTCCAGGCTCTCACTAGCTGGGTGGGTCGAATGATCCTCGGATAGGTAAGTTCAACGCCGAGATGTCCTCCTCACTCTAGGCTCTCACTAGCTGGGTGGGTCGAATGATCCTCGGATGGGTAAGTTCAACATCGAGATGTCCTCCTCACTCCAGGCTCTCACTAGCTGGGTGGGTCGAATGATCCTCGGATGGGTAAGTTCAACGCCGAGATGTCCTCCTCACTCCAGGCTCTCACTAGCTGGGTGGGTCGAATGATCCTCGGATGGGTAAGTTCAACGCCGAGATGTCCTCCTCACTCCAGGCTCTCACTAGCTGGATGGGTCAAACGTGCCTCGGGAGCGAGGTTCTGCCCCCCCCCCCCCCCCTCGATGGATATTTGGGCTTGGACTTTTCTTCCCGAGGTTGTGCCAACCTCGCAAAGAGCGGGGATTGTGTACAACCCACATATCCATCGAGTGAGGCCCAGCGTGGAGGGCCGCCGAGACGTGTCAACTAGACCCGAGGGGTTTTTTAGACCTTTGGGGTATCGCCCGGCGATACCCCCGTAGGTCTCACCCAGCTTGGTTAGGAGTAGGGGGGGGGGGGGCGGCGGCAAGGCCGGCACCCGCCCCGGGTCCATCTCCTGGCAGAGCTCGCCCAGGCGAGACCTCTCTTAGGTCTCGCCCGGCGAGATTAAGCCCCCAGGAGGGGGGAGGTGCGGCCTCCCGCCGCACCCCCGGGCCCGAGAGCCCAGCTCGCCGCGCGAGCTGGGAGGTGCGAGGTGTTGGATCGTATGACGCCCTTAGAGGGGGGTGAATAAGGGTGTGTTTAAATTTGTAATTTTTTCTTAATAATTTTAGACAAATTTACTTTAATAAAAAGTTACTTAAAAATAATTTTAAACCAATGCAATTTTTTGTATAACACCAAACACAAATTTCTAAGATAAAGATTTAAGCACACAAATTTGCAATTAGTGAAAGGATCATAATTTTATATATCATGAAATTTGCATACAAATAAAAATGATCTTAACAATGCTTAAGATCAAGGCACAATTATGATAATAAAAATACAATAATTTTGGTTTACCAATCCTTCTCCCAAGGATCGGAAGGCTATCGCTTGTCTCTCCCAAGATCAAGCCCAAACCTATCCTCTAGATCTTCCCAAGATCTAAACGTAGCACACAAGGCCACGATTTCCCACCAAGCCACGCAAGGACTTGGACGCTCCGCACAAGGAAGCGATTTTCCCCTAAGCCGCGCAAGGACTTAGACGCCGCACGCAAGACGACGATTTCTTTCCCAATACAAAATGAAATATGAGTAAATGAAAATACAATATGAAAAAGACAACTCCCTAGAAATTCAGATCTCTGAATGGATTGTTGAAGCCTCGAGATGATCGTTGATGTAGAAGCGCGCCCGATCTCGTCTTCAATCTTCAGTCCTTCTTTGCACAAATGGGAGTTGAGGAGGTTCTGGAGCTCTCTGGTTTGTATGCACTCAGGAAGGGACTGGAATTCTCAAAAGCTTAGAATGCACGAACCAAAGGAACCATTTTATAGAATTTCACTGTCGCCTGGGCGACAGTGACTGTCGGAATTTTCCGACAGCGCTAAACTGCCGCTGTCGTGTCGTCGAGCCGTCGTGCGGGCAGTTGCTGGAATCGTGGAGCTGTCGCCTGGGCGACATCGATGTCGGATTTCCGACAGCGCAAAACCGCCGCTGTCGTGGGTGAAGTCGTGGGCAGTTGATGTAACCGCTGAGCTATCGCCTGGGCGACATCGCTGTCGGATTTCCGACAGCTCAAAAACTGCCGATCGCTGTTGTAACCTCTCTGCTGTCGCCTGGGCGACAGTGGCTGTCGGAATTTTCCGACAGTGAAATTTTCCCACTATCAATTTTTGCTCCAAGAGAAATGTGAATATTGCATACCTGTTATCTGCACATCATTAACAAAAATAGAATAAAATACAAACGAGACTTTGTTATTATCAAACCGGAGGAGTGCGAAACGCATGCTCCAACACGAGGTGCGGCCTCCTGCCGCACCCACCAGCCAAGATCCCAGCTCGCGCGGCGAGCTGGGAGAGGCGGGGTGCGGCCTCCTGCCGCACCCGCCGGCCGAGATCCCAGCTCGCGCGGCGAGCTGGGAGAGGCGGGGTGCGGCCTCCTGCCGCACCCGCCGGCCGAGGTCCCAGCTCGCGCCGCGAGCTGGGAGAGGCGGGGTGCGGCCTCCTGCCGCACCCGCCGGTCGAGGTCCCAGCTCGCGCCGCGAGCTGGGAGAGGAGGGGTGCGGCCTCCTGCCGCACCCGCCGGCCAAGGTCCCAGCTCGCGCGGCGAGCTGGGAAGGGCGGGATGCGGTCCCCTACCGGCACCTGTCCCGGACCTCCGGGGGTAGTTTCGTCTTTTGCCCCCAAGGGTGGAATTACCACCTTGCCCCCGGCTTGACGTTTTCTATTGGTCATGGGCATTTGGTCCGAGGGGTCTTTTCGGCATTTCAGCGTTGGGACTCGGAAAACCTATAAATAGACCCTGAGGGGCACCAAAGAGAGGGGACCCGGGTGGATTTCCAAATTTCGGATCTTCTTCCCTGAGAGCTCTTGACTTTTTGAGCTCTCCTTTGGTGCCTCTGGTTCAGCATTGGCTAGGGAGGGGAAGATCTCTCGGGTCTTCCGGGTGTGTGGTGGGACCTCCTCGCTGTAGCCTAGGGTCCGTTTCCAAGTCCAAGTGCTCTTGCCTAGAGAGTTGGCTCGAGGGAAGTAGGTGTGAGACCACCCCTTTTTTGGGACCCCGAACTCCACGGAGACCGAGTTGTCGGTTTCAACAGAGGGTTTACTAAAAACACGCCCCGATCATTCACGATCTGTCTTTCTTCCTTCTCGCCAATGCGAAGGTTTTCTTCTTCCATTCGCGATTCTTCACCCATTCGCGATCTTTGCTTATCGATGCTAACCATTTGTAACTTATTTATTTATGATTTATAATATTTACTTATCTATGCGATAAATGATTAGCATAAAATAATTTTTTATTATTAAAAAAAAACAATTATCAATTAAAAAGTTGATCCTCTCCACAGAAAAATGTAAAATATTTTTTTGAAAAACAATTAAATGGAGATTTTCCGAACTATCTATAGTTTTTCCAAACATTTTTTTTTAGAATATACTTTTTTTGGAAAGGTGTATATAGCATGGAATTAAAAAACAAAAAGAAAAGAACCAAAACTACAGCATACTCTCTAAGTCTGCATGAACAAGCTCGGCAAACTCAGTATGGGTGCTATCAGCGACCAGCCAAACAAAATTTCCCCGAAGGGCAAAACGCGCGCAAAAATCAGCAACCTGATTGGCCTCCCGGCCAATATGCTGGAACCGAAGTTGGGGAAAGCCGCTCAGAAATGAGAAGTCCTCGTCGACATCCACTGTCACGCTCCAGTCACCCCGTCTCATCCCAGCAGCACAGCTATCCATAAGGGCCAGACAGTCGCCCTCTACAATAGCTCCGCGAATCCCATATAAAGAAGGTGTAATCAGATCCTTCAGCGCCAAGATCGCCGCCAGCTCCACTCCCCCAGGATCCCAATGCAGCATCGAGGTCCCAGCAGCAAAGACAATAGTACCCCAATCGTCACGAGCCACCATCCCAAGCCCAGCAAGCCCAGACGAGGAAAGAGAACCATCCACATTGAACTTTAACCATCCAGGGGGCGTGGAGGGGGGGGGGCACCAAGAGAGTGGTGTCGACAGCCGGTGAGGCTGGGTGGTACCCCAGTGCCCCTGTGGTGGTAGAGTTCGCAAAATGGAGAGGTTCTCAACGATGGTTGCCGCCATAACCGTAAAGGTCGCCACCTCCCCATGGTGGACCTTGGCGTTGCGGCCACGCCATACTTGTTAAACCGCACAGCAAAAAACCCGCGCCGTTCCAAGAGCACCGACAGAGGCGGCGGAGATAAACGCACGCGCAGTCTACCAACTGGAGAAGGAGGGAAAGTTGTAGCCCCATCGCCGAAGAGCGGCCCGGATGGCCAAAAGACAGCAGCAGTCCGAGACCAGATGATCCCGGGTCTCCTCTAAAGTGCAGCCCCAAGGACATCCACACTCAGCAGTAAGACCCCGACGGGCAAGCCACGCACGGGTAGGGATAACATCCCAGAGGATCCGCCACCAAAACATCCGCTCCCGCGGGTGAAGCTTCAGCTTCCGAAGCCAGCTGCAATTCGTACGAGCCCCATCAAACTGGGCCATGAATGCAAGGGAGGCAACAGATCGGTCGCTGAGGCAGGTGCAAAGCTCTAGCCTGTCCTGGGGAAGCGAGCTGTGAGTCGGGATCTGGAGGACGGTCTCAACAAGATCCGGCCCAAAAAATTGAGACAGGGCGGAAGCATCCCAACCTCCACCAGGTAACACAAAAAGCAGACACCTGGATCAACTCCAGCGCGCCGCAGTTAGGAAAAGTGGGCCACCGGGACAGAGGTCGGTCGAGTATCCAAGCGTGTGCGAGCACATCCACAGAATCCTCATCCGCAATCTTCCACCGAAGAAGAGGCCGAAGGCACTCTGCCCCATCCCTGATGAGCCGCCACACTGGGGAGTCACGCCGAGTGATCCCATCCCGCCAAAGACGGCCAGTGTACCGAGCAGAAATCAGCCTGTGAAAAAGGGACGAGCCCGGCTGCATCAACTCCCAGGCGAACTTTGCCCGCACGTGTATGGATAGAAAATGACGGCCGTGCTCGGATCCCAATCAATGCCGATATAAATAGATCAATATTAAAGGCAGACCTATTTTGGTTATGTGCACCCACTTAGTAAACAAAAATAAGCCTACTAAGTCAAATCCTTCTCATAAAAATTCCTCCTACACGCAGGCAACCCTAAATCATCGATCATTTCCTCCTCCTTATCGCTCGACGCAGGCAGCCGGCGGAAGGACTTCCGTCGATTCCAGTCACCACATCCTTCAGCGATTCCGGGCGCCGCACAAATATAATTTAGTGGTGTGCACATAACGTTTGGGTGCACATAGTCAAATTTGATGTGCACATAACAATGCTCTATAAATATAGGCAATTGTTATAAGCACACGATGAACTCGGAAGCGTTCTGAGCGCACGATGAACGCGGAAGTGTAATGAGCGCGCGATGAACGCGGAAGCGCTTGGCTCGCACCAATTTTTATGAGTTATTACGCGCCTTTTGAAAATACGCCTTGTACATACATTTTTAGGAAAAGTGTTCAACACGAAAATTGTAGATCTCGTCGAGATCTACAACTTTCATGTTGAACACTTTTCCTAAAAATGCATGTATAAGGCGTATTTTCAAAAATTCGCTATAGTTACGATCAGGGCGATAATACGCCTTGTGCGCGCATTTTTAGGAAAATTGTTCAACATGAAAGTTGTAGATCTCGACGAGATCTACAATTTTTGTGTTGAACACTTTTCCTAAAAATGCATGTATAAGGTGTATTTTCAAAAGACGTGTAATAACTCGTAGAAATTGGTGTGTGAATAGCCAAAACTGGTGTGCTTATAACAATTGCCTAAATATATGGCAAAATACTAATTTCATTCTTTAACCTTTAGTCTCTTTAATATTTCAGTCCTAAATCTTTAATTTTGATCAAATCAGTCATCAACTTTATCATAATGTCTCATTTCAGTCCTAAATAAACGGGATTTCCTTTTCCATCAAAGGAATTGAACGCATTTCTTGATGTTGCCGGGAAGGACGTTGCTGGACTTGAGGTTGCCGTGGGGGATGACGTCGGAGCTGAGCTCCGAGTGTAGGTATAGCAACCCGCTTGCTATTCCTCAGAGTATTCTGAGCATCGTCGGCCAATTCAGCGCGGTGTGGTCCGTTCCTCGGTACCCTGCCATGAATAGATCTCTGTCAAAAGCTCTGTTTGTTCTCCTTTTTTTTTATAAGATTGTAAGTTTAGTATATTTACCATGGAGGACTTAGTGGAGGCTGCCTTTGCGAGCGTACTGAGAAATAAGAAACTTCTCTTCCTTGCGGTAATGGTATGCTAACGGAGGCAGAACATTAGGGTGGTTGTGTCGTCCGAGCCGACGCATCTGCGCCTCGAAGGTCTCTTTCCCGACGTGATTCCTCAGCACCGCTTGTAAGCCAACCCTATTCCGCCGACACCGTTTCCTATAACCTCCGACGTCACCCTCATCAAATTCGGCAGCCCGAACAACCCTTCAACTCGATCACAATTTCCTTGTCGACGTCCCCGTGGCAGTGGATGCTCTGCATCCGCCTCCTGCTTCCAGCTGTTGCTCCTTCCTCTTCCTTCCATTAATTTAATGTTTTAGCCCCTTTGGCCGTTTATTTAGGACTGAAATGAAAAAGTTATGAGAAAGTTGGTGACTGATTTGATAAAAATTTAAAGTTTGAGACTGAAGAGAAAATTTTGTGTACGTTTAGCGTACCATTTTATGGTCCTTAGATAAATAGAGTGGGGCCCCCTCATTTCTGCTCTTCCTTTCCCGCTTAACCTCTCGACGTTTCACTTCCCCGCTGCAAATAGCTTCATCACCGCAAAACCAGTCGACGGGGAGAAAGCTCTCAGGTGCATTCTAAGTTTCGCTTCCCCCTCCAATTAGATTCATCAGCGGAAAACCAGTCGACGGGAAGCTCCTACCAGCGGTCGCTTCCTACCGATTGCTCACAGGTGCATTCTTACCGCGTCACCGGAATCTTCGTTATTGTATACTGGACGTTTCGCTTCCCCTTCCTATTAGCTTCATCAGCAGCCGACGGGAAGGTTCTTTATTGTCGACTGGCGTTGGAATTCTTACCGCTCTCAGGTGCAGAATTCTTACCGACGGGAAGTTTCGCTTCCTTATTGTGTACTGGCCATTGCTATCACTGCATCCTTATGGCTTCAGAATCAAGTGTAAGAATTTTGTAACTGTAAAAACCGTATTTAACCAATTATATATTATGTATTTTGGAACTGTAAATTGTAAACGAACTCTAAGTGGATCTGTTATTAGAAATTTGGAACTGTAAGTTGTAAACGACCTCTAAGCTGTAAACAAACTCTAAGTTGAGTGTATCTATAAAATGGACATATGAACTGTGATTATAAAGTGTTTTTAAACTGTAAAATATACATATTCTAGTAAGTCCACCTATATTTGTAAAGCCAACATATTTTGGAATTGTAATTGCGATTGTTTTTGGAACAATAAGTCAAACCGCTATCAGGTGCTGCTTCCTTCAGAATCAACTGTACTGATTTTTTAAATGTAAAACCATATTTTAAATGTAGTCTTTTTAACTTGTTCTTAGAAGTTGGATTTCATGTTGGAATGTAAACCAAATATAAGTTGCGTGTATACATATTCTAGTAAGGGTAACTGTAATTGCGACTGTTTTTGGGACTGTAAGTAAAACTGTAATTATTATTCCTATTTTAACAGTAAGTCCAACTGTAATTATTATTATTTTTGTAACTGTAATTTTAATTGTATTTGAAATATAATTTATTGTATTTCTTTAAAAGGAACCCATTGTGTTCCCCGTCGTGAATTCGGAGGAAGAAGCTTATAAAATGTAATGTGACTATGCACACCGAATTGGTTTTAGTGTGCGCAAACAACACATTATATATTGGACGTATACAAGAACAATCAAAACTAGAGAGTATAGTTGTTCAAAAACCGGAAATAAGCGCAACAATCCATCTCCGAAGAAGTTCCGCAAATTAGATACACGCACTGGTTGTCTTGCATGTATTCACTTCCATGCTGATATAGATGGCAAAAATTGGACAGTAACAAAGTTTTTGAAGGAACATAATCACCCCCTCGCAACAGAGAAAGAGAGCCGTTTATTGAGATCTCGTCGTTCGATATCTGAAATGCAGGGTAGTCTGCTGAAGAACATGACAGGGGAATGTATTAAACCTGTTGCGCCATACAGCTTTATGTTAGACGAAGCCGGAGGGCATGAAAATATTGGTTTTACCAAGAAAGATGCTTTTAACTACATTCAGCGTGAAAGAACAACATTAATTGAAAGCGGTGACGCTACTGCCTTGCTTGAGATATTGCAGGATAAACAATTAAAGGATAACATGTTTTCATACCATGTCCGAACAGATGAGCTGAACAGGTTAACGGGATTCTTCTGGATGGATGGCAATATCAAAGTAGATTACGACTGTTTTGGTGATGTTTTGATTTTCGATACCACATATCGAATGAATAAATACAATCTTGCATGTGCGCCTTTCATTGTTGTAAATAATCATTGGCAAAATATTTTTGTTGGAGGAGCTTTCATTGCTGAAGAAACAATTGAGTCATTTATTTGGGTTTTTGATTCATTACTGAAGTGTGTTGATAGAAAGGAACCAATATCAATTTTTACCGATCAAGATCAAGCTATGTCTGCTGCAATTGAGCAAGTGTTCACTAACACTAGACATCGATTGTGTCAATGACACGTCTCCAAAAAGGCGCCTTCTAAAGTTCCTAGCTTTAACAACGACAGTAGTCTTCGTGCATATTTTTATCACTGTATGTCAAAGTGCGATGGGGAAATTGATTCTACCGTCTTCTGTACTTCTGCTTTAATAAATGATTGGAGACGGACCTCTAATCCCCGCGACCCCTCATCAAATAAGGAATTTTCACCTTGTCTTATACCTTCCTTCTTTACCTTCCTCTTTGTCAATTCTCTCCTAACTTTCCTCAACAATTAGTCTTGTCTTTTAACAGTAATTCGTTGTTCTTCTGCACTAAAAATATAATCTTCCATCTCGGTTTTTAAGTCCAAATCACCTTGATCAATCACTTCAGTGTCTACCACACGCTTCTTCTTCTTGTTCACTGGTTCAAAATCAGAATCATCCGCTTCGTCCGCGAGTAAACATTTCTCCGTCTTCAAAATCTCCACAAATTTTGGTTTTATCTACAGCCCAACAACAACATATGTTTAAAGTACACAATAATAAATCATAGTCCTGTTACAAGGAATTTAATTTTTTAATCACCTCATTACTTTTCTGCAGTTCAGTAAGTAGATTGAAACAAAATTGAGCTCTGTAACTTTTTCGATCTGACCACTTACATATTCTAGGTCTCGCCGTGTCATTTACAACCATCTGAACGTTAGTGTGCTCGTATAGCCAGACCTACAACAAAAAGTGGCATTAATATAAATGATAAATATACAAAACATGCATTAAATTTCATCCTTCTTACCAATAACACAGTTGCGCATCCCTCTAGGTAGCCGAGATTTACACCCACCTTTTTTATCACACTAGCTTGATTTAAAGCATCAACCTGTGATAGTAAAAATCGGTGTATTGTCTTCGGCCAGTTGTACTTGACGAAGTCCGATAAACCATGAATTTTGTACAACGAAGCTGGGATTTTCATACCTTTCAAAGGAAAAAAGAAAATATTCACCAAATACCTTATTAGGGCATCCACTCTCCTACTTTCCAAAGTTGGAGACCAATCATCAATAGCGAGATTATTCATCTCCTCAATCAAATCTGTATGGGTTAAATCTGTGCAGGGCAGTCTAAAAAAGGTTAAGTCTAGTCCACGATTTGGTAGACCAAGAATCAAGGCTACCTCGTTGACTGTCAACTGCAAATAGTAATTTCCTATCTTAAAAGCTTGTTTCTCCCTATTGAAAGCCCTAACAAGAATATAGAGCATAGGAATATTCTGAGGCAAACTCGGCATTTCAAATATCTGAAGAACACCTACTTTTCTCAATATTTTCTTGGAATCCCCCTCCAAAACGTCCAATAAAGGACGAGCATTATCTTTAAAAGTCGACACTGCACATCTAGAGTTTAGATAGTTACTCACGGGCACTACAACAAAATATATGAATTAGCATATATAAATACAAATACAACCACATATACTGTTTAATTAAACTTACTTTTAGTTCTTGAACAAAAGAAGCACTTCCAAAATTTATAACTTTAGCTTGAATGTCATCTATTTGGAAAATGTATTACCTAAAAAAAGCCATAAGAAACAGACAACCATAACAAACAGATGTTAACATTACCAAACATACAAACCACCCTAAAAATAAAAGTTAAAAAAAAAATGAACTGTAATTAAAAATGTAATTACAACTGATTTATAATAACCTTACCAAACATTCATAATCAAAGAGAAAACACAAACATTTACAATCAAAGACTTACAAGTAATGACATTATCAAACAATGAACCATAAGAAACAGATAATGTACAACTAAAACATTGAATTAAAATGTAAAAAAAAACAAATTTTTTGTTTGACACTAACATTTAATAACTAGCTGAACTTTTTTTACACTAACATCTAATAACCAGATAGATATATGGTCTTGCAATTATATTGAAAGCATATAAACATGAGCAATCACTTGTTAATTTTAACAAGTTATGGTTGGAACTACCATTTACATTCCAATTTTTTTAGAAATAACATTACCAAACAATGAATCATAACAAACAAAAGAGTTACAACTGGAACATTGAATTAAAGAGTTAAAAAATACTACCTGAATTTTTTTTACACTAACATCTAATAACCAGATAGATATATGGTCTTGCATTTATATTGAAAGCATATAAACATGAGCACAATGACAACAATTACAATCCAAATGAGCAGTCACTTGTTAATTTTAACAAGTTATGGTTGGAACTACCATTTACAATCAAAAAAAAATTTAGAACGGCAACAATAAGGTTCATAGCCAATGTATAAAAGAGAAACATAAAAATTGGAGATTCTTGACAATATTTTTGTAGTCCGCCGGCGGAAGATGGCACCTCTACGACACCATTTTGTATAAGGAGGGAGGTGATTGAGGAGAACCTGAAGTTGTCTGCGGGAGGACGAGAATCCAAAGAGGATGTAAAAAACTGAAAATGGTAGGCCGCCGGCGGGAGAATGGAGAGCATATATCAAGGAGGGAGGTGACGGAGCAGAACTTGCAGTTGTCGCCGAGAGAACGAGGGCAGCTAGGTCACCGAAACTCCAGACGTGCTTTCCGCCAAATGCACCGAAATGTCGAGCCAATAGGAGGGGGAAGCGAAACGTCGGGAGGTTAAGCGGGAAAGGAAGAGCAGAAATGAGGGAGCCCCACACTATTTATCTAAGGACCATAAAATGATACGCTAAACGTACATAAAATTTTCTGGAGACTGAAATATTATAAGGACTAAAAGTTATTTTGCTAAAATATATATATCCTTCTCCTAGGATCCGCTGCGGTGCACTAAACACGATATACCCCGCCGCCTCCCTATCCAATTCAAACTGCCACTGAGCCGGAACACTCCACACCACTTTTCAGTTTGCATCTGGCCGATAGTCCGCATCTTCCCCTCCATTTCCCTCTCTACGCCTCCTCGTGGCTCGGCGATTGGCGGGGGATTCTCTCCTCCGTCTTCCAGGCATGACTAAACCTTCATCTCTATGTCTTGATCTCTTTTGGTTTCTTTGGTGAACTGTTTTGTTTCTGAGATTGCTGATTGTTGTGTTGTACGCAGGGGCGAGTCGCATTTCCGTCGCCGGCGAGAACGAAAGTCCGCTGCTCCGCGCCGAAGAGAGGTCTGGGGTAAGTGGAAACGTTCTTTACAAACTTTTTTTTCCTCCTATGACGCTCCCGCATTATTGGTTTTCGTTTGTACTATGCCATCATCTTCTTCCAAGGGGCTAAGTCATGACCTGAATATCGTACATGGTTTTGTTATTTAACTTTACCGAAGGTTGCAGCTGTTTCAGGATTCAGAATTTGCGTGTGTTCTTCGAACGTTCGCGTTATCTTTTAAAATCTGTACCATAAGAAGACGGAGGCTGGATGTTAGGGTTCAAGTGAAATAGGTAACGTAAGAAGACTCTTACTTTCCAGTAGTCCGTCTCATTCAAATTTCCCTCCCTAAGAGAAACCAAAAGCCATAACTCTCCCCTTCTCTCTTTCTTCTCTCCCTCTTGAACATCAACCCTATCATTGGCCCATACAATTGCCGGACCTCAAGGACTGTAAACTGCTGTCGCCTTCATCTTCTGGTTCAATCGCTAGTCATAAATAGCCACAATTTCTTCTGGTTCATCGATTGTCAAGCTCTAATTGACGCAATTTCTTGGGGATACCAATAACATTATGGAGAGAAGAAGAGGAGGGATGTCGTCGACTTCAAAGAACCACCTAATAGCCATCAGAGAACCTTGATATTGTGAACAAGAAATCTAAGGTAGCCTTTCTCATTCAATCTTAGATCTAGTAAAACCTAAAAGGTATTAAACATCCCCTATCTATCACATGTAATCCATCATGTTGATATTTGAGCATTGTTCTCTGGTCCATGGTAAAAATGAAGATATCAAGATCAAGAAGAACCATTTCTTGCTTTGAATTTATAAAGGAAACTAACAAAGAAATGAGAAGAGGATTCAATGAATTAAATGATGGTTTCCTATTCTAGCCCAACAAGTGGGTAAATGGATAGAAGAAATGGCTGCCATGATGGAATTGATAAATATGCAATTTTGCAACGCTACTCCAAGCTCAAAAATCTTTTTCCCACTCTTCCTTATCCTTCCATGAATACGCTATCAAATGTTTGACAAGAAAATGTTGGCCACATGAGTATAACTTAGGAGGCTGAGGATCTGGTTAACACTTAAAAAATGAAGAAAAAACTAGCTTTCTTAAGGAACAATTTAAGGAAAATATTCCAAATTTTGATCAGACAAGCGATGCAGAGTAACTAAATGTATTATTGGCTATCTGAAGACATATTTTTCTTGTACGGGTATGAAAATCATGATACAATTTCCTATGCATTATTAAACTTAATCATCATGTCTTGGCAATATATATCCCATGGACAGTTTAAACACTCATCTATCCCATAGGTTGTATTTGATGTTCGATGGAAATGACGGCATAATCTAAGGCAAGATTAAGAAACATCAGTGTTGTATGCATTACGAAGTGTGGTCAATCAACATCTCTTTGGGAGTTAATGTTAGGGATGTACAAATGTTGATGAAATTTACCTCAAAGCTTTATTCCAAAATTAAAATGATTTGTTCCCAATCATTGATTTCAATCAAATTAATATCTTTTGCATTTGCCAAAGAAAAAAAATAATCAAGGCAAGTGGGAATAGTCATAAAAAACCCTAGTCATATCTTGGCAATAGCCATAATTAGACATAAAACCTCATACATAACTAATTCCAGGTCCCTTGCACAAGTCCCCTGCACAATTCCACCAGTCCCTTCCTCTAGTCGATGTCACAACTATATCTTCTTCGTAGTCTCCCTTGCTATTCATAGTCAACGGTGGGTCATTGCATCCACTTATTTTCGGGGCCAACACACTGTGCTGAGCTCAGTTTGTAAGTCCTAAGTAGCACGGTGCGGTTTGCGTGATACATACGGTTTTTGCTGTTTCTAATGCCCACCCCTACTTGCAGCAAGGCCCACAAGGTTGTATTAGGCAGACCTTAGATGTGTCCTCAACTTAGATTTGTTGTGATAGCTAACACTACATCTATCAAGCAAATCTTATATGCTTCCTCAACCTAGATTTGTTGTTATAGCTGACACTGTATACTTCCCTTGACTCTTCACAATGTCTTCCTTTCAGGCCTGATTTGATTCAACAGTTTGTCGTTCATGAGCATGTTACAAATGCCTGATTTATAATTATATCTTTCTCCTGGATTCTTAACTCCAGATCTTCCTATTATATAACCAATTATGCATCTTGTTCTAGTAATCTTTCTCCTATTTGGTCCTCCGTGTCCACTTCATGACTTATGGATCCCTCCTTCTGGTTGCTGGTTGTGGTTATTTTATTGCTTTGCCCCACTTTACTATTGCTAATGTATAGCATTCCCCTCACTTGATTGTGAGGCTTTTGTTAGTTTCTCAGTTGATTGACATGTCTTATACTATTTTATTTACT
Source organism: Dactylorhiza incarnata (assembly GCA_033032865.1). Classification (NCBI taxonomy): domain Eukaryota; kingdom Viridiplantae; phylum Streptophyta; class Magnoliopsida; order Asparagales; family Orchidaceae; genus Dactylorhiza; species Dactylorhiza incarnata. Next base: position 189,946 of record JAWHQI010000281.1, read on the forward strand.
ACTTGTATTTCTATCACACTTAGATCCTCGTATTGGGAAGATTGTTGGGATCGATCATAGGTGCAATGGTCATATGGATCATTTAACTTTTCCTTTACCCACACTTATTGCTACCATCACTTGTGTTGACCTTACTACATCTTCAAAATGTGACATTTGACATATGAGGCTACCCCTTACTAGCTTCAATTGTTGTCTTCTTCAGGTATTTTAAAAACTTCTTAGCAAAGTCCTTTACATATTATACTACTTGTATTCATGGTTGTGATATTCCCAGTTCTTTTTCTGTTAGTAAGTCTATTTTATGATTCTCTTTTTGTTCTTGTTCACACATCTCCCTCACCTTTCTAAGGGAGGAAATAGATATTATGTCATTTTTGTTGATTATTACTCTCATTTTACCTGGTTTTACTTGAATCTAGGATTTTTCTACAATATATTGAGTTTGCAAGGATGATTGGAATTCAGTTCTCCCGTAAAATCAAAATAGTTCACTCGAATTTGGGAGGAGGGAGAAGTGTGAACAAGATCACATAATTTCTTTGCTTCTTTTCCACACGCTCTTAGCAAAATTAAGCTATCGAGCACCGTTATCACCACATTCTTGGCGCCTCCCAATTTATTCTTTTGCTGGCTTCTATATATGATCAATTTTTGGAAGAAGTTATTCTCACCAGTATATTTTGATCAATAAGATAGCGACCGCGCTTTTGATGGCATATCTCCTCATCAGTAATTGTATATTCGTGTCCTTAATTAGTCTTTACTCAATATTTTTAGTTGTACTTGTTTCATTCAATTAATTATAATTGAGAGGATAAGTTGTTTGTTGCTTGATTTTTCTTTGTTATAACTCTCAACATAAGAATATTGATGTTGTGGTTTTGTCACCAGATTTTTTTTTCTTACATCGGTCTCCTGTTCTCTTGTCTACGTTCCAAACTAAGGAATTTATTTATTTATTTTACTCGAAATGGATCCGTGACTTCGGGAAAATGTTTGACTTTGAGGATTGGGCACGGGGGTCCCAATCTTGAACCCATCGGTTGTCGACAGGCTGCTTGAGCTGCATTCGTGGAGAGAGAGGGTCGTCATGTGTAGGATAGTGGATGGGTTGGGAATGGCCCCTTTGGGGCCTTCCCTGAACGTCTAACAACTGACTCAGAATTGGTATGGTCAAGGGGAATCTGAATGTTTAAGTAACAAAGCATTGCGATGGTCCTTGCGGATGTTCACGCAATGTGATTTTTGTTCAGTGCTCTGAATGTCAAAGTGAAGAAATTCAATCGAACGCAGGTAAATGACGGAAGTAACTATGACTCTCTTAATGTCTCGTCATCTAATTAGTGACGCGCATGAATGAATTAATGCGATTCCCACTGTCTGTCTACTGTCCAGCGAAACCACATCCATGGAAAGTCCCTGGCAGAATCAACGGGGAAAGAAGATCCTGTTGAGCTTGAGTTTAGTCAGACTTTGTGAAATGACTTGAGATGTGTAGGATAAATGGGAGCCGTCTTACCGACGAATGTGAAATACCACTACTATTAACGTTATTTTACTTATTCCGCGAGACGGAGGCGGGGCCTGACTCCTCCTTTTGGCTCTTAAGACTTGCCCCGACGCAACTTATTCCGTGCGAAAGACATTGTCAGGTGAGGAGTTTGGCTGGGGCGCACATCTGTTAAAAGATAACGTAGGTGTCCTAAGATGCTCAACAAGAACAAATATGTTGTGTGGAATATAAGGGTAAAAGCTTAGAAACTTATTTAATTATTTTACTTGAGACACTTGTTTCGCCTGCTCCATCATTTCATCACATTTCATTTCATGCATGCCATATTGCCATGTAACGACATTAATTTGATCCTTCCACTTTATCAACACTTATAGTATGCCATATAATTCATTGAGGGTAGATTAACTCCTCAATTCAGTGGGGAACGTTGACTTTAATTCAGTGGAGGTCATCACTACTTTTATTCCAGCTCAGGTCCTAATGATCTAATTTCTAAAACTATTCTAAGAGCATTGAAGGTAGACTAGGATTCATCAACTGCGAGGTCATCGCCTCATTTCAATGGGAAATCAGTGTCAATTCAATTGGAGCTCATCATCTATATTATGTGGGGATGTGTAGTTGCAGATTGAGCTAAGGAAAGGTTCCTTGTATGGAGTGGCAATCATCTCCACAAGCATTCATTCAATACATCAATTATAGCATGGTAACATGTTCATTTTCAAATATCATAAAGTAGAACCTGTGTTTTCTCATGATGTACTCACACTTTTTGCAAATACATTTACAAGACATGTTCTACATCAGCATCTACGACATTGAATATATCTTACTCCATAGAAATAGATAGATTTACATATAAAGTATCATTTACAAACAAGATTGAAAATATTGATCAAACATCATATCATCATTACAAGTTTTATTGTATGTCCATAATATAAATCTAAAACTAAGAACCGCATGTTGTAAAGCCTTATAAATCTTCTAATTCAAAAAGATGGAGGTGTAGATAAAGATGTGATGCATAGAATCCAAGCAGGTTGGTTGAAGTGGAGAGGCGCGTCTGGGATCTTATGTGATCGTAAAGTACCATTAAAACTTAAAGGCAAGTTTTATCGTACTGCAATTAGACCAGCAATGCTTTACGGTTCTGAGTGATGGGCAGTGAATGATGTACACGAGCAAAAAATGGGAGTTGCAGAGATGAGAATGCTTAGGTGGATGTGTGGTCACAAGTGACTGGATAAAATTAGGAATGAATGTATCAGGGATAAGACAGGAGTGGCGCCAATTGTAGAGAAGATGCGAGAAGCTCGTTTAAGATGGTCCGGACATGTACATAGGAGACCATTAGAGGCATCTGTTAGGCGTTGTGAGAGTTTAGTCACTAGACATGTTAAACGGGGGAGGGGTAGACCAAAAAAGACTTGGAGTGAAACTATAAGGAAAGACATGATGTGCTTAGGCATTAATGAGACTATGATTAAAGATAGGGCGCAATGGTGACAGAGGATCTATATAGCCGACCCCACTATGGTGGGCTAAAGGCTTGAATGTTGTTGTATAGGGCCTTCTTCAGGCTTCTTTCCTTCTTCCTTATGCTAGCAAAACCATCTCACCCTCATTCTCTCTCATTATATGAACTTGGTGTAAGAAGAACATAAGAAGCCTTGTAAGCCCAAATGGTTATTCCCACAAAACCAATGGAATCCTAGCACTGGTTTTGACTACCAATAATGTTTCCATGCGAATATCTTTTTCCTTGTCACATACTAGAAACTAGCTCAGTCATTCCAACTTAATACTACTTAATTGTATATATGATCGATGGATTCATATGTACAATAACAAACTTAAAATTTTACCTTTGATGCCCATTATATTGTATAATAAATATCATATTGATTTGGCAATCATATATATGACTAACCTATTTAAATCCAATCATGAATGCAATGTTTGAAAATCTTTTAAATGCATATATCCATGTAAACATTGCACATTCTTAAATGAAATCCATGTAGATAACTGTAAAATGATGGATTATGCTTTTAAGTGAATACATAGCTAGGTACATATAGAACCAAAATTCTGTTCTAGCTTCTAGGTGTTGTTGAGGAGGCTGCCTGATACGGGTCAGGCCTAACCCCTACCGGTGGGCAATACCGTGGGCAATACCGGCCTAACCCGGTTGGGGTGTGCGGTCCGCTGGATCTGATATGGGCCCGGATTGGGGGCCGATTGGGGCCCGGGTTAGGCCGGTATTGCCCACGGTATTGCCCACCGGTAGGGGTTAGGCCTGAGCCGTATCACTGCCTCTAACTAATCTTATCATTGGTTAGTCGTAAGCTATGCTAAATATGGATAGCTAATCTAACAATCTCGTAAGTTATAGGATCCAATTTTTTACAGTTTGTTCTAGAAATTTTCTTTGAATCATCATATTTCAGTATTCATCTTTTTATTATAATATTTAAATAAGATAGATTTAATGTTAGGTCTCCATCCTTACCTTAAACTTATGTCGAAAATGAAATGAATCGTACATTGGCGATGATTGTAAAATATAGTTGAAGTCGGCTTCTTTAATTATTGCTGACAAGTTATCTGAACTTGAATGAAATACCTAGTTTTATATAAAGTCCCCTTTGATCCAAGTGTTATGCTTGAAAAATGTCCTTCTTAGTCCAGCACTATTAATTCAATTCTTGAAGTCCATTCTAGGTTTGCTAAATTACAGGACCACTCTTACTTTTGAAATTACAAAAACCTCTGTAAACTTACAGGGGAGATTTTTGTTATTTCAAAAGTAAGAGAGGTGCAGCCTGTAATTATGTTAAACTTCCTGGGGAAGTTTTGATAATTATTCCTTTGAATTTTAAAGTTCTAAAACATTATTGGCCTTTTGTTATCTCATATCTTGTGGGCTAACTTATGAGAGTTTTTTCATGTGGTATATGTGGATTTGAATTTCTTGTACTTTTCCATGAGATAATATATGCAGCAAGTAATTGTTTGTTTAGGTTGCTTCTTTGTAAATCTTTTATGCTTGATTATGCTTATGTTCTCCAAAATCTAGTGTTATATTGTCATCATAAAAGTTGCATTTGGTTTAAATTTTTTGTGCATTGTCATGGCATCTTTTTATCATAGTCTTAATTCTATGAGACAACTAAAATAAGTGAAAAGTGGAGAACTATTTTAGAAGATATTGAGCATTTAAAATCGTAGAACAAGCATTCAGTATGTGATATGCAATTTTAGTGATTGTAATATTACTATTTCTAAATCAATATTATTAGAAGATTGATACCGCTTAGGGTATCGGCTCGCCGATAGAGTCGGCGATAGCGGGTGGGATAGTGCCTGGGCTGGCGCCGGGCGACAGCGGCGGCGGTAGGGGGGGAGAACGAACCGGAAAAGGAGAGAGAGAGAGAGAGAAGTAGGGAGAAGGAGAAAGACAAGGGGAGCAGCCCCTCCTAAGATGATTGATCCAAAGATAATGAAAAGCATACAAGAGTTCTCCTCATATAGTGAGGGCCCAAACAAACCCTAAAAACATAAAACATAACTTGATAACCGCACACCGCTTTTAGCTTAAACCGTTGGTCCGGTTCCTCCATTCTCCGCCAACCCGTCCGCCTCCCGTGTGCCGCGTCCCCTTCGCGTGTACACCTGCCATGGTGGATCCTCCGCTCTGATATCGGTAACAATACCGCCATCTGGAAAATTGGTCTTGTCCTCAAAGCAATAATCGGGAAATTGTCGACGAAAGTCATCCCGCAGGAGCCACGTGGTGGCGGTGGCCGGACGATTGCGCCAAGCTACTTGAATCTCCTCTTGGGTGGTGTCGCCCGGGCGGTGGTGTCGTCGGCCGAGAATAGCTTCTGGATATAGCGGCTCGGACCCGGAGTAGTCGAGGTCGGCCGGAATGTGGTCCACGACGGGGTGGTCGCCAATGACCCGTCGGAGCTGTGAAACGTGAAACACCGAGTGAATGCGGCTGTTGACAGGCAGATGGAGCCGGTACGCCACGACCCCAATGCGGCTGATAATCTCGAACGGCCCGTAAAAACGGGGCGCTAACTTCGGACATGGCCTGCGTGCCACGGTCAGCTGGCGGTAGGGGTGGAGTTTGAGGAAAACCTTTTCGCCAACTTGGAACGACAAGTCCCGACGTTTCCGGTTTGCAAAAGATAACATTTTTGCCTGGGCGCGGCGGAGATGATGCTTCAAGCTGTCGAGAATGATGTCCCGGTCGTGGAGATGGTCGGCCAAACTCACCGCGGGGCACTCGCCTGGGAGATGTCGGAGCACGGATGGAGGAGGCTGGCCGTACACCGTTTCGAACGGGGATGTGTTTGCCGCATGATGATAGGCCGTGTTGTAGGAGTATTCTGCCCAATAGAGCCATTTGGCCCAAGTGCCCGGCCGTTCGCTGATGAAACAACGTAAGTACGTCTCGAGACATCGGTTCAGTACTTCCGATTGTCCGTCCGACTGGGGATGATAAGCCGTACTCATACGGAGGCGCGTCCCTTGCAACCGAAATAGAGAGGTCCAAAAGCTGCTGAGGAAGAGGGGGTCGCGGTCACTGACAATGGAGCGGGGAAAATCATGCAAACGGACGATGTCGGAGATGAAACTGTCGGCGACGGTCGCCGTCGTATACGGGTGGCGGAGAGGAACGAAGTGTGCGTATTTCGTGAGGCGGTCCACGACCACCAATACACAGTCCAACCCATTCGAACGGGGAAGTCGCGTGACGAAATCCATGGCAATGTCCTCCCAGATCCGCTCCGGAATCGGTAGGGGCTGCAACAGACCGCTCGGAAACATAGCCTCGTATTTGGCTTTTTGGCAGGACAAACAGGCCGCCACGTAAGCTTTCACCTGCTGGAGCATATGCGACCAGTAGAGAGAGGCCGCCAGGCGCCTGTACGTGCGGAACGCACCCGCATGGACTCCGGAGGGGGTAGAATGGAACTCGTCCAAGAGGCGCGGTATGCACGTGGAGGTGGCAGAAATCACCAAGCGTCCCCGATGAAACAGACGACCGCCGACAATGGAGTACGGTGGTTGGGCGGTCGGGTTGGCGAGAAGGGCCGTCCGTATGGCTGCCAAGTGCGGGTCCTGTTCCACCTCCCGCTGAAGGGTGGCGGCGTCATCCCACACGGGTCGTGACAGGGCCGTGAGTTCGGTCGCCCGGGGGTGGCGGGATAGAGCGTCTGCCGCGTGGTTCGTCTTGCCGGGACGGAATTCGATAGTGAAGTCATACCCCAGCAATTTGGCCACCCAGAGCTGTTGCGCCGGAGTCGCTATTTTTTGCTGCAGTAAATAGCGAAGGCTGTGATGGTCCGTTCGAACCACAAAGTGCCGCCCCAAAAGGTACGGCCGCCAGTGTTGGACTGCGAGGACCAGTGCCATAAGTTCGTTCTCGTAGGCCGAGCGGCTCCGCACGGAGGTCGAGAAGGCGCGGCTGTAGTAGGCCACCGGCCATCCCATCTGCATCAGAACTGCCCCCACGCCCGTCCCCGAGGCGTCGCATTCCACCACAAACGGTTTCTGGAAATCCGGCATCGCCAATACCGGCCCTTGCACGAGGGCCGCCTGGAGAGCGGCGAATGCGGCCATGGCCGCCGGCGGCCACGAGAACGGGCCCTCCTCCGAGAGCTTCAGCAATTGGGTGAGAGGGCGCGCCAAGCCCCCATAGTTCTGGATGAACCTCCGGTAGTAGCCGGTCAGCCCCAAAAATGCCCGGACGTCTCGTAGGGAGGAAGGCGTGGGCCATTTGAGGACCGCCTGGACTTTATCTTCCTCCATGGCTACGCCGTCGGCCGAGATTGTGTGGCCGAGGTAGCTGACTTTGGTGGCGCCGAAAGAGCATTTTTTGCGGTTGACCACGAGGCTGTGCCGACGGAGGGTCAGGAACGCCTCGCGGAGGTGCTGTATATGATCCTGCCAAGAGCGACTGAATACCAAAATATCATAAAAAAAACGAGAACATGCTTACGGAGGGCCGGTCGGAAAATATCATTCATGGTGGCCTGAAATGTGGTCGGCGCATTGGTGAGGCCGAACGGCATGACAAGGAACTCGAAGTGCCCGTCGTGTGTTCGAAACGCCGTCTTCGAAACGTCCTCGGGACGGATCCGGATTTGGTGGTAGCCGGCCCTGAGATCCAGTTTGGTGAAGTACACGGTGCCGTGGAGCTCATCGAGGAGTTCTTGGATTATGGGAATGGGATATTTATCCGGAATGGTGACTTTGTTGAGGTCCCGGTAATCCACGCAGAACCGCCAGCTCCCGTCCTTCTTGCGAACTAGGAGGACCGGGCTGGAAAAAGGGCTGGCACTTGGGCGGATGAGGCCGCCTAACAACATCTCCCGTACCAAGCGCTCCATCTCATCTTTCTGCGCGTGGCCATAACGGTAGGGACGCACCGAGACCGCGGCCGCTCCCGGTTGGAGCACGATCGCATGGTCGGTCGGTCGCGCCGGTGGAAGACCCTGGGGTGGTGCGAAGATGTCCGCAAATTCGTCCAGGAGAAGCTGAACCGCGGGCGCCACGGGAGAGCTGTCCGGTTGGGTTGCCTCCACAACCCATAAGCACGCGGAGAAGTCCACGTCCGTGACGCGGTTGAGAGCTCGGCATGAAATCGCTGAACGGAGGAGAGGAGAGTCGCCCACTAAGCGACAGGGGTGGCCCTGATGTTGAAATACCATCGTGCAGCTGGCCCAATTCACACGGACATCCCCCAGCGTCTGAAGCCACGCGACGCCCAAGATCGCGTCAATGCCGCCAAGGTCGAACATATAGAAGTCCGTCGTGAAAGTACCCGAACCTACCGAAAGAGAGACGTCCGAACATTGACCCAGCGTAGGTCGTCGGCGGCGGCCATCCCCCAAACACACCGAAAACGTGGGCGAGGGCATGATGAGGAGGTTGAGGTCACGTGCCACCGTGGCCGAGATAAAATTATGACTTGCTCCAGTATCAATCATGATGATGACGGGGCGGCCTCGAATGTCCCCCGCGAGTTTCATCGTCTGAGGTCCGGTGAGGCCACCCACGGAGTAGAATGGAAGATCCAGAACATTGAGGGGTGCCCCCTCCGCCTCCCCCGGAGGCGTATCCGCCTGTATGTCGAAATCATCGCTCCCCATCTCGGGGCTATCGAGGTCGCCATCCCCAATAATCGCGTGGAATTCCTTGACGGTGCATACGTGTTGAGGAGAGTACGGCTGGCGACAGCGGAAACACTGGCCTTTTCGACAGAGTTCATTGTAGTCATTGTTGGAGAGGCGGTGGGGGTTGTCCGGCCGGGGTGGACGGTGGCCGCCCGTCGGCGGTGGCCGAGGATGCACGTCCCGATGAGCAGGAGGCCGAGTAGGAGGGTGGCCTCCGCCCGGCCACGGACGGGTGCCCAAGTCGGCTTCGACCGCACGAGCCAATTCTAAGACATCGGAGACCGTCCGAGGGCGATGTGTCCGAATCCGGGAGCGAATGTTGGGCAGGAGGCCTTGAAGAAAGAACCCCAGGTAGTGGTCGGGCGGCAGGCCCGGGACCTGTGTGGCGAGAGCGATAAATTCATCAATGTAGTTGTCGACAGAAGACGTTTGGCGGGTTGTGCAAAGGCGCTCCACCGCGGAGCCGGTGTAACGGGAGTCATAGCGGCTGATCATTTCTTGCTTGAACTCGTTCCAGGAAATGAGGGGTTGAACTTGGCGGAGCCAACGCGCCCAATGAAGTGCGGATCCGTCCAGACCGACTATGGCGGTGCTCACCTTGTCCACCAACGGTGTGTTGTTGAGGTCGAAAAATTGCTCCGCCCTTGCAACCCAGCCCAACGGATCCACCCCTGAAAAAGAGGGGATATCGAGGGCGAGGGGTGGGCGGCCTGCGTGGGTCTCAGCGAGAGCCGGTGCGGGAGTGTAGAGTGGCGGTGGCATCCCGAGGATGGAAGCGGCGTCGTGGGATGTCGCCGAGCCCGACGGGCCCGAGAGATGCGGCAGCGCTGCTAGGGCGTCGATGCGACTGAGCAGGAGGGCCTGGCCAGCGGCAATGGCGTCGATGGAGGATTTCTGAGCGTCGAGGGAGGACTTGAAGGCGTCGAGTCGCTCGTCTTGGCGGTCGAGGCGACTGCGGGTGGCGTCGGTGTCGTCGAGGTTGTCCTGGGCCTGCGAGCGGGTGTTGGGAGCCATGGCAACAGAGGGCACGGCGACCGGCGGCGCGAGGGCGGGCGGGACGGCGAGGTCGGACCAAATTGATACCGCTTAGGGTATCGGCTCGCCGATAGAGTCGGCGATAGCGGGTGGGATAGCGCCTGGGCTGGCGCCGGGCGACAGCGGCGGCGGTAGGGGGGAGAACGAACCGGAAAAGGAGAGAGAGAGAGAGAAGTAGGGAGAAGGAGAAAGACAAGGGGAGCAGCCCCTCCTAAGATGATTGATCCAAAGATAATGAAAAGCATACAAGAGTTCTCCTCATATAGTGAGGGCCCAAACAAACCCTAAAAACATAAAACATAACTTGATAACCGCACACCGCTTTTAGCTTAAACCGTTGGTCCGGTTCCTCCATTCTCCGCCGACCCGTCCGCCTCCCGCGTGCCGCGTCCCCTTCGTGTGTACACCTGCCATGGTGGATCCTCCGCTCTGATATCGGTAACAAAGATACAGTGATACCTAGCTAGGTGTAATATGTTTAAATATCTTGAATCTGTTTTGTTGAAGGATGATGATACAGATGACTATATAACTTAATTAAAGAATATCATTGGGAGTTAAAAGGCAAATTGTATGCAACTAGAATAGGCCTTACACCCTTATATGGGGTGCACATGTTGGGTAGGTTATCTAATTTTTTTTTATTACTCATTCATGCAACTAGCCCTAAATTAGCCCTAAATTAGCTTAATTAGTGAGATTTGTTTGATACCTCAATTATAAGTTAATACTTAACCTACTTAATTATTTAGCAGTTAGTCTAATAATAGTTAACATTATATTTAAAAAGTCTACTTCTATATTTAACTATTAACCGGTCCATAAATAATTAACATAGTTAATTTTGCTTAAGTAGCCCGTGACTAATTAGCCTAATTTTTTATAATAATCATTCTAGTAATTTTTAATTAGCCTAATTATTGACTTGATCCTCCCATTAAATATAATTAATGTATTCTTATAATGTGTAAAAATAAAGTTAAAAGTTGAATTCCAATTCACTTCCCCCACTTTCAATCAAACAAGTAAAGGAAGTTGAATTCCAATTCAGTCCCTGAATCAAGTCAACCGACTTCCAGACTCTTATGTTGAAATGAACTGGCTGCAATGTTACCAACTGTTAGAGAAAAGATGTAAAAAGCCCATTTAGAGGACCCATATATGGGCCCATGTATTCTTTCCTCTTTAGTCCCACATTGTGTATAGGAATATTTCTCTCTTCCTCTCTCCTATATATTTGTACTCATCCTTTGTATTTAGAGTGTGTGGAAAATATATTCAAGATTTGGCTTTTCACTACATGGTATCAGAGCCACGGATCCATTTTTTTTCCGGTCACTGTTTTCTTGACCGCACTCCTCTTTTCCGGTCACTGTTTTCCTGACCGCCCCCTCTTGTCTGCCAGCTCTTCCCGTAAGAACTTCCTATCTAGCCTCCTCCTCGGGCCTTCTTATAAGTTTTCCGCTGTCTGTGGGCCCCTCTTCCCTGCCGGTCCCTCTTCCGCTTCGATCTCCGCTACCGATCTCATAGCAGCGCACTGGAATCCTCCGATAGCGATCTCCACAGCGATCTCATACCGCCGATCTCCGCAGCGATCTCACAGCGATCTCACAGCAGCGATCTCCAGCACGATCTCCAGCGGTCTCCTCTGCTAGCAGCACGATCTCCAGCGCACTCTCCCGCAGCGATCACTCCCGCATCAATCAAGCCCGCAGCGCTCTCGCAGTCGACCTCCCTGCTCACAGTCGACCTCCAAGATCGCCCGTCTCCTTCTCGCAGCTCGCCAGCCCGCCTCCAGCGGTTTATCCATCCAGCAAGCTCCCTCTGCCTGTCTCGCGAGCTCTCCGGCGACCTTCCCTAAGTCGCAGCTCGCCCGACCCCTACCTTCCGGCCTCTTGATTCCTGCGGCTTCTCTTCCAAGCTCGCTGCCGGCTTCTCTCCCTGCCGAGCTCGCCCGACCGCTTCCTGCCGGTCTTCTCAGCAGCCCGCCCGACAGTCCCTAATCAGCAGCTCGCCCGACCTCTATCTGCCGGCCTCACAGAGATCGCCGCTCCAGCCCCAAAACTCCAGACCGCTGCTCTTGCGATCTCCCCAGATCGCCACCCTTCTGCTCTGCTGGTTACTCCCTGGTGCTTGTTTCTCCATGGCTCTGTCTCCTTCCCGGTCCCCAGGCTCGGTTGTGTCTATTTCTGGTGGTGGCCTCTCCTGCCTCCTTCATAGCTCTCCGTGGATTCTGGATTCCGGGGCCAGCCACCACATTACTTCGCAAGCACCTTCACAATACTTGGCCTCCGAACATCCTCCGTTCATTACTGTGGCAAATGGTGCTTCTACTCCTGTTGCTGGCTCTGCCGATCTCACTCTGTCACCCTCACTTACTCTTCGTTCGGTTCTTCATGTTCCGGGCTCCTCCTTCAATCTCTTATCTATTAGCCGTCTCACCCAAGATTTGGATTGTTGTGTCTCATTCACCTCTACTTCATGTATTGTGCAGGATCGACAGACGCGGCGCATCATCTGCAAAGGGCATCTCTCGCACGGACTCTATCTCCTCGATACCTCTCCCACCGTTCTTCTCTCCTCTATCAGCACTATTGAGTGGCACCGCCGTCTTGGTCACGCTCCTCTATAAATACTCCGCAAAGCTCTTCCCGACGTCTCTCTCCATGAGTTTACCTGTGAATCGTGTATCTATGCCAAACATCATCGTTCTACGTTCACCCCCCATCCCACTCGAAGTGCTGCTACTCTTGATTTGGTTCACTCTGATATTTGGGGTCCCTACAAAATCGCCAGTGTTTTTGGCTATCGTTACTTTGTTACCTTCGTTGATGACTACTCCCGGGTGACATGGTTGTACCTCCTTCGTGACCGCTCTGAGTTGTCTGGTGTTCTTCGGAACTTCATCATCGAAACTCGCACCCAATTTTCTACTACTCTTAAAACTCTCCGTACCGACAATGCCCGCGAATATACTGGTCATACAGTCACTCGCCTCTGTGCTGAGTTTGGGATAATTCATCAAACCTCTGTCCATATACCCCCCAACAGAATGGCGTTGCTGAACGCAAGAATCGTCACCTGCTTGAGGTCACCCGCTCTCTCATGCTCCAAATGAACGTCCCCAAACAATATTGGAATTTCGCGGTCTCTACCGCCTGCACCCTCATCAACCGCATGCCTTCTTCTCGTCTCAACTTTGCATCCCCCTTCAGTCTCCTTTTTCCCTCTACGACTCCGTTCTCCATCGCTCCTCGCGTGTTTGGCTGCGTATGCTACGCTCATCGTCTTGGTCCGTTCTTTGACAAACTTGCTCCACGTGCCACCAAATATATGTTTGTTGGTTACTCTCGGACTCAGAAGGGCTATCTCTGCTTCTCTCCCCAGGATCGCAAGCTTCTTACGACTGCTGATGTTACCTTCCTTGAAGATCAACCCTATTTTTCCCAACCAGCGGACTGTCCTCTTCCGCTGCCTCCTCTTCCGCGGCCTGTTATTCCGGTTACTTCACCCCTTCCTCCGCTCTCTCCAACGTCCGTTTCCTCCCCGCCCGTCTCCTCCATACCAGTCTCTCCCATCCCTCTTCTACCTCCCTCCCAGAAACCACCTATCACTCGTGTGTACACTCGTCGTCCTCTGTCCTCCACTGCCCTACGGGAGGTGCCCTCCTCTGATGATGACTCACGGCCTACTGATCCGACTTCTTCCTCTACTGCACATCCAATGGCACACTCTGTCTCTCTTCACCGCCTCTCTCCGGATCTTCGCCAATTTGCTACTTCTCTTTCCTCTATTTCTATTCCTAACTCTGTGCAGGAGGCGCTTCAGCACCCAGGGTGGCGGGCGGCTATGGAAGAGGAGATGAATGCCCTCTGGGCTAATCAGACTTGGGAACTGGTCCCGCTTCCTCCTGGTCAACATTGTGTTAGTTGCAAATGGGTCTTCACAGTCAAGCAGAATGCCGACGGGACGGTCGATCGCCTCAAGGCTCGTCTCGTGGCCCGGGGCTTCACTCAACAACAAGGGTTGGATTATGAGGAAACCTTCTCTCCAGTAGCCAAACTAAACACTGTTCGTGTTGTTATCTCCGTCGCTGTGCACCGGCGCTGGCCTCTTATTCAGCTGGATATTAAGAATGCATTTCTCAATGGTGATCTGAAGGAACTTGTCTATATGATCCAACCTCCCGGGTTTGAGACCACGGGGGAGTCTCGTACAGTTCGTGTCTGCCGCCTTCTAAGGGCTCTTTATGGTCTCAAACAATCTCCGCGAGCTTGGTTTGATAAGTTTTGCAAGGTTCTCTTGGCTCTCGGCTTTACTCGGAGCTCCGCCGACTTCTCTCTATTCACCAAGCATGGCCCAACTGGCACTGTGATCCTTCTTGTGTACGTTGATGATATCCTAATCACCGGCGATGATCTCTCTGGGATACAACAACTCAAGAAACATCTGGGCTCGGTTTTCCAGACCAAGGACCTTGGCAATCTTAGATACTTCCTTGGGATTGAAGTTGCTCGACGACCCGATGGGTTGGTTATGTCCCAACGGAAATACTGCATCGACTTACTTCATGAAGCAGGATACTCCGGGTGCAAACCTGCGGATACTCCTATGGATGCTAATCAAAAGTTATGTGTTGCTGGTTCTGATTCTGATCAACTACTTGAGAATCCAGAATACTACCGACGATTGGTTGGGAAGCTGATCTACCTAACGGTTACTAGACCTGATATCTCGTTTGCTGTTGGTGTTGTAAGTCGCTTCATGCATGCACCGCGCACTTCTCACCTTCAAGCTGTTGAGCGTATTCTCCGATATCTAAAGACCGCTCCGGGACAAGGCCTTGTCTACAAACCATCCAACTCACCATCTCTTCTTGCCTACTCGGACGCTGACTATGCCGGGTCTCCTGATGATAGGCGTTCCACAACTGGCTTTTGCACTTACTTTGGTGGACACCTCATAACCTGGCGGAGCAAGAAACAGTCTGTGGTTGCTCGCTCCTCGGCTGAGTCAGAATACAGGGCTATGGCTGCTGTTGTGTCAGAATTAACCTGGCTTGAGAGTCTTCTAGGTGACTTGGGTGTCAGACTTTCTTCTCCGACAACTCTTCGGTGTGACAGCCAGGCTGCAATCCATATCGCCAATAATCCTGTTTTTCATGAGCGAACAAAGCATATTGAGGTTGACTGTCATTTCATCAGGGAAAAGGTGCAATCAAAGAAGATAGAGTTGGAGCATGTTCCTGCTGCTAGACAGACTGCTGACATCCTGACCAAAGCATTTCCTCGGCCACTGTATCTCCAGTTCTTATCCAAGCTGGGAGCCTACGATTTGTATGCTCCAGCTTGCGGGGGAGTGTTAGAGAAAAGATGTAAAAAGCCCATTTAGAGGGCCCATGTATTCTTTCCTCTTTAGTCCCACATTGTGTATAGGAATGTTTCTCTCTTCCTCTCTCCTATATATTTGTACTCATCCTTTGTATTTAGAGTGTGGAAAATATATTCAAGATTTGGCTTTTCACTACACCAACCAATTCATGAACAGTTCAGAGGCAACTTCTGTTAAAATTGCTTAAAGTTCAATTGCTAAAGCACACTATCATATGGGCATAATTTTACTTGAGATATGCTCTTAATATTTACAGGAATATGCTTAAAAATCAAAATTCTGAAAAGGTTTTAACAAAGATAAAAAGGAAAATTCTGACAGCAACAATCAATTTTGCTATTATTGATCAAATTGTTCTTCGCAAGACTAAAAACTGTGATGATGATTATTCTTATGAGTCTTCCTCTTCCAATACCTGCGGCTAGGTGACAATGGCAGATATCCAGCTTGGTGCTCATACCATAAGATCTCATGGAACCACAGTAGCAAGATTTCATATGCATGACTGGATCATTCTTGTCCTTCTCGGCATTATAGATATCATATTGAATGTTATAGAACCTTTTCACCGTTTCGTGGGAAGAGAGATGTTGGCAGATCTGAGGTATCCATTGAAGAGTAACACAGTACCATTTTGGGCTGTTCCGGTACGTTATTTGCACTTCAATTAGTCTAATGAAAAAAATGATCAAAATGGTCTCCTATTTAGGATGTTTTGATTTTAACAGTTCACTTTGTTTTTCTCCAAAATGGTAAACTTATCAAAATTTGTCCATTACAGAACTTCAGTTATACATGGGGTTATATTTTGACAGGCTAAGGGTAAACCAGCATTTTCTTGCTCATGACAGGTCAATTTATCCTTGGCGCGTGCCTCATATTTTTCCTGTTAAGTTGGCTTTTTCTATACTATTATAAAGGGAGTAGTTTGGTGTTGGCATGTATCAGTCATTTACTATTTTGCCCATATGCATTTAGATTATTTACTATTAATTGTCCAATGCCATGTCACCTGTCAAATGGACTAAATTTTATCAACCCTCTTAATTTTAAATTCTGATTCTGCCATTGAAGACGTCGCCAGTCAAATGCAATAAGTAATTTCAACCCTCTCAATTTTAAATTCTGATTCTACCATTGAAGGTTCTAACTAAATAAATTTGGTCAATTATGAAACCATATATAAACTGCCTCAAATTCTTTAATGAGCTGAAAATTAATCATTATTTATATTATTTAATTTATTTTTTATGAGCATCAAAATATTTTAATTATTGCTCTGATCCTTTGATTCATTAATTAATACCGCGTGTTTTCTCAAAAAGTTATTTTATAGAAAGATACTGTAATTAACAAAACCTTATATTAAAAAACATCGAAATTCATGAAAATCAAGTTATCTAAAACTACGAGCACTCTTACACGGTGTTCTCCCATGCTCTGGCAACGATAGACGATAGTACCTCCGCCGCTCACCGTTTCCCCAACTCCAGTGCATAGTGTGTGGCGACAACCATACCCTCGGCCGTCGCTCGATGTTCCGCAGCATGGATAAAGGCATACAAAGAAGAATTATTTTGGCTTCGTTTGGATGAATGCAGTATGTTTCATATTTGAGAAAAGAATATTTGATGTCGCAATTTACATCCTAAATTAGTCAGACCATTTTGATCATTTTCTTCTAGCTTCACTTGAAGGTAATGAAACTCAGCAGTAGGAATTCATTTTCTATAACAGTTTTTTTCCTTGCATCAAAACAGATGATTGGGATTGCATTACCAATATTTATCATCATCGGCATATACTTCAAAAAACAGAATGTCTATGATCTTCATAATGCCATACTAGGTGACAAATTCTTCCCCTTTCGCAGAATTAGCTGATATGGTTAGAATTTTAACTAACTAGCGCTTGGAAGCAGGTCTTCTCTTTTCTGTGCTTATCACTGGGGTCTTAACTGATGCAATCAAGGATGCAGTTGGTCGACCACGTCCGGATTTCTTTTGGCGGTGTTTCCCCGATGGAAAAGATGTAGATGCTCAACCTGCAAGGTTTTGTTTGCTTTAACGAATTATGTTACATGTTTTATTCATTAAACTGAAATGTTTTTCTCCCAGTTCTATGATAACATAACTACAAGTGTTATATGTCATGGTGATAAAAGTGTTATCAAAGAAGGGCACAAGAGTTTCCCAAGCGGCCATTCTTCATGTAAGTTGTACTTCTTTTATAATTATAAATTAGCATGTGCATTTGCACCGGAAACAATTTAATTTGAGCTTATGACAAAACATAGGCTCACAATCAACATTCCAGCACTTACAATCTATAGTATATTAAAAAGAAAAACTTGGGGTGTTCATGGTTCTGAAATAGGACCATCAAATGAATAGGAGCTTTTCAATTTTAATATCTCCAATCTAATAAAACACATAATTTTTTAATGGCGGACGTGCACACGTCCCCCTAGGGCGTAGGATGCGGCGGCAATAGTACTTGGCTGTCGCTCAAGTGACGGTCGGGTACTGTCATTATCCACTGTGTACGGGGGACATCGTGCACGATCGCTGGTTATAATAAATGGAATCCAAAAAAATGATTACACATATAAAGCAATCCTATTATCTGTCGAGTAAAAATCATGATTAAAGTAATCAAATTAGACGTCTTAATTATAATATGTTGCAATTGATTTTCTTGGGTTATGTTACGGGCCAATCCATAACACGTTGGCAGCTTCATCGGATTTGGAGATGATTGTGTTGGAGATACTACGTAGATGGAACCACGACTGTCTAGGCACGATGTGCTCAAGAGGAGAGAGCTACCACAATCTCAAGAGTTTACTTGCTCCATCCCAACATTTCATGCATTTAAATAGGCTAATATGACTCCATTAGACTCTTAATGACTATCTTATTAACTAATAACTTTTAACAATCAACAACTAACACATTATTTAATACATAGAGAAAATACAAGATTTACAATGATAAATGTTTGTAATGACCATAAATAATCATATCATAAAGACCTCTGATGATAATGAGCACGATAGACCATAACATCACTCCCATCTGCTAAATTGTGCTTGTCATCAAGCACGGAGGGTGACCGACTTCCTATGCCAGCCTACATGATTCCATCCAACTCTAACTAAAAAAGCCTTTTACAATGATGTCCTTGTGTATAGGCGTCATCACAATTATAACATAACCTCTTTGATCAACGTTCGCCCATCTCTGCGTGTGACAGATGTCGGATATGTGGGGTTGGGCTACCCTTAGGGCTACTTGCTCAATTCCCTTTCAGTGCTTTTGTGATCAGGTAGTCGCCTTAATCCATGTATAATAGATGTTCACAAATCATGACCAAACTCATATCAGTAAATAAATTTGATGGATCTTCAAACTCAAAATCTAGTCTCATTCGTTCATGAAAGTTTTGTTGTGTAGACTGCGACTTGCTGCTCTGGTTGGACCGTTGGACTGACAAAGCTTGGGCTAGGAGAACATGAAACCTTTCTAAATAATAATTGACGAACTCTGGTTGTCACAACGAAATTAGTTTACCAAGAGGGTTGTTTCATAGTGTGGAAAGCGCATGTTGCAGAACATTTTAAATTCTTCCCAGGTCATTTTTTATTTTTCCCTCTACAAATGGACAAATCATAATTGAAATACTCTGAGAAGGTGGAAGAATGTTAAGTTGATTCACTATGTTATTTGTGTCCGTTGATAGCCAAAAAATTGGTCGCATATAGTTATATTTACTATTATAATGAGATTTATTGAGTGACAGTGGCTGTGTCGACCATCCATTGTGTATTTTTTATTTCCATCCCCCCCCCCCCCCCCCGCCAGAGCTTCTTATTTCCTTAAAACAATTGTGGCACCGACCAAAAAAAAGAGATGGTCCAGCTCCGGCGAAGTGACGGTCAGCTCCAGCGAAGTGAGACAACGAGAGAATCATGGACGGAGTCGTCAGGCCCAAAACAACATTCATATAAAACCTGGTAAATTCCATCGTCGGCTGCCTCTGATGGTATCTAGGCGATGGTCGGTCAGCTAATTTGGAATGGAGGAGACGGGAGGTAAAAGAAAGTGAATAGTAAATCCGGTTTTGCCTACCCACGAAAAAGGATAGGAGGGGAAGGGAGGGCTGAAGTCGGCGCTGGTTGAGAGATGGTCCACCGGCTCATCCGAATTGGAGACGACGCGAGGCATGAGAAGATGAATATTAAATCAGCAGTCATAATATACAGATAAAAAAAGGCAGCCCGATGCGCAAAGCATCCCCGCGCAGCGAGGGTCCAGGAAAGGGTCCCACCACAAGGATGAAATGTAGGCAAACCTTACCCTGCATTTTTGCAAGAGGCTTCTTCCAGGACACCTCAACCGGCACGCCAAGGCTCCCCTTCTAATTATTGACAAGAGTATAATTTTAAAAAATATAAGCAATTTGGTGTGGTGACAGTACTGCAGTGTCCCGTACGGGAGAGGATACGAATGACAGTGCACGGGTTTTGCATGACGGTACTCTCGACGCTCGCAGTGCCCCGAGTGTATTACTCTGATTGTCGCTTGATTTCATAATGCGCTTGAAGGGACTGCGAGCGCTGAGAGTACCGTCGTGCAAAACCCGTGGGTTACTGTCGTGGTTGGGTACTGTCGTAGACTCTCGGGGGCCCCTGTGCACTGTCACTCGTCCATCCAAATGAATCTTTCTTTGTCATAAATCAGGTGTTTCAATTTACCATAGCGGGGAACGACATTCGTTCATGTCATGCATCGGTTGGGGTGGCGAAGTCCCCCTGGCTACTGGCTTGTTCGTGTGTTGGAACATTGATGACTTGGACGGATGATGTGAGACTATCAATCCTGTTGGAGAGTGCGACGAGGGTTGTCTAATGTCGAGCCTCCGCTTCTTGATGTCGTATTTCTGCGAAGGTTTGAGCCGCCATAAATGTTTTCATCATGTCCATGAGTTGTTCCATGATTGTTGGGGTTATAATGATGTGGAGAGTTGGAGGGAGTTATATCGCTCTAGAATAGGATTGGGTTGCAACTAGTAGAGAATGATCACTAGCATTTTGGATTGTAGCTACAACTCCATGTGCAAAAATTGCCAGAAATCCTTCACTACCGTCAGCGGTAGCCGCTACTGCCCAACGTCATCCCTATAAATAAGCTCGTCCTTTTCAAGGGCAAATTAACCGAGCACACAAGAGAATCTGTTAGGGACCGTGATACCTCTTGGGTGTCGGGCGCACGGCAGGGGCGACGACAGCGATGGAGTGGCTTCCGTCGGCGATGTCGGCTGGCGGTAATGAGCGAAGGAGAGGGAGAGAGAGGCACGGGTAGGAGAGTTAGAGAGAGAGAGAGAGACAGAGAGAGAGAGAGTTAGGGTTGGGAGGAAGAAAATGGGAGCAGCCCCACTTGATTCAAATGATCCAAAGATGGTTCCAAACAACAAAGGTGATCCCCTTTATAGGGAGGGATCCACCAAAACAACAAACAACAATAAAACAACATTAAAATAAAGATACAAGGCCCAAGGCCACTCGCCCACGTCACAACACCTGAACCGCTCGGTCAACATCATCCGGCGGCGTCCGACACGGTTTGCACCCCCGCTCTCGTGTCGCCGCGCGTCCTCCTCGAATAAACTTGCCACGACGGCTCTTCTGTGTGTATGTCGGTAACAATACCGCCGTCTGGAAAATTCGCCTTGTCCTCAAGGCAGTAATCGGGAAACTGGCGCCGGAAGTCATCCCGTAGTACAAGGGGCGGTTGCGCCAAGCAACCCGGATCTCCTCCGGGGCCGGATTCCCCAGTGTGTAGTGGCGCCGATCAACGATGGCCGCCTGATAAACTGATTCGGAGCCGGAAATGTCGAGGTCGGCCGGTATGTGGTCGGTGACGGGGTGATCTCCGATAACGCGCCGGAGTTGAGACACATGAAAGACCGGGTGGATGCGGCTACCATCCGGAAGGCGCAGCCGGTAGGCTACGACGCCAATGCGACTGAGGAATTTCAAATGGACCAAAGAAACGGGGAGCCAACTTGGGGCAAGGGCGGCGACCGGCCGTGAGCTGGCTGTAAGGCTGCAACTTGAGGAAAACTCACTTCCCCACTTGGAAGGAAAGGTCCCGACGCTTCCGGTTGGCGAAGGAGAGCATTTTGGCTTGGGCACGCCGGAGGTGATGCTTCAGACTGTCCAAGATGACGTCCCGATCGTATAAATGGTCGGCTAAGCTAGCTACGGGACATTCTCCTGGAAGATGGCGGAGCACCGAGGGAGGAGGTCGTCCATATACTGTCTCGAAGGGGGAGGTGTTTGCGGCGTGATGGTATGTCGTATTATAGGAGTATTCCGCCCAACATAACCATTTCGCCCATGACCCGGGTCTCTCGCCAATGAAGCACCGCAAATATGTTTCCAAACACCTATTCAGCACTTCAGACTGTCCATCCGACTGTGGATGATATGCCGTGCTCATGCGTAGTTGTGTGCCCTGGAGACGGAACAAAGATGTCCAAAAACTACTGAGGAAGAGCGGGTCGCGGTCGCTGACGATGGAGCGGGGAAACCCATGAAGCCGCACGATCTCGATGATGAAGCTGTCGGCCACAGTTGCTGTCGTATAAGGATGACGAAGAGGGACGAAGTGGGCGTACTTCGTGAGGCGGTCAACCACTACCAGGATACAATCAAACCCATTCGAACGCGGCAGTCGGGTGATGAAGTCCATCGCGATGTCCTCCCAGACGCGCTCTGGAATCGGGAGAGGCTGCAGTAGGCCGCTGGGAAACATCGTCTCATATTTGGCCTTCTGACAAGGCAAACAAGCCGCCACATAGGCTTTCACCTGGCGGAGCATGTGTGGTCAATACAACGATGCAGCCAAACGCCGGTATGTGTGGAACGCCCCGGCGTGACCACCTGAAGGCGTGGAGTGGAACTCCGCTAAAAGCTGAGGGATCCGGGCGGAGGTTGCCGATAGCACCAGGCGGCCCGGATGGAAGAGCCGGCCTCCAATGAGGGCGTAGGGTGGGCGTGCTGCCGGGTCGGCGAGCAAAGCTGCTCGGATGTCCGTCAACTGGGGGTCGCGGTCTACCTCTTGCTGGATAATGGAGGCATCCTCCCACACCGGCCGTGATATTGCGGTCAATTCCGTAGCTTGGGGGTGGCTAGATAGAGCATCCGTCACCCGATTGGTTTTACCCGGCCGAAACTCGATCGTGAAATCATAACCAAGAAGCTTTGCCACCCACAGTTGTTGCGTTGGCGTGGTGATTTTTTGTTGTAGCAAAATAACGGAGACTATGATGATCGGTGCGGATGACGAAGGGGCGGTCCAAGAGGTATGGCCGCCAATGTTGTACCGCCAGCACGAGGGCCATGAGTTCGTTCTCATAGGCCGAGCGGCTGCGCACCGCCGATGAAAACGCCCGGCTGTAATAAGCAATAGGCCGACCGGCCTGCATCAATACGGCGCCCACGCCGGAGCCCGAAGCATCACACTCCACGATAAACGGTTGCTGGAAGTCCGGCATGGCCAGGACCGACCCTTGTATCAATGTCGCCTGTAGGGCGGCGAACGCCGCCATTGCCGCGGGCGGCCACACGAAGGGGCCCCTTCTCCGAGGCTTTCAGCAATTGGGTGAGAGGGCGGGCCAACCCGCCGTAATCCTTGATGAAGCGCCGATAATATCCGGTGAGGCCGAGGAACGCTCGCACGTCCCGAAGGGAGGAGGGGGTCGGCCACCGAAGGACCGTCTGTATTTTGTCCTCGTCCATCGCTACGCCGTCGGCGGAGATGGTATGCCCCAAGTAGCTCACCATGGTGGCACCAAAAGTGCATTTCTTCCGATTGACCGTGAGATGATGGCGCCGAAGGGTGGTGAAAGTTTCCCGCACGTGGCGGAGGTGGTCCTGCCAAGATCCACTAAACACGAGAATGTCATCAAAAAATACAAGGATATGCTTACGGAGAACTGGCCGGAAGATGTCATTCATGGTTACTTGGAATGTGGCCGGGGCATTGGTGAGCCCAAACGGCATGACCAAGAACTCGAAGTGGTCGTCGTGCGTGCGGAAGGCCGTCTTTGGCACGTCCTCTGGTCGTACCCGGATTTGGTGATATCCGGCTCGGAGATCCAACTCTGTAAAGAATGCGGCGCCATGAAGCTCATCCAAGAGTTCCTGAATGACCGGAATCGGATATTTGTCGGCCACCGTGGCTTTGTTGAGCTCCCGGTAGTCCACACAACCGCCAACTCCCGTCCTTCTTTCGGACTAATAGAACCGGATTGGAGAACGGGCTAGCGCTAGGCCGGATGAGACCGCCCAACAACATTTCCCGCATGAGGCGCTCTATCTCGTCCTTTTGGGCATGTCCATAGCGGTAGGGCCGAACGGAGACCGCCGCCGCTCCCGGATGAAGGACAATCGCATGGTCGGTCGGCCGAGTAGGCGGGAGGCACGGTGGGGTGGCGAAGATATCCGAAAATTCCTCGAGAACGTCTTGCAATCCGGCCCCCAAGGGGGCGGCCGTGTCCGGTGGGGCCATCTGGAGAGGCCACAGGCAGGCCGAAAACTCCACTTCGGTGATGTGTTGCATAGCGCGGAAGGAAACCGGCGAACGGAGGAGGGTGGAGTCACCCACCAAACGGCATTGTTGGCCCTGGTGCTGAAAGGACATCGTCATGGAGGCCCAGTTCACCCGTACATCCCCCAACGTCTGCAGCCATGCCACGCCCAGAATGGCGTCGAGGCCACCCAACTCAAACAGGTAGAAATCCGCCGTGACCGTGCAAGGGCCGAAAGAGAGGGTGACATCCACACATTGCCCCAAGCTGGGCCGTCGGCGACCATCTCCGAGACAGACGGAGAAATCCGGGGAATCGGAATATGGTAAATCGATGTCGCGGGCGAGTTGGGCCGACAGGAAGTTATGACTCGCGCCACTGTCGATCATCACAATCACCTGGCGGTTGTTGATCACGGCCGCGAGTTTCATCGTGCGGGGGCCGGTAAGGCCTCCGACCGAGTAGAAAGGCAACTCCAAGACATTGAGGGGTGCCCCCTCCGACTCCGACGGGGAAATGTCCGGCGGCATCCCCGCGAGTGCCGAATCCTCGGCCGAGGGATCGTCGTCTGCATCGCCAATAATGGCGTGAAACTCTTTGACGGGGCAGACATGTTGCGGCGAGTATGGTTGGCGGCATCAGAAGCATAATCCGCGGCGACAGAGATCATTGTAGTCATTATTGGAGACGCGGTGTGGGGGGTCCGGACGGGTGGTGGGGCGGCCGGCCCCCATCGGGGGCGACCGTGGGCCGCCATCGCGCGGTGGCGGTTGGCGGTTGGAGGGAGGTCCGCCAGTACGGGGTCCGATGTCTCCTTCGACCGCCCGGGCTAGTTCAAGGGCTTCCGACACCATGCGGGGGTGGTGGGTCCGGATGCGGGAGCGGATGTTTGGAAGGAGGCCCTGTAGAAAAAATCCAAAGTAGTGGTCGGGTGGGAGACCCGGCACTTGCGTGACGAGCGCAACAAACTCATCGATATAAGCGTCCACAGTAGTCGTCTGGTGGGCCGAGCAGAGACGCTCTATGGCGGACCCGGTGTAACGAGAATCGTACCGACTAATCATCTCTTGCTTGAACTCGTGCCATGTGATGCAGGGTTGGATTTGGCGAAGCCAACGTGCCCAATGAAGGGCCGAGCCCTCGAGCCCGACCACGGCCGTGCCCACCTTGTCCGGCTGTGGAGTATTGTGAAGGTCAAAAAACTGCTCTGCCCGAGCGATCCAGCCCATAGGATCCACGCCCGAGAATGATGGAACATCCAGGGCCAGAGGTTGTCGGCGGTCGGCTGGAGGTGCAGCCGCTGCGGCGATCGGCTGGAGGTGCGGGGCCACAGCGGCGGCCGCGGCGACGGGTGCGGTGAGTCCGGAAACGAGTGGCGGCGGCACCCCGAGGATGGAGGCGGCATCGTTGGAGGATGCGGAGCCCGTCGGTGCGGTGAAACCTGCGAGCTGACTGCTGATGCGGGTTTGTCCTGCGAGTAAGGCGTCGATGGCGGATTGCAGGTCGTCGAGGAGTTCGTCCTGGCGGTCGAGGCGCAGGCGGGTGGAGTCGGCCTCGTCCAGGCCTTCGCCAGCGTGGGATCGGGTGTTGGGCGCCATCGACGAATAGAACAGACGGGGAGGAGACCGGCGGCGCTAGGGCAGGCGGAAAGGGCAGGTCGGACCAATGATACCTCTTGGGTATCGGGCACACGGCAGGGGCGACGACAGCGATGGAGTGTCTTCCGTCGGCGATGTTGGCTGGCGGTAACGAGCGAAGGAGAGGGAGAGAGAGGCACGGGTAGGAGAGTTAGAGAGAGAGAGGAAGAGAGAGAGAGAGAGTTAGGGTTGGGAGGAAGAAAAAGGGAGCAGCCCCACTTGATTCAAATGATCCAAAGATGGTTCCAAACCAGAAAGGTGATCCCCTTTATAGGGAGGGATCCACCAAAACAACAAACAACAATAAAACAACATTAAAATAAAGATACAAGGCCCAAGGCCACTCGCCCACGTCACAACACCTGAACCGCTCGGTCAACATCATCCGGCGGCGTCCGACCCGGTTTGCACCCCCGCTCTCGTGTCGCCGCGCGTCCTCCTCGAATAAACTTGCCACGACGGCTCTTCTGTGTGTATGTCGGTAACAGACCGACTCGGAGGTCACCGGAAGAGTAGTCGAAGGTGGAGATGACGGAGGCGGAGATACTACGGAGCCTTGACCGCGACTGCCTATGCGGGGCGTGCTCGAGAGAGAGAGCTTCCAAGATCTCTTTTAGGGTTGAGAAAATAGATTTCTTTATTCATGCCAATACAAGGCTCACTTGGATCCTTTAAATAAGACTTACAATCGACACACACAAGGAAAGAGCTATAAGGAAATAATGCTAAAGGCAATAAGACTTGGACACCACATAAAACATGACATAAATAACGACGCCTAATAAGGACGCGACTCTAAGACAGAATAAAAGCATATTAAGAAATAATTAATACTAAATAACGTCGTAAAAGGACCCGTAACAACTCTCCCGCCTTGCAAAACGAGCTTGTCCTCAAGCTCGAGGGAGATCAATGGTGTTCGCATCAGCCGACACCCTCATCATCAGAGTCCTCAACGTGCATATAGAAAAGCTGTTTGCACCTGTGGCCGCGAGTGTACTGCTCGTCGCAGTTAAAACATAAGCCCTTGGCGCGCCGTTTCATTATCTCATCCCGAGATAGTTTCCGGACTGGTGGGGATGGATGTCCCTCTGAATGCCCTGGTTGAATGCCCGTGTCGGTGGGCAAGTAGACCTTCTGTGCCAGTTGGAGGCGAAGGTCACATATCCTAGCTAGACTCATAGCAGTCACTAGGTCTGGAGGAGCCTCAAATTCGACATCAAGTCGCAGGCGATCGCGAAGTTTGGCGGTGAAGATGCCGACCTGCATCTTTGGGGACAACGTGACATGCGCTAGAAGAAGTTGAAACTGGTCCAGATAGCCGTCCACGGAGCCTGTCTGGCGTAGTGTTGTGAGGGCCCCAAGGGGGTTGCTGCGGATGGGAGGGCCGAAACGCAGGTTGGAAAATCGCTTGAAGTCGTCCCACGTTAGGCCCGGCTGATCAGTGAGGAGACGAGTGACCCAAAGCAAGGCTGAGTCTAGAAGATGGAAGGAAGCCAGAGGTAGTCGTTCAGCTGCCGGAGTTTGTTGATGGCCAAAGAATTGTTCGCACCTGGTGAGCCAGCCTAAGGGATCAGTTTTCCCATCGTAAGTGGGGAATTCCAACCGGGTATAGCGCGACTGAATGACAGCTTCAGGCGTAAGAGTGTCTGTGGTGGCGGCTCATGGCGGATGATCGGCGGTAACGGAACTTGACTGCTGCTGACGTGATCCATGGGTGGAGTAGTAACAACGGGAAGGGAAGCGGTCAGCTCATTAAGTCTGGCAGTGATAGTGGCCATGTCGTCCCGATGCCGGGTTTTGGCGTCCCGAGGCGGTCATAACAGTCTGCAACACGTCCTGGAGAGCCGCCGTAAAACCTTGCGAGTCTCCCATATTGTGGATGGAGTTAGCACAGGATAAGGAGCGGGTGACGGGATGGCTAGAGTGCTCGGTGGTGGTTGTTTAGGCGGTGTCGCGAGATCCACGTCGTCTCCCAAAGATGGAAGAAAATACTCCTTACCGAATAATGCCCTTGGTGGAATTGATTCTTATGTGCGGAAGAAGAGGTAGAAGCAGTCGTTGGAGCCACACAAAGAGCCCGCAGAGGTTTCGATTGGAGGAGACGAGTTGTTGTGTTGTCGACAAATGGAGGCGTCGAGAGCGATTGCTTTTAGACGCCGTGTGTGTGCGGTGTCAGCTTGAGACGACTAGATTTGGGCAGATTTAGGGCTGAATACGTCTAGGTTGAGACAACTAGATCGGGGTATATCTAGGGCAGAAAATCGTCTTTGATAAGGTGTCTACACTGGGGATGTCTAATTCATTTTCAGGTGTGGAGATCGACCCATAAGACACTCTACGAAAGGATTGACCAAAGTCGACCCATTTTCATTGCCTTTTGTCTTTGTCACGAGACATTTCAATTATTTAATACACTTAATCTTATGATAGAACACTTCATTGATTATTGAATTGCTTAGTGTATACAAACCTTCTTCTTCTCCATCTCTGATTGTCTACTCTGATGCTGACTATGCTGGCTCTCTGGATGATCGACGCTCCACAAGTGGATTATGTACTTACTTCGGAGGACACCTTATTACCTGGCGCAGCAAAAAGCAGTTTGTGGTTGCTCGCTCATCTGCTGAAGCTGAGTATCGTTCAACGGCCGCTGTTGTATCTGAGCTCACATGGCTAGAAAGTCTCCTTGGTGATTTAGGAGTCAAACTTTCCTCACCGGCCACTCTATTTTGCGACAGTCAAGTTGCTATACACATTGCCAAGAATCCTATATTCCATGAACAAACCAAACACATTGAAGTTGATTGTCATTTCATTCGGGAGAAAGTTCAATTGAAGAAGCTGGAATTAAAACAAGTTCCTGTTGTTGGGCAAGTTGCTGATATTCTCACCAAGATCTTACCACGACCATTATACTATCAGTTCTTGTCCAAGCTTGATGCTTACGATCTGTATGCTCCAGCTTGCGGGGGAGTGTTGAAGGAAATATGTATAAAGGCCCAGAATAAGGCTCATCTAGGGTCCATTACACCTTTAGGTTTAGTCCCACATCTTAGAATGAGATTTCTGCTCCTTTCTCTTCTCCTATATAAATGTACAAATACATGTATGTAATATATACATTGGGAATTTAATAAAATTATCATTTATTTCTTCCTTTTCTCGTGTATTTCTACAAATTACTTAATTGTTTACTCTCCTGTGCTTAAAAATCTAAATATGTGATAATTTGATGTGAACCTTATTCACCCCCCCACCCCCACCCCTTTTTAAGATTGGCTCCCTATCTAACCGGGTGTGCTCGGGAGGAGAGAGCTACCACAATCTCAAGAGTTTAGAAAATACTTCTTGCTTGCTGCGTTCTAACGTTACATATCATTAAATAGGCTTACATGACACCATCAGACTCTTAATGACTATCCTGTCAACCCATTAATCTATACTATTAAGGGGATAACACCATTTACTGAAGCATTATCTTTTCCAATTTTATCTCTTTCTTTATTACAACTTTTATAAATTTTTATAATTGAATTTAATTTCTGTTTTTTTTAATTTATTTTAAAAAGTACGCTCTTATCACTTCAACTTTTATTAAGTTTTGTATACGGCGAGACAAATTTTTGTATGGTGATGACGAACGACACATGTACTGTTGCACCGGGGCATTGGGAAACCCGTGCACGACTGCTTGTTGATACATAGAGAAAATACAAAAACCTACAATGATAAATAGTTGCGACGACCGCAACGACTTATACATAAAGACCTCTAATGATATCGGTGTGATGCCCATGACAACTTATTCTAATTTTCTTCTAATATATTCTGAGATAAAATACTTGCTTGTATATGGTTATTTTTATCAAATAGAACTTTTAATACTGAATTTTGGTAGTTGTGATGCTTTATGATCTATTTTATATCATTGTATATCTTTTTCCTATATTATCTTCCAATATTTCTGACAATTTTGTATCGGTTCAAGTCAAGCAATTCAAATCATGGCTAGCATAAAGTATGGTGTGGATTGTTTGGATAAAACAGATAGATCCCAATATATTTGATCGGTTTGATTCAGTTCTTAAACAAGGGTTTGATATTTTGTTGTAGTTTGAATTTTGTTCAGTTTTCTTCCTCTTCCTTCAATTTAGAATATTTTTAAACTTTTATTATTTAATACTTAAATACATTTATTTTTCAATAAAAAAATGAATAATTGCCGAATAATTTGTAAGGCTTTTGATGCATATTTTATACCTCTTTTATTTGTCGCAATACTCCTGAAGAGCTTAATGAACCTGTGACCTTTTGAAATATGAATACAGGGTCTTTCGCCGGCCTAGGGTTTCTCACATGGTATCTAGCTGGGAAAATCAAAGCATTTGATCGCAAAGGCCATGTGGCGAAACTCTGCATAATTCTCCTTCCTATCCTTTGCGCATCGCTCATCGCAATATCTAGAGTGGATGACTATTGGCATCACTGGCAAGATGTCTTTGCAGGGGGCTTTCTAGGTTCTTCTTACACTTTATCTTTATTCATCTCATTAATATATATGATTAATTGTTTGGATCTCTCCTGAGAGTTTGCATAATTATATGGATCATCCCTCTACATTATGTATATTACAAAATCTCCCTCCCCTCTCCCCTCTAAGTTTACATTCATAACATGCTTGCACAACAATACCCCCCCCCCCCCTCCCCCCCCCCCCCCCCCCACACACACACACACACACACAAGAGGGGAGTTCCAAGGGGGATATTTTTTTACATGCATGTTAATACGGATACGACCCCCTGGACACGCATCGCGTCTCCCTCTGCTTATGTAGCCCTAAGGGACATTATCATAATTTGTATGTCTCACTCACCTATATAAGGGAGTGGTAGTGGCTCTTATTATGGATCTTTGAAAGACATTGCGAGTGCTAGGCTCTCCTGGGCGAGAGAGGCTCTTAGGAGGGACCAACCCTCAAGAGTTTGGGCCGAGCTTGTCTCGACATTTGTATCTCGATTTCGGTGTTTAAACCTACAATTTTCCGTACTTAAAAGTGTCAACTATCACATGTTATGAAATGTAAACTCAAAGGGGAGATTTATATAATTTCAAAAGATAGAAGGGTGCAACTTGTAATTATGCTGACTCACAGAGAAGATTTGGGTAACTAATAGTGCGCGTGTGTATCACAAATTCTTACAATTCCAAATCTCTGTTTCTCAGGGTTGTTTGTCGCTTCAATTTGTTATCTGCAGTTCTTCCCGCCCCCTTATGATCCAGATGGTACGTCTTCTTTCACTCTGACTTGCTTTCTCAAGTACCTAAAAACTAACAAAGAGTTACTGAAAAGGCTTTGAAATGTTGAGTTCCTCCACAAAAAGAATAGTTTCATTAACTCTATCAGTTTGTCAGATGATAAAAAAAGAACATTCACTTAAATTGGTCAGTGTGCTCTTGGTTTAGTGAATTTGCAGCTTATTACATATATTAGGGTCATTTATCGGGACCTCCCTCTAAAGAAAAGGGCAACCCAGTGCACAAAGCATCCCTGTGCAATGAGGGTTCGGGGAAGGGTCCCACCACAAGAGTGAAATGTAGGCAAACCTTACCCTGCATTTTGCAAGAGGCTGTGTCTAGGACACGAACCTGTGACCTCAAGGTCACACAGACCTCCCTCTAAGTTTGGTAAATTACAGATTGCACCCCTGTTATATTTGAAATTACAAAAACCTCCCCTGCAAGAGTACAAACCCCCCCCCCCCCCCCCCCCCCCCCCCCCCCCCCCCCCCCCGGGAAATTTACTCCGAGGGGGCATTTTTGTGCATGGATGTTATGAAATGTAAACTTACGGGGGAGATTTTTGTAATTTCAAAAGTAAGAGGAGTCTAACTTGTAATTATGCCAACTTCCAAGGGAAGTTTTGGTAATTATTCCTATCTATTATCAAAACACTAATCACCTTTTGAATCTTCATTGTCCTGCAGGTTGGGGCCCTCATGCATATTTCCATGTGCTTGCCGAGTCGCGAAATGGCCCAACTTTAATCTCTACAAACAGCCTTAGAGTTGACCCGACCGCGATAGATTCTATGTACATCCAACCCGAGGTGCACAACTACTCGGTCTCACGGGACTCCGCCCCAGCCTTCGATGAAATGGAAGCCGGTGTTGGCATGAGAATGCGGTAGCGTATGTCTTTTGAACGAAATTTTCAATGACACCCTCGCAACAGATCTCTCCCGTGCATTGTTTTGAGTGTTTGGTATGGCGGCGGGCTGGTGTGGCAGTAGTGTATATGTTAGCGTGAATGCGTGCGAACGGCGAATATTTTGACAGTTTGATTTTATCTAGAATTCTTACTTATGTTACAAGTACAACTGATCTCCCTTGTCATAATCTTCATCCTTTTCACATGTATTTGCATTTGTTCATCTCCCTTCAGGCTAAGAGAATTATGTTTATGTGTGAGGCTTGTGTGTATTTATTCTTATGTTTTTCGCGTGGATGAATGAGCGGCACAAATTTGTTAGAAATGATTATTTGGCCCTCGTATTTGGAATATGCGCTCGATTGCTGATATATTTGAACCAACTGTAACGGTCGTTCGATTTTTGTTCCCCGATATTGTATGAATGCATAATTTTTTAGTATGAGAGGAAAAGAATGGGTGCTGAAGCCTAACTAGCCAGAATTACACCCTTCTTTTGGTAATGTATCTAAAATCTCTCAATTTTAGCCTAAATTAAAAATAAGTCTAAATTTTTATGTCTCACATTGGTTCTAAAATTTTAAATTAAATTTGAAATATCTCTCTACACTAATTTCTATTAAATTTTTAATAGTTTTAGATGAGTTGTGCTGGCAAGACATTAATATTATTTTACAAAATTATTAGGGTGCTGTTATAAGCAAATCCTTTTTGGTTGCTAGCAAACCAATTTCTATGAATTATTACGCGTCTTTTGAAAATACGTTTTATACATGCATTTTTAGGAAAAGTGTTCAACACGAAAGTTGTAGATCTCAACGAGATCTACAATTTTCGTGTTGAACACTTTTCCTAAAAATGCATGTACAAAATGTATTTTAAAAAGGCGCGTAATAACTCATAGAAATTGGTTTGCTAGCAATCAAAAGAGGTTTGCTTATAACAGCACCCAATTATTATTATTATTTTATGTATAATTAGGACTGAAAATTTGTACGCATAAAATTAAATCATTACTATTTTAATTTTCAAGTCAGCACCACATCACTAGTAGTACATCTAAGATCGTTAAAAACTTAACAGAAGGTATCTATCTATATGCTAAACTTTGCATAAAAATTTGAGAATTGTTATATAGCAAAATCCTCTATTTACAAATCAAATATTTAACTAATAATTCAAGGAATAAAAAGTATTGTGAATTTTCAAGTTCTTTTTCTATTGCAATTTGCGCTCATTGTAGCTTCTCATGAGCATTCAAAGAGTTCTTATTGAAATCACTTTATGTGTTTGCATAATAGTTAGTCTTTTTGTGCTAGAAATGTTTTGAGTAAATTTAAGGTTGATCCTTAATTAACTGCGTATGAAATATCAGTTCGGGTTATTGTTAAGCATATGAGACTACCAACCAAAGTTCTGTACAATGCAGAATCAGAGATAAGTTTTCCATCAGAAGGGTACAATGTAGAATCAGAGAGCTTAGCCTATAACACTACCCCCTTGGGCAAATTTTGATAGCAAAGGCTTCCCATCCTGCATCTTAAAGCCTGAGACATAGTGCCTTCTTCGTCTCAGATGTAGTAATGGATGTCCGACAATTGCTCGTCCGCCGGACCGAGTGAGGCTTATGCGCTTACTTACTACACACGAATAAGCATCTGGTACAAAGTCGACATATGATGTATTACTTGATAAAAAAACTATAGATACTTATAGTTGAAATGATGCGATAATCTAGTGCACACGAGGGATGGTTCGGGGTGACCAGTTGGTGAATCGATAAAGTTAAGTATTGAGTCATATTTTCCTTGGCGGGTGGCTTCCTGCAAGAACCTTTATTATTTTTACTCGTAGCTTATTCTTTCGACTCTCTTATATTTCACTTTATTCTCTTTAATTACTGATCTGCATGTTATTTGCTATACTGCCACTTTTTGCAGTTTAAGATCATTACCCTTCCTTTGAGCATATTTTAGCTCGGGGGCAAGTGATAGGGTTGCGCAGTCTCTGACTAATGGTGATAGAGTTTTCAACCTCATTAGGAGCACAGAAAGTGGAGTACTTGCAGAGGCAAAAATAGGTGTAATTGATGTTGTTTAGAGACTCCCTCGTTTGAAAAAGTCATACTAGTTATTTTACTTTTGGTATTCCAATTGATTAACATTAATGACCGCGTGTAGGAGCCCGACTTGTGGGTGCGAGGTCAACATTCTATTGGAACCATGAACCGGCGGAGTTTTAATTATCTGCATTAGAAATACTAAGCGCCATGTATTGAATGCCAATGGTTGAAATGTATTGCTTTCTCCTTATTTACCTTCTTCATTTCTATCCTCTTAACTTCATCTGCATAGTTTTGCATTAGGATGAAAGTTAAGCTTTTTCGACTAACAGTGGTATCAAAGCTTTAAGGTTCCTGCATTCTTTTTTTTTTTTTGCATTGGAAGCGATGGGCTCATCATCTACCGCTCTGGCTGCTCTATCACATTCTGTTGCCCCCACATTCAACGGAGAAATGTATGAATATTGGGGCATAAAAATGGAAACCTTTTTCGACTCTCAGGACCTGTGGGAGGTTGTGGAAAATGGCCCTGCAAGCGACGGAAAAGAAAAAGGGATGGAAGGTGGTGAAGCAAGTATATCCAAGGGAGACAAAATGAAAAACTCCCCGGCACTGCACATCATCCAAAATGTCATCACCAGTAACATCTTTCCGCGTATAATGGGTGTCAAGACTGCAAAAGCCCCATGGGATATTCTCAAGGAGTGATATCATGGAGACAAGAAGGTGATCTCCATCCTTCGTCAAAATTTACGACGGCAGTTTGATGACTTAAATATGAAAGATGGTAGGAAGATCTTTGATTACTTGCCACGAATAACAAACCTAACAAATCAACTCAGCAATCTAGGAGTATCAATTCCATATGCTGGGATTGTTTTGAAAATCCTAAGAAGTTTGTCAAAAGCATACGTGCATGTTGCGGCAGGCATTGAGGAGAGTAATGATGTTGAAAAACTCTCCATTGCTATTCTTGTAAGCAAATTTAAATTGCATGAGGAGAGAATGAAAAGGTATTCACCTGCTCTAGATCAAGCCCTCCAAGTGAAAATGTCCCTTGGAAGACAGGGCCAGGACAGGAAAAATAAGGTCTTTCAAAAAAAAGGACCATGGAGCCCTGTTATTCAAAACTATCAAAGTAAATAACATTGCAAGATCTACTGATGGGCCCTCACATGAACATCATGTTTTCTGCAACCTGTGTAAGAAAATCAATCATGACACTTCAAAATGTTTTTACAAATGTAAACGCTGCCGGAATCCAACTCATTTTGATAAGACTGCTTGTTCAAGAATAAAGAGAAAGAAGAAGCAAAGTTTGCAAAAGAGCCAAAAGGGTTAGAGGAGAAGATGTTGTTGTCCAGAAGCATTGGTGTAGTTGAACCAGAAAAGTCTTCCCAATGGTTTATCGACTATGGGTGCTCTAGTCATATGACACATGACATTACTCTCTTTGATGCCTTAGATGAATCTTTCAAATCAAAGGTGTATTTGGGTGATGGTAACAATAATGAAATTGAAGGCAATGGAAGTATCACAATCAGCAATCTTGACGAGAAACAACAAACTCTCAAGGATGTGCAGTATGTTTCCACCTTGGCTCAGAACTTGTTGAGTGTTGGTCAGCTTGTAACCAATGGGTACAACTTTATTTTTAATTCCAACGCCTGCACCATCTATGATCCACTACACAAGAATGTTGCTTCTACCCAAATGACAAAAAATCACATTTTTCCAATTGATCTAGAGACATCAAATCAGGCTGCCCTCTCCTTCATGATTTACAGCCAGATCGGGCAAGCTTGTGGCACCACCGATTGGGGCACCTCAATTATAACTCTATGAAGCAACTGTGTGAAGACAGTCTAGCATCAGATCTCCCTCAACTCTAGATTCAAGCTCATCATCGCAAGTGTGACACATGTGCACTTGGAAAATCTCACAGGCAGCCCTTTCCTCCTTCTCAACAGCAAAGCACACAGCCTTTGGAGCTTATTCACTGTGATATTTGGGGACCGACATCAACATCATCCCAAGGAAGCAAGAGGTTCTTTTTCCTACTCGTAGATGACTTTATAAGGTATGTTTGGATTTATTTTTTGGAGCAAAAATCTGAAGCTCTCTCCTTGCTTATTGAATTCAAAAGAGAAATAGAAAAGAAACTTGACATGAGAATAAAAACTTTGAGAAATGACAATGGTGGAGAGTTTAACTCCCAGGTTGTCAAACACTTTTGTAAGATTCATGGGATCAAACATGAGTTCACTATCCCTGGATCGCCACAGCAAAATGGTGTGGTGGAAAGGGGGAATAGAACCATAGTTGAAATGGCTAGGTCTCTCCTCCTACACCAAAACCTTCCAAAACAATACTGGGCAGAAGCTGCCAACACTACGGTCTTTGATGAAGTGTTTATTGATCTCAGCATGCTTTGTTCGATCATGTTGAACGAGATTATGAGCAATATTGATAACAACTTTATTGTCGCAATATAGTTGTAAAGACTTCTCATCTTGTAGCCCTAAATCCCGCATTAGAGATTTGAGCCAGAGCCCTTCGCATACTCCCTGCCCCTGTGACAATGCTCTGTATTATGCTTCTGCACTGGACCTTGCTACTACATTTTGTTTCTTACTTCGCCAGGTCACAAGGTTTCCTCCAACAAAGGAGATATATTTTGTCTTGACTTCTTGCCCAATCAGCATTTGTGTATTTCAAAATTCAAATGATCGTTCTGAGAAAATAGGAGTCATCGACCAGGAGAATTCTTCAGGTACTGTAGCACTCTCATTGTTGCTTCCTGATGTCTTAGTCTGGGAGAATGCGTGCATCTGCTAAGGATCCCAACAACATGTGTGATATCAGAGCGAGTGTGTGTGAGGTAGATTAACCTCCCACCAGTCTTTGATAACTAGTGGAGGTCACCTTCTCACCATCCTTGTCTTCATCAATTTTACAATTTGCTTCAATGGGGGTATCTGTCGGAGCACAACCAAGCAAAAAAGTATATGACCATATGACCGGTGAAAATAAGTTCATATGAGAAAATGATTATGACCAT
The DNA here is from genome assembly GCA_033032865.1 of Dactylorhiza incarnata. Classification (NCBI taxonomy): domain Eukaryota; kingdom Viridiplantae; phylum Streptophyta; class Magnoliopsida; order Asparagales; family Orchidaceae; genus Dactylorhiza; species Dactylorhiza incarnata. Next base: position 226,652 of record JAWHQI010000281.1, read on the forward strand.
TATTCCCTCTCCTTAATTAAGGTCCGGTTCATGCGGTCGTAACCGCTTGACCGGTGAAAATAAGTTCCCCCAAACGAAGCCTTAAGAGGACAGAGAGGGCACAGTCAGCGTGAAAACATAATTCGGAAATGGTTGGGTAGATTTGGAATTTTAAAATGGTTGCTTGTATAGATTTGGAATTTTAAAATGTGCATGATATTGTGTTAGGTAAATTTTGATGTAAACAACATATCTATGCTATCAAAATCTAAACTGCTTCCAGGTTCGTGTCCGCACTAAAAACATAATTCTTCCAAACAAAAGTAATTCTTCCAAACAAAGCAATCATGTTTTTATTTTCAAATATATGTTTCGTAAAAGTGAAAAAAAGAGATTCATATTATGTTTATTTTCATATATTGGTCTGCAAATAAAATATTTGGGGTACAAATAGTATGTTTGGATACAATTATAATTTCGTGAAGTACAAATATCAATGAGCTACAAAGAGACATTTATGGGATACAAATAACAACTCCTAAAAAGAATTAAGACTTATTTCAGAAAATGCTAAAAATATAAGAACTTATTTATCAATTTGCTTTTTTCCACGCTCGGATCGTAGGTTTTAGTTTTGAAGAATTAGAATTCAGTCAAAACCAAAACCTGTAGGTAGGTTTTGGTTTTGCCTGAATTCCAATTATGTTGTTTGGCTGCAGCAAAATTTTTAGCTGCAGGAATTAATTTTGGGCAATTCAGCTGTTTGGATGCAAAAGATTATCTGCACTAATCTCTTCTAAACCTTACCAAAAAATTATTTACATGCCTACAATGATGTGCCCTATCCGAAAATGATGGAGAGGGCGGAAGGCGTAACTCGCGGGTTTCTCGCGTGCCCTATCCGAAAACGATGAAAATCCTTGGGAAGAGATGGTTTTTTGGTTTAGGCATAAGTGAAAATCAAAACCGGGTCAAAACCAATGAATGAAACACAAGAATTGATTTACTTATGGCCAAAACCAAAACCAAGGTCTAAAACCATTAAACCGAACGGACCGCCGATTTTCTTTTCCCATTCTCCCGATTTTCTTTTCTGGTTCTCCACAGCCGCGCTCGACCGCTGATTTAGGGTTTTCGCCGCTCCTCGCCTCTCGTCGCCTCCGCCGCTCCTCGCCTCTTGTCGCCTCCGCCGCTCCTCGCCGCCTTCTTTCTCCTCTGCCGGTCGTCTACTTACAAGATCTTAGGTACGTGACTCGTGAGTGCGCCTCTTACAAGTTAACCCTCGATTCTTCATTTCTTCCCGTATTCCCGTCGCCGTCTGAACTATTTCATCTTCCTCTTCATTTGGATAGATATTTTTTAGGGTTTCTTCAATCCGCTTAGATCTGTATTTAATTTACTTCTCCGTAATAATTGCAGCCGTTCGGTCAGATCCTTCTTCAGTTGAAGGAAGGAGATCTTGTTCTGCTTGGTGAGTCATATGATCTCTTCCCCGATCATATTAATTGCTTATTTGTGCGTTCATACTAGTTTTGCATTAGAAAAAGCTCATTGTCTCTCTCTGTCCAAAACAAAGCCGAACCAGCCATGAAGTGCAATCCCAGGGTTACCAGCTCCCGGCGCAAGTGCCGCAAGGCCCATTTCACAGCGCCATCCAATGTTCGCCGGAAATTGATGAGCTCCCCTCTGTCTTCCGATCTCCGTGCGAAATACAACGTCCGATCGACGCCGGTGAGGAAGGATGACGAGGTGCAGGTGGTTCGCGGCACTTTCAAGGGCCGCGAGGGCAAAGTCGTTCAAGTTTACCGCAAAAAATGGGTCATCCATATCGAGCGCATCACCCGCGAGAAGGTGAATGGATCCACCGTCAACGTCGGGGTCGACCCGTCCAAAGTAGTCATCACCAAGATCAAGCTTGACAAGGATCGGAAGTCTCTCCTGGAACGAAAGGCTCGTGGTCGCGCCGCCGACAAAGCCAAGGGAAAATTCTCTGCCGAGGAAGTTGCGTCCGGCGCCCCGCCGTCTCTTCAGGAGATCGATTGATCCTTCACGAATTGAAGTATTTCTTTAGCCTATTTTCACTCAGTTTTATTTACCTCATTAGACTTGATATATTTCCACACTTTCTGTTTGGGTATTGTTTCTTTTATTCTGAAACTGCATTGAGTTTATGACATTAGTAAGAGTTTTCTCAGTTGAAATTGTGTTGTTTGATTCTTGTCTGTGCCATTTGATCTGCACTATATTTGTTATTCTTGTTCTAGGCAAATGCATTGCTACAACTATCTTTGATGTTTGTCAAATTTCTGACACCTAAACAATATCCAAGTTTGTTTCTTAAGAAGAGTTAGGGCATATTCACCATAATCACCTACTGCGTCTATAATTTTGTATCAAACTAATTACAATTGATAAATTACAAGGGCATTCAGATAAATTGCAATTAGAAAAATTGAATTCCATCTAGCTTTGACCCAATGAACCACATTTTTCAACGCTGCACTAATGTGTAATCACAGTTGTTTAATGGTTTATCTTAGCTGTTTCTGAACAGTTGTACAGAAGAAAATTGTGATTTTTTGTGTAGTATGAATGATGATTCACTAATTTGTAGGAATGTATTCTCTCTTAGGATTTGATATATTTTTTCAAATCCAAAAGGTATTTCTGAAGTAAATATGCTTGTTTTATAATTGCCTGTGATATCCTCAACAGTCATATGATATCCTCAACATTTCATATTTCCATCATATTTTACTTTCATTAGAAACATTTTGTTTTGTCTACAGGCTTAATGTATCAGAACTGGTAAAGTTTTATTTAACAGCACAACATAGGAAATAATAGCTGCCAATAGAACCCAACCAATGATGAACTTAATGGCCAGTGTCCCTAAACATGTAGAGAACCATACTGCAAAACAACCTGTGAATAATTGAATTTCTGAACATTTCCCAGAATTCTTTTGAGTTTAGCCCATGGAAATGTTAAGGCTTGTGCCAAAAGAATGGGAATTTTTGGGCAGCGTGCACGGAGTTTTTAGTTCTTTCTCCATATCTAGGTGATGCTCGATCCTGCACGGCGAAAATCTATGAATTTGTTGAAGAGAGATTCTGAATCTATCTTTTCACATCCATCCTCCTCCAGCAAAACTCTAGTTTATTTTTAGTTCTTATGTATCTTTGAGATTGTCAAGTCTGTCAGTTTCCATCTCTCATCATTTGAAGCATCATTTGAACCCGCGGCCCAAAAAAATTGTATGTGTTTTTTTTAACTTGCTTTCATATTTAAATCACTCTACTATTATTTTATTCATTTTACATTATTTACATTGTGAAAGAAAATATATATATTTTATCATAAATCTTATTCACCGCCCCCTAAGATTGTCTAGAGGTCCAACAATGTCATTCCCGTAATTTCCACTAAAGATCCATTAACACTCGGGAGAGCCGAACAATCGAGGGGTAGGAAACCAACATTCAAGTGAGTTGTTGATCTCGACTGATCACGATGAGGCTTAGGTTAAGAGCCATTCATCGTGGAATGATGTTGGTGGATGTGTGAAAGATTTGAAGTAGATGTTTGATCTTACGTGAAATGTCGTGTTTTATTCGACGTTTGTTTTAGTGAGTCGTATGTTTGACTAATATCATGGTCTCGGTTGGGTGAAGAGTGTTTATTTGAGAGTTACGTTATCGGCCTCAACTGACCCCTGCTTGTTGTTCTCCCAAGCATCCATTATTGTAAGCATCGTGAATCTTCATTCTTCATCCGTTTTCGTCGAGTCCTGCAAATCATCTCTAGCAATTTCGTTTCCGTCTGATTTGATCGATCGCTTTCGATTAATTTTTCCCTTTTCAAAAACCTCCAAGTCCACCTAGTTTATCTAATCTTAGTTTTTGACGTCGTCGAAGTTTACTTCCTTTTCATCAAAAGATAGGTCAAGCGGTGGGCTGGTGGCACATCGCTGAGTGTTGTATCTGGAATAAAAAAAAGTAAAAGAAAAAAATGTATGTTATGATTTTGATTCTAGTCTTTCGATGGTTGTTTCATTTTTATTTCGCCATAGTACTGCATATTTTCAATTTTTTTTTTTAAAACCTACTGTGTTCGTCTCGATCTTTCCTATATGTGGCGAGCATAATAGCATATTGGATATGTTGCTCGAGCAAAAATTTGATGGCGCGAGTCATGAGAGGCGGAGAAATTTGAAAGGGAGATTCGAGAATTGATTAGCATTGTGTTCATTCTCTTGAGAGATGCCTAGATGCAGCGGGATCAGAAACTGACCCATTATCATTAGACTCCTCGTATGCAAACTACTTCCCGCAATAGAATGCAATCTGTGCAGAACGTATGTTAAGAAGCGGCGCGCATAAGAGGGGAGGACGAAAGGATTTTTTCCAGTTTCACGGGGAACTGATTGTTATGCAATTGGCTTTTGTATAGCAGTGAATTCATGGCATAAGCCTTTTTTTTGCCTAATTACATTTTTGTAGAGTTTATCTGAAGCCTTGGTGATTTCCTATCAGCACATAATAATCATTAGGTCCTTTAATTTTTTGATCTAATTATAATTATAATTTGTTTTCATCTATATCATTTTGTGTGTGTTAACAAATCTATAATGCTATCACGCACTAAAAATTTTCAGCAATTAACATTGTATACCACATATACTTGGTCTTTCTTCTGCTAAGTTATCTGTTTTTTGAGGATTTCTTTGGTGGATGGTCGGCTATATATCCATGTAATCACTGCCAAATCTCTTGATTTTCTGAGATTATTTCATTGTCTTGTTGACCTTACAAGCTTTAGGCACCGTTTGGCACGGTGGTGTCGGTCATGAACACGGTCATTCGTGAACGCCCGACCTCATCCGACGAACTTCATACACTTTTATGTTCAAAACTAGTTTTTTTTTTCTTGGTTGTCATGGCTAACATACCTTCTATGATGGTGGTTTTTTTGTCCATACTTACCGAAGCAAAAATGCCGCGCCAAACTGAGCCTTAATCATTCCTTTTGTTACGTAGTCATTTATTTAGAAGCTAGTAGAAAATTTTGAAATAACTCCATCGTTTTCCCTTCGTGAAGGTGATCGGGATGTGCTAAGACGATTGATTGAATTTCCTCACTCTTAGGTTTTTCCGTTTGAGCCATTTCAAACGATCGATCCATCAAAACGTCATTTTATGCATGATTCCAACAACATGGTTGGAGTTTCATTCATGAACACCATATTATCTTCATCTCCGACCGTAACATCTAATTATGAATGATGCTAATTAAAGACTGTTTGGAGCAGCATTTTTGCTCCGCTGTGAGTTTGGACAGAAATGTCACCGTCATAGAATAGATGTTTGACTAGAGAACAGCTATGACCGCCATCAAGAAAAGAAAACTAGTTTTGAACATAAAAAACGAATGAGGTTCTTTAGGTGCGGTCAGACTTTCATGAACGACGGTTCGTAATCATTACATTCATGACCGCTGCCGATGTGCCAAACGGACCACCCTAAAATTTTTACATAAGGAATATTAAGCATCAACATCTACATTTTTCATTGGTTTCTGTCGAGTCTTACAAGAATTGTTGAACTTACTATACAAATTAGACGCGACTTCGTTCACGTCTGATTTGATTGTCTTTTCATCCATTTTTTGCCTTGTCATTCATTTTTCATTAAAAACCCCCAAACTCCATGCAGTTTAATCTAATCGTAGTTTTCGACCTCATCGAAGCTTCTTTTTCATCACAGCTAGGTCAAGCGGTGGGTTCGTGCACATATTTTCGTTTTTTTTGTCAAACTTATGGGACTCATCTCGATCTTTTGATGTGGCATAATAGCATATTGGATATGTAGCTCGAGGGAAAACTTGTTGGTCAATGAGAGGCGGGGAAATTTGAAAGCGAGAATTGATTAATATTGTGTTCATTTTCAATAGAGATGTCTAGACGCAGCGGGATTAGAAAAAACCTCGTAATCATTAGGCTCTATATATGCAAACTACTTCTCGCAATAGAATGCAATCTGTGTAGAACGTATATCTAGAAGCTGTCCAGAACGAGTGGAGGACGAAAGGATTTTTCCGGTTTCCGAGGGAACCTTGATTGTCCCCGAGGGCCTGTTCAGTTGACGGAATTGAGGTTTTTGAATTGAAATTTAGGTCTAATTCAAACAACAATAACCTCCAATTTTAATTTCAAAGCCTTAATTTTAAAAATAATACCTATAAATTAAAAATCCAGGCCGTCGATATGACTTCATAATATAGTAACCGTCGGATTTTGAAGGCAAAACAATAATATTTGATAAAATTATTAAATTTATCATTATTTATATTACTTGCTAAAAAAATGTTACATATAATGTACTTTCAGATATAATTTGAATCTTATTTTTTCAGCCGAAATCTAAATTAATAAAAAAATATTTAAGAGAGCAGCCATATGAGCCGCGAAGATTGTGAACGCAGTGGTTATAAATCATCGCTCGTGAACGCGGTAGTTTTCTTTTCTTGGTGGCGGACATAACCACAGTTATGCCAAACAAATATTTTATAAAAGTGATCCATAATGTTCTAATGTTGTGATTAATAAACCGAGCCAAATCTCAGATTAATGAAATTTAGGTTTAAAGAAAGCCAATATTCACCTCAAATCCTTCTATTAAACTGCCATTTTGCTTTTGGAGTAGGTTGGAACATGAGCAAAATAATGATTTGTGAGTGATTTGCTAATATAAATTATAGGTATTTAAAAAAACAAGGGTTATTTACCAAAACATCCCTTTGAAGTTTATGTAATTACTGCTTGCACCCATCTAACTTTCAAAATTACAATTACCCTCTTCAATGTTTATATTTCATAACATCGATGCACAAAAAGACACCCCCGAAGTCAATTTATACATTAGAAAAGAAAATAAGAAAAGATCGTAGGACGCCGTAGAATTAATCAATCGAAGGCGCGTGAATATGGTAAAATATGATGAAATCAACTCAGGGTATTATAGGTGATGAAATCAACTCAACCATGCTTTTCTCTCAAGATCTCTTGCAACTAAGGCTCCGCTGGGGGTATTTATTTTCACCGATCAAGCGGTTTAAGGTCCGGTTCATGCGGTCGTAACCGCTTGACCGGTGAAAATAAGTCCCCTCAAACAGAGCCTAAATGACAAAGTTCAATTAATAAATGGAGATGACGGCAATGGAGCGTGGAGATAATAGGTTTTAGCAGTAGGAAGGTGGGAAACGTAGAAAAAACGAGGGGTGCCGAGTAGAGAGATTCGAACGAAAAACAAAGAGAAAAAACACAGAGAACACACAAATTTAAGAGGTTCACTCAAAACCGGGCTACGTCCCCTATCCCGCCTCCGCTTCACCTTCTTGTATTCACCAATAGAGATTACAAAACACACAAGGTTACAAGGATCAAAACCGATCCTACCTCGCACCCTTTTTTTGGACAAGAAACGGAGGAACCACCTTCGGAAACGCCTCTCCACGAATCACCTCGAAGACGCCTCCAAAATCTTCAGCCGAAAACAAGAGAGCCGGAAGTGTCATGCTCCGACGTCTCTAAGCTCACGTGGGCTAACCCGGTGTGAGAAACAAGAGAGCCGAAAGTGTTCCCCAACTCCAACAGGAAATAGCTGTAAACAGAGAAGACAGCAGTGAAGGGTCGTGAGAATGGATGAAGAGAGAGTTCTGCTTCAAGAAGGCTCAGCGCCCGTTTGGCGGTGCTGCATTTTGCCGACCGCATGACCGAAAATCCGCGGAAAACATCAGATCTCACACGGTTTTTAGGCGCGGGCACTGGACTATATCTGCGGTCCAAAATCCGCGGATTTACGTAATCTAGAATTCGTATTAGGTTCAGTCTTTGGAATAATTCTTCTATGAATTTAAAATAATCAATTTCTTTATTCAATTCAACAACAACAACAACAGAACCCATATAGTCCCCAATCATTGGGGGTATGGGCGGGGGAAGATTGGAAACAGACCTAACCTTTGGCACTATGCACAAAGTGGCTTCTCTCATAGGAGAAAGACCTAACCTTTGACAATAAATGCACAAAGTGGCTGCTCACAGAGTACCACTGAAATAGTGGCCCCCTATACCATCGCGTTTGCTGCGGAATCATGCCCTCAAATCAAAGCCAAAGACATCAGAGAGGGCAGACCCAAGAATCCATTTTGATTTATTCAATTCAACATGCTTAAAAAATCTTTCCTGCAACTTTGTAAGCTTTAAAGCTAAGGAATTGAGAATCAAATAGGAGATTTTATTTTGTGAGCTTTAAAGCTGGTACTACCATATAGTTTACATGTATGGACGGACAGTAGTAATTTTGAACATATTTAGGCTTCGTTTGGCACGGTGGGGACGGTCATGAACGCGGCGGTTATGAACCGTCGTTTGTAAACGCCCGATCTTTTATGTTCAAGCTAGTTTTCTTTTCTTGGCGGCGGTCGTAGCCGTTGTCATGCCAAACATACATTCTATGATGGCGGCATTTCTGTCCAAACGGAGCCTTAATTATAACCATCTCAGTCAGAAATCCATCTCAATTGTGTATCATACATTGCACGTAAAAGATGACCAAATCTGCCCTTCCCAGTCAGCCTGCAGTTTTCCTGCATTGGAAAATAATGTAGTTTTATTAGCATTAAGTACTTCAATGTATCTCTCATCCCCCAACGGTTTCACACACCGTTTCCTATATGCAGGCCACAGTTTTTAAAAAAGAACGATGTTAAACGCAGACCGATTTTAGCTATATGCAGATCACTGTTTTTAAAAAATATATATATATCATTTTTCCTTTTAAAACTTCAGGAAAAATGATTCGAGTAGTTTAATATTTCATGTATTATGTGTTTTTTCCTTCCATGCAACCGTGTCCCCAAGGAGTTTACTCGTTTGTCCGAGTCCGATGTGTTTTTAAATTACAACTGGCCTAAAACTATTCATGGGTATTTGCTACGGCGATGGCGACGGCGGCGATGACGACGATCGTGACGTCGTCGGCTATGGCGGCGATGGTTATACTTCGGGTAGTTATGTCGCTAGTGGAGGTTTTTTGGATAACCGCACCCCCATGGATGGGATGCGGTTAGCGCCTTTAGGGATACTCCATCAATTGCTCTCCCAGATTTACTGACGAAACAGTGAACCTTGCACGCATGATATTTTACTTACTTATTTTATGAATGATATTTTGCTTGGTGATTTATTTAGGAAAATATTAATTTGATTTTTGAATATGGTATGTAAATATGAAATTTGGCTTGTATGAATAATTTTTGGGCCTACATATATTCACGACCTGCATATAGCCAAAACCGGCCTGCATTTAACATCCCTCTTCTTATATTGCTGCCATTATATAAGGCTGCCACTGCACTTTGTATTTGATAAGAAAAAATCAATCAGAAAACGCCTTATCATTTGAGTTTATTGGCCATCACTATGTGAAACACGTTTTTCTCCGAGTTAAATTGTAAAACTATTAGTTTTTCGTTCTATCAGTGGTATCAAAGCCAATAGTTCTATCCGTTCATTTCCTCGCCTCTCGTTTCCACAATCTCATGGCTTCATCATCTACCTCCCTGTTATGAAATTGGATCTAGTCCGCGACTTTGAATCGCCGCGGACAGCGCAACGGAAATACGGGCCGAGCAATAACAATAGCGCAAAAATTAAAATACGAGAAATTCCAAGCACACAGATGACACAAGATATACGTGGTTCGGAGAGAAGCTCCTACGTCCACGGGGAGAGCACCGGAGAAGATCCACTATAGAAATTCAAGCGTTCTGAGCGCGCTCGGAAGCGTTCTGAGCACGCAACGAACACGGAAGTGTTCTGGGCGCGCTACGAGTACGGGAAAAAAGAAAAGTCACGCCCCCTAAGGAAAAAGCGAGCTTCAATCTCTCCTGCCGAGAGGATGCGGTTTCGGCCGCATCCCCCATGAGGGGGCGTGACCTGGCCGCACCCCCCTATGGAAGCTGCCCCACTCATCAATCAGAAAATAAAATTGAAATATTTCTCTACACTAATTTCTATTAAATTTTTAATTGTTTTAGATGAGTGGCGCTGCCAAGACAATAATGTGATGCCATGTAGATAGTCATTATTATTATTTTATAAAAATGATTACAAAAATATTATTATTATTATTTTATGTATAGTTAGGACTGAAAATTGTGGGAATAACTTAACATAAGGTATCTATACTCTAAACTTTGCATAAAATTTTGGGAATTGTTTCATATCAAAAATCTTTTATCCGCAAATCAAATTTTTAATTATTTATTTGAATTAAAGATGCTCTATCCACAAAACAAATATTTAACTAATAATTCAAGGAATAAAAAGTATTGTGAAATTTTAAATTCTTTTTCTATTGCAATTTGTGCTCATTGTAGCTCTTCATAAGCATGCAAAGAGTTCCTTTTTAAATCACTCTATTGATTTTAAGATTTTGTGTGTTCGTATAATAGTTAGTCTTCAGTGCTGAGATTTTTGAGTAAATTTAAGATTGATTATTCATTAACTTAGCCAAATTGAGGTTTATTTTGACTACATTGTGTGGAATGTAGCTCCTCATATTAGATCATCAAGACATGTGTGTACACACACTAATTAGATTAAGAAAACCTAACATGATTGTGTAATTGCCTAAATGAACTTCGTTTGTTTTTCCTTTTTATTTTTAAGAAAATTGCACTGATGTGCTAATAACAAAAATATCTATAGATAGTAATTCTGATTTCTTTTAGGGTCAGTTCGTTTGAATGAAATTAACTTTCTGAAATTGGCTTTTCGACGAAAACAAATATCTACATGAATTGGCTTTTTACATAATTCCAATTTTGTTGTTCGGCGGTATGATGGAATTGGTATTGGAATTTACATTATACAATAATTTTATAAAACTCAAAATAGGTGTTAACGCCGAATGCATTAAATTGCACAATATGTTTTAAAACACGCATTTTTCCCTCATGCGCAATTTTCTCACCCAGGTGCGCATTTTTTTCCCGGGCGCAGATTATTTTGCTCAGGCGAAAAAACGCGCGACAAAGCGAAAAACCCGCGCCCTGGCGAAAATTGCGTGATTGGTCAAAAAATGTGCGCACTGATGGAAAAATTCGCGGCCAGGGGCGTTTTTTCGCCCGGGCGCGTTGTTTTCGCCCAGGCCGCGAATTTTTGCCCGGACGCGATTTTTTCGCCCGGGCGGGAAATTTTCGCCCGGGCGCGTTTTTTTTTGCCCGGGCGCGTTTTTTTTCGCCCTGGCCCATTTTTTTTCGCTCGGGCGCGATTTTTTCTCCCGGGCGCTTATTTGTCTCTCGGGCGCGAATTTTTTGCCCGGCCGCGTTTTTTTCTCCCGGGCGCGTTTTTTTCGCCAGTGCGTGTTTTTTCTCCCGGGCATGATTTTTTCGCTCGGGCGCGTTTTTATCGCCCGGTCGCGTTTTTTTCGCCCGGTCGCGATTTTCTTGCCCAGGCGAGCGGGCACGTTTTATTCGCCCGGGAGCGATTTTTCGCCCGGGCGACCAGGCGCGTTTTTTTCACCCGGGCGCGATTTTTTCTTCTGGGCCCATTTTTTTCGACCGAGCGCGATTTTTTACGAAAAAATCGCGCCCGGACGAAAAAAAACTCGCCCGGGGGAAAAAATCTCACCCGGGCAAAAAATACTGTGCCCGGGCGAAAAAAGCGCGCCCGGACGAAAAAACGCGCTCGGGAGAAAAAATCTAGTCCGAAAAAAAATATCGCGTCCGGGCAAAATATATCGCGCACGGCCAGAAAATTCGCTTCCGACCGGAAAAATCGCGTTCGACCGGAAAAACCGCGTTCGGCCGGGAAAATCGCGTTCGTGAGAAAAAAGCGCGCCCGGGTGAAAAAAGTGTGCCCGGGCAAAACAAACACGTGCCCGGGTGAAAATTGCCCGGTCGGCCGAAAAAACCCACGACCGACCGAAAAACGCGCGCCCACTCAAGCCTGGGCAAAAAATGAATGCCCGGCCGAAAAACACGTGCCGATCGAAAAACACGCATCCGGCGAAAAAACCCACTCCCGACAGAAAAATACACGCGTATGCCGAAAAACTCTGGCAAAAACACTCGATTATGCAGAAAACTCAGAGGTGGAGGTAAGAATTGGCGATTTGATTTTTTAGTTCAAAGTCAAAGCCATGAGTTTTCATATAAAAGTCAATATCCTCGAAAATTTCGTTGCGCCGAACATTAGAATTGAATTTCTATTCGCCAATGCAAATTCCAGAAAGCCAATTCCGTCCAAACGAACGGACCCTTAGGGTAGCCAATTCCGTCCAAACGAACGGACCCTTAGGGTCCATTCGTTTGGACGGAATTGGCTTTCTGAAATAGTAAAAAATCTGTGAATAATCTGCATATAACAATTCTCCTTATTATAGAATTGATATGAGAAAAATAAAAGTTCAAAAAGTCTATTTTAAACTTAGACTAAAGTTAAAGAAATGATTTAGGTATCTTTGCTTTTCCCCTATATAAGCTTGGTTGAGGGAAAATAGTTTGAACAAAACCAGAAATTATTTGGATGACAAAATTATATTAAATTTTCTATAATTTGTTAAGTATAGTAATTTGGTACAAAATATTTTTCTCTAGAATGTGGGCGATCCCTTGAGCAACATCACATATAGTTCATCCCTTTAAATAAGAAAATAAAGCGCGCGACAAATAATAAATATTCACCATTGAAACTTGAAAGGTGGTGTATGTATTAAGGGAAGCCTCCCTTGCATTTAGTATATATATAGAGAGAAATTATGACATAACATTATATATCTATTGAATGATGAGAAGTTGTAATTTTTTAGTAATAAAAAAACTCAAAAAGTGGAGGGGATGCGCTCGCAGATGGATGCGGGAGCAGTACTCACCTTCGAGACGCACGCAGATGGAACTCACAGAGGCGGGCGGGCTGCCGGCGGGATTTGGAAGACGAGCCGGCTAGGGATCGAAAAGAGTAGCGGCGGACGGACTGTCATCGGGATCGAAGGCGAATCGGCTAGGGATCGGGAACGAAAGGCAGCTATCTGGAAGTGATTTTAGAGCGCTAAACGTGTGTGTGTGGGGGGGGAGGCAACTTCCTAAAAATAAGGCTAAACGTGGTTTCACATATGAGATTTTCAAAGAGCTGCCCATTCCAAACAATTTAAAATTTTTCATCCGCTGGAGCTGCCCCAAACGAACCCTGTAGGCAAAATAGGGAATATTTATGAATATTTTGTTAGAAATTCATCGCATCATTATTCTGATTTGCAAAAAATTAATTCTGAGTACCAAGTGGGTTCACGATCCTCTCCATTTCGGCCGAATGGGAACAAAAGTGCTTCCAAAAGGTGATGGGAGAACCCAAGAATACTAAATGTGCGGAGTATTGACCAAAAGTCGCAAACTCACGGGCGAATGCCAGGTAAAATAAAGATTGACAATGTGCAACCACGATCTAGTACCTACCAGCATATTTCTTCTGCCACAGAAAGGGTGCCGATCAACCGATGAGGGGCGACCGATCCGTCTAATCTTTGATTTCGACGGCTCACAAGAGTCAATTTACAAGTTCAATTTTTTGAAATGCATGATGCGCAAGAAATTGGGCTCATCAAATGTGAACTTTGATGACATTTAAAATTGTGATAGCCTAAGCATCCAATATAAAATCAAATAGTTATAGGTGAAAAGACTTATAGGATACATTATAAGTAGAACTATTCTCAACACGCCAATTCATGTGAAGGATCGTATTGTTGCGAAAACAATAGTAGAAAGATCAAACAAATAGAAAATCACAACACAGAATACATATTTACATGGTTCGCTTCAAGATAGGGCTACATCCACGGGCATCAGCAATCCATTTTTTTCACTAGATTAAGAACAAAGGCGGTTACATAAAGTGGGCGATTTTCAGAGTTCCAAATTTGCACCAATCTTAGAATGAAAAATGACTTTATATAACGCTCTGTATATTTACAAAATACCTTTGCATAACTATCCCCTGACATTGGAGTTTATATTGGTCGAGGTCAGCGGCGTCGGTCGTTGTCTTTGGGTTAAGATTCGAGGCATATAATTAACATGTATATTTACAACCCCGTAATCTTTAATAAGTGTGTAATGTTTTCCAACAAGAGACTTTTCGACAAAAATAAATCAACCATTTTATTCAATTCCCAATAATATCACTTCTATTAGTTCAAACATACCTTAAGGCAAGGTGTTGTACTGCAGGACCAATCTGAAGCACATCCAAATACTAAAGCAGGGAAAAAGAGCAGCCTTTTACCTTTTCTACTGCAGCTGCAATCTTACACAGAAGTTCAGCAGAGTTCATTGAAGACAGATTCATAACTCGCGTGTGTGTGTGTGTGTGTGCGTGTGCGTGTGCGTGTGTGCGTGTGCGTGTGCGTGTGCGTGTGTGCGTGTGTGCGTATGTGTGCTTGTGCATATGTGTGTGACAAGGGGGGAGATTTGAACAATATTAATAGATTTAATATTTTGGCCTCATCATTTAGTCACAGATCTACACTCCAGATATATATTGACCCAAACATCTCAAACAAAAACCACAAATTCCCAAAATAATATTAACCAAAATTTCACTTTCTTCAATTGCTCTCATCCGAACTCCGCCACTACATGCTCAACTAAACTCTCGGCCATAACAAGTCAATCTGAAATTCAGTAAGAGTTCGTTCGTCTCGACGGAATTAGAGACCCGGATTTAGAATTGGAGGTTATTTTCAATTAGAGACATTCATCTATACAAGAATAATGGGAGAGTGATCCTAACACCCGAGGTGACTATAGGCTAACACTACTACTCAATATACAACATATCTAACACCCCCCCCCCCCCCAACTCACGGGAGATCATACACCGAGAGTTTAGACAGTAGATAGGCATGCTGAGTCCTCGTCTGCGGCTTTGTCATCAAATCTGCAATCTGCTGCTCGGAAGGAATAACGGGGCAAGAGTGCCCTGACTATAGTGCTCACGCAGGAAGAAAACATCCACCCCGATATGCTTGGAGAGAGAATGTTTCACCGGGCTTAGAGTAATCTGAATGACACCGGTGTTATCACAGTAGAGGGGAGTGGGATTTGGAGAAGAGACACCACGATCCTCAAGAAGCCAACGGAGCTAAATAATATCCTCAGCGGTGGTAGCCATGGCTCGAAGCTCAGCCTCAGTGCTGGAACGGGAAACACCAGTCTGTTTCTTGGAACGAGAACTACTGCTGGAGAAGAATAGACCACGAGAGGTCGTCGCCCGGAGATAGCGCAGGAGCCGCAGCAGATGGCCATAATGCACAAAGGTGGGCGCACTAACAAACTGGCTCAGCACATGAACAGCATGGGCAATGTCGGGCGAGTAATAGTGAGATAGACTAGACTCCCCACGAGGTGGCGGTATCGAGTAGGATCGGAGAGTGGAACCCCATCATCCGGACGTAGCTGAAGATGAAGCTCCATAGGGGTGTCCACTGTGCGAGGGTCGGAGAGAGCATCCCGAGCAAGGAGATCTGATGTGTAGCGCTGTTGAGAGAGCTGAAACCCGCGATCTGTAGAGCTGACCTCAAGACCCAAGAAGTAGCTCAGCTGTCCAAGGTCAGTCATCTGAAACTGCTGCTGAAGGTGATGTTTGACGAAGGCCACATGAGAAGGATCATCATCAGTAATAATCATATCATCCACGTATAGTAACAAAAGGGTCCGACCACGGGAGGAGTGCAAAAACAGAGCTGGATCATGTGGACATGGCTGGAATCCGGCGGCTGTAATGGCTGAACTGAAACGTGCAAACCACGCGCGGGGCGCCTGCTTGAGCCCATAAAGAGCTCGCCTCAAGCGACAGACAAGGCCTGGAGGAGAGGATAGACCCGGAGGAGGAAGCATGTATATCTCCTGCTGAAGATCACCGTGAAGAAAGGCATTCTTCACGTCGAGCTGTGACATGGACCAGTGGCGAACAGCGGCAACAACAATAAGAGTTTGTACTGTAGTCATGTGAGCAACATGAGCAAAAGTCTCGTCATAGTCTCTCCCCTGCTCCTGCTGAAAACCACGAGCAACAAGTCGAGCCTTGTACCTCTCCACAGAACCATCGGAGCGAGTCTTGACCTTAAAGACCCACTTGCAAGTAATAGGAACAGCACCAGGTGGAAGAGGAACAAGCTCCCATGTACGAGTGTGCTCAAGCGCCTCCAACTCAGCAGACATAGCAACCTGCCACATGTATCTGGGCAGCCTCACGGTAGGAAGTCGGCTCTGGAGTACTGCAGACAGTCACAGGAAGGGCAGGTAGATCCAGCGGTGGGTAGCAAGGTTAAGACGGTCGGGAGGACGCCTCTCACGAGGTGGGTTGCGGCGCACAGGAGGATCATCCATAGGGCACTCGTTGGAGGAGGTAGGCACTGAGTCTGGGGGCACTGAAGGCGAGGAGATAGGAAGAGGACGACGAGTATAGTGATAGGGAAGAGGAGAGACACGATTCCAAGTGGACAACTCATCAGAGGGAGAGGAGTGAGGAGGTGACGGAGTAGACTGCGACAAGGAAAGAGGAGGAGTCGAAGTAGACTGCGGCAAGGGAGAAGAAGGTGACGGAGTAGACTGTGGCAAGGGAAGAGGAGGGGGACATACCGGAGGGGAGGATACATGAGGCGGAGAGATGGGAAGAGTGAGAAACGACACGTCAGAGAGAGTAACGGATGAGTGTGAGGTCGAGGAAACATGGGACACAAAGAAAGGGTGAAACTCATCAAAAGAGACATCACGTGAAATGCGAAGTCGACGAGCAACAGGGTCATAGCATCGATAGCCCTTGTGCTTAGTACTGTACCCAAGAAAGGCACAAGGAACAGACTGAGCATAGAGCTTAGTACGCTCACGTGGAGAGAGAAGAACATAACATCGACAACCAAAAACACGAAGATGAGTGTAACGTGGGGGTCGAGAGTACACACACTCACCGGGACACTGACCCTGAAGGAAAGTGGAGGGCTGCAGATTAATAAGATAGACAACAGTGGAAACAGTCTCAGACCAGAAGTGAGGAGGAACGTGAGAGGAGATAAGAAGGATGCGAGCTGTCTCAATAATATGACGATGCTTCCTTTTAGCGGTGTCATTCTGAGCATAGGCACCGGGACAGGCAAGCTGAGGGAGAGTGTCGTGAGTAGCTAGCAAATCTCGAAAAGCATGAGAGAGATACTCCCCCCTGAGTCAGAACGAAAAATGTGTATGGAAGCAGAAAACTGTGTGCGCACCATAGCAGAAAAAGTAACATAGATCTGAAAAAATTCAGATCGAGAACGCATAAAATAGACCCAACAATAACGAGAGTAGTCATCAACGAAAAGAATATAGTATCGGTGTCCACCCTTGGATACAAAAGGTGTGGGTCCCCAGACATCAGAATGAACTAGATCAAAGGGACGCTAAGACCTGGACTCACTAGACTGATAGGGGATTTGTCGTTGTTTACCGAGCTTATAACCTGAACATGAGTGAGATCGATCAATAGAAACACGACCAAGGAAACCATGACTAATGAGAGAAGCTAGACGTGACCACTGGGATGACCAAGACGGTGGTGTCACTGAGAGAAACCCACCGAAGGAAGACAAAGGGAGGAAGCTGCAGGTGACCATGAAGTGGATGGAAGGTGGAGACGATCAAGGACATACACCCCGCAACGACGACGACCGGCCCCAAGGAGTACCCCAGTCAGACGATCCTGCACACGGCATGTGAACTCATCAAAGGTAACCAGACAACCATGGGATGTTAGCTGGCTGGCGGATATAAGGTTCATAGATAACTCAGGTATGTAGGCAACGTCGGGAATATGAAAACGGCTAGTATGAAAGAGGCCACGACTAGTAATGGGGAGAATAGTACCATTGACTACCATGATACTAAGGGCAGAGGAAACAGGCTGACAGGACGAGAGGTGTGTGACATCATGGGTCATATGAAAAGAGGCTTCAGAGTCAAGCAACCAGTCAGAGGAAGAGATACATGAAGGGGCTGAAGCTGCCGGCTGAGAGGTAGAGGCATCAGAAGAACTCGGTGAGAGAACAGAGACAGTAGAGCAAGGCAAGGATCCCTGAGAGAGCTGCTGAGCAATCTGCTGTGCAAGCTAAGAAATATAGAGAGACTGTGTCACAGCAGAGAAAGGAGCACCGGGAGTACGCTGTTGACCAGACTGCTGAGCTCTCTAAAGCTTGCGGCACTCAGATTTGACATGGTCAAGGCACTGACAGTAGTGACAGCGGACAGATGGGCGACGGGGAGCACCCGACTGAACCGAAAAGGGCGTCGAAGGACGAGGAACAGGGCGCACCGGAGCACTATAACCTGGCGAGGGCAGCAGAGGAGCACTGACAAGAGAGGACTGCGGTGGAAGCTGGAGAGCAGCCATCGAACCAATAGAGGCGGAGGTGGCCTCCTAGGGCAAAAGTCCGCCCGACGGAGGAGACCGACGAAATCCGGCGGGCTGCAGGAGGCAACAGAGATCAGCGGGCATCGGGTTGCAGAGGGCAGAGGAAATCAGTGGGCTTCGGGCTGCAGAAGGAAACGGAGATCCGCGAGCTTCGGGCTGCAGAGGGCAGCGGAAATCAACGGGCTTCGGGCTGCAGAAGTCAGCAGAGATCGGCGGGCTTCGGGCTGCAGAGGGCAGCGGAGATCGACGGGCTGCGGATGGAATGGAGCTGCGGAAACAGCCAGAGGAGGAGGCGCGAAATCGAAGTCGAGACGTCGAGGGCTTCTGTTGTCGTCACGTGGAGAAGAGGAGACGGTGCAGTGGATCGAAAACAGGGAGTCGACGACGGGCTGGTATAGATGAAGGCGAGCAGGCGTCGGTGGCTTCCGTTGTCGTCGCGTGGAGAAGAGGAGACGGCGCAGTGGATCGAAACGACGGGCTGGTACAGATGAAGGCGAGCAGGGAGCGACGGGATCAGGCTTCCGTTGTCGTCGCGTGGAGAAGAGGAGACGGAAGCAGATCGGTTATGAAGAGACGGAAGCGAGATCAGGAAGACGCGTGCGGGAAAACCCTATCCTCTGATACCGTGATAGGAGAATGGATTATCTATTCACACTTGAACAAAAAATACATATACAAGAATAATGAGAGGGTGATCCTAACACCTGAGGTGACTATAGGCTAACACTACTACTCAATATACAACATATCTAACATTAGAGACCTGGAATTAGAATTGGAGGTTATTTTCAATTGAATTAAACCTCCAATTCCAATTCCAAATCCTCAATTCCGCCCAACCGAAAGGAGCCTTAATAGTGATTTACAAAAAATCTAATTTTTATATGCTCCTGAACTATGAATAACAAGCTATATATCATTCTAAGATTTCATTTCAAGTCCTCAAGAACAGCATGCCTTCAAATTTACTTCTAAATCACTCTAAATGTTGAGAATCAACCCAAAATTGAGACTAGAACAGCATGTATTGGGTTCCTGCGTGAACACTCCTGCATGGGCTGTTCTGGAGGATTTTTCCTTATGAATTCATGTGTTTTCCTTCAATCTTCAGTTAATTTCAGCATTTATGCTGGTTATGCAAACCCATAAATTAAACCCACTGCTTTCTATGTGATTCTCAATCAAAATGCATAAAGAAAAGGATACAAACTAGCAAATCTGTGTGGGAATTGGACTAAGAAAAATACAGTTTTGAAGATGAAATCTCTATAAGAAAGGTCTGACAAAACCTATGAAAACTGCTGCTCAAGAACAAGGATGAGTCTCCTTCAACATTCTCTTAGGCACCATGAATTCGAAGAAGATTTTTCTCCTCCCCAGGGAAAGGGCTGACAGACTGCACCCAGTTTCACTAAAATCCTGCGCACCTTAGTGCTCGTCGGCTGCTAGGAATTGGCCAAAAATGAGTGGAGAGTTGGATGCTAGGGTATTTCTCTCTTACAGAGTTATTTTAATCTTCAAAACAACCCACTATTCCATGAGTGAATTTACCTATTAAAAGCATAATGTTCCAAATTCAGAATTTAACGGGGATCAACATCGATTAACTTCGGAACAAAAGTAACTGCACCAAACAAAATGTAGTTTGATCACTGAAATAACCATGATAAACATCAAAATATATAGCAAATATGCAATAAATTATCCAAAGTTTTTGGAAACAGACCTTTCTACTTTGAATTACCGGTGATTCCTTCTTCTCTTTAATCCATTTATGAACTTGCTTCTAGAGTAAGAAGACCGTTGGCCATCACCAACAAGACCGGGGAAATACATCAAAACTAAATTTCCAGTTCTGATGCCGCTCACATCCAATGTCGGTGCAAGAGAGTGCCCTATTGCTTCAATTTTAGGAATGCTGCAATCCAACCAACAAGGATTCAATTTTCTCCAAAGATGTTTTAGACAAATCCTTGATGCATAAAATAAGGAATAATTACCAAAACTTTCCCTGAAAGGGAGTTTTTTGTAATTTCAAAAGTAAGAGAGAGGAGTTTTTTGTAATTTCAAAAGTAAGAGGGGAGATTTTTGTAATTTCAAAAGTAAGAAGGGTGCAACCTGTAATTTAGCAAACTTAGAGGGAACGTCCCAGGAAATGGCCCCATAAAATAAATATGATTTGATGCAAGGGGGTGCCAAATGTGTTTGTTCAGAAATCAAGTATTTTTTCCTATTTTTGTTTGGCAAATTTTGATTTGAGCTGGTTGGAAAATTATTATATCTGTTAGAACATAAACATTCTAGAACCAATTGATTGTAGGTGGAATCGTTCATGATTTATAATGTGGAAGCAACTTGTTTGTGTACTAAAATACTTACAATGTACAGAGAAGAGCCTTTTAAATTGGCATTCAATACAATAAAAAAATCTGAAACAAACTAAAATAGAAATACAATTAACAGCCAATCTATGTCTTAATAAAGGAGACGAAATAAGCCCAAGTTGAGTTTGGAAGTTTGAGCGCGGAATAGTTCTGGAGGGTGAGATTTAGTTAATATATCAACAATTTGATCTTCGGTAGAAATGGGTACAAGGTGAAGAGT
The DNA here is from genome assembly GCA_033032865.1 of Dactylorhiza incarnata. Classification (NCBI taxonomy): domain Eukaryota; kingdom Viridiplantae; phylum Streptophyta; class Magnoliopsida; order Asparagales; family Orchidaceae; genus Dactylorhiza; species Dactylorhiza incarnata. Next base: position 247,746 of record JAWHQI010000281.1, read on the forward strand.
ACTGTCTTTTATACGATGACCAATAAAATGACAGTCAATCTCAATATATTTTGTACGCTCATGAAAAATATCGTTGTGAAAAATTCAAAGAGCGCTCTGACCTCTGACTGTCGTAGTGGAGAAGACTATTCATAGGAGGTGGTCATGTCCTGAAGGAGACAACAAAGCAGGCTTTGAGGTAGCATCGGCAAGTGCTCGATGCTAGGGCTCTATACTCGATCCAAAAACCACAGTTTGCTTTTTACTACTTCAAGAGATAAGAGAGGAGTCGGAGAAAAAATAGGAACTAGTTGTGGATCGACCATCATTAGGACCACCTGCCCAATCTGCACCTCAATAATCTTGGAAAGGCAGTGGAGAGTGAAAAGAAAAATGGAGGCCACAAAAAATAATGCATTTGACATATCGTAAGATTCGAAGAACTTCTGCATAATGAGTAGAAGGAGGAGATGACGTAAACTGACTCACCAGATGTACTGCGTATGAAATAACAGTTCGGGTTATTGTTAAGCATATGAGACCACCGACCAAAGTTCTGTACAATGTAGAATCAGAGATAAGTTTTCCATCAGAAGGGTAAAGTTTAACATTTTGCTGAAAGGAGATGGAGAAATCTTGTTATATGATCCACCTCGAGAAATGATATTAGATGCATATTTAGTATGAGATGAATGAAAATCTCCGAGTTGGAACTTACCTCAAGGCTTAAGAAGTATCCTAGACATCCGAGATAATTCATTTCAAATTGACAATGAAAATATCATTAAGATGGCAAATTTCAACAATATCATCTCCCGTGATCATCATATCATCTAAGCGGTGTAGTTACATGATTTGTAGATAGAATGAAGAGACCGGAATCATATGCACTACAATTGAAACCAAGATAGGCAATGGAAGTACTGAATTTTGAGAATCACGTAGAAGGAGCTTGCTTTAGTCCACAGAATGCACATCGAAGACAGTTGAATTATACGTATATGTAGTTAAAATCACAATTGTAAAGGCACATAAGAAGCCTCATAGTTGCATTTATTTTTCCCAACGCTTTAGTCTCGCACCTCTTGTGGAGTTTGTGACCCTCTGTGTATACGTAGAGGTGGAATGTAATACTTAAATATGATTGAATATACTAGCTATATTTCAAATTCTCAACATGGTATCAGAGCTAGGACAAAAAAAATCCACTGCTCTCTCTTGCTCGCATGGAATTTTGTAATCCCGGCGAAAAACTATTTAGCATTCGACAGAGCTTAAACTTCTTGTCAACATGCTCCTCGTCTCGCGCATTTTCGTGTTGAATTCCTTGACTTCGCACGCCTTTTACGACCTCACGCGATCTTGCAACCTTAGATCCAGGGTTCTCCCAACCGATCTCACGGACCTTGCAACCTCGCCAACCAGAGCTCACGATCTCGTCGATCTCTCTACCTCGCCTCCAGAGCTCACCCAGTTGATCACATGATCTCGTGACCTCGCATCCGATCTCGTAGTTGAACTCTAAATCAACCTCGTAGCAGACCTCGTCGACTAGAGCTCACAAGACAAAGGCTTGCGCAACCTTGCCAATCTCGTTGCTATTTCGCTAAGCCTCTCCTAGCCAATCTTGCAACCAGACCACGCTCTCTCACTCCCATTATCTGACGATTCCGCACTCATTGATCTCGCAGAAGTCGCGTGAATTTGATCTTGATAAACCTCTCGCCAATATTTGTAGATCGTTCTATCCCGAGCACCTCACCCAATCTTTTTCCCCTTTTTTACAGGGTCAAATGGGTACTCTATGGCAAGCTCCTCGGCCTCAAGTTTTCGGACCCTCTCTTGTCAATACCATCCCCGAACTCATGGTCACTTCAGTTCATTCAGGTTTATCGTTGTGTCTTTGGATGGTATGAATTATCTCGAATGATCCCAAGCGGCGCAACATATTATCTACAGTCATCAATTGTATGGGTACATTGACGAGACCATTGTTCCACCGTCTGGTACCGATCCTCATGGAAGAAGTGGGATTCTAAAAACTCTTTGGTGTTCTTTTGGTTACCACACTCAATGTCTCATATAGTCTACCGAAACTACATGTTTATGGATTCTGCTTTTGAGATCTGGACTTGAGAGCAAGGGAGATCTACTCTTAGATTTGAAGTTCTACACTAGTTTATGAGCTTACACATCGTGCTCTAGAACAAAGACAAGGTTCCATGTGTGTTTTAGCGTACTTCTCTGAGTTTGGACGATTCTACCAAGAGCTAGGATATTTTGAGGACTTCATTCCAGGATGCATTCCAGTGCGTTGAAAAAAAAGAGGAGCACTATCATGTTCATATCTTCCTCATGTAAACTATGCATCCATACCCCGTCTGAATGAATTATTGATTCTGAGCATCCTCATGTTTTACCTCATACACACTCATTTCTAGTTGAGATAAAGTTATCACCGCCAATGGTTATTTTCCCTCTATTGCCAACAATGAGAACATCTCATATTCTTTTATGTCAATCTCATCTGTTTTACATGTTCCATCTTTTCCTCAGATTTACTGTCAATAAGACATTTAACCAATTCCTTAAGTTGTTCAATAATGTTACAGAATATGCACGCGGAAGAACCGCATTGGCAAGTTTATTCGAGGCGGACGCGCGACGACACGGGAACGCGCGACGTGGGATTGCAAACCGGGCCGCTTGGCGCCGGGCGGACCGAACCGAGCAGTTCGGGTGATGCGGAATAGGGGACCGGCGGCATCCTCTTTGTATCTTCATTTTAATGTTGTATTTCCTTTTAATGTTGAGTGTGGTGGGTCCCTTCCTATAAAGAGGATCATCTTAGGTTGTATTTCTTATCTTTGGATCAATCAAGTTAAGGAGAGGGTTGCTCCCTCTTTTTGTTTTCTCTTCCCTAACCCTATCTTCTTCTCTCACAGCCTCTTCCTCCTCCTAGCTTCCCTAGAAGGTAATATTTGGTCCGACCCGCCCCCCCCCCCCCCCCCCCCGAGTTTCCCTTATGGCACCGAACAAGAACACCCGACCCAATGCCCCCGCCGAAGGCACCGAGACGGTCGCCGACTGCCTCGTGCAACACGACAGCCTTATCGCGAGCCTTCAGTCGTCCGTGGATGCGATCCTTGCGAGCCAAGCCGCGATCCTCACTCGCCTCGAAGCCTTGACGTCGAACCACACCCCGCCTCCGCCTGAGGCGGCGTCGCCGGCTGACACGGCGTTCGTGCTTGGTACGTCGCACCCCCCGCTGGCGCCGGCATTCCGTGCGCCGGCCCCGCTTCCGCAGCCCCCGGTTGTCCTACCTCTCGCCGCCGGCCGATCCCCCCTCGCGTTGGACGTTCCCTCGTTCTCCGGGATGGACCCAATGGGGTGGATCGCCCGCGTGGAGCAATACTTCGACCTCAACGGTACCCCTCCCCCTCCACCCCCCCCCCCCGACGGATCGCGCCAGCACCTCCATGGTCGGCCTTGACGGCTCGGCCCTCCATTGGGCACCCTGGCTACGCCAGATCCAACCCTTCATCCCATGGCACGAGTTCAAACAAGAGATGATCAGTCGCTACGATTCTCGATACACGGGTTCCGCCATCGAGCGGCTTTGCTCGGCCCGCCAGTCGACGACTGTGGACGCTTATATCGACGAGTTTGTCGCACTCGTCACGCAAGTTCCGGGCCTCCCGCCCGACCACTACCTGGAATTCTTTCTGCAAGGCCTCCTCCCCAACATCCGCTCCCGCATCCGGACCCACCACCCCCGCACCGTTTTGGAAGCCCTTGAACTTGCTCGTGCGGTTTAAGCAGACACCGGGCCCTGCACTGGCGCACCGCCCACTTTCCTCCATCCGCCCCCAATGGGGGCCGGCCGTCCTCCCCGTCCAGACGCCCCGCCCCGCGTCTCCAATAACAACTACAACGACCTGCGCCGCCGCGGGTTATGCTTCTGATGCCGCCAACCCTACTCACCGCAACATGTGTGCCCGGTCAAAGAGTTTCACGACATCATTGGTGACGGCGACTGCTCGTCCGAGGACTCGGCACTTTCAGGGATGCCGCCAGACCCCCCCCCCCCCCCCCCCCCCGCGCCGGAACCGGAGGGGGCACCCCATAATGTTTTGGAGTTGCCTTTTTATTCTGTGGGCGGTCTTACCGGTCCCCGGACGATGAAGCTCGCGGCCGTGATCAATAACCACCCGGCGATCGTTATGATCGATAGTGGAGCGAGACACAACTTTATGTCGGCTCAACTCGCCCGCGACATCGATTTGCCATATTCTCCCTCCCCAGAATTCTCCGTCTGTCTAGGAGATGGTCGCCGCCGCCCCACCTTGGGGCAATGTTTGGATGTCACCCTCTCTTTAGGACCTTGCACGGTCACGGCGGACTTCTACATGTTTGAGCTGGGCGGCCTCGACGCCATTTTGGGCGTGGCGTGGCGTGGCTGCAAACCTTAGGGGACGTTCGGGTGAACTGGGCCTCCATGACTACGTCATTCCAGCATCAGGGCCAACCGTGCCGCTTAGTGGGCGACTCTACCCTCCTCCGCTCGCCGATCTCGTTTCGGGCTATGACACACGTTACCGACGTCGATTTCTCGGCCTGGCTATGGCCTCTCCAACCGGCCCTGCCGGATACGGTCGGCCCTCTCGCGGCCGATTTGCATGACGTGCTCGAGGATTTCTCGGATATCTTTGCCACCCCGTCGTGCCTTCCGCCTACTCGGCCGACCGACCATGCGATTGTGCTCCAACCGGGAGCGGTGGCGGTATCCGTTCGGCCCTATTGCTATGGACATGCCCAGAAGGACGAGATCGAGCGGCTCGTACGGGAGATGTTGTTGGGGGGCCTCATCCGGCCTAGTGCTAGTCCGTTCTCCAGTCCGGTTCTATTGGTCCGCAAGAAGGACGGGAGTTGGCGGTTTTGTGTGGATTACCGGGAGCTCAACAAAGCCGCGGTGCCCGACAAATACCCGATCCCAGTCATTCAGGAACTCTTGAATACTCCTATAATACGGCATACCATCACACCGCAAATACCTCACCGTTCGAAACCGTCTATGGCCGACCCCCCCCCCCCCCTCCCTGCTCCGACATCTTCCGAGGGAATGTCCCGTAGCTAGCTTGGCCGACCATTTGTATGATCAGGACGTTATCTTGGACAGTTTGAAGCATCACCTCCGGCGTGCACAGGCCAAGATGCTCTCTTTTGCTAACCGGAAGCGTCGGGACCTTTCCTTCCAAGTGGGCGAGCGAGTATTCCTCAAACTTCATCCATACCGCCAGCTTACGGTCGCCTGCCGCCCTTGCCCCAAATTGGCACCTCGTTTCTATGGGCCCTTCGAGATCGTCAGTCGCATCGGAGTCGTGGCCTACCGGACAGTAGCCGCATCCACCCGGTTTTTCATGTTTCTCAACTCCGGCGCGTTATCGGTGACCAACCCGCCACCGACCACATACCGGCCGACCTTGACCACTCCGATTTCGAACCCCTCTACCCGGAGGCCATCATTGATCGGCGCCCTCATACGAGGGGGGATCCCACTCCGGAGGAGATCCGGGTCTCTTGGCACAACCGCCCTATCTCTGCCGCGACTTGGTTACTATGGGATGATTTTCGGCGCCAATTTCCGGATTACTGCCTTGAGGACAAAGCTAATTTTCCAGACGGCGGTATTGTTATCGATATGCACGCGGAAGAACCGTCTTGGCAAGTTTATTCGAGGCGGACGCGGATCTCCTCCGGAATCCGAAATCCGGAGGAGATCCGCGTAACAAAGCCGCGGTGCCCGACAAATACCCGATCCCAGTCATTCAGGAACTCTTGGATGAGCTCCATGGCACTGCTTTCTTCACAAAGTTGGTCCTTCGCAGACGGAGAATTCCGACCGGAGGACGTGCCGAAGACGGCTTTTCGGACGCATGACGGCCACTTCGAATTCTTGGTAATGTCGTTTGGGCTCACCAACGCCCCCGCCACATTCCAAGCAACCATGAATGACATCTTCCGACCGGTCCTCCGTAAGCATGTACTTGTTTTTTCGATGACATTCTCGTGTTTAGTGGCTCTTGGCAGGGCCACCTACGCCGCGTGCGTGAGACTTTCACCACCCTTCGGCGCCACCACCTCACCGTCAACCGGAAGAAATGCACTTTTGGTGCCACCACGGTAAGCTACTTGGGGCATACCATCTCCGCCAACGGCGTGGCCATGGACGAGGACAAAATTCAGGCGGTCCTCCGATGGCCGACTCCTTCCTCTCTTCGGGACGTTCGGGCGTTCCTCGGCCTCACCGGATATTATCGGCGCTTCATCAAGGACTATGGTGGGTTATTGGGTTGGCCCGCCCTCTCACCCAGCTGCTGAAAACCTCGGAGGAAGGCCCTTTTGTGTGGCCGCCGGCCGCAATGGCGGCGTTCGCCGCTCTACGGGCGGCTTTAGTGCAAGGGCCGGTTCTGGCCATGCCGGATTTCCGGCAACCGTTCCTTGTAGAGTGTGACGCTTCGGGTGTCGGCGTGGGGGCCGTGTTGATGCAGGCCGGACGGCCTATCGCTTATTACAGTCGGGCATTTTCTTCTGTGGTGCGCAGCCGCTCGGCATACGAGAACGAGTTCATGGCCCTCGTGTTAGCGGTGCAGCATTGGCGGCCATACCTCTTGGGCCTCCCCTTCGTGATCCGCACCGACCATCATAGTCTCTGATACTTACTCCAGCAGAAAATCACCACGCCAACGCAACAACTTTGGGTGGCCAAACTCCTTGGTTATGACTTCACGATCGAATTTCGACCTGGCAAGACCAACCGGGCGGTCGATGCTCTCTCTCGTCACCCTCACGCCCCGGAATTGGCCGCCATTTCGAGACCGGTTTGGGAGGACGCCACCGTCATCCAGCAAGAAGTGAACCACGACCCACACTTGACGGACATTCGGGCGGCCCTACTAGCGGACCCGGCGGCACGACCACCCTATGCTCTCGTTGGGGGCCGGCTCTTCCATCGGGGCCGCCTGGTGCTATCGGCAACCTCCTCCCGAATCCCGCAGTTGTTAGCCGAGTTCCACTCCACACCCTCAGGGGGCCACGCAGGGGCTTTCCGTACGTATCGGCGTTTAGCCGCATCGTTGTACTGGTCACACATGCTCCGTCAGGTGAAGGCCTACGTGGCGGCCTGTTTGCCTTGTCAGAAGGCGAAATATGAGACGATGTTCCCCAACGGCCTACCGCAGCCCCTGCCAATTCCCGAGCGCGTTTGGGAGGATATTGCGATGGATTTCATCACCCGCATGCCTCGTTCGAATGGGTTTGATTGCATTCTGGTGGTCGTCGACCGTCTCACGATGTACGCACACTTCGTTCCTCTCCGTCATCCATACACGGCGGCAACCATGGCAGACAGCTTCATCACTGAGATCGTGCGACTCCATGACCTTCCCCGCTCCATAGTGAGCGACCGCGACCCGCTTTTCCTCAACAGTTTTTGGACTTCTCTGTTTCGTCTCCAGGGCACGCATCTCCGGATGAGTACGACATATCAACCGCAGTCGGATGGGCAATCCGAGGTGCTTAATCGGTGTTTGGAAACGTATTTGCGGTGCTTCATTGGCGAGAGACTCAGATCATGGGCAAAATGGATATGCCGGGCGGAATACTCCTATAATACGGCATACCATCACGCCGCAAATACCTCACCGTTCGAAACCGTCTATGGCCGACCCCCCCCCCCCCCTCCCTGCTCCGACATCTTCCGAGGGAATGTCCCGTAGCTAGCTTGGCCGACCATTTGTATGATCAGGACGTTATCTTGGACAGTTTGAAGCATCACCTCCGGCGTGCACAGGCCAAGATGCTCTCTTTTGCTAACCGGAAGCGTCGGGACCTTTCCTTCCAAGTGGGCGAGCGAGTATTCCTCAAACTTCATCCATACCGCCAGCTTACGGTCGCCTGCCGCCCTTGCCCCAAATTGGCACCTCGTTTCTATGGGCCCTTCGAGATCGTCAGTCGCATCGGAGTCGTGGCCTACCGGCTCCGCCTACCGGACAGTAGCCGCATCCACCCGGTTTTTCATGTTTCTCAACTCCGGCGCGTTATCGGTGACCAACCCGCCACCGACCACATACCGGCCGACCTTGACCACTCCGATTTCGAACCCCTCTACCCGGAGGCTATCATTGATCGGCGCCCTCATACGAGGGGGGATCCCACTCCGGAGGAGATCCGGGTCTCTTGGCGCAACCGCCCTATCTCCGCCGTGACTTGGTTACTACGGGATGATTTTCGGCACCAATTTCCGGATTACTGCCTTGAGGACAATGCTAATTTTCCAGAAGGCGGTATTGTTATCGATATGCACGCGGAAGAACCGTCTTGGCAAGTTTATTCGAGGCGGACGCGCGACGACACGGGAACGCGCGACGCGGGATTGCAAACCGGGCCGCTTGGCGTCGGGCGGACCGAACCGGGCAGTTCGGGTGATGCGAAATAGGGGACCGGCGGCATCCTCTTTGTATCTTCATTTTAAATGTTGTATTTCCTTTTAATGTTGAGTGTGGTGGATCTCTCTCTATAAAGAGGATCACCTTAGGATGTATTTCTTATCTTTGGATCAATCAAGTTAAAGAGAGGGTTGCTCCCTCTTTTTGTTTCCTCTTTCCTAACCCTATCTTCTTCTCTCACGCCCTCTTCCTCCTCCTAGCTTCCCTAGAAGGTAATAAATAACCTTTCTTCCTAATTGTTTTTTTAGGATCTGACAACAACAACAACACTCAAGCCTTTATCCCACCATAGTGGGGTCGGCAATGGTAGGAACTGTGGGGGACGGTATATCTTGGATCAACGAATACATGATGTCCTCTCTAGTACTCGTGTTATCTCATTTGCTAACCTTCAAAGATAGCATCAGTGTGATACCGCTAGGGGTATCGGGTGGGCGGTAGGTAGGGCGGCAGCGGAAGAGATAGCGCGGGGGCTATCGGCGGGCGTTGGCGGCGGCGGTACAGCGGGCTGCGGGCGGGAAAGAGAGAGGGAAAGAGATAGAGAGAAAGAGAGAGAGAAAGGGGTTCAGCCCCTACTAACTTGATTGATCCAAAGATAATTTCCAAACCCTAAGGTGATCCCTTATATAGGGGGAACCCACCTCATACTAAAAGTTCACAAAACAAATACAACATAATATAATTAATTAAAAACTGCAGGAGAGATAACTTGGGCCGGTCGGCCACTTCAGACGGCCTCCGCCGAACCGCCCGGTTCGGTGTTGTCACTCGGTCTCGCGCGAGCCCTCCTCGAGTACACCTGTCATTCCGGCTCATCTGACTGGATGTCGGTAACAATACCTCCATCTGAGAAATTGGCCTTGTCCTCAAGGCAGTAATCCGGAAACTGTCGGCGAAAATCGTCCTGAAGTAGCCAAGTCGCGGTGGGGGGGGGGACGGTTACGCCAGGCCACCCGTATCTCCTCAGGGTGGGCATCGCCGGCCGCGTGGTTGCGCCGATCAATAATTTTGTCCGGATAAAGGGGGTCGGAGCTGGCCGAGTCCAAGTCGGCCGGGATGTGATCGGAGACGGGATGATCGCCTATCACGCGCCGAAGTTGTGATACATGAAACACTGGATGAATGTGAGCGGTGTCCGGAAGGCGGAGGCGGTAGGCCACAGCGCCGATGCGGCTTAGAATCTCGAATGGCCCGAAGAAGCGCGGGGCGAGCTTGGGACAAGCGCGGCGGGCTACCGTGAGTTATCGGTAGGGGTGGATTTTGATGAACACGCGCTCTCCTACTTGGAATTGAAGGTCCCTGCATTTCCGATTGGCAAAGGACGCCATCTTTGCCTATGCCCGCCGAAGATGTTGCTTCAAACTGTCCAGGATAACATCTCTACCATGGAGATGATCCGCCAAGCTAGCCACTGGGCATTCCCCGGGTAAGTGTCGGAGCACGGTCGGCGGTGGCCGGCCATAAACCGTCTCGAAAGGCGAAGTGTTGGCGGCGTGGTGGTATGCGGTATTATAGGAGTACTCGGCCCAGCCCAGCCATTTGGCCCACGAACCGGGCCTCTCCCCGATGAAGCAGCGTAGGTAGGTCTCCAAGCATCTGTTGAGCACCTCAGATTGGCCGTCCGACTGGGGATGATATGTTGTACTCATCCTGAGTTGGGTACCCTGAAGACGGAACAACGTGGTCCAGAAGCTACTGAGGAAAAGGGGGTCTCGATCGCTCACAATCGAGCGGGGAAACCCATGGAGACGGACTATCTCCGCAATGAAGTTGTCGGCCACCGACGCCGCAGTGTAGGGGTGGCGGAGCGGAACAAAGTGCGCGTACTTCGTTAGGCGATCCACGACCACCAAAATGCAATCAAACCCGTTGGAAAGGGGTAATCGGGTGATGAAGTCCATCGCGACGTCCTCCCATACCCGCTCTGGGATCGGTAGTGGCTGCAGGAGACCGCTGGGGAACATAGTCTCGTACTTGGCCTTTTGGCATGGTAGGCAGGCCGCCACGTAGGCCTTGACCTGGCAAAGCATGTGGGGCCAATAAAGTGATGTCGCTAACCGTCGGTAAGTCCGATACGCGCCCGCGTGGCCGCCTGACGGGATGGAGTGGAACTCTGCTAATAAGGACGGAATCATCGCCGATGATGCTGACACAACGAGGCGATTCCGGTGGAAAAGACGGCCCCCGAGAAGTGTAAAGGGAGGCCGGGAGGAGGGGTCGGCCAATAATGCCGCCCGAATATCCTGAAGGTGGGGGTCCCGGTCCACCTCTTGCTGGATGGCCGCGGCGTCGTCCCACACCGGCCTGGAGATGGCTAACAGTTTTGTCGCGTGCGGGCGTCGGGATAGCGCATCGGCCGCCCGATTGGTCTTACCCGGGCGAAATTCCACCGTGAAGTCATATTCGAGCAGCATGGCCACCCAAACTTGTTGCGTCGACGTGACTATCTTTTGTTGGAGGAGGTATCGCAGGTTGTGGTGGTCGGTGCGGATGATGAAGGGCCGCCCCAGTAGATAAGGCCGCCAATGTTGGACCGCCAAGACCAGCGCCATGAGCTCGTTCTCATACGCCGAGCGGCAACGCACCGCAGTGGAGAATGCCCGACTGTAGTATGCCAGTGGCCGGCCGGCCTGCATCAACACGGCGCCGACGCCGATGCCCGAGGCGTCGCACTCGATGACGAATGTCTGGTGGAAGTCCGGCATGGCCAAAACCGGGCCGTTGACCAAAGCCGACTGGAGCGCCGTGAAGGCCTCCATGGCCGCCGGTGGCCATGTAAACGACCCCTCCTCCGATTTCTTCAGTAGTTGGGTGAGGGGTCGGGCCAACCCGCCATAGTTTTTGATGAAGCGTCGGTAGTATCCCGTCAAGCCGAGAAAGGCCCGGACGTCGCGCAAGGAGGCCGGGGTTGGCCACCGCAGCACCGCCTGAATTTTGTCCTCGTCCATGGCTACGCCGTGGGCGGAAATGGTATGACCCAGGTAGCTGCTGTAGGCGTGCCGAAAATACACTTCTTTTTGTTGACCGTGAGGTGATGTCGGCGGAGAGTGGCGAACGTCTCCCGAACATGACCGAGGTGATCCTGCCAAGTGTGACTGAAGACAAGGATATCATAAAAAAAACTAGAACATGCTTACGCAGGACGGGCCGAAAGATCTCATTCATTGTTGCTTGAAATGTGGCGGGGGCGTTGGTGAGCCCAAATGGCATGACCAAGAACTCGAAATGTCCGTCATGTGTCCTGAATGATGTCTTCGGCACGTCCTCCAGACGGACTCTAATCTGATGATAGTCGGCGCGGAGGTCCAGCTTGGTGAAGAGAGTCGCGCCGTGGAGCTCGTCTAGGAGTTCCTGAATCACCGGAATGGGGTATTTGTCTGGTACGGTGGCCTTGTTAAGTTCCCGATAGTCCACACAGAATCTCCAACTGCCATCTTTCTTGTGGACTAAGAGCACCGGGCTGGAGAAAGGGCTAGCACTGGGGCGGATGATACCGCCCAACAACATCTCGCGAACGAGTCGCTCTATCTCGTCCTTTTGGGCGTGACCGTAACGGTAGGGCCGCACCGACACCGCCGCCGACCCCGGATGGAGGACGATGGCGTGGTCGGTCGGTCGTGGGGGTGGGAGGCCCGAGGGGGCGGTGAAGATGTCCTCGAATTCCGCTAAGACGGCGCGCATGTCGGCGTCGACGGTTGCAACCGACGGTGGTGGGCTCTGCTGAAGGGGCCATAACCAGGCCGAGAAGTCAATGTCGACTACGCGCGTCATCGCCCGGTACGACAGCGGTGAGCGGAGAAGGGTAGGGTCGCCCACCAAACGACACGGTTGGCCCTGCTGCTGAAAATCCATCGTCATTGAAGCCCAGTTCACTCGAACGTCCCCCAGGGTCTCAAGCCATGCAACGCCGAGAATAGCGTCGAGGCCACCTAACTCGAACAGGTAAAAATCGGCGTGACCCGGCACTGGCCCACCGACATGGTGACACTCCTGCACTAGCCCAGAGTCGGGCGGCGGCGGCCGTCCCCCAGGCACACCGAAAAGTCCGGGGACGGATCAAACGGAATGGCGAGCTCCCGGGCCAGATGGGTGGACATGAAGTTGTGACTTGCCCCGCTGTCCACCATCACGATGACGGGTCGTTTTTGGATCTCGCCGGCCAACTTCATGGTGCGCGGCCCAGTCAGTCCCCCCACAGAGTAGAACGGCAATTCCAACACATTGAGGGGGGCATCCTCGAGATCGGCCGTAGGTGGGTCGGGTGGTGGATCCAATGGTAGCGGGTCCTCGGTGACGGCGTACCCCTCGCTGTCACTAAAGATGGCGTGGAATTCTTTGACGGGACAAACATGCTGAGGCGAGTAGGGCTGGCGACAGCGGAAACATAACCCGCGGCGCCGGAGGTCGTTGTAGTCGACGGTGGAGATTCGGTGCGGGCCGTCCGGGCGTGCTTGCCGAGCGTGGGGGACGGTGGCCGGTCGAGAACCGGTATCCCGCGGTGGCTGAGGACGGAATGGGGGGTGGCCGGTGTGCCGGGGGCCGATGTCCGCCTCGACCGCCCGGGCGAGTTCAAGAGCTGCTGAAACCGTGCGAGGATGATGCGTGCGAATGCGGGAGCGGATGTTGGGTAGGAGGCCTTGCAAGAAAAATCCCAGGTAATGGTCGGGCGGAAGGCCGGGGACTTGCGTGACAAGAGCGACGAATTCATCGATATAGGCGTCCACCGTTGTTGATTGGCGGGCGGAGCAAAGCCGCTCGATGGCGGAGCCGGTGTAGCGGGAATCATAGCGGCTAATCATCTCTTGCTTGAACTCATGCCATGGGATGAGGGGTTGCACTTGGCGGAGCCAACGTGCCCAATGGAGGGCCGAGCCGTCCATGCCGACCATGGCGATGCCGACGCGATCCTCCAGGGGGTACGATTTAGATCGAAATATTGCTCCATTCATGCGATCCAGCCCATGGGATCTGTTCCGGAGAAAGGGGGCACGTCCATCGCCATCGTGGTTCGAGTGGAGGCGACCGGCGGTATTGCCGAGAACGGCGGAAGAGCAGCCGGCGCCCGTAGGCCGGGCGCGAGCGGGGCGGGTGGGGTGCCGAGCACCGAAGAGGTGTCGGTTGGGGCCGACGGTTGGGGCGGTGTTCCCGGCGACGGGAGCAAAGCTTCGAGGCGTGCCAGGATGGCGTTTTGGGTCATGCGTATGGCTTCCACCGTGGATTGAAGACTGGAGATTTGGGAGCCAAGGAGCGCGACGCTTTCAGCGATCGGGGTGGTGTCGTCGGCGGTGGAGGAGCCGGCAGGATGGAGGCGGGTGTTTGGGGCCATTAGGGTTTCCGGCGGCTGAGCGAGAGCGGGCGGAGCGGCAGGTCGGACCAATGATACCGCTAGGGGTATCGGGTGGGCGGTAGGTAGGGCGGCAGCGGAAGAGATAGCGGGGGGGCTATCGGCGGGCGTTGGCGGCGGCGGTACAGCGGGCTGCGGGCGGGAAAGAGAGAGGGAAAGAGATAGAGAGAAAGAGAGAGAGAAAGGGGTTCAGCCCCTACTAACTTGATTGATCCAAAGATAACTTCCAAACCCTAAGGTGATCCCTTATATAGGGGGAACCCACCTCATACTAAAAGTTCACAAAACAAATACAACATAATATAATTAATTAAAAACTGCAGGAGAGATAACTTGGGCCGGTCGGCCACTTCAGACGGCCTCCGCCGAACCGCCCGGTTCGGTGTTGTCACTCGGTCTCGCGCGAGCCCTCCTCGAGTACACCTGCCATTCTGGCTCATCTGACTGGATGTCGGTAACACAGTGTCTTGGACATCCTTCCCCAACTTGTCTTTTTTAAATGTTTCATATGTTTACTGCTCTTATTAAAAAGTTTGTTTGTGATGCTTGCAAGCCATCGAAACGTGTTTTCTCATTCCACTTGGGGTTTACTTATTATCTTGTCATGGTAGATCTGGTTGCTGGTGTGTGTAACAGGCACGTCCCCAAGTGGTTTGCGGTGCATGAGTCACTTGTGCTCGGGCTACTTTGTTTCATGTTGCTATAGACAACTTGATCACTTAGGTTTAAGAGTGACATCCTTCCTGGCGATTATGAATAATTTTGCATTGTGTGACTGGTTTTGGTTGTGGAGCTTACACTTCCCTAATACGCGGACTCTCGAGGCCAAGGTATATTCTTGGTAATAGTTGAGTTCATGGAAGAGGGATCCTCATGGTTCATGGTCGAGAGCAACTCACTCTCTCCCTTCCAACCCTGATAACTCGGTCGGGGTCCCCCCCCCCCCCGAATTTGACATATGATTTTGCAGCGGTCAATAACTACCTCTTGCCAAGAGACGAATTTTGTGTTTGGATCTATAGTCTGATTCACAAGATCTAACAGGAGTCATTACGACTAAATTATACTAGTGTCTTTTAATTTGGGGATGAATAATTTCCCAGGGAGATTACCATGCAGTACTAACCCATTTACGAGAGCTTAGCCTATAGCACTACCCCCCTATGGCAAATTTTGATAGCAAAGGCTTCCCATCCTACATCTTAAAGCCTGAGACAGTGCCTTCTTCGTCTCAGATGTAGTTGGATGTCCCACAATTGCTCGTCCGCCGCACCGAGTGAGGCTTATGTGCTTACTACACAAGAATAAGAATCTGGTACAAAATCGCCATATGATGTATTACTTGATAAAAAAACTATAGAAACTTATAGTTGAAATGATGTGATAATCTAGTGCACACTGGGGATGGTTCGGGTCAAATGACCAGATGGTGAATCGATAAAGTTAAGTATTGAGTCAAGTTTTCTAAGGTGACCCGGCTTCCTGTAAGAACCTTTATTATTTTTACTCGTAGCTTATTCTTTCGACTCTCTTATATTTTACTTTATTCTCTTTAATTACCGATCTCCATGTTATTTGCTATACTGACACTTTCTGCAGTATAAGATCATTACCCTTTCTTTGAGCATATTTTAGCTCGGGGGCAAGTGATAGGGTTACACAGTCTCTGGCTAGATGTTGTTTAGAGACTCCCTCGTTTGAAAAAGTCGTACTAGTTATTTTACTTTTTGTATTCCAGTTGATTAACATTAATGACCGCATGTAGGAGCCCGACTTGTGGGTGCGAGGTCAACTTCCTGGTATCGTCTTCATATGTATTTAGACATGATTAGTTTTGAGTACTCTTTTGTTCCTGTCCTTAGTTTTGTGCCACCATACTTATTTAGTTCATTTATATACTATGTGGTTTACTTTCGTCTTGTGTTGCTCTGGTGTTGTGATGTTGCTATGGTGTTGTAATGGTTTTTACCAGTAGCATCAGAGGGATTTTTTTACATTCAGCTGTTATGATGGTTTGCTTTTGCGTAAATCTTGTGATTGTCTATGTACATTTCACCAATTAAGTTCGTTTGTCGGATGCCGATGAGTTCATTAAATTGTTCACTCACATTCCCAGATTGATCATTGCACACTATTTGGGAAACTTAATGCATGGGTTGCAAACTAATATTTGAGTTTGTCTATGGGTCCATGATTTATCCTCCTTAGCTCAAGTGATGGAAAAACAGCATCTCGTGGAAGCCAATCCCAACATGGACTTCTTCCACAATACAACCCGATATACGACTTCACACCCCGCAACACACCAAATTTGTGCTATTATTAAACCACATACCATAAGTACCAATCCTTCCTCTTTGAACCACTTGCTTCGGCCATCCACACATCAGTAATGCATGAGAAATCACATGCCAAACACAAACACAACTTCTATAACCACCTGGCATGCCCATACATCCAATTAAGCCACACCTGCCCATTATTGGACCAATCAATAGTATGCGGACACATGCAATAGTTGAGAGATAAAATAAATATTATTTCAATAATCTATACCATTTCTATTACATTACTCCTCTATATATCCAAAAAGGAGGAGAATCTAAAAACAAGGTTAGAGGTGTGGGATTAAATACAAGGAGGAAAGATGGGCCTTATAAGTGGGCCTTTACATTGAGCAATTTAACTCCTAAATAGATTATAATTCAACTATCTCCCTCAAGATGGGAGTATATGTCGATCATTCCCGTCTTGGAGATGTTATTCATGAAGGTGTCGCAGCTCAAATCTTTGGTGAAGATGTCAGCTAGATGATCTTGGGATTGAACGAAAGGAGTGCAGATGTTGCCTTTCTCTAGGTGGTATTTGATGAAGTGTTCATCGATCTCAACATGCTTTGTTCAATCATGTTGAACAAGATTATGAGCAATATTGATAGCAACTTTATTGTCGCAATATAGTTGTATAGACATCCCATCTTGTAGACCTAAATCCTGCATTAGAGATTTGAGCCAGAGCCCTTCGCACACTCCTTGACCCTGTGATATTGCTCTATATTTTGCTTATGCATTGGACCTTGCTACTACATTTTGTTTCTTACTTCGCCAGGTCACAAGGTTTCCTCCAACAAAGGAGATATATTTCGTCTTGGCTTCTTGCCCAATCAGCATCTGTGTATACTTCAACATTCAAATGATCGTTCTGAGAGAATAGGAGTCATTGACCAAGAGAATTCTTCAGGTATTGTAGCACTCTCATTGCTGCTTCCTGATGTCTTAATCTGGGAGAATGCATGTATCTACTAAGGATCCCAACAACATGTGTGATATTAGGGCGAGTGTGTGTGAGGTAGATTAACCTTCCCACCAGTCTTTGATAGCTAGTGGAGTTCACCTTCTCACCATCCTTGTCTTCATCAATTTTACAATTTGCTTCAATGGGGGTATCTACCGGAGCACAACCAAGCATCTTTATTTCGTCTAGTAGATCTAGGACATATTTTCTTTGAGAGATGAAGTTTCCACGGTCAAATCACACAACTTCAATTCCTAAGAAGCATTTTAACTTTCCTAGGCCTTTAACTTCGAATTCCTTACATAGGAATCTTTTCAACCACGTGATTTCTTCCAAATCACTTCTCGTGATGATGATATCATCGACATAGACAATGAGAACCGCCACCTTCTCGGCCTTCCTCTTAACAAAGTAGGTATGATCAGAGTAGAGGCTTGTTTATATCCCAATAGGGTCATAGCCTTTTGGAATTTTGCATACGAAGTCCTAGGAGATTGCTTCAACCATAGAGAGATTTTTGGAGTTGACAGACTTTCCCTTCTGCTCCTTACATCGAGAAACCTGGAGAAAACTTCATGTATTGCTTCCTGCCAAGTGTTAGGAATACGAACAGATGCCAAACAGGTGATGAAGACTTTATGCGCCTTAATCAGATTATGATATGAGATATAATTTGCAATTGAGAATGTAGAAGAGGTAGACTTACATTTCCAATGTATGAGAGGTTGATGGATGTCTTCATCAGAGTCTGGTTCAGAAGAGTGTATCGATTGTGGAGGAATGACAGGGGTTTGTAGCACCTTAACACCAACATTACGTCGCTGATAGAAGAGAAGGAATAAGTTTCGGAATAACAGGAACTATGGGCTGGACAGGCAGGGTCATGGGAGTTAGATTCGACGTAGGAATACACATTAGAATGGGGAATATCCGGAAGGACGGAAAGGGGAATGGTTGGAATGACGTCAACATCGTTGTCCTTCTACCCCTGTCGTGAGCCAAAGAAGGTCTTCCCTTCACAGAACGTCACATCCATGGTACAGAAGAAATGGCGAGTGGTGGGATGATAACAATGATAACCTTTTGTAGTGGAGGAGTAGCCAATAAAGACATTTCAGGGAACATGCATCCAATTTATCACGAGTATGCCGATGAATGTGGGCAAAACATACACATCCAAACACACGGGGAGGTAAATGAGATGTGTAGACTACACATTTGGTGGACAATCGAGATAGAGGGGAGACATATTATAAGGTATTGGAGGGAAGACGATTAATGAGGTATGTCGTAGTGAGGACTGCTTTGCCCTAATAAGATTTGGGAAGATTCATAGTAATGAGGAGGCACCGGGTGACTTCGAGCAGGTGTTTATTTTTCCGCTCAGCAACACCATTTTGGGTAGAAGTGTGAACGCATGTGATTTGATGGAGGATCCCATGGTGAGCAAGATAAGTACCAAATATACCACGGTCATCATATTCATCCCATTGTCGCTACGAAGGACACGAATTTTACAGCCAAACTGAGTGTCAAACCATCTTATGAAAGAGTTGAAAACAGTTTAAGACGTCACTATTCTTTTTTAATAAGTGCACCCATGTAGTATGAGAAAAACAGTCAATAAATGTAACAAACTATCAGTGACTAGAGAAAGAAGTAACAGGAGAAGGTCCTCAAACATCGGTATGAATAACATCAAAAGTAATTGTACTGTGAGAAGATACATTAGTCGGACTATGTCGTGCATGTTTAGAAAAACTACAAGCATCACAAGCAAACTAGCCCAAACATTTGAAAAAAACAGAAAACATCTTCAGAAGATAACTGGGAGACAGATGTCTGAGACGTTGATGCCACTGTCGAACATCCTCAGAGGTGGGATCAGAGGTACTGGAGAGAGCTTGGGCAGGAGGATGGTCCAAGTCATACAGGCCCCTGATGTTCCTACCACTGTCAATACGTTGTTTCGTTGCCAAATCCTGAAAACACAACCATCAGGTAGAAATATTACGGAGCAGTTTAAGGATGTAGTCAAGCAACTAATATAGAGTAAATTGCGAGGAAATGTAGGGATATGCAAGACGGACGAGAGAGGCATGGCAGGGGAACAAAAGACAGTCCCTTTGCCAGCGATAGAAGAAAAAGAGTCATTAGCAGTGATGATTTTATCAGGTCCCGAGAGGGGGGTGTATGAGGTAAAACCTGATGACATCCCTGTCATATGATCGGTAGCACTAGAGTCGATGATCCACTCGAATGGGACTGCAGAAGCAGGTTGCGGATTGGGGGGCCCGGAAGAGGCAAAGGCAACGGTAGAAGAGGTACCAGGAGAACGGAGCAGACACCGCAGGCAACAAGATCTTCAGTGGAAATAACTTCGGAGGGAAGTTTCACAGTACAAGCGTCAGCAGTATGGGTGGCAGGACGGAAATTTTGCGGGCGAGAACCACCCTTGCTACGACCACCATTAGTCTTGCGTACAGGAGCAAGATGAGAATGAAAGCGGTAACAGGAGTCACGAACATGTCCTGGCTTCCCGCAATGATCACAAATCTTAGTCGAGGGGTCGGTGGATGGATGGCCCTCGCGAATGCCAGCCAGAGCAGAACGATCCAGAACCTTGTCGGAATGGAGAGAGCGGCGACGATCCTCATCAACCAGAACCATGCTGAAGGCTTCTCGCAGAGAGGGAAGAGGATGACAATTCAGCACATGAGTGTGAACCATGTCAAAATCCATGTTAAGACCCATAAGAAAGACATGGAGGCAGTATCGATCTTCCTTGGTTTTCAATGCTCGAGCATCGGCGGTGCACACGGGAGTGGAATCATCAAAGTAATCAAGCTCCTAATAGAGATGTTCGAATTCAGAAAAGTATGATGCAACACTAAAAGATCCTTGCTGAAGGCTGAGAAGACGGGTAAGCTCGTACACCAGAGTGGAGCTACCAATTTGGAAATATTTCTCACGTGTCTGATTCCAAATCTCAAAGGCCGAGTTCATGAGCATGTAACTGCGATAGACTCATAGACCAAAGGAGACATAGAGTGGAGAAGCCACGAAACCACCAGAGAGTTATCAGCATCCCACTTCCCCCATGAGGGGTCAGTGACGGGAGGTTGAACCACGGTCCCATCAATGTACCCATATAGTTGATGGTTACGGATCGCACGTTGAGTCGTGCGGGACCACTGAAGATAGTTTGAACCGTCCAAAGGGACAGATGTAATCTTAAAGGAGCTGGAAGAACCATGGCTTCGAGGATAATCAACAAGCGGAGGAATCCTGATCGGAGAGGACTGAGAGCCGGAATTCGATGAGTCTGCCATTAAGAGAAACCACAAACACAAAAAACAATCCGGAAGAACTCGCAAAGTAAGGAATTCGCGTCTGACGAAATTCACGTCTCGCGCGTCTGATGATCTTGCGTGAGAAGGATCCTCTGGAAGAGCTTGCTGACGAAGAAAGTCGCGTCTGCATGAATTCGTGTTTGCAGGAATTCGCGTCTGGAGATCACGCGTCTCGCACCCCCTTGTTACGAGGTCGCGACTCACTTGACGAGAAAAGCTCGCGTCCCTCGCGCGGCGAAGAGTTCTCGATGGGATATGGTAGGAACTCAGGGAGAGCTCGCTTCCTGCATGGGAAAACTCACGGAGAACTCATGTCCTGCACGGGAGAGCTCGCTTCCTGCACGGGAGAACTCGCGTCCTGTACGGGAGAACCCGCATCCTGCACGGGAGAGCTCGGGCGGAAGCAATTCCTTTACCCTCTAATACCAAGTTGAGAAATGAAATAAAATATAATTTCAATAATCTAAATCAGTTCTATTACATTTCTCCTCTATATATCCACAAAGGAGGAGAACCTTAAAACAAGGTTGGAGGCGTGGGATTAAATACATGGAGGAAAGATGGGTCTTATAAGTGGGCCTTTACAATGGGTAATTTAACTCCAAAATAGGCTATAACTCAACTGCAATAAGGGTCAATATTTAAGATGCAAAAATTCATACACTTCCTTGCACAAATGCCCAAGTAAAAAACTAAGAGCAATTATTGGCTGAGAAGATGAGGATATTGACAATGCATATTTTGAGGCCTCAAAATGGATTATCGCATTATGGATTCTTATGTGATATTGCCTTGATGACAGGACAAATTTCTCTTAGGCAAGTCATGTTATGTAATAAAGAATAAAGGCAAGAGAATAGTAGCAATAATGAGAGAATAAATCAACATGCCATATAATTAAGAGAATGAAATAGATTTAGTACAACATAAATGAGAGAAAAGGGTTGATGATAAAGTGGGCTGATTGTAAGGTATTAACGAGAGATTCATGTAGGATATCAAATGGGTGGTAATTTCATAAACTAATAGTATAACTTTTCTATTTAAATCAAACACTATGGGGAAGGCATCTAAAAATTGTAATCAAAATTCATTAACTGGTTGGGCTAAACGAGAGTTCTCTCAATTTTGTAACTTGGCCTACAGACTAGAGTAGGCAAGAGCTTTCCCCTCTCTAGTTTGTAGCTCATGTTCCCTCACTTTTTATCTCAAGTTTCCCTCACTCTATATTCACACCAATATATTGCATATAAAATTTGTTGGATTTTTAGAAAGATTGCAAATGATTTCTCGAGGCCGCTTAAGATATGTAAGGATTTTGGTGTGCTACATATTAAGCCAATTTAAGCAATTAAAATATTGTGTTACTTCAATAAACACTAATATAAAAACTCACTTTATTACTTAGTCAAGTCAAAATCAATCAACTTGATGTTATATCATATCTTTCGTGGCCGTCAAAAAAAATACTTTGAATCTTTTCAACATGTCCAATGATGTAATAAAATTTCATTCGAATCACCTGAAAACTAATAATGTTTATGCATGCTTCTTAAATAATACAAACAAAAGATTAGGTCCGTCTTCTACCAAGTGTTTAGTTATATTTATAAGAATATGTATTCAAAATATATTCCAATTGTTTTATATCTAAATATTTAGTAGTATGGGTCAATGCGCTCTCTTAAACGACAAATTGGCTCATGGTAAAATCCCTGAGCCTATTATAGGTGGCCCATTAAAGATGACTCATTATAGACTAAAATAAGAGCTTTTGTATCATTGGACTCATTGGCTTATAGGCTGGACTGACTGATTTGAAAACCCTAGTTTATCAGGACGGACCAAGTTACTGATTCATTTTCAAACTCTTATGGGGAGGGGCATAGAATAGTATCTCTTAAACATTAATTTCAGAGTGATTGATGAGGCAACAACAAAACAATGAACCAATAAAATAGATTAAAAGGTTCACCAAAATAATTTGGATATTTTTGCTTTATAGTCATTTACTAGGGCTGCAGTGATTTAGAACAAATCTGAAGTTTGGAGGCGAAATGGGGTCTTTCCGGGTGGTAGAAGACTAGATAGGGCAAGGGGAAGGTGGCTCCACGGAAGGGGAGGAGTTGGCTGCGGGTATGGGGGGGTTTAGGGGCTGGACCGGAGCTCGGGACTGGATCTGGACAGATCTGTCCAGATCTGGCCGGCGGTGAACAGGGAAGGGGGCTGGGACTGTGGGCGGCAGGGGCTGCTGTTTGGGGCAGGCGGCGTATGGCTTTGAGGAGCAGGGAGGGGCAGCAGTTGGGGCTAGCAGGGAAGGGGAGGGAGGGCTGGCGGCAGGACTTCTGCAGGAGGGCTTGGAGACTGACGGTGAACAGGCAGGGAAGGGGGGGGGGGGGGGGGGGAACTATAGAATTGAATAGTGAATTTCATTAATCAACAGTAGAGATAAGAAGAGGAATTTCTTCTAAGCATAGTGAGCAGTGGTTGGACGTTGGGGGGGAGGGAAACGACTGTTGTAGAAAACAGAAAAGGGAGGAGCGGCTAGAGGATTGGAGGGGAGAAAATACAAAGATAAAGTTACCTTCCCAAGGAGTCGTCACCAAGGGGGATCCACGGAGTCGGCACCGCGGATGGATCACCGGAAACAAGGAAGAAAGTCTCTCCAAATTTCAGCAATACCCTAAAACTGCAGCCCTATGTCCTATTTATAATGAAATAAAATTAGGGCAACCAAGATGGACGACTATGATTGGCCGTCGATCTCGGCGCCAAAACCACTAAATAATATTCAAAATACATGTTATATATGAAAATTCATCAGAACGACGAGCCGGACGCAACCGCGGTGGCGGATCGGCGATCCGGTCACGTCATATATGGTAGGTCGCCAAATCAGCTCCGAATGGGCCCAAAGCTCGCCCTCGCCTATGCTCCGCATCACATTGTAAGTTCATTTATTGGTTGAATATTTTCATTGTTGTAACCCGGAATTATTCTCAACTTGTGTGGATATTATTTGTAATCTTTGCACCAAGGCATCTTGAGACTTGGCTGGCATCGTTCGTTTATGAGTTTGTTTTCTCGCACACTTACTTGTACACACCAAGACTTGTTTCCTTATTTAGAAGTCTACTTGAATGTGGGCAATTATGTTGTATTTTTATAATTTTCATTTATTGCAAATGTGTCCTTGGACAAGTGTCAAATTCATTTGTTCATTCCTATTAGTTTCCCGAAGCTTGCTAGAACCTACCTTACATAACCTTCCCTCCAGTTTTGCATAATTACAAGGACCTCCCCAATCCCCTCTGCTACTTAAAATTACCAACATCTCCCCTCTAAGTTTCCCCTTGCCTTGGCCGGTCCCTCTCCTCCCCATTTCCTATTTCCGGCAACCATCACCCATCACTTGCTAGCCACCACCTATTGACAGACCACTCCCTCCGCTCATGGAAACCCACGACCAGTAACCTTGACTGCTACTTATCCCAACTGCACCCCCCCCCCTCCTTTTTCCCACATTCTATAATTCACACTACTTCAGTCTCCTGGAAGCCCACAACCAGCTCCCTCTTTTCCACGTCCAGATCCCTCCCTAACTCTACTAACCCATGTCCAGATCCCCCTCCCCTACCTCCCAGGCCCTATCCAACCCAACATAATACAAAAACTCTGTCCAGAACCTATGCAGTAGCCCAAACCCCTCCAATACTCCCTCCAGCACTTGGAAAGCCACAAACCAACCACGGAATTCTCCTTCCAGCTAACCGTTCCTCTTCTCAATTCAGCCTAGTTTCACTCAGTAACCTTCCCAATCATCAAACCAAAACCCACAGATCCCTACCAGCCCCATTGCTTGCACAAAACCAGACCTGGAACTCCATTCCAGCCCCTGGAATTCCCTTACAGCACCTGGTCAGCTAATTGCAGTCTTCCAACTCCTCTCCGGAAGTCCATACCCAGTCCACTGCAGCTACTCCAGCCCCCATACACTCATTTTACATCCTCCAAGCCTTCTAGCCCGAAGTTCTTCAAATCACTGTGAGTTCATTTTATGTTTGTCTTATTTTAATTGTTCAAAATTTGTATTGAATTCTCAATTTTTTGTGGATATTAGTTTGTAATATTTGTATTAGGACATCTTGTGATTTGCAGGGCTTTGTTCGCTCTTACATTTGTTATTACGCACTCTAATATTTACACACTCATATTTGTTCTCTTAATTGAAATTCTACTAGATTAATCTATAATTGTAAGTATAGTAGCTAGATAAATTCTATAAATCATCTAGGTATTCATAGAGTTGATCTATGCTTTAATGGACCTGTCTTGCGCACATTGTTAACATACATGTAAGAAATAAATTCCTAATTTTTTTCTTTTCTACATATATGTTGACAATGTAAACTAAGAGAAATGCATTCGTAGTTTAAATGTACAGGGAAAATGAGGTTGGGTAGCCTGTGAAGGTAAACTCTGCATATGCAACCCTAGGTGGCATGCCAGGGAAATCAAACCCTAACTAACCTAGGATGATGTATGCAATAAAATAGACAATATGGTATCAGATTATAAATAGTAATCAAGAATTAAAGCACATAGATTATCACAAAACAAAGAATAGATTAATTTTAAAAGCAAGCAGGCATGACTTTCTTTCGTGCGAGTGCTTTGATTTCAAATACTAAAGAAATGAATAAGCCCGGCAAGAAGTAATAAATCACAAGGCAACTGCACTGGCAAACTAAAATCCAGAATCATATCATCACAATCCATACAATAAAGGAGTACAAAATCACTAAACAACGAATATAAGGGGAGCCGGTGATGAAGACGTAAAGATCCAATGATCACAAAGGCGGTGATGTCGGCCCAGAGGGGATTGTTGGACGTGGGATGATAGAAGGGAGGGGGGTGCCGGAGGTTGGCATGGGGTGGTGGTGGTCGGCCAAGGATATGAGAGGTTGAATGGTGATCGGTCGGCGTTGGATGGCTGGGAAGTGGGCTGGCGATGGAGCTGGGGGGCGCTCGGAGGGTTGGACAATGGGGTGGAGGTTATGAGTGGGGGAGGCGAGCGGTTTTGGTGGTGGGGAGTAGGAAAAGGGGTTGGCGGGCCTTGGAGGAGCTCTGGAGGGGTTCAGGTGGGTGGAAAACAACAGTAATTGTTGTTGGTGGTGGGTTTCAGTGAGGACAGCAGCTGGAGTTGTGTTGGTGGTGGCGGTAAGGATGTTGGGGAGGGGCGGCTACTAACGGGAAAGTAAGGAAACAAAGATAAAGCCAAAGGAGTCGTCACCTTAGAGTTTCGTGGAGTCGGCACCATGAAAGATCATTGGATTTCGAGGGAAGAAGCCTCCAAAATTTGCAATGCCGTGACGGCTGCCCCTATCTCATAGTTATAAAAAAAATTGATTAGGGCGACCATACATAGACGACCATGATTGACCATTATTGTATGGTATCTGATCTAGGTAAACAATGCATAAAACAAAATACAGGAAAATAGGTAAACAGCATTCCAAATGCATCAGTAAATTCAGATGGTCAATCCAGTCAAGATCTCCTGCACGAATAGACATAAGTGGGTGCCACAGTGTGACAACCTATATGCGATGAATGATCCCCATCAGGAGGTCCATGCAATTATGCAAAGTTGCTGGGCAGTTTTTTATAATTATTCCTTTATTAAATATTTGACACACCTTTTGTCGAATAACTCATCCGTAGGACACCCAGACGACAACAGTTCAATTTGTAGAAGTCCACCAATGCAGATGATTGGTCTTGGAAGCTTGATAGATTGAACATTATCAGTCTGTGTAGAAATAACAACATAAGCTATTTCATTTTTTGATAACAAATTCAGCTTCCAATGACTATTAAGTACTTTAATTAAAAGTATTGTGATAAGTAAAAAAGAATTAAAATCTCTTTAGGCAAACTAAGGGCATGGTGTGTGAGGCTTGTCGATAGTTAAGGATGAAAACAAACAAACCCGAGCCGAGTATTATCACATTCAAGCTATTTATTTAATTGCTTATGGATTCAAACAAAAATTGAACATTACCCCAAATATTAAAATCTTATCCAAATTTGGCAGCCTCTTGCAAAAATGCAGGGTAAGGCTTGCCTACATTTCACCTTTGTGGTGGGACCCTTCCCCGGACCCTTCCCTGGACCCTCGCTGCACGGGGATGCTTTGTACACCCGGCTGCCCTTTATATTTTTATTGACTTCAGACCATCGAGCCTAACTACAATATATGTAAAAGTAGTGAGTTATATTCCCATTGCTAAACATAAAAGTATAGATAATCAGTCAAAAAACTTAGACACGATTACCAAGTATTATCTCTATTATTTAATGATGATTAATCAAAATATTATTTAAGATTTGAATTAATATGTGTATTTAGCTAATATTTTAATTATGTAAAGACCATTAATAATATACATGTCTTAAAGTTCATAAGTCATAAGAAAGTTGACACAATAATATAGGTTAAACCACTAAATAAGTAACGAAGTAGTATATGAGCTTTTTAACATACTTCTGTAGATAAAATTGCTTAATAGTTATAATCTTATGTACTTATATGTGTTCATGATAGTTAATTAGCTATAGGATGGCTTCCATTGTGATTAGTTGAAAAAACTGTCTCAGAAGGACTGCATTCGTCACAATTCTCCATCAAACTTTCAATTCATGCAACAGCTGATAAATTGTCTCACAAGTTGAGTAAAATAACAAGTTGGATTGTGCTATGGGTCCAGCCGTCGAGTATCTAGTTAGATATTATTATATGTATTTATTGAGTCGTATGAGTCGAGTCAGAGTTATGGTATTTTAGGTGTCTTAGTATTTTACGCATTTCTTTATAATTTGGTGTAATTTACGGTTATGTCATTCGGGCCTTATATAAGGACCCTTAGAGTCATGTAATGAAATTAATCAATGCAATCAAAGTTCCCTCAAGCTCTCCCTTCTAGGGTTTCCTCTCTTCTTCCACAAGCTCTTCTCTCCTTCCTCTACCCTCTATTAGGGTTTCATCTTCTCTCTACCTCCATTATAGGGTTTGTCACTTATAACCCCGCTTCCTCTCCGCCACCATCCCACCGTCGGCAACCCACCAAGAAAAGCACATAACAACCTGATATCAGAGGACTCCTTCCTCCTCTTCCGGCCAAGCATCTCCTTCACGGACCCACTCCAACCGCTCAAACCAGCAGCCGCTGCTTCCGCCACGCAGCCAATTCTTCTTCGAATAGATCCATAGCATTCCCTCCACTGCTCCGCTTCATCATCGACAGATAGCAAGCTTCCGCTTCATCCTCCTCCAAATCCTCGACGACAAGCCCCGCATCTTTGGGTCGTCGCCAACCGCGGCAAGACAAATTTCCCAGCAAGACACGCCATTTCCCCTCTGTTGCTGCCAAACTTTTGTTTCCTTCCTCGACATTACACGCCATCTCCGCCGGGAAAGACGACAACAACAGCGCCTCCAACCTCCTCTTCGTCTACTACAACCATTGCGAGTCTTCAATCGCACGTCACTTTGCTTCCTCCAACCCCTTAAAGCCCAAATAGCAGCACACGCCTTCTCGGGTCTTGTCTCCTCACTCCAGCAACACATGAAACCTCAATAATTAATTAATTATATTTTTTATGTTTAAAAATTAATTAGTTAATGATATATTGCGGCATGAAGATTAGTGTCGCGGATGAGGTCGCCCTCTGTTCGATGTTG
This sequence comes from Dactylorhiza incarnata, assembly GCA_033032865.1. Taxonomy (NCBI): domain Eukaryota; kingdom Viridiplantae; phylum Streptophyta; class Magnoliopsida; order Asparagales; family Orchidaceae; genus Dactylorhiza; species Dactylorhiza incarnata. The sequence goes on from JAWHQI010000281.1 coordinate 275,970, forward strand.
TTGAAAATGTCGGTGTCATTTTAGGCCTCCATATCTCGCCTCAACAGCAAAATCGATCAGTTGGTAACATCGGGACACTTTGGGATCCCGCCTCCACCAGCGTCGCCGCACTCCCAGCCAGCATATGTCGATGCCCCTTCCATCACAACTTGGTCGGTTCCACCACCGCCTCTGATTGCTCCACCACGCCCGTCGATTGCGCCGCGGCATCCATTACCACTACCGGACCCTACCGTCCGCCTCCCGACGCAGCTTCCACCTCCACCGACATCACCGCCTCTTCCTCCACCAGTCTTTCCTTTGTTGGCCCCTACTATACCGGCCCCTACTATACCAGCCCCTTCGGCCATTCCACTACATGTTATGTCGGACCCTGCTCTGTCAACCCTGCTCTGTCGACCCTGCTCTGCCAGCCCCGCCAGCCACCTCGCTGACTTTTCTCTAGTCACCTACTCTATGGGCCCCTCTGGATATGTTCCTCCCGCCGGCCATTGTTCCGCCGACCGTCTTACAGCCGCTCCGCCGGTCCCGCCAGACCCATTCCTTCCGCCGCCCATTTTTCTGCCACCGCTACTCACTGTCTCCCCGGCCTCGCGGTGCGCTACCAGGAATTATTTTGGCGCAAAATCAAAGAGCCAAGGGATCAGATCATCCGAGAAGGTTCGAGCTTGAAGACAAGCTCGATTTCATGGACAGGTGGAGTGAAATGGGTTCAGCCACATTTCTTTATAATTTGGTGTATTTTACGGTTATGTCATTTGAGCCTTATATAAAGACCTTTAGAGTCATGTAATGGAATTAATCAATGATGAAATCAAAGTTCCCTCAAGCTCTCCCTTCTAGGGTTTCCTCACTTCTTCCTCAAGCTCTTCTCTCCTTCCTCCACCCTCTCTTAAGGTTTCGTCTTCTCTCCTCTACCTCCATTCTAGGGCTTTCCCCTTATATTCCCGCTGCCTCTCCGCCTCCAGGCTCCATCCCACCGTCGACAACCCACCAAGAAAAGCACATAACATAATGCAACAAACGTGACTTTTGTCGAAAGTTTGTTGCTAGTTGTTAGCGATTTAGCGAAAAGTTTGTGGAGGAGACAATTCATCTAAATTATTAGTTATGGCCTGATAAATTTTTCTCCAATTTCCACGAGAGAATTAGGGTCTATCGGGGGTGATTGTGGTTGGAGATGAAGATGAAATGGCGTTCCCCAACATGGCCCCCTTCATGCTACTGGAATTATGAGTAAAATGGAATTTTTGGAAATCCATGGTTCCAAAGGGAGAAAATAGCATTTCCGCTTTTTCAAACCACAAAGGAGAAAAAAACGTTCAAACGGGGCCTCCGATTATTATTGTGCCTATTTTATCCTAGTAATTTCCATTCTAGAAGCCTATCAAGTGATAGAATAAGAGAATCACATATCCAATTACATTAAGTATAGAGTATACATATACATGAGAGGGTGATCACAACACTCAAGGTGAGCCTAAGCTATATCTACTACATATATACACGTGTAGAATATATGAACAGTATTTCTAACAACTCCCCTCAAACTCACGGGGGATCATACACCGAGAGTTCGGACAACAGATAGATATGTTGGTTCCACATCTGTGGCTTAGTCATCAAACCTGCAAGCGGTTGCTCAGAAGGAACAAAATAAGAAGTAAGAGTGTCAAGACCATACTGCTCACGTAGGAAGAAAACATCTACCCCGATATGCTTGGAAAGAGATAGATTCACCAGGTTCAGAGTAATCTGAATGGCACCAGTGCTATCACAGTGGAGTGGAGTGGGATCTGGAGAAGAGACGCCAAGGTCCTCAAGAAGCCAGTGGACCCAAATAATGTCCTCAGCGGTGGACCGGTGGTAGTCATGGCCCAAAGCTCAGTCTCAGTGCTGAAACAAGAAACACCGGTATGTTTCTTGGACTTCCATGCAATCAGTGAAGAACCCAAGAACAGACAGAAACCAGTGACAGATCAACGGTCAACGTGATCACTGACCCAGGTAGCATCCGAGTAAGCATGGAGCTGTAGAGAATTACAGCTGGAGAAGAAGAGACCACGTGAAGTCATCGCCCGGAGATAGCGCAAAAGCCGCAGTATATGACCATAATGCACAGAGGTAGGCGCACTAACAAACTGGCTCAACATATGAACAACGTGGGCAATGTTGGGCCAAGTAATAGTGAGGTAGACACGACTCCCAACAAGGTGACGATAGCGAGTAGGATCGGAGAGTGGAACCCCATCATTCGGACGTAGCTGAAGCTGAAGCTCCGTAAGGGTGTCCACGGTGCGAGAGTCAGAGAGAGAAGTCTGAGCTAAGATATCTATTGTGTAACGCCGCTGAGAGAGATGAAAACCACGATCTGTAGAAGTGACCTCAAGACCCAAAAAGTAGCTTAGTTGTCCAAGGTCAGTGATCTGAAACTGCTACGGAAGGTGACGTTTGATGAAGGTCAAATGAGAAAGATCATCACCAATAATAATCATATCATCCACATAAAGTAACAGAAGAGTCCGGTCACGAGAGGAGGAATGCACAAACAGGGTTGGATCATGTGGACTCGACTGAAAATCAAGTGTATCTAAGCATTACTATATAGAATATACCCAAATACTCGGTGTCGAATTACGGCACAAAGCAGCATGGGCGGTTACAGTACAGTGACTGTCGGCGGCTGTAACGTCTGAGGCTGCAACTGCAATAAGAGTATGAATCGTAGTCACGTGGGCGACCAGAGCAAAGGTCTCGTCGTAGTCTCGTCCCTGCTCCTGCTGAAAACCACGAGCCCCAAGCCGAGCCTTGTACCTCTCCACAGAACTATCTGAGCGAGTCTTGACCTCGAAGACCCACTTGCAAGTAATAGGCACAACACTGGGTGGAAGAGGAACAAACTCCCAGGTACGAGTTTGCTCAAGTGCCTCCAACTCAACAGACATGGCAGCCTACCACTCAGGTATCTGGGCAGCCTCACGGTAGGAAGTCGGCTCTGAGTACCACAGGCAATAGCATAAAGAGCAGGCAGGTCCAGCAGCATTGTAGCAAGGTTAAGGCGGTCGGTAGGATATCTCTCACGAAGTGGGTAGCGGCGAGCAGGAGGATCATCCACAGGACACTCGCTAGAGGAGACAGACACTGAGTCTGAGGGCACTGGAGGTGAGGGAACAGAAGGGGGACGACGTATGTAGTGATATGGAAGAGGGACGATGAGCTCGTCAGAGGGAGAAGTGGGTGGCGAAGGGGAGGAGTCAGGAGGTGATACTGGAGAGGTCGGAGATAGTGTAGACTGTGGCAAAGGGAGAGGAGGTGAACATACCGGAGGAGTGGAGACATGAGGCGGTGAGATGAGAAGGGTGAGAAACTGTACATCACAGAGAGTAATAGATTAGTGCGAGGTCGAGAGGACTGAGGACAAAAGAAAGGATGAGACTCGTCAAAGGTGACATCACATGAGATATGAAGTCGACTTGTAACTGGATCATAACATCGATAGCCCTTATGCTCAGTACTGTACCCAAGAAAGACACAAGGAACGGACTGAGCAGAGAGCTTGGTACGCTCACATGGAGGGAGTAAAACATAGCATCGACAGCCAAAAACACGGAGATGAGCATAACGGGGGGGTCGAGAGTACATACACGCACCAGGACTCTGACCCTGAAGGAAAGTGGAAGGTTGTAGGTTAATAAAGTAGACAGCAGTGGAAACAGCCTCAGCACAGAAATAAGGAGGAACGTGGGAGGAGATGAGGAGGGTGAGGAATATCTCAATAATGTGGCGATGCTTCCTTTCGGCGGTGTCATTCTGAGTGTGAGCACTGGGACAAACAAGCTGTGGGAGAGCGGCGTGGGTAGCTAGCAGATCGCGAAAGGCATGAGAGAGGTACTCCCCCCTGAGTCGGAACAGAAAATACGCATGGAAGCAGAAAACTGGGTGCGGCATAACAGAAAAAGTAACATAAATCTGAAAAAATTCAGAACGAGAATGCATAAAGGTAGACCCAACTATAATGAGAATAGTCATCAACAAAGAGAACATAATACAGGTGTCCTCCCTTGGATACAAAAGGTGCGGGACCCCATACATCAGAATGAACTAAATCAAAAGGACGCCGAGACCTAGACTCACTAGACGGATATGGGAGTTGTAGCTGTTTACCAAGCTTACAACCTGTACAAGAGTGAGACCGATCAATAGAAACACGACCAAGGAAGTCATGACTGAAAAGAGACGCTAGACGCGAGCCACTGGGATGACCGAGACGGTGATGCCACTGAGAGAAGCCCATCGAAGGAAGACAAAAGGTAGAAGCCGTCAGTGACAAGGGAGTGGATGGAAGATGGAGACGATCAAGGACGTACACCCCACTATGGCGACGACCAGCTCCAAGGAGTGTCCTTGTCAGACGATCTTGGACACAAGCACGCAAACTCATCAAAAATAACAAGATAATTGTGGGATGTGAGTTGGCTTGCGGATATAAGGTTCATGGATAACTTGGGTATGTAGGCAACATCGGGAACATGGAAATAACTGGTATGAAGGAGGCCACAACTTGTGATGGGGAGAATAGTGTCATCGGCTACCATGATGCTAAGGTCAGAAGAGACGGGCTTACATGACAAGAGGTGGGTGGCATCATAGGTCATGTGAAAAGAGGCTCTAGAGTCAAGCAACCAGTCGGAGGGAGAGATACCTGTAGAGGCGGAGGCAGCTGGCTGAGAGGCAGAGGCTTCAGAAGCATCCGGTGAGAGCACAGAGACAGAGGAGCAAGGTATTGAACTGTGAGAGAGCTACTGGACAATCTGTTAGGCAAGCTCAGAAACAGAGAGTGGCTGCGCCAGAGCAGAAAAAATGAGTTGAAGGTGCACCAGGAGCAAACAGCTGACCAGACTGGTGAGCCCTCTGAAGCTTGTGACACTCAGATTTGACATGACCAAGACACTGATTGTAGTGGCAGCGGACAGGCGGGCGACGAGGAGCACCGGACTGAGCCGCAGAAGGCGCCGGTTGAGGAGGATGAGGAACAGGGCGCACCGATGCACTATAACCAGGCGAAGACAGCAGTGGAGCACTCACAAGAGAAGAATGCGGTGGAAGTTGGGGAGCTGCAAGAACAGCGTGAGGCATCACACCAGGAGGAGTAGCAGTGTCCAAGGAGTGGAGACGAGTCTCCTCAGCGATCACCAAGGTCAAGGTATCGCTGAGAGAAGACGGAGGATCCCGGTGCAGAAGCTGGGCTCGAACAGGCTCGAACTCGGGGCGTAGGCGCATAAGAAACTCATACATACGCTGGAAGTCGCGATCCTTGGATGTAGCAGCATACTGAGTGCAAGTAGCGCAGAGGAGAGGTGTCATCTCATCGCACTGTCGCCAGAGGTCCAGGAGCTTAGAAAAGAAAGCATGTACAAAACGATCACACTGGTAGCAGACACCAAGGGTCTGGAACAGAGAGTACGCAGGGCCTGGCTAGATGGCAGGTAGAGACGACGCAAGTGGTCCCACATCGCCTTGGCCGTATGTAGCTCGTAGACGGTCATGTGAATGGAGAGCTCGCAGAACTTACAGATGACGGCTATCGCGCGAGAGTTCTACGAGCGCCACCTCGCCCAGTTGGAGCGTTGAGGGAAGTGGTCGTACTGACAGTGGAAGAAAGGGAGTCCGCAAGACTGGCAGTCGGTGGGAGCTGAGCAGGACTGACAGCCGGTGGGGGCGGAGCAGGCTCGGTGCCGTTAATGTGGCCCCATAGATCAAGGCTACGGAGGATCACGCCGACGGTGGTGGATCATGCCTTGTAGTTCCGCCCATCGAAGATGATGTCGGCCATCTGGAGGAAGGCAAATGAGAAATGAGACGATGTCATCGAACCAAAAAAGGACAGAGGAGACGCCTAGGGCCAGCGGGCTGCAGGAGGCAGCAGAGGAGGTCGGCGGTGATCAACGGGCTGCAAGATTGGCCGGAGGAGAGGATCGGGGCCGGAGGAGGTCGGGGATGCGGGATCAGCGGGCTGCAAGATTGGCCAGCGAGCTGCGGGAGGCAGCAGAGGAGGCCGGCGGTGATCAGTGGGTTGCAAGATTGGCCGGAGGAGATGATCGGGGCCACAGGATGGGCCGAAGGAGGTCGGGGCTGCAGGATCAGTCGAAGGAGGAAACGACGCCGGCGCTGGATCGGGCGAGGTTGACGAAGGCGCTCGGTGTCGGCGGTCGAAGAAACGGGAGCACACAAGTGTTGGCGGTCGAAGAAATGGGAGCACACAGGTTGCGTGGGCGCTCAGTTGCGTGGGCGCTCGGTTGCGTGGTCGCTCGGTGCTGGCGATCGAAGAAACGGGAGCACGCAGGGGTGGCGATCGCAAGACGTGCGGGAATCAGCCATGCGAGAAACGGGGGATTAGGGTTTTCGGCTCTGATACCATGATAGAAGAAAAGAATCACATATCCAATTACATTAACAATAGAGTATACATATACATGAGAGGGTGATCACAACACCCGAGGTGAGCCTAAGCTATATCTACAACATATATACACGTGTAGAATATATGAACAGTATTTCTAACACCAAGAACCGCTCCTTGTCTGGGCACCGCTGCCCCCGAGACACTGCGCTCTCATCCAGTTCTGAAAGCAATATTCCCACCCGACGACTGTCTGCCTCGAATATGTTCACCCAGCCACCTAAGCATTGTCAAGGCAGACCCTTCAAGAGAATACTTCCAAATTGGAACTTATCAACAACTATGAGATTGGGATGGGGGGAGTTATAAATCCCAAGCTAAAGATTTAAAAGATTTAAACTCCAAGCTAAGATTTAATTATAGGTTCTGATCACACATAAGAATTGTAACTATGTAACTAAGCAGACACAATGACATTATTACGGTACTCCACCAATCTTTAAATAATTTGGTGCTCCAAACAAATGTAAAGGGACTGAGTTAACAGTTGTTTTAAATAATAATAATATGAATAAATCTTTGTAGTCAACATATGGATGTAAACTCAGAAAATTGGAGGATCTGACTTAGGGACAAGTATAAGGGGCATATTTGTAACTTATCTTAGTATTAACAACATTGCTTCAGAAAAACCTTAATTATTCAAAGTTTTAATTATTAAGAAAATTCATCAAGTCAGACTGCAAACTGTTGGGATACATCAGTATGATAAAAGGGAAAAAAAAGATTATAAACCCCTAATAACCACCAGCACCCCATGGAACGACATCTAAAGGCTTCTAAAATTAATCCACATGTTAGAAAGCTACACTATAAGCCTTAATCGACCAGATAATTGCTTTCAGAAGATTTGATAGCTTTCAATCACAAAGAGTTAAGTGAAGGATAAAATCCATAAAAATCTCAATGGGTGAAAACTGTATTATTCATCCCCTACCTGTGCCAACAAAAATTCTGTAGAAACATATGTCCAGTTGTAGTTCTGTTCTGGAGATTCTTCATGGTTTGCATTCTCATCTCTCAAATGACCCAGTCTAAATCGTAATGTTCTTGGTTTATACATAATAGTACTATAAGTAATGTCTGAGAAATAAAATATCATCAGATGCAACAAAAACATAACATAATATGCAAGTAAAAAAAGAAAAAAAAACATATAACTGACCAATTATTGGATGTACTTTTATCTCATGGACGACGCAAAAGTCAGTAATCAGCTTGTAAGTTAATAAGAATTGCCTCCGGCTAGATGAAATCGAAAAAATCATGTTTCGAACAATGATATTTTGGAGCATATTTTCCATCCTGTCAGCAGTGCTGGAAACCGCAATTGGCTCCAAAGTTAACTCTTTTAAGAATCTGGGTGAAACAAGGCGAAAACCCAAATAAGCATAAATTTTGTGCTCGCTCTCCAGTGTCTCCAGTTGAACAGAACATTTACGACGAACTTCCACATGACTGGAAAAAACGCCAACTTCGACAGCACGCACAAAGCATGATATCTCAGGGGCCATTCTTAAGCATAACATTTTGCAAAATCTATTTGCAATAACTGCAAAAAAATGTAGCTTGTCTTAATGATATTCTGCAAATATAGTTAATTATATCTGCCTTTTTTTCTTTGAAATATAATTTCAAAAAACTTTAATCAGGCGATTTATTTTATTTATTTTTACTTCTATGAATATTGTGCAAGACCAATGCTCTGGATGCTGAATGAAGGAAGCATGGTTATGTGCACATAAATCAAAATGGATTCTTGAGTCTGCCCTCTCTGATGTCTTTGGCTTTGATTTGAGGGCATGATTCCGCAGCAAACGTGACGGTATAGGGGGCCACTATTTCAGTGGTAATCTGTGAGCAGCCACTTTGTGCATCTATTGTCAAAGGTTCGGTCTTTCTCCTCTGAGAGAAGCCACTTTGGGCATAGGGCCAAAGGTTAGGTCTGTTTCCAATCTTCCCCCGCCCATACCCCCAATGATTGGGGACTATATGGGTTCTGTTGTTGTTGTTGTTGTTGTATTTTTACTTCTATGAATAGAAGAATTGGAGTTCAAGGTAAGAATTAGTGATGTAAACCAAAGTTAGATTTAGAAGATTCGGTATTTTAAAGAGTCGATTTTAGTTTTGAAAATAGACCGAGAGGACCAAAAGAGTTTTGCGCGCGGAATCACGATCGTCGTTATGAACTTTAATAAAATCGTTAATTTTGTTAGAGGAAGTTCTCTCGAGCGTTTTTTCCGAGTTGAATCTTGGCGAGATCCGTTCAACCACAAGCAAAAATCATAAGTAAAAATTTATGGAATAACGACAATAAAATAGGTAGAACGTCCGAGGCAAGTTTAAACTAATTATTTAAGTTGCATAAAAATTATGCTAATAAGTGAAGCAAGAGAAAGAACGGAATTACCCCCAAGCATACACAACAACTACGGTAAGGAGCAGGCTCACGGATGTAAGCACGTTGGAGGCAGGAGGGTTCCGGACAAGGGAAGCCACCGTCTGCTGATTTCGATCGGGAGGCCGGGTAGGGGAGAGGAAATTGACGGCAAGGGAGGAACTCCAGTTCGTCGAAAATGGCGGGTCGAGGTCGACGACGAACTGCCGATCGAAGTTCTATCGGTACCGACAGCTTTGGTCGAGGCTAGTTCGCTGGTCGTCGAGCGAGGAAAACGAAGTTGAAGGCAGCCACAGGAATCGACGACTGAAACTCCAAGATTGGTAAGAGGACAGACTCTTGGCTTCGAGCGGGGCAGGAGGGGGTTTTCTGGCAATACAGGGAAACGAACGAAGGTTCGTTCCACGTGTGACGATCCAAATTTTGTGCAACGAAAGAATTTTAAATTTTTTCCCCGATGATGATAATGCAAGGCAGTACGGATTTTACGTAATAATTTTTTCGCATTTTATTTTTCTTTAGTATTTACATGTTATTTTTCATTTACGTCTTTTAAGTTGGGGATGCTAATAGCCATGTTATTATCATTTATATGATGGCGCATTTTTGGTAACAAATAAATTAACTTGTTGTGGGCTGCCATTAGTGCATTTGGGCATAGAGAGTTGTTGAGTTATGTGGATTTATGTGATATGGCTGAGTTGGAATTTCAGTTGACACTTGGTCAAGCAAGGTCTTGGCTGGTGGTGTGGTTTGGGTTTGTATTGTGACATTTGGCTGCTTGTAATCGGTGCAATTGACTCTTTGTTGTCGTTGGCCGCTTACTTTGGTTCATAAGAAGTAAGAGCCTTTCCGTCTTCTGTACTTCTCACATTTCCCCCGACGCCTTGCGCTATTTCTTCTTCCCGTCTCCTGTCCTGTTTTCGGCTCTGTGTGCGCCTTCTGCTGTGCTCACTTGCTCTGCGTGTGCTGCAGCTGCCACTGCTCTGTGTCGATTGTTTTGTGTCGCCGGTTTAGGGCTTTGTTGCAGCTGGTTTGGAGTTGATGTTGCTTGTCTCCTCTGCCTCCTACCTTCTTCAGTACCTCCTCCGGAGTTTTTGGAAGAACTTCGCCACACTTTTGCGTATCCAAGAAGGATCGGTTGTGCAGCGATTTGCTTCCTCCCTCTTCCGCTATAAGGTCTCTCCTTCTTCTCCATTTTCTGGTTTCGTTATTCCCTTAGGGCTGCTAACTATAAGAAAATTAGGTATCCCTGCTTTACTTTGGACTGGTTTTGCTATTTTGCGGACTGGTTGTTCTATTTTTGCGGATTAGTTGTGCTATTTTTGCGGGTTGGTTGTTGTTTGGAGGAGTGTTTGTGTTGTTTAGGGTGGCTGGTTTAAAAACTGATGGGTGACAGCTTGGAGGAGCAATTGCTCTTTTCGGCTACTGTTTTTGGGTTGTTTTTGTCCGCTGTTTTTGTTATATTTTGCTGGACTTGCTGGACAGCCCTGTCTGAAGTTGATTTAAGCGATTTAGAGGTTGATTTTGTGCTGGACAGCCTTGGTTGAAGTCTGATTTTATTTTGGCAGCCTTGTTAAGGGGCTGTTTTGGAGTTGGACAGCAAAGAGAAATAGTTTTGCCGCTTATTTGAGTTGACTTTCGTATTTGGACGGTTTTAAAACGTATTCTCCTAAAAACTGTTACGCTACGAATATTAAGTGACGCAACCCAGTTAAAGTGTGTATTATTTCAGTGGTTTCCAAGGCCGAGAAACCAGAGGATGGCGTCACAAGATAAACATGGCAATGCAAAAAAGGATATGAATAAAGGAAAAACATTGGTGAGTTTCTTATTTCATGAATTAAGTTTTATTCACGTACTTTTCATATTTCTTGTTTTACTTTTTGAAAGATAGCAATGCATGTGCATATGAGTTTTAACTCAATGATATATCACTATGGAATAAATGTGGGCGAGAGAAAAAGGAAAGTGATACAAATTTCTGAAGGGAAGTTTTATTTTAAAACACCTGTATTCATGAAAATTATACAAGATAAGAACAATATAAAAACTCTGCATAAGGAAATATTAAGGATTGAATCCTATGATGTAGAGGTTATCTACCAATGGATTCACCAGTAGGGGTTTGCCTACATTTTTGCCCTAAAGGGGTGGGGCCCAATTCAAGTTGCATACCTTAATATTTCCTACTTTATGTAACTAAACAAAAGGGGGAAAATCAAGAGTCAGTATTGAGAGTAAATACTATGAGAATTATTACTATTGTGATGTATGCATATTGTTATCTCTCATTGCCATATGTTTATGACAATGGGTTAGTCATATGTTTATGACTAACCCATTGTGGACCCAAAATTTTTTTAGGCAATAGGAGCGTCTCCCAGTGCACCCCGAAGGTTTCCCCCCACAGAAGAAGAAAAACGAAAGCATGTTAAGGATCTGGCAAAGGTAATGGTTAAAGATCTTTATCGGGATCGAGGAAGCGCAAGAAAAGCACAAAACTACCTGCAACAATAATGAGTGTCTTTTGTAATGAGTATAAGTAGATCTCTCATGTTATGTAAATTCCATCTGTAAATAAATATAAATAAATGGAATATAAAATGTGGTGTTATGATTTCATTGTACTAATGAATCTTTATTCATTGCTACGACACTTTTATTGAAACTACGCTCGGCTCTCGAATCAATTGTGAAGACTGGAGTTTAAAGCTACCTGCAACAATAATGAGTGTCTTTTGTAAGGAGTATAAGTAGATCTCTCATGTTATGTAAATTCCATCTATAAATAAATGGAATATAAAATGTGGTGTTATGGTTTCTTTGTAATAATGAAGCTTTATTCATTGCTACGACATTTTTATTGAAACTACGCACGGTTCTCGAATAATTTGGGGAGACCGGAGTTAAGGTCTTTCACAATTTGGTATCAGAGGTAGGTTTCAATAATTTGCATCGTAGGCAGTACAAAGTCATAACACAAGTAATGTAGCATAATTAAATCAAACTTCCTTTTAGGACCCCATCCAAGTTTACTCAAGCCGCAGACAACGTTACGAGGGACAAGAAGAGCCCGAAGTCAATCAGAGTACAAGATCTGAGGGAAGTGATAATGGGCATCATCAACGCCCTTATGAATTTGTGTTAGCATTCGCGGAAGCACTCAAATTGGTATTCCCAACGCTAGCTGCTCTAGGACCAACACTTCCACAAGTTGATCCTAAACCTAGGCCAAACCTGATGAACCCACCTCCTGATCTTCCTCCCATAGCACCATTACCTCAATAACGTCACTTGGATGTCGACTTAAAACAATTCCTAGAACTGAAACCACCAACGTTCCTTGGAGGCTTGTCTCCTTTAGAGACTGAAGATTGGATTTTACGTATCGAAACAATTTTTCAAGTTATGGAGTATCCAGAAGTTCGAAAGGTTGGATTAGCCTCTTTTCTTCTCGAAGGCGCAGCAAAGCGTTGGTGGAATAATATTGTCGCCAAGAAGTACGTCGGACATGGCAACGTATCGTGGACAAACTTTCTGCAAGAATTCACCAATTGGTTTGTTCCACGATCAGAGAAAAGAGTATTGCATGATCAATTCCTTCGACTTGTTCAGGGAACGAAATCAGTTATGCAATACGAGACAGAATTCGCTAAGTTAGCATATTATGCTGACTCTCTTGTGGCTACTGAAGAAGATCATTGTCAACATTTCAGCATGGATTACAAGATGATATATGTAATCTAATAGTCCCTCTGGATATCTTAGAGTACGGCAAATTGGTTGAAAGAGTGCGATTCGTGGACGATCAAGAAAAATCTCAGAAACGGCGAGAGGGCGGTAAGCGAAAAATAACTGAAACGCCAAGCCAGAATGAAGAGCAAGGCAGAGAAAATAAAACAATCCAATCTGGCCCATCTACCAGTAATGCGTCTCAAACAACCGCGACGAAATGTGTAAAATGTGATCGAATGCATCGAGGAGACTACTTAATGGGACTATGTTACTACTGTCGTCAACCTGGACACACGAAGAAAACATGCCAAAGCTCTTGATGAAAGAAATCAACTCTCGAGGACCACCACTCCTGCCGCAACCCCAATTATATCAAATACATACAGAGTCGTTAGCCTCAACACCTGCTTCTGTCCCTGCTCCAGTTCCTCCTCAAGAAGTTCCAGAGGAACGAATGATTCAACCGCGAGCGTTTAATTTAGAACCCTATCGCATGAAATAAAATCATGTATTCTCTGTTTGTGATCAGTGATGTGCATAAATAAATACCTTGTTTTGTTTAAATTATCAACTTTTAAGCACTACGGTTTTCGAGGACGAAAAAGCCTATAAGGAGGGAAAATTTGTGACGATCCAAAGTTTGTGCAACAAAAAAATTTTAAAAAATTTCCCCGATCATGATAACGCAAGGCAGTACGGATTTTACGTAATAATTTTTTCGCATTTTATTTTTCTTTAGTAGTTACATGTTATTTTTCATTTACGTCATTTAAGTTGGGGGTGCTATAGCCATGTTATTATCATCTTTATATGATGGCGCATTTTTGTAACAAATAAATTAACTTGTTGTGGGCTGCCATTAGTACATTTGGGCATAGAGAGCTATTGAGTTATGTGGATTTATGTGATATGGCTGAGTTGGAATTTCAGTTGACACTTGGCCAAGCAAGGTGTTGGCTGGTGGTGTGGTTTGGGTTTGTATTGTGACATTTGGCTGCTTGTAATCGGTGCAATTGACTCTTTGTTGCCGTTGGCCGCTTACTTTGGTTCATAAGAAGTGCGAGCCTTTCCGTCTTCTGTACTTCCCATCATTTCCCCTGACGCCTTGCGCTATTTCTTCTTCCCGTCTCCTGTCCTGTTTCTGGATCTGTGTGTGCCTTCTGCTATGCTCAATTGCTCTGCGTGTGCTGCTGCTGCCACTGCTCTGTGTCGATTGTTGTGTGCCGCCGATTTAGGGCTTTGTTGTCGCTGGTTTGGAGTTGTTGCTTGTTTCCTCTGCCTCCTACCTTCTTCAGTACCTCCTCTGGAGTTTTTGGAAGAACTTCGCCACACTTCTGCGTATCCAAGAAGGATCGGTTGTGCAGCGATTTGCTTACTCCCTCTTCCGTTGTAAGGTCTCTCCTTCTCCATTTTCTGGTTTTGTTATTGCCCTAGGGCTGTTAACTATAAGAAAACTAGGTATCCCTGCTTTACTTTGGACTGGTTTATTAGTATCTCTGGACTATTTTGCGGACTGGTTGTGCTATTTTTGCGGACAGGTTGTGCTATTTTTGCGGACAGGTTGTGCTATTTTTGCGGACAGGTTGTGCTATTTTTGCGGGCTGGTTGTGCTATTTTTGCGGGCTGGTTGTGTTGTTTGGAGGAGTGTTTGTGCTGTTTAGGGTGGCTGGTTTAAAAACTGTTGGGTGACCGCTTGGAGGAGCAATTGCTCTTTTCGGCTACTATTTTTGGGCTGTTTTTGTCTGTTCTTTTCGTTATGTTTTGCTGGACTTGCTGGAGAGCCCTGTGTGAAGTTGATTTAAGCGATTTAGAGGTTGATTTTATGCTGGACAGCCTTGGTTGAAGTCTGATTTTATGTTGGCGGCCTTGTTAAGGGGCTGTTTTGGAGTTGGACAGCAAAGAGAAATAGTTTTGTCGCTTATTTGAGTTGACTTTCGTATTTGGACGGATTTAAAACATATTCTCCTAAAAAACTGTTACGCTACAAATATTAAGTGACGCAATCCTGTTAAAGTGCGTATTATTTCAGTGGTTTCCAAGGCCGAGAAACCAGAGGATAGCGTCACAAGATAAACGTGGCAATGCAGAAAAGGATACGAATAAAGGAAAAGCATTGGTGAGTTTCTTATTTCTTGAATTAAGTTTTATTCACGTACTTTTCATATTTCTTGTTTTACTTTTTGAAAGATAACACTACCTGTGCATATGAGTTTAACTCAATGATATATCACTATGGAATAAATGTGGGCGAGAGAAAAAGTAACGTGATACATATTTCTGAGGGAAAGTGTTATTTTAAAACACATGTATTCATGAAAATTATACAAAATAAGAACAATATAAAAACTCTGCATAAGGAAATATTAAGGATTGAATCCTATGATGTAGAGGTTATCTACTGATGGATTCACCAGTAGGGGTTTGCCTACATTTTTGCCCTAAAGGGGTGGGGCCCAATTCAAGTTGCATACCTTAATATTTCCTATTTTATGTAACTAAACAAAATGGGGAAAATCAAGAGTCAGTATTGAGAGTAAATACTATGAGAATTATTACTTATTGTGATGTATGCATATTGTTATCTCTCATTGCCTGTATGTATAACAGTTCACGAAATACTTTGCTCACATAGTCATATGTTTATGACTAACCTATTGTGGACCCAAATTTTTTTTAGGCAACAGGAGCGTCTCCCAGTGCACCCCGAAGGTTCCCCCCCCCCCCCCCCACACACACACACACACAAAAGAAGAAAAACGAAAGCATGTTGAGGATCTGGCAAAGGTATGGTTAAAGATCTTTATCGGGATCGAGGAAGCGCAAAAAAAACATAAAGCTACCTGCAACAATAATGAGTGTCTTTTGTAATGAGTATAAGTAGATCTCTCATGTTATGTAAATTTCATCTGTAAATAAATATAAATAAATGGAATATAAAATGTGGTGTTATGGTTTCTTTGTACTAATGAATCTTTATTCATTGTTACGACACTTGTATTGAAACTACGCTCGGTTCTCGAATCATTTGGGGACACCGGAGTTAAGGTCTTCACACCATTTTTCAATTCCGGTCCATTTTCCCTCTTCACAGTGGATCTCTATAAATAAAGGACAGCCATTAATGTTATTTCTAATTGTTTGCTAAGTTTTAATTTCCTTCCAGAATAGGGTCCTCTTCATGATAAGGCTGAAAGCCCCTTTTAATATTTCTCCAAATACCCTTCGTTGCCAAACAAGCTTACTTCCTTAAATTTCTTCAAATAATTTCCAAAATTCTTTTCTTATTGGTTCCTTCTAATGATGGAAAATTTGGATATCCTTATAAATTAGATTTATGCATCCTTAAATAAATTTAAGTTTGCCTCTTACGTCCTAGCTACTAAATTTGTCAGACCATTTATTCATGGTCCCGCCGGGTGGTCACTCCGATGAGCCGAAAAATTAACATCGGTGCGCGGGAAAAATAGAATAACAGAAATAAAATAACAAACAACAACAAAAAGACAACGGTCGCGTGATGATATCACGCGTCCTCGGATGCGACGATGGATGCATCAATTAGTTAGATAGTAGAATAAATTTTTTGAAGCTCATGCATACAATAAACAGAAAGTGGTGAATATTATCTTTAGCTATATTGATCTTGCATACTAGTCCATGAAGGAAACCCAGCTGATATACTATAGATTCGTACTCTTAAATGCTCATAATGTTGTATTAGCTTCTAAGCAGCACATAAATACATGTAAAACTGATGCATGTATTTCACTAAAACAGATTATAATTATAGAAGAAGAGTATACGAAATATAAAGACTCACTTCTATGGCCCATTAGGAGTATCTTGTACAGATTAGTCTCACATTGTGGTTTGGAGTTGAGATGTCACTCCACACAACTATAAATATGTGTACATAAATTTGTATTGTATGTATGTGAAGTAGTAATATTATTACGTCATGTTTAGCGTGCTTTCACATGATATCAAAGAGGAACAATTCCTGAAGTCTGTTATTGCTGATTGAGCTCTTTCTCTCGCCGATTGAGCTCCCGCTCTCGGCGATTGAGCTCCCGCTCTCGGCGATTGAGCTCCCGCTCTCGGCGATTGAGCTCCCGCTCTCGGCGATTGAGCTCCCGCTCTCGGCGATTGAGCTCCCGCTCTCGCTGATTGAGCTCCCGCTCTTCCGATTGAGCTCCCGCTCTCGCCGATTGAGCTCCCACTTCTAAACCCAACAAAACTCGATCCTGACCTCACTCCTGCTCCTGAACTCCCGACCAGCGCCTGAACTCCTGACATGCACCTGAACTCGCTCTCGCGCCTGAACCCGCTTTCGCTCCCGAGCTGCCGAAACCCCTGCTCTCGCCAAAGATCGCCGATTGAGCCAATCTCGTGCCGACTAATCTCACATGTACTCGTCAAAGCTTTTACTTGCCGAAAATCGTTCAGATCAAGCTTCTGCTCCAATTGATCTCGCCAAAGCTCCCGCTCCCGGTACATACTCGAAGATTGTTGTTACCGCTCTCGCCAAACCTTTCACTCCTCTGAGATCGCTGATTGACATCACAAGTGCTCGTCGAAGCTCCTACTCCCTGAAAATTGTTATTGTCGATCTCAATGAAGTTGCCCCTCCTGAACTAGCAATTGCTCCTTGCTCATGCCAAAGCTCGCTGCTCTCACAAAGATCACCTTGAACTCACCAAAGCTCGTTGCGCCGGCAATGCTAACCCCTCCTAGAATCGCAACAACTCCCTTGAAGTTTGCATGTAACCGCCAACGGTACAATGGGTTCAAACGTTACTTCATCCTCGATCGCCACTCCAACCGCTCCCTCTCCCGCTCTTATTGAGTGGGTCCACTCGGCGCGTCGAGTACTCCAGATTAAGAGTCTTCTTTATCATCTAACTCGAGACCCCCCCCCCCCCCCCCCCCTCCAACACACACACACAATTGAGCCCAACGAGTAATGGCTTCAAGATGATGGTCGAGTTCAGTCCTGGATACTAAACTCTATGAACGTGAGCCATATTGAATGGCCATGCACCACAAAACGGAATAGGTTATGTGGGATGAACTTAAGTCTCTCTACTCTGGGAAAGATAATCTTCAACACATGTTCGATCTATTTCGGGATCATCAGGTTGTTGAACCTGGCTCAACTAGTGATCTGACATCATTTGTGGCGCAATATAAGACTCTCATTGAAGTCTGGATTCAACATTAGTCTCCTACTCTGGATTTAGCGACTCAGAGGGTTCAAAAGGAAGTAGTTGGCATAGCCGTGATGATGGCTAAAATATCACCTCATTTCTATAATGTCTGTGTCAATGTTTTATCCTCTCCAGCTATTTCATCCTTATTAGATATTTGTTCAATGGCTCTGAAGGTTACTACACACACCGATGTTTTCAAGACTCCTTCACCTGCCCTCCTCCAACACTCTGTCGATGCATGCTCCCCACCCCCATATTGGGCACCGTGAGGATGCATGGGGTCTTGGGGCGATGGACATGATGGCCGAAATCGTCCTAAGGGACAGAGCACTCGTCTGTGTACCTATTGTGGTCGGGCAAACCATATTGAGGCAATTTGTTACCGAAAACATGGATTCTGACAATAGACGCCAAACCCACCGCACTAAGCTCCTTCTGCAGTCGACATTGTCAGCACATCCCGATCCGAAATATTTTGAGGACTCCAAATCTTTGGGGGCTGGTTACTCGAACTTCCGGGTCCATTGCATTTACGTCCACTAAAGGAATATCATGTTTTTCTCATATAGCTCCTCAAGGATACTGGACTCTGGGGACACAAATCACATTACTCCGCAAAAATCTTGGCGGTGCATGGACAGTATTTGTCCCAAATTTATCATTATTGCCAATGGAGAAACCACTCCGGTTTAGGGGTGCAAGTTGAGTTGAGCAGGTCTGATGAATCGGCTCGACTTGAGCTCGAGTATGTGGAGCTCGAGCTAGCATATTCTTGTTTATCAGCTTGTGAGCTTTTCTTTGAATGTTTTTTTTAATAATTTATAAACATAAAAAAAATAAGACTCATGAGCAGAGAAGCTCGTGAGCAGCTCGAGCTTAATAAATAGGTCTCGAGCTCGAAAGGCTTAGCTCGAGCTCGAAAAGGTTAGCTCAATCTTGGGAATTTTGTCAAGCTCGACTCAAGCTAAACTCGTTTGCACCCATACTTCGTTAGCTACTCTGGATATATGTCTCTTACTCCCTCTATTTTTTTATGTTTTGTATATCATGTCTCTAATTCACAATTTAATCTTCTCTCTGTTAATCGACTTACTCATGATCATGATTACTCCATTTTTTTCTCTTCTTCCTTTGTGGTGCAGGATCGACGGGAGCGGAGTATCATTTGTAAAGGACGAGTGTCAAATGGGCTTTACATTATGGATCTACCCACATCAGCTCTTTCATCTGTCACTTATCCACATCAGCTCTTTCATCTGTCACTTATGTTGACTAGCATCAGCGACTTGATCATGCTCCTCTTCCAATACTACAAAAGGCTCTTCCATATTTTACTTTTTCTGATTTTACATGTGAATCTTTTATCTATGGAAAATAACATCATTTCACCTCCCCCTTGCACTAAAAGAGACGCTCTGTTTTCTTTTGTTCATTCAGACATTTGGGGTTCATATAAAATTACTAATTTATCTGGATACCGGCAGTTTACTACATTTATAGAAAATACGTGTCTTTCGCTCATTCATCGTAGAAACTCGCACTCAATTTTTGACTAATATTAAAATTATTCGGACCGATAATGCTTGCGAGTACTCTAATCACGAATTTCAGGAGACTTGCAATACCCTGTGTATAACATATATTTGTTAAGTGGGACGTGTGGCCCCAAATGATAGCACGGCGGCAGAGTTGAATATTGACCAAAGGAGGAGTCATACAGAGGCTACACGCAGCTCACCAACAGCTCTCCTTTGGTCTTGCTCAGTTCGTCCGTGACTTACTTCGGACTGTGGGAGCTCGTCGGCTGCTTCTATCAGCTCGCCTCCTAACAGGCGATCTAATTAGGTTCATAGATGGGTTGGGTCCAGCCGCTGACACTGGGTACCCCTCCCCCACTAGTTTCGGCTTCCTATAAATACGACCTCATGGTTCGGGGAAAAGGCATCGCTCAACAGTTCACAAGTGTGCTCGCCTAGCTAAACTCGTCTGCCTCTTCCCTGAACATAGCTCGACTTTGGTTTGGGAGGGAGAATTCCTATATACTTCTGGGTGTGTGGCTTCTCGTTGCAACTCTTCGATCGCATGTAGGGAGTGTGGACTCTAGCTCGCTTTAGTGCCTGTGTTTGCCAATCCCTTGGCCAGTAACCTTTGGGCATGCTTTCGGTTAGAACTTTGTGAGCGGGGTTCCCGACTCCAACACCCTGGGTATGATTCATCAAAGGTCTTGTGATTGCATACCACAACAGAATGGTGTGGCAGAGCAGAATAATTGCCACCTTTTTGAGATTGCAAGTTTTCTCGTGTTCCAAATGCAAATTCCCAAGATCTATTGGCATTTCGCCATTACTACTGCATGTTGTTTAATCAATCGCATATCATCAACTATCTTGAATTTTTCGTCTCCTTTCTCCATCATGTTTCTGCTAGCACCACCCTTCCACATAACTTGTCGAGTTTTGCGTGTGCATATTGTGTTCATCATCTTGGTCCTCATTTAGACAAATTGGCACCAAAAAACCAAATATTTCTTTGTTGAGTACTCTCAAACTCAAAAGGGATACGTGAGTTATTCTACCACAGATCGGAAAACTATGACATTCATTGATGTTACCTTCCTTGAGGATCAACACTTATATTCCTCATTTACTCCTGACATCTAACCACTTGTTCTCTCGCATCCCAACGCCCCTACCGACTGCCCACGGACCATTATGATATTGACACCTCCTCCTCCACTAAACGTGTATACTCATTGTCGGCCTCGTCAAAATGCCCCGAGACAGTCACCTCCTACGAATGCCTCCCTAGTTCAATTGATCTGCCCACAACTCCCACTAAGGACTCACACTCAACCACTGCTCACCCGCTCTCTCAATGTCTCCTTTCACCAATTATCTCCAAAACATCACAAGTTTGTCGTCTCGCTATCTTTTATTTCCACCCCCTCTTCTGCATAGGAGGTTCTCCAGCATCCGGAGTGAAGGGTAGTGATGGATGACGAAATGAAGGTCCTCTAGCAAATGAAACTTGGGACCTTGTTTCCTTTTCTCCTGGACAATCTCAAGTGGGATGTAAGTGATTATTCACAGTTAAACACAGTCCCGATGGGTCGATTGACCATCTAAAAGCGTGTATTATTGTTCAAGGATTAATACAACAATATGGTATGATTATGAAAAAATATTCTCTCTAGTGTCCAAGCTTAATAACATGCGGGTATTGATCTCCTTAACAGTCCATCTCACTGGCAGTTGCATCAACTTGATATCATCTGAAGCCGGCATAGTTAGCAATCACCTGGTCTGCAGCTCTAATACACGTGATAAGATCCCTCCTCACAATAAATCCAAGAGCAAACGCTCATCACAACAAGGATCTTATATAGAAGAAAGACTGAGGATCTTAACCAAGATGAGAATTGATAATGTTGAATCATACATGAAGCAATTCGTCCTAGGAGACAACTGAGCATACGCGGGAGAGGAATTGGAGACCACTCTAACCAACAACACTTAAGAAAAAAGCAAAAAAAAACAAAGAACTCACAAAACATAACCATCTATTATATCGCCAGCTATTTATAACATGTATAGTTGTGGTATTACATAAGTGCCCTTACACAAAATTTAAAAACAAACACAAGAACATCAACTAACTACTTTCCCGCCCAACCCTCAACCGGTGTCCAACTCACTTGAAGAGCAGGAATGTATCAGACTTCTACGACGGTAGACGACTAGACTAACATAAAATTGGAATTGTCCCTCCAATTCACAAGAGTTTTGGTTTTGGAACAAAACCAATACCGACCTTCCAAACGAATGGGGCCTAAGATCTATCAGAATAGGAAGATAGAAAAGCTACAAGATTGTTCTTATTACTTGGATACATGAGGGTATTATTATTACAATATGCAAGTTCTTATCTGATCCTCCTATTGAGGTCAGTTATTTTAAATTATTTAAAGCCATTACACAGGCCACCAATTTTTTTTCATCCAACACGACTACTATAACTTCTCCAACTATTTGTTTTAAACTTTTGAGCGGATGTAAACTTTCTCGAGAACAACAACTCAGTCGGGCAACAGAAATGGCTGCTCACTCTCTTAAATCTCGTGATAACATTATATAAATAAGCAGATTTCGACAAAAATGCGTTTTAGAATCGGTGATGATGAGCAATTAATTTATTCAGAGTCGAGATCAGAACATGAAATTCAGCAAAAGAGAGAGAATGTAGGGAGCAGGAGAATCAAGATGTTCGGTCGAACCAAATCGGCGCCATGAGTGGGAGACGGCGGACGAGCGGACGAGATCGGCCGGATCCTCCATGCGCAGCAAAACAGCGGCGGAAAGGTCGGGTCCCAGCCGCTCTAACAGATTCCCGCCGCCTCGCTCAGCCATTGATGGTAACAAATCACCTGCCTCGGCTTCCGCGCGCAAGTGACGAGGGGGAAAGGGTTAACAAGGAGGGAAGTTCCAACCAGGAGTGGGGAGGATCCTCCTGGAGTTCATTTTTTGGATCGATTGTTATTGTCTTTTGGCAATTTGCACCCTCAAAATATAGGATTTTGACATTTTGTACCCTAAATTTTTAAAATTTGCACTTTATATCCTTTAATTCAAGATTTCTGGCATTTTGCACCTTCTAGCCAAATTTTTAAGGGTATTTTAGTTCGGACAGCAGTAGAAATTTAACATTTTTAGTGTGCAAATATAAATTTCACAAAATTTGGTGCAGTGTGCAATAAAAATTTAGCATTTTTACTGATGTCCGAATCAAAATACCCTTGAAAATTCAGCTATGGGTGTGCAAAGAGCCAGAAAATCTTGAATTGGGGGTGCAAAGCGTCAATTTTAAAAAATTGGGGTGCAAAGTGTCAAAACTCTATATTTCGGGGGTGCAAAGTGTCAAAAAGCCATTGTTATTGGTACTTTTTAAATGGATATTTGTAACTCATTTATATTTGTACTTAAATAGGATATTTGTACCTATAAATAATAATCATATCCGTACATGTTAATCTTAAGAATATTTTTTTTCTCATATGTATATACATGTGTTTGTTCGCGTAGGAGAGTATGCTTATATACCCTTCCAAGAAGAGGAATGATCATTATCCTCGTAATTTTATCTTTCCACAGTTTTATGTGATTCTATTAAATTTGATAGCAAGTATATAACCCTATCATTCTCAAAGGCAAGGATATAATGTTACACATGCACTTCACCATTAAAAGTCATAAACTAAAATCTTAATATCTTCACAGATCCATTTGTCAATTGCAAGCAATTTAAAAGAGACTACACTTGGGAACATAAGATCTTAAATATATGAACAAAATGAGGTAAATTTTCTAAATCACGCTGCATAATAGAACAAGAAATAGCCCGACGGAAGAATCATCAAAATCTCCTCAGAACCGCATTGCATATATCTTTCCATGTCAAAATGACGTCCCCTACAAGGACAAATGATTTAAGTTAACATTGTAAATTTAAAACAATAAATAATTAAGTAAATATCTTACATTTTCTTAATGTAATGTTGTGCGTTACTTGAAGACCCCAAGTGATAAAATCATTTGCACTCTGTAAAATATTGATAAGTACTCAAAGTTGTAATACAATGGATTGGAGTTCCACCATCTAGTTGTGTTCTATATAGCTTAGCCTTCGCATTGTAGATCGTTCTAATGGTTGTAGTATTACCCGAATTTCTCTTCTTTGGCATGACCAAAATTTTATGAGGCTTACATCCAGCAATGTACATCTCCTCTACAATCTTATGTCCATTCACATCTAGCCTACCGTCATATGGGTGTGCTTCAAGATGAACAAACTCGTGATTGTGCAGACCATGTGTAACTTCAATTTTCCATTCATTGTTCTCACTTTTATGTCCTTTAAGTGCAAATTTACACTCATAACGCTTGGAACTTTATTTCCTTTTTTTTTAGTATTTGGAGGTAACCCACCCCTGTCACAGCCCAAAATAACTCTGGGTGTTGCTATGTCACTGAGTTTATCTGCTCTTGTTATAATAATGACAAACTTCAATTGTTTGGCAACATTTCTAGCTCACTCAATTAAATCTTCTTTGCTTTCAAAACTTAAGGATGTGCAAAAGTGTATTTCAACATCTTTGAAAATTTGATCATTTTCAAATAAGGTCAACTCTTTGGAGCTCGTGATTAATTGGGTGACTCGTAAATAAAATCATAAAACACATTCTAATAAAAATAAAGACAACAACTAATGAACATACAAAATTTGAATCAATCATCATATAAACGACTAAAATCACAGCACAAAGCTCACCTTGAGGAATTTCAATCTGATAGAAGATGAGTTCAGTTGCTTGGATACCTAATAAAATCAAAACACAATGTTTGGATCACTTGCAAAATTAACATAAACTTGTCTTCAATGGCAGTGAAAATGAAAGGAAGTAAATCATACTTAGAAACCAACGGTGAAACAGAGGGGCTGATTTGAACGGGAACCCTAAACCATCGGCTGATCAGTCACTGGTTACACTGTCGAGTGAAATGGCTGGAGGGCTGCGACGAAATAGAGGGGCGTCGGGCGGCGGGGAGGAAAGGACCATCGGCGAGGAAACAGGTGGAAGGTTGCGACGGGGGAAAGGCCTGGCGGTGAGGGATTATCGGACCATCGGCAAATGTCGAGCGACAGCGAAGGAGAGGCAGGTTCGGCTGCGGGGGTTTAGGGTGGGAGAGAACGGAAAGGTTTTGGGTACAAATATCGGGTAGGTTTTAAAACAAAACAAAAAAAAACTCTAAAATTTCTAATGTTATGGGTGTGAATATCAAATTGTGGGGTGTGAATAACAATTCCCTTTTTCGGCCTTGATCAAAGCTCGATTTGTTTTGCCTGGTGATTGAAAAAAGCTATTAGAAATAGAGTTTAAAAAGAAGCTTGTTGTGGGTCGTTCGACGCTCTTGTGGACCGATCAAAATGCACCTTCTTAACTCGAGAGTGAGTCGAGCGCGCAAACAGTCAAATGTGAAAACTAACAACAAATTAGGAGACTTTTTGACGTGGGAAACCAGGAAAGGGTAAAAAATCACGTGGTCAGATCGGTGCCAACCAAATTCCACTATATTTTGGTGTGTTAAAAGTAAATATTGAGAACTCGAGAGCGGCAGACCTCTCGTTACAGTAGCAGTAGAAGAAGAGTGTCCGAGGGTGACAGACCACCGCTCGAGAAGCTAAGTATTTGGTGGAGGAAAAAGTGTCACGTTTGTTGCGGAACGCTTAGGGCTCTTGGTAGACCGGTCCAATTGAACCACCTTAGCTCGTGAGCGAACTAAGCGCGCAAACAGTCAATTCGAGATTTGCTGAGTACACTGGGACTTTTTAACGTGGAAAACCCGGAAATGGTAAAACACCACGCGGTCAGGGCTGTGCCGACCAAACTTCACTATCTTCTGGTGGTTACAACTTGATGGTTGGAACTCGAGCGCGACAGGCCGCTGCTCGTTACAACAAGAGAGAGAGAGCTCCGAGGGTGACATGTCACCTCTCGAAAAAACTAAGTCTTTTTCCCTTCTGAGAATTCTGGAGAACCAAAGTGAGAAGCTGAGTCGCCTTTCCGGAATGACAGTGAGAAGCTGAGTCGCCTTTCCGGAACGAAAGTGAGAAGCTGAGTCGTCTTTCCGGAATGACAGTGAGAAGCTGAGTCGTCTTTCCGGAACGAAAGTGAGAAGCTGAGTCGCCTTTCCGGAATGACAGTGAGAAGCTGAGTCGCCTTTCCGGAACGAAAGTGAGAAGCTGAGTCGCCTTTCCGGAATGACAGTGAGAAGTTGAGTCGCCTTTCCGGAACGAAAGTGAGAAGCTGAGTCGCCTTTCCGGAATGACAGTGAGAAGTTGGGTCGCCTTTCCGGAACGAAAGTGAGAAGCTGAGTCGCCTTTCCGGAATGACAGTGAGAAGTTGAGTCGCCTTTCCGGAATGACAGTGAGAAGCTGAGTCGCCTTTCCGGAACGAAAGTGAGAAGCTGAGTCGCCTTTCCGGAATGACAGTGAGAAGTTGAGTCGCCTTTCCGGAATGACAGTGAGAAGCTGAGTCGCCTTTCCGGAACGAAAGTGAGAAGCTGAGTCGCCTTTCCGGAACGGAAAGTGAGATGCTGAGTCGCCTTTCGTAACGAAGAAAATCTTCAAGTCCACGAAGGAGATCTTCAAGCGCCGAAGGAGAATTCCGCAAAAGTCTGCAAGGAACTCTCCCGGGTCCAGAAGTCAAGGTCCTCTCAAATGAAGCCTTGAGGCTCCTTTTATAGCTTTGGTCGGCGACAGTGTGGTAATTTCGCCGTTTGCCGTTTCCATAAATGCTCGGCGGACGAATCATATTTTCTGATTCGGGGCACACGGATCGCCATTTTTCGTAAATGACCACCTTACCCTTCGGGCAGTTCGGGTAGTTCGGGCAGTTCGGGCAGTTCTGTTGGAGGCGAAAAAGGCGGCAGGTTGTTACTGAAATATGAGAAACTGGAAAGACAAAAAGTGAGAAAGTCAGAAAGACGAAAAGTGAGAATGTCAGAAAGACAAAAAGTGAGCGAGCCGAGTCGGAAAAGTGAGCGAGGCGGAAATGTGAGCGAGGCGAGGCGGAAAAGTGAGCGAGGCGAGTCGGAAAAGTGAGCAAGGTGGAAAAGTGAGCAAGGCGGAAAAGCGAGCGAGGCGAAAAAACGAGAATGCTCTGAGCGCGCTCAGAAGCGTTCTGAGCGCGCGTGAGCGCGGAGGCGTTCTGAGCGCGCGTGAGCGCGAAGGTGTTCTAAACGCGCATGAGCGCGAAGGTGATCTGGCCGTGTCGTTAGCGCGGAGTTGTTCTGAGCGCGGCGAATAGTGTTCCGTAAGAGTAATATTCGCGGGAGAATAATATTCATGCAAGAATAATATTTCGGCGTGCGGTTTGGCGAGCGCTCTGAGCGCGGTGGACGCGATGGTACTCGAAGCGCGACCGCGAGAAAGCCTCGAGGTCGAGGTGGCCGGGAGCGCTCCCCAACTGGGGAGTTACTATTCAATTAACTCCCCAATGGGAGTTACTGTTCACGTAACTCCCCAAGACTCCCCAATTGGGGAGTGGGGCACTCCCCAATTGGGGAGTGCCACATGGGCGTTGACCAAATGGTCAACGCCCAATTTATTTGGGCCGCACCCCCTAATATTTCTGCATTGGGGTGCGGGAATGCCGCACCCCCAAGATTTCTGCATGGGGGTGCGACAATGCCGCACCCCCCAATGCAGATGGGGGTGCGGCAATGCCGCACCCCCTTTATTTGGGGGTGCGGCGGTGCCGCACCCCCTTTTAGTTACGGCAGCGCCGCACCATTTTGGTGCGGCGGGCGCCGCGCCATTTTGGCGCGGTGGGGCACGCGCCGTTTCGGCGCGGCGGGTGCAGCTTTATCTCGGCGCGGCGAGTGCCGCGCCCTTTCGTCACGGCGAATGCCGCGCCTCTCCGGCTTGGCGTAGCAATTATTGCGGCATTTTTTTATTTTCACACCACTCGCGGCGCTTGCGTGTTTGACAGTTCCCGTACGGATATGCTCCATGGGACTGCATCCCGTATCGTCTCTACGGGTCCACATCAACGTTAGAGTCAAATTTCATGGAAAGCGAGATCTACAAGCGCCGAATGAGATCTTCGGAAGTGAAGGAGATCTTCGAGTTCTGAAAGAGATCTTAAAGCATCGAAAGAGAACTCCGAAGGATTTCTTCGAATGAGCTCTCTCTGGTGCTGAAGGTCAGGTCCTTTCAAATGAGATTTTTAGGCTCCTTTTATAGCTTTGAACATGGGTGGTTCGGTAATTTGTCATTGCAACCATTGTAACCACCTAACAGGCTAATCACATTCGTCGATCTGGAGCACATAGATAGTTATTTTTCGGATATAATCGTTTTGCCCCTGGGGCAGTTCCTTTCTCGAAATAATGTGGATTGTTTGGTGGGTTGTAATTGGGACTTTGTGCACCATCCGTTCGTTGACAAATCAGTTGGGATTGCGATCCTTTTGCGGAAGGACGTGGTTCACTTTGTGCCAACATTTCTCACGGCGCAATGTGTTGTTGGTGTTGTCACTCTCCCTGACAAGCGCCGGTGGTGGGATGCCTTTATTTATGCTAATAAGGATTTGTATATCAGGAGACATTTGTGGTCTCTTTTGGAGCAACATCTCACTACGGACTTGATTGACGGTTGTGGGTGGGGACTTCAATTGCCTCTTATGGTCGGAGGATCGGCGGGGCAATCACCCTTTTGTTTACTCTTAAGGCTCCCCTGAGATGGATGCGGCAATTACTACCCTTGACTCGTAGGAGTTGGGCTTCAATGTTTCACCTTTAACTTGATGCAACAATCAATTAGGGTTGGGGAGGGTCTTGGGCCGTCTCGACCGCTTGTTTGTCAACTATGTGGGATTGGAGGTTATCCCCTTGGGGATGGTGCGTCATCTTTCTCGAGTTGGCTCAGACCATTACCCCTCCTACTTGTGTTGGGGTGTAACATCGCCCAAACAACTAGACCCCTAGAGTGGTTTTGTCATGAATAGGTCATGACAAAACCCTAGGAAGCTTGAAGAGACCACTTTGCCTTAGCCAAGAAGGAAACCACCTTGGGCTGCAAATAACAATTTCTAGTTACCAAGCTTAGGGTTGGACTTAAGGGCCCCACCTTGACCCTTTGACCCAACCATAGCATACCTAACCCTTTAGGGGTTCTCTTAGAGCACCAAGGACCCATTGGGGTCAACCAAAGAGGCCAAATTGACCAAAGTCAACTCTAACCCCAAATTGGTCAAAGTAGCTTAATTAGGGTCAATTGACCTCCACCATGCCAAATTAACCTTGTCGCTACCCTTATAAGGATATTAGGGACCCAATGAACTAAAAACCCTCATCATGGGGTCACCAATTTGGCCAATTTGACTTAAGTCAACTCTAGCCCTATTTTGGTCAAATTGTCATATTGTGGGTCAATTGGCCTCCACCTTGCCAAATTGACCCTACCTAGACCTTACTAACCCTTAAGAGAGTCCAATGGGTCACTATCCACCCATTGGGGTCAACCCAAATGGTCAAATTGACCAAAGTCAACTCCACCTTAAATTTAGGTCAAAATGACATATTTTGACCTAATCAAGCCCAATCCACTTGGGCTAGACCCAATTGAGGAGTTCCACTAGCTAATGGGTTTGGTAGTTACTGAAATTATCATTTAATTTCAAAAAATTTGGCCAGGAGAGAGAAATTTTCCCCAGAAATGGTGGAGAGAGAAAGAGAGGAGTAATAACATTCATGGCCAAGGGAGGCCAAAGGCTATCCCAATTGATGGGGATTCATCTCCTCTTGGGGAGAGGAGGAGTTTTCAGACTTCTCCCGGCCAAATTAAGGCCATATTCATCTCCCCCCAAACAAAACCGAAATTCCCCCTTAATGGACATTAATGGCCATGACCGAAATTCCCCTCCTCAAATTCCCCCTATACAGCCGTCCCCACTCAAATCTAACTTCTCCATTTGCTTCAAAAGGTGGATGGCAGTCGAAATCGACTCTTACATCAATGCTTTTGGTGGAGAATGGAGAAATCGGGCAAGCTCGCCGGAGAAGGGAAAAGCCATGGCCGACCACTGCCGTCATCGTCGTCAGGCTCCAAGAAGGTCTGGTTGTTCTCCTCTTCTCCAGTGGATAGATCTACATCTAAAATCGGGAAGGATTGGGGCCAATTGATCCCCGATAAAAATGGCCGAAATCTCCATTTTTGGAGGTTTTTCTTCTTGTCTACACCGCCGGTTCCGGCCACCACCGGCCGGTCGAGGACTCCTATCGCCGGCCACCACCTCAAGGAAGGTGGTGGTGGCATTGGCCGGCCGGGGAGGGGCATGGGTGGCCGGGAAAACCTCTTACAAAACCTTCCAGGTTGGGGAGATCTGGGACGTCGGCTAGAGGAGGAAGATGAGTGGATGCCCTTCAATCTTGCCTCAAGATGTGTGTTATTGATTTAATTCGTATTTCTGTCTTTTTTTTATGTCGAACCTTAATATAAATATTAAAAATACTTAGGCCCCTCTACAGAAAAAGTTTTCAACACCAAGTTGTAGCACATGGTGTTTACTTTAATTTAAAATTTGTTTCAGCCCAAAAGGAGCATTGTAGATCCATGTAGATCCATTTTGGTGGGACTGGTCCCTAGGGTAGGACAACTACTATTTCTTGAATAACTTTTGATTAGGAAATGATATTGACTTGAAAATTGAAACATAGGCTATTTGTACCTCCACCCTTAACATATCCAAAGATGAGAATTTTTTAGAACATTTTTTTAAGGTTTCTGTTAAAATTTAATAATCCATATATTAATTAATTATAGGGTCTAATGACCTCCAATACCCTCCAAATTTTGGTGGGTGCCTCTTGGGGTTATTATATGACCCTGGTAAAAATTTCATCCCAATTGGGACTGATTTGGTTGGGTAATTAGTTAACCCAAGTTTGATCAAATTAGGTCAAACTAGGTCAAAAGTGCACATGATAGAATTAGGTAGTCAAATCTCATCAAAGAAATGTGGAACTTTGGCCACTGGTTTAGGATCACATAAGACACCCCGAGGAGTAATTTGGGGTGATGTGGGGTGGATATGCCCTAGGACTCTAGTTCAAACCTTAGGGTTGCACTTTAAGCCTTGTGGAGGACATAGAGGCATATGTTCTTGAATGATCATGAAACTTGGTAGATAAGTTCATAGAGTGTAAATATATCTTAGTAAATTTTATGAGAATTTTAGGAACACTTGTCCCCTCTGATTAAGATTATAATCTTTTTAGGGAACCTTCTAATAAAAGAAATTTACATGCTCAAATTATCTTGGATGTTGATGAAAGTTTGGTAGATTACATAAAATCGTGATATAGACCTCTGGTAATTTTTGTGTAATTTCTTAATTGATTTAATTAGTACTTAATTCACAAGTCATCTATTTTGTCTTAAGGTTATGATAAATAAATGAGGGCCAAATATTATTTGAAAAATTGTGAGATGTGGTGGTAGGACATTTTATGGCATTAGAGAGCTCTGTGAATTTTTGTAAAATTGTGATATTCTGCATTTACTGTTATTTTGACTTCATAAATTTTCCATAATTTTATGGGGGCCATATCATAAGAAGACCTTATACTTCATGTTCAATTTCATACTTGGCCAATGTTGGAGAAATTATAATAAATGCCAAATAATTAAGAAAAAATATGATCATCTGGATTTAATCTTAGAATATCATGATAAACTCTCATTAAATATCTTGAGTCATTTGGATGAATATTTGGAGTACCTCATCTCATACAACTCATATAACTCAATTGGTCTGCGTATAGTAAAACTGTAAAATTGATTAAATTGAAGACCAGTAGGTGAGAATGGAAGGCAGTTGGTATACCTAGCCTAGTTGAAGAGATTGAAGGTCACCAAAAAGGAGTTTAGGTGATGAGAGTGTGTTTGGTGAGTTAAGGGTAAAGTTGTGCTCGAGATTCACGAAAGATCGTCTTTCCCGTGGGGAGTCAGAAAACACTTAGGGGGATAATCCAAGTGTAATGATAAAAAAGGTATTCTTATGGGTAGTTACCAACCATATTAAGTGTCTTGTGAAAGGAAGCTTTGAGGTTCAGCCCATCATAGCTCTTAGTACTGTTGCGAGCCCCTTACAGGGTAGACCTCGGGAAGTCCAAGATTAACCATAAATTATAGGAGTAAAATTTTGTAAAAGATTAACTTAATAATACGCACACCCACACCCCGTGATTACGGGAGTTTAGTTAGTTTGGTCTTACGAGCGGTAGGCTCGGTGGTTGTTGGTATGGACGAGTTAGTTCGGCGAGCCGGTGGCTCGGAAGGTTATCGTGACGGGCGGGTTAGCCCGGGGATCTTATGGCTCAGAGATAGATGTTAAACATGTTTGCATGTGCATAGAGGTGGTGGGTCTTCGGTATTGGACGGTCATTCACATCGACGTCAATACGTTGACTCAGCAAGTGTGGAATTTGCACTTAGCCAATGAAAGTCTGGTGGTCCAGCCAGTAAGAGTACGCAAATGCTCTACGGTTTTGCGTTGAGGCGTACGATAGGTCTAGGTTAGGTAGTGTGAATACCAACCTAGAGGTGGGTGAGGCCCAACCCACCGCTTATGTTTGCCACTACGGGAGTATCTTGGGAGTCTTGCTAACTCCAAAAAGGGGAACTAAAGGTCTGTGCGCATAGAGTCGAAGTGTGTGAGTTGCACTTGTATGAAATATCATTAAACTGCATAACTCTGCATGTCATGGCATAAGCATTGCATTTCAACCCATACCCATATCATATAAATTGGTTATGAGACTTTTTATACGATAGGCCCTGCTAAACGACCTCTTGGTCTATAGGTTTGTATGGGCATTCCTATAAATCAATGATTATATTTCTATTGTGCATTTATCTTTACTTACTGTTCTTTACTTGCTCTTTATCATGCTCTATTATTGCTTCAATTATTTATATACACATGTGTAGTTGTAGACATTTCCCGTAGACAAGATCTGTCGTCATCTGCTTTGTTTTATACCCCTTGCTATTCTCCGCTTCATCCTCCCACACGGTGCCTAGGAGCCATTGAGGGAGGGGTGGGGAACATAAGGCTTAGTCTTTTTGAATAACGGTCGGTGGACCATATCATTTTACGGGATTGAAGAGACGCAGCAACACTAGATGCCGGTGCAGATGGAGGTGGGCCAGTTTATTACAGGAGCACCAGTTTTAGGCTCAGTGAGTGATTAGCAGTTTGCTTCCGCGAGTGACCTTGTAGTGAAGATATGATGTACAGGGCATGAGCCCTTTATTATTGTAACCTTCGTTATTTCAGTTATATCATGTGAACATTTATATATATAACATGTGATTTGTGTACTTGAACTTTTATTCGTTTGTTTATTCTTTTATTTTTCTGTGATCGATATGGCCGGCAGGATCGGCGCTTTGTAGTGGCGACCTTCCCGTGTGTTGGTGTCACCGCAAAGCGGCAGTTTTGGGCATAAGACCCGATTTTGTAGCGGAAAAAATGGGGTCTTACATGGGGGACCCACAGGTTTCTCGGCGGGCTCGTTGGATCCGCTTTGAGGATACATGGTTGTCCTACCCAATGGTGCGGAAGTTGGTGGCTAAGTGTTGGCTCAAGAATGATGTGGGGGATAGTGCTGTGATCCTCCAGCGGAAGTGTCAGTGTTCACTTCGTGCTCTCTTCTTTTGGAGCAAAAATAAGTTGAAAGAATTGTGCACCCGCAAGGAGATCTTGGAGGCAGAGATTGTGGATCTCCAACGCCTCGAGGGCTCAGAGGTTAGCATTTTGGAGGATCAAACCTGCACACTCACTGCCAATGTCAAAGAGCTCACGAGCACTCTTGCTCGCTTAGCCTCACGGTGGATGCAGCGGGCCAAGGTTTGGTGGATCAATGAGGGATACACAAACACTCATTTTTTTCACTCTATTGCCTCATCACACCATCGATCCAATCAAATTGCCCAGGTGTATTTGAGTGATGGTGAGTTTGTAGATTGTTGAAACCTGCAACAGGCCTCTTGAGTTCGAACCCACTGGGGGTGCAGCCGATGCTTACTTCTCCCTCACTAGACTCTCTTGACGGTGGATGTGAGAATAAGAAAAGACCCAAGGCTGAAGCGAGGAGGTCCCGCCACACACCCGGAAGATCTTAGAGAGCTTCCCCTCCCAAACCAGAGCTCAACCGGGCACCTTGGAGGGCACTAGCAGCCGACCAAAAACTAGCCTGGAGGAGAGGATTCTCTAAAATCGGATCTCCTCCAAGGTGCCCTTAAGGGTCTATTTATAGTTTTTCCTAGGCTGGCCTGCAAATAATACGAATCCGCCTTTTAGTTTTACTAACCGCACCCCAAATTGGTCTGCTAATAGCCCAACTCCGCTGTTCCGAAGGGCTATTTGCAGCCCACAAGGGGCATTATGGTCATTTCCCCCTCCAAGCCTATGGGGTGAGTGGTCCGTGAGGGCACCACACGCCGATCTCCCGCTCAGCTGGGCGAGTGCCCATGCTACTGAGCGAGTGGTCCGTGAGGGCACCACTCGCCGATCTCCCGCTCAGCTGGGCGAGTGCCCGTGCTACTGAGCGAGTGGTCCGTGAGGGCACCACTCGCCGATCTCCCGCTCAGCTGGGCGAGTGCCCATGCTACTGAGCGAGTGGTCCGTGAGGGCGCCACTCGCCGAACTTCTTCTCGCCTGCAGCGTACCCCCACTAATCCGGGGATCTCTCCACCTTCCTTAGCCTGGGCGAATGATCCGGCTGACCCAGGTCTCGCCAGTTGGCTTGAGGGACCCACTCGGCGAATACAGGTTGTACACAATACCCGCTCTTTGCGAGCGGTTCCTACGCTCGGAAAGAACAGTCCAACCCTGTATTCGGTGAGCGCTTGCTGACTGGACCCATAAGACTCTGTGGGTCCCACCGTCATCCTATATATACCTCCTCATGTCAGACTTTTCTGGACCATTTTTATATCTCGGCCCGGAGTTTTCTCTCCCTGGACCTTTCGCCACTTCCAATGTCTTTCCACAAGCCTTCCACGAGACCCCTCTCGCAAGAAATGATCGAACGCCTGGCTGCGGCCCAGACTGCAACTGCCCCCAAAACTGCCAGATTTGCTCCCTGGCTTACATCCAAGCGAGACTCGAGCGCCCCATATGTCTCGCGGCGAGCCAAAGCGATTCGGATGAATCGCCAAAAAGGCGAGACCGCCTCGGACTCTCCGACGAATACTCCTCCAGACCCCGGGACTCAGGTATGAAGATTCCTCCTGCCTTTCTTTTTAGTTTCTGCCTCCTTGTTCAGCAATCGCTCCGACCATTCGCAGGGGATTTCGGTGCCTGAGGACGGCCACGGGGCCGTTTTGAACAGTGTCGTGGTGCCACCTCTCGCGGACGAGGCACCTCCTCCAGATCTGGACCTTGCTCCTCCACCCCCTCCGGGCGAGACCATACTTCAATCCAGTAAGTTGTGAACCCTCTCGATTTTCCTTTCATGTTGCTTGCTACTGACCATTACCTTCTCGCAGCCCTCAACCCTGACGTCCCGCTGCGGGACTCCATTCCTCAAAGTTCCCCTGCCCAGCAGAACCCCTCTGTTACCGCGAATGAACCGAGGGTCTCCCCTGAGCGGGAACTGGGTCAGCACCTCCGTGCTGATGACCGTACGAATGCTCCGGCTCCTCCTCCTCCGCTTTACCGCCCCGGGAAGGGGAAGGTTCTACCACCTTCCGCAGGCTTGTCTGGGGTCCACCCCCCTTCGTCTCGCCCTTCAGGTCATAGGGAACCCGTCCCTGGTCAGTTTACTCTCCTGCCCCTATCGTACTCGCTTATTTTACCGCAACTGACCTAGTTGTGATTTCGCAGGCTATCGGGAAGCCTCCCCCCTTGATTCCTACAACGAGGGGGAAGAGGGGATGCTCTCGCCTCTCCCCCCCCTGGGGATCTCGCTGATTTCCTGGGCGACTCCTCAGATCACGCGACCCTGAAGGAGCGGATCACGGAGGTCTTGGGGAAGCTCATCCACATCCAGCGGAGCGTCGCCGGCCAGGTGGATGATGTGCGACTGAGAGTCGCGCGTGAGTTAAAGGACCTTCGGCGGGACTACTCGCGCCTTCTCGCGACGGTGGAGCGCCTGGGGGCTGAAGGAGGGGAGTTGTCTCCCGAAAGACACGTCGCGCGAGCCCGGGACCAACTCCAACTGGCTTCCCATGAGATCACCAATATGCTCGCGTACTACCGCCCGCGAATGCCCCTGGAAGCTGGGTCGCGAAGACGAGGTCGGTGGGTCTGGGAGGAGTTCTGATTTAGTCGACATTCACCCCTCCTGTTACTCCTTTCCTCGTTTTCTGTGTTGCGGATGCTGGACTTTTATATTTGTCTGTAATAATTTTATACTCTACGCTTTGCGAATGCTCTATTTCTCGTTTTTTGTTTTTCTCGTAGCTTGCCTGGGTATTGCCGAATGATATGCTATTGCCGAATGTTTTCTTAGCTCTTTCGCGTGGCCGTCGACCGAATAGCCATAGGGCATTCGCCATTAATGGGCGAGAGGGATCGGCCCGGGTTTCGAGGTGTCGGGAAGGCGCGATTGCCATCCGCATACCCATTACCTCGAAAGCCCAAACGCCATTTAGTCCTATAAATAGGCCTTTCAACCACCATATTAAATACCTTACCATCCGTTCCCCCTCTTTCCTCGCGCTAGCACTCGCGCTTCTCCCTTCTCTGCTGCTCCCTTCTCCTTCGGCATTCGCAAAATGGGTGGTGATGCGGAAGGCAGGGGCAGGTGCGCCAGCGCATTCGTCAACCATATTTTCGACTCCTGCGACCTCTCCGAAGAGGCTTACTTGACAGCTGTTGCGGATTACATTCCTCCGGGGTTCGAGGCGCGAAAGCCCAGGCCGGAAGAGCGCCTAAACTCCATCTCGCCCTGTGCTCTCGCGATCCACCTAGAGCATTTCGAGGTGGGGTTTCGCCTTCCCATCTGGCCGGAACTCCGCCAGACCTTCAGGTACTACGGGGTCGTGCCCGACCAGCTCAACCCCAACTCCATCGGCATGCTGGTCGGGTACGCGAGCTATCTGCGAGAAGAGGGGATCGAGTTCTCGTTGCCCGTATTCCGCAAACTCTACACCTTCCGCTGCACCAACGACATCTCATTTTTCTCGGGTCTAAGCCCACTCAAGCACTACGGGCTCCCAAACAAAAACCACGACTGGGTTCGCCGCTTCATCTTCGTCAGCGGGAGCCTGGGAAACACCCTTCTCGCCCCGGTGCAGGAGGAGGAGTCAACCTTCCGCCCTCCGACCCTAGGGGGGCACGAGGCCAAACTCCACCAATATATTCTGGAGCACGGGATGGACCTCGTCTATCTCCGGCAAAACGTCAACTCGCTCCCGCTCATTCCGCAGGGCGAGGGTAAGTTTTCGAGACTTCATTCGTTTTGGCTTTGTGATTCTTACACCATTCGCTAAAACCATTCGCAATATTATGTAGGCGTGCGTAGCCTCCCCCTTCATCCGTCGCGGCCTCCTGGGTTTTGCGTGCCTCTCGCACAAGCTGCCGCGGATGCCTGCCGGGAGGGGCCTTCCTCCTCCAAGCCCAGCAGCCGAAAGAGAAAACTCGCGGCGACTCCTTCCTCTCCCCCCAGCAAGTCGCGATGCCCTCCTTCCATCAAAGGGAAGGGGGTTGTGGGCGAGACCTCTGGAGGGAAAGCTCCAACCCAAACCCTAGGGACGGAGGTCCCGGCCCAAACCCTGGGGACCGAAGTGCCGGCCCCAACCTTGGGGTCGAGTGTGCCAGATGGGACGGTGGTTCAGGCGAGATCGTCGCTGCCGCCGCCTCCGCTGCCCAGGGACCACCACAACTTCCCGAACGGCGAGAGGTACGTGGATCCCTCAGGGGCTCCCCTGGTCAAGTGGGACAGAAACACGAACAGGGTCTCACTCTCTACCCTCCATCCAACCTGGATAGAGAGCGACATCGACAGCGGCGAGGCGTACGCCATTGCGTATGCCCTCTATGGCCGTGAGGATGCCGAGGTCTTCGATGCCGAGAAGACGCAAGTTCTCGCCCATGAGGCCTCTCGAGCCATGCTGCGGGCCCTGGAGCTCTCGCACATGTCTTCTCGCCGGAGCATCAATTTGGCACGGAATCTGGCCGGGGTCGAGGAGGCCGGGCTCTCATCTCTAGGGAGGCGACTGAGCTCAGAGTGAAGCTGGAAGCCGCGGAAGCGCTTCTCGCCCGCTGCCCGGTTGCAGAGGTATACTTTCTCTCACCCCTGCGGATGACCATTGTTGATTGCCGCACTTTTATCTCAGGTTTTATTTCATTTCTTCAGGATGCTACAAGCGCTGGGATGCTTCGCACGCGGGTGGTCGACCTTGAAGAGGAAGTCCGCCTGGCCAGAGCCGAAGTCCAACGGTTGCGAGAAGCCGGCGCGTCGGCACTCGACCCGGGAAGTGGGGGCACTTCTACCCCCATCACGAGCTAGAGCAACTGATGCAAGGGAATGCGCAAAGCGCCGTTAAGCATGCGCTGCAGGTGCTACGGCGAGCTGGGTATCTGAAGGCGGAGGCCGAATGCCTTTCCGCTCGCCAAGTCGTTCCCGAGCTCTACATTCCGATCCCCTTCCCGGAGGACGATAACGACGAGCGGCGGGAAGACGCCCTCATCCCGGATTCGGGCGAAAGCGAAGGATCTCCAGGCGAGAAGTCTGCCGACCCTTGAGAAGGGCCCTTTGTATTTTTTACTCTTTTTTGTTCTTACCATTTTGAATGTAATCATGAATTGGGTGAGTGCCCTTAAAAGATATATATATCGACTACAATTTTTGTGCTATCTCAATTTTTGTGCTATCTCAACTTTTCTCTCATTCGCCGCTATATCTCGCTGGCTCATTAGGACGTTACTTCTTTCTCATTCGCCGTTATATCTCGCTAGGCTCATTAGGGCGCTAGGTCGTAGTGCGACTGTCCTGGCCACCCAGCGAATGCTCGAAGATGACTTAGGTGTGCTGCCCCTTTTCGACTTCCCGCTTCCTGCCCCACTCGTATCTCCTTACCATTCGCCCAGACCGGGGTTTCGCTTAGGTAGTCAGGAAGAGAGGTGAGATTACTTTACTGGCGCGTGGTCCCTGCGAGTGCCCTCAAGATCCACCCTTGAGAACTTAGAACCTGCCACCGAGTGAGCCTTCGGACCTGCCAGCTAGATGAGAGCCTGGACAGCAGGTCTGCTCGGGGCCATTTCCTTCATCACCTTAGAACCTGCCACCGAGTGAGCCTTCGGACCTGCCAGCTAGATGAGAGCCTGGACAGCGGGTCTGCTCGGGGCCATTTTCTCAACACCTTGGAACCTGTCACCGAGTGAGCCTTCGGACCTGCCAGCTAGATGAGAGCCTGGACAGCGGGTCTGCTCGGGGCCATTTTCTCAACATCTTGGAACCTGCCAACGAGTGAGCCTTCGGACCTGCCAGCTAGATGAGAGCCTGGACAGCGGGTCTGCTCGGGGCCACTTTCTTCATCACCTCAGAACCTGCCACCGAGTGAGCCTTCGGACCTGCCAGCTAGATGAGAGCCTGGACAGCGGGTCTGCTCGGGGCCACTTTCTTCATCACCTCAGAACCTGCCACCGAGTGAGCCTTCGGACCTGCCAGCTAGATGAGAGCCTGGACAGCGGGTCTGCTCGGGGCCATTTTCTCAACACCTTGGACCCTGCCACCGAGTGAGCCTTCGGACCTGCCAGCTAGATGAGAGCCTGGACAGCGGGTCTGCTCGGGGCCATTTTCTCAACACCTTGGAACCTGCCACCGAGTGAGCCTTCGGACCTGCCAGCTAGATGAGAGCCTGGACAGCAGGTCTGCTCGGGGCCATTTCTGGAGCTTTCAGAATCTTTCCTTCAAGCTGCGGCATCACTCTCATACACATAGTTTAAATAAAATATTCTTATTCAAAAACACTGTTACTACATACTGCTAGGGATAGAAGCGTTTAAGGTCGTCGCCACTCCATGTGTGGCTGAGAGGTTGGCCCTCCACATTCTAAAGGCGACACCCCGCAGACTTTAGTGCCTCTTCCACGACATAGGGCCTTCCCAGTTGGGGTTAAGTTTTCCCACCGCGGCGGACCTCCCAGCCGCGTCGACCTTCTTGAGCACCAGATCTCCCTTCTCGAACTGCTTTACCCTGACGTGCTTGTCGAAGTACTTGGCCATCCGCCGCTTGACCTCTTCTTGGTGAATGGCTGCTAGGTCCCGAGCTTCTTCGATGAGGTCGAGGGAGAGCCGCAACTCCTCCTCGTTCTCGACTCTCCAATCTTCCTCTCCACTTGCGGCGGCCTTTACCCGTGGTGTCATAACCTCGAATTCTATGGGAATGACGGCCTCGCAGCCGTGAGAGAGCTTGAAAGGGGTCTCTCCTGTGGCGGTGCTAGGGGTAGTTCTTAGGGCCCACAGGACCGATGGAAGCTGTTCCACCCAATTGCCCCTCAGATTTTCCACCTTCTTCTTGAGCAGGTTCACGATGACCTTGTTTGCCACCTCCACCTGCCCGTTGCTCCTGGGATGGTGAACGGATGCAAACCTGAGGTCTATCCCCAACTGGCCACAGAAGCTGATGAATTCCTCGCTTGCGAACTGCGCACCATTATCCGTGACTATGGCCTATGGAAGCCCATGTCGACAAATGATCTCCCCCCATACGAAGTTGCGGATTACCTGGGAGGTGACCTTAGCCAACGCCTTGACCTCCAACCACTTTGAGAAGTAGTCAATCATGACTAGGAGAAACCTCCTCTGCCCACTAGCCTGGGGGAAGGGTCCTACCAGGTCCATCCCCCATATGACGAATGGCCAGGGCGCCGTGATACTCTTTAGCCTCTGGGCTGGCATGAGCTGAAGCGGGGCGAACATTTGGCACTTCTGGCACATCTTGGCGAAGGCTGCCGCGTCTTTACTTAGGGTTGGCCAGAAATACCCCTGCCTCATTATTCTTGCCTCCAACATCTTGCTCCCCGAGTGGCTGCCGCACTCGCCGGAGTGAACTTCTTCCAAGATCCTTGGGACCTCCTCCTCTGAAATGCATCGGGCCAGGAGGCCCGAGAGGGTCTTCCGATACAAGTCCCCCTCATGGAGCACGTAGTAGGCGGACTTATATCGGAAGCGCCTCTGGTCCGGAACCTCCTCCGGAAACTTTCCCGTTGCAAGGAAGGTGACGAAGGGATCCTTCCAGGAGGGCCGCTGCTCTACTTCCATGAGTTCTCCCTCCTCGATCGAAGGGCGGAATAGGTCTGTCAGGGTCCCCCCGGCTCGAGGACCGGATTTGGCCAACCGATCCGCCGGGGTGCTCTCCTCCCGAGGGACGTGCCGGATGGAGAAAGTTTTGAACATTCCCACGAGACCTCTCACTTTGGCCAAGTACCTTATGAGCGCAGGTTCCCTCGTATCGAACTCTCCCCTGATCTGAGAGGCTATTACCATTGAGTCGGTGAGGACCTCCACGTCATGGACTCCGAGCTCCTGGGCCAGCCGTAGACCGGCGATCACCGCCTCATACTCCGCCTGGTTGTTGGTGATTGGGAAGTGTATCACTAGTGTCTGCTCAATCTTTACTCCGTGGGGACTCTCCAGTACCACCCCTCCTCCGAGAGAATTCTTGCCCGAAGCCCCGTCCACCAGCAGCTTCCACGGAACATGACGAGGGGCTCCATCTTCCTCCATCTCGGCCACATAATCTGCCATGAAATCAGCCACCACCTGCGCCTTCATGGATAATCGAGGGACGAAGGAAATGTTGAATTCACTTAGCTCTATCGACCACTTTGCGAGCCTTCCCGAGTGCTCCACTCCTTCGAAGATCTGGCGGAGAGGGTGGTCCGTCACTACTTGAATTGAATGGGCCTGGAAGTATGGCCTGAGCTTCCTTGCTGCGACGACCAGAGCAAAGGCCAACTTCTCCAAAATCGGGTACCTGAGCTCCGCCTCCTTCAGGACCCTACTCACGTAGTAGATGTGCAGCTGCTTCTTGCCTTCCTCCCGAATCAGGACGGAGCTTACGGCCTCTGCCCCGACCCCGAGATATAGATATAGATCCTCCCCCTCTTTGGGACCTTGGAGTAGCGGAGCCTTGGTGAGTTGGCTCTTCAAGGCCTGGAAGGCCTCCTCGCATTCTTTTGTCCACTCAAACTTCTGGTTACCTCGTAGTGTTTTGAAGAAGGGGGAGCATTTCTCCCCGGCTCGGGAGAGAAACCTGCTCAGCCCTGCGAGTCTTCCGGTCAAGCGCTGAACTTCCTTGGCGTTCCGCGGCGACCCCAGCTCCACTATGGCCTTAACCTTGTCCGGGTTAGGTTCTACCCCCCAAGGGGTGAGAAGGTGCCCCAGGAATTTCCCCTTGCTGGCCCCGAACACACACTTCAGGGGGTTCACGCGCATCTTGTACTTGCGTAGGGTGGCGAAGGTCTCCTCGAGGTCCTGGATGTGAGAGTTCACGCACTTGCTCTTCACCATAAGGTCATCCACGTAGACCTCCAGGTTCCTTCCCCTTTGCTCCCTAAATACCCGGTCCATCATCTTCTGGTAGGTTGCTCCTGCATTTTTCAGCCCGAAGGGCATCATCTTATAGCAGTAGCATCCCTCCCTGGTGATGAACGAGACGTCCTTGACGTCCGGGGGGTGCATCCTGATCTGGTGATAACCTGAAAAAGCATCCAAAAAACTCATCACAGAAAAACCGACAGCTGCGTCAACCAACGCGTCGATCCGAGGCAGGGGATAACAATCCTTAGGGCAGGCCTTGTTTAATAATGAAAAATCCACACACATACGCCAGCGGCCATCGACCTTTTTTACCATTACGACGTTGGAGACCCAGCCTGGGTACTGGATCTCTGATACAAAACCTGCTTCGAGGAGCTTAGCCACCTCCCCGCGGATTGGTTCTTCGAGCTTGCTGGCGAAGGTCCTTCTCTTCTGCCGGATGGGGCGGGCTCCTGGATCGAGGTTGAGACGATGGCAAGCCACGTCCGCCTCGATGCCTGGCATATCAGCTGCGCTCCATGCGAAGACATCCACGTTCTTCTGGATGCACTCCAGCATCTTCACCCTGTCCTCCGGGCCGAAACCCCCGCTGATCCGCACCTCTTTCACTCTTCCCTCCTGGGTGATGACCTCCATCTCCACCACCTCTTCTGCCGCCTCGAGCCGGGTTGGCTCTTCCCATTGGCCCTTTGCTTCTCGCCCCTCCTCCCGGGCTTCTTCCTCTGTGGCTCCTTCCGCCTCCATCGGCTCGATCCCCTGCTCCTCCCGAGCGACCTCCATATTCTCCTCTCGGGCATCGCCCTCTTCCTCTACTCCACTCTTCTCCACTTCTTCTCCTGGCCCCTCCGGCCTCGTCATCTCCTTACCCATCCTCTCAGCCTCCGCCATCCAAGAGATGGTGTTGACGGCAGTCACATAGCACTGCCTTGCCACCTTAGCATCTCCTCGGATCCGGACCTGGACTCCTCCACTATGGAACTTCAGGCACTGGTGGTACGATGAGGGCACGCACCGGAAAGCACTAATGAGAGGGCGTCCGAAGATAGCATTGTAGCTGCTCGGAGCGTCAACGATGACGAACCGGCAGTTCCTTGGGACCCCTCCTAACGTCACTTGGAGACCCACGCCTCCCTCGACCTCCTTACGCTCCCCTGAGAAACCAAACAGTGGTCCATCGGAGGCCTGCACCCTCTTCTTCTCCACCTCCATCACGTCGAAGGCCTTCTTGAAGATCACATTCACTGAGCTCCCGTTATCCACCAGGATCCGGGAGACCATGAAATTTTCAATCGTCGTCTGGATCACCAAGGCGCCGCAGAATGGATCTTCATAATCTGGCATGTCTTCCGAGGAGAAGGTGAGCTTCTCCGAGGGGGGTGGGGTTTGGGAAGTCGACGCGACGTCCCTTCGGAACATCACCTGAAAGCTCCTCTTGCGAGAGGCCTCTATCCCAACCCCACCATGAATCACCCTGATTCCCCCCTTATTCCTATATCAGTCCGGTCTTCACACCTATCCTCTTCCCCTTCCGGGAACACCTCCTCAATCCTGATCGGCTGCTGCCGTGGTTGCCCTCTTCCCCTCATCTCCAGGAACTCGGGGCAGGTGGCCGTTGCGTGACCCTCTTCCTGATGAAAGT
Organism: Dactylorhiza incarnata; assembly: GCA_033032865.1. Taxonomy (NCBI): domain Eukaryota; kingdom Viridiplantae; phylum Streptophyta; class Magnoliopsida; order Asparagales; family Orchidaceae; genus Dactylorhiza; species Dactylorhiza incarnata. The sequence continues at coordinate 319,533 of JAWHQI010000281.1, forward strand.
CACAATAGGGCAACACCACCCTACCCCCTCTTCCCGCTCTTCCTCTTCCTCCTCTAGCTCCTCTAGCTCCTCTTCCTCGGCCTACCGCCATGGCTTGCTCCCGCGGAGGAGGAGGGGGTCGGAGGCCCTGCCTCCACCCCGGGTTGACTCCCCCCATCTCCCTTCCTTGGTATCCTCCTTCCTGACCTCTCGCAGGTCCCTCCTGATTCCTCCACCCCAACCTGTTATGGGGCTCCTGAGACCTCTAATTCTGAGGTGGCCTCTCGAACCCTTGAACTCTGGGTTCCTCTCTCCTTCTTCCCTCTTGTTGCCTCACCTCAGGCTCGCTCATCTTCGCCAACCTTTTGTAGAACTCCGTGTTGGTCGCCTCCCCTTCTATCTCCTCCGCCGCTCGCTCCATCAACTCCTCAAAGGAGACCGGATCCCTCCTCTTCAGGTCCATCTTGAAGAACCCGTCTCTCAATCCCACAATGAACGCCATTTTGAGGGCGAACCCTGGCACCTCCTGCACAAGGTGTATCTCTTCCTGAAACCTGTCCACGTAATGTGCCAGGGACTCCCCCTCCCTCTGCCTGATCTTGAAGAGAGCCTCCGCATCCTTCTTCCTCTTTTTTGACGTCGAGAATCGCAGCCGGAAGCCCCGACGCAGATCGTCGAACGCGTAGATGGAACCTACGGGAAGCTGGTGGAACCAATCCCCTGCCTTCTCCTTCAGGGTGGTTGCGAAGAGCCGACATTGGAATGCATCCGACATGGGGAGAATTGAGGTCATGTCCTCAAACCACTGCAGGTGCACGACCGGGTCCTCTTTTCCGGTGTAGTAGGACATCTCCGGCCCCCGGAACCCCTCTGGCACTGGAGCCGAGAGGATCATCTCGCAAAAGGGGCTCCCTTCCCCTGCTCGGCGAATGGTCCTCTCGCGCGGAGCCAACTCGCACACCTCAGCACTCGCCGGACTGCTGAACAGCTGCCGCCCCGGGAGATCTCGCGCACTTCCTTCTGCTGACACCTCCTTTCCCGGCCGCTGCCCCGGAGCGTTCTCGCCGACCTGCTGGGGTGGAATGATGGGAACCGTTGGCGTCTCGCATTCGCCCCTTGCCGCGAGAACTGTCTGCAGGACTTCTCGCTTGAATTTCTCGAACATCTCCAGCCACTCCCCTATCGCTGGTGGCTGCGAGTGGCCTGAGTCAGAACCATTCCCTCCATCTCCTGTCATCGAGCCTAGCTTGGGATTTTCCTTCACTGGCTACGGTCCACGCTCACCGCACCAAAAATGTTGAAACCTGCAACAGGCCTCTTGAGTTCGAACCCACTGGGGGTGCAGCCGATGCTTACTTCTCCCTCACTAGACTCTCTTGACGGTGGATGTGAGAATAAGAAAAGACCCAAGGCTGAAGCGAGGAGGTCCCGCCACACACCCGGAAGATCTTAGAGAGCTTCCCCTCCCAAACCAGAGCTCAACCGGGCACCTTGGAGGGCACTAGCAGCCGACCAAAAACTAGCCTGGAGGAGAGGATTCTCTAAAATCGGATCTCCTCCAAGGTGCCCTTAAGGGTCTATTTATAGTTTTTCCTAGGCTGGTCTGCAAATAACACGAATCCGCCTTTTAGTTTTACTAACCGCACCCCAAATTGGTCTGCTAATAGCCCAACTCCGCTGTTCTGAAGGTCTATTTGCAGCCCACAAGGGGCATTATGGTCATTTCCCCCTCCAAGCCTTTGGGGCGAGTGGTCCGTGAGGGCACCACTCGCCGATCTCCCGCTCAGCTGGGCGAGTGCCCATGCTACTGAGCGAGTGGTCCGTGAGGGCACCACTCGCCGATCTCCCGCTCAGCTGGGCGAGTGCCCGTGCTACTGAGCGAGTGGTCCGTGAGGGCACCACTCGCCGATCTCCCGCTCAGCTGGGCGAGTGCCCATGCTACTGAGCGAGTGGTCCGTGAGGGCGCCACTCGCTGAACTTCTTCTCGCCTGCAGCGTACCCCCACTAATCCGGGGATCTCTCCACCTTCCTTAGCCTGGGCGAATGATCCGGCTGACCCAGGTCTCACCAGTTGGCTTGAGGGACCCACTCGGCAAATACGGGTTATACATAGATGATCCTGATCATGGTATTGAGGTCGTTATCTTTGATTTCTTTGATCAAAAGTTGGTGTGCACTGCCCCTGTGATTGATGGGTGGTTGCTTCTTCCTTCCTCTCGATGCCTTGATGATGCCTCAACTGCGGTGCTTACAAAGGAGATTGTGGAGGATGACATCTGGAGGGCCATCAAATATATGAAAGTCAACCGATCGTCGGGCTTGGATGATATTACCTATTCCTTTTTATTTTTTGCCAATTGTCAAAAACTTTGTGCAGCACCAATGAGGACTTTTTTGCTCATGGGCGAATGCCTCCCGAGTAGAAGGAAACTCTGGTGGTTCTTATTCCCAAATGCCCCAATGCGTCTAGGCCTGACAAGTTTGGGCCTATCAACTTGTGTCAGGCGATCTATAAGGTCACGACCAAGATCATTGTTGATCACCTTAAAGGCCTCCTCCCCTCCCTTATCTATGCGGAGCAAGGGGCGTTTATGCCTGGGCACTCCATCTCGCACCAGAGTTTTATTGCCTAGGAGGTGGTGCATAAGCTGGCGACCTCCACTCAAAGATAGTATTTATGGCTATGAAGATTGACATGGAGCATGCCTATGACAAGATGTCCTGGGACACTCTCCACCATGTCCTGCTTATGTCTGGGTTCCCTCGATTTTCTCCAACTAGATCCTCCATTGTGTGGTTGCGCCTCAGTTTGTGTTGCTCCTAAATGGGAGGTGTACCCATTGGGTTGAGTCGAGCTGTGGATTTCGGCAAGGGTGCCCTCTTTCTCCGTACTTGTTTATCTTATGTTCGGAGTTACTTTCTCTTGCCATCAACCAACGTGATGATTCTTTGGGCATTTCTTTGGCGTCTTCGAGCCAACTCTGTACCACCCGTAATTCGTCGAGATCAGAAAGACATAAGGAGACGACTATTCGCAGACCGAGCTTGGCGAGCAAGAGGCGAGCAAGGGGCGAGCTTGGCGAGCAAGGGGAGAGTATGGCGAGCAAGGGGCGAGCTTGGGAGAGCAGAGGCGAGCAAGGGGTGAGTATGGCGAGCAGAGGTGAGTATGGGCGAGTATGGTCAGGTAACTACCCCCCCCCCCCCCCCCCGAGGATTTGTCTATAAATAGACCCCCAGGGGTACAAGAAGAAGGACTTTTGGACGAGGTTGACCCCCTCAGGCGAGATACTCGCCAGGTCCCTGTTGAAACCGTCAACCGGTCTCTGAGTTCGGACCCACTGGGGGGTGTAGCCCGCGCCTACTTCTCCCTCACTAAACTCTTCAGACTGAGGATGGAAGAACTGGAACAGACCCAAGGCCGTAGCGAGGAGGTCCCACCTCACACCCGGAAGATCTTAGAGAGCTTCCCCTCCCAAATCAACGCTCAGTCGAGCACCTCGGAGGGCACTAGCAGCCAACCCCGGAAGTTTCCTGGAGGAGAGAGCTCAAAAAAGATCCGTCTTCTCCAAGGTGCCCTTAAGGGTCTATTTATTGATTTTCTAATCTTGGACTGCAAATAGCGTGAATTCTCCTTTTGGTTTTGCTAACCGCACCCCAAACTGGTCTGCTAACAGCCTAACTCCGCTGTTCTGAGGAGCTATTGGCAGCCCACAAGGGGTATCTGGGTCATTTTGCCTCCAGATTCCCTTGTGCGAGTAGTCCTTGAGGGCATCACTCGCCTCCCTGGGCGAGTGGCCCGTGAAGGCACCATTCGCTTACGATGGTCGAGTGGTCCGCGGGGGCTCCACTCGCCTCTTCCTGATTTCTCAAGCGAGCGGGACTTAGATCCTCCACTCGCCCATCTATCCGCACTCCAGAGCCTTCTCGCCAGCGAGTGCTTCCTCATGCTCTTCGGGCAAAAGCCCTTTCGGCTCGTGCGAATGCTTATTTGTACGGTCCCATTTCTCCTTCTGGCGACCCTGAGTCTGTGGTGGGACCACGCGGCGAATACGGGGTTGTACATAATCCCCGCTCTTTGCGAGCGGATCTTTCGCTCGGAAAGAACAGTCCAACCCAGTATTCGAGGAGTGTCCTGCTGATCTGGACTGAATCTTTCTGTGGGTCCCACCGCTGTGCTATATATATATCCCCGCCCGGAGCACTTCCTTCGGAGCGCTCTCTTTCCTTTGGCACAATTTCTTCCTACTTTTTGAGCTTTCGCCACTTTTGTGATGGCCTTCATGAGACCCTTCCCGAAGCCGATCTCGCAAGAGATGCTGGATAGCCTGGTCGCGGCCCAAGAGAAAAACGCCCCTAAAACTGTCTGGTTCGCCCCCTGGCGCTCTTCGAAGAAAGACCATAACTCTCCTTTTCTCTCTAGGAGAGCCCTGGCGGTCCGGCGGGACCGTGCGGGAGGCGAGTCTGCCTCGAAATCTCCCCATCCAGCAAATAACCCCCCGCCCGATACCCAGATGCAGGTATTCCTTCTTCCTTTGATACCGCTGTCATCCCTCGAGGTAGTGTCATTACCCTGGTGCTAACCATTCGCAGGAGGCATCCATTTTTGAGAAAGGTCGTGAGACCGCTTTGGCGGAAACTGCAACGCCCCAACCCGATGATGCGAGACCTTCTCCTGACGAGAACCCTGCCCCTTTGAGTACTCGGGGCGAGACTCTGCAGCAAACAGGTAATCAGAACAATAGTGTGGTCATTCTGCGAATTTCATGCCTCTGATTGTTACCTCTCGCAGCACTTAATCCTGACGCCGCTGAACGGCCTACCACCCCCCGTCGCTCTCCTCTTCGCCAGGGAACGCCTACCTCCGTAAATGGGCGCGGGGGTTCTCCGGGTCGAGACCTTGGTCGTAACCCCACAACCGCCACCCAGGCGCCTTACCCCCTGGGAAAGGGAAATCCCTGCATCCTACCGCTAGCTTATTCAAAGGGCAGCCTTCCACACTCCCTCCCCCTAAGCAAGGTGTGTCCGTGCCGGGTTAGTGAGCTCTCCCGTCCTGACACATGTCTTTCTTTTTCACCATTTGTCAAGACTAACACTTCTGTCTTCGCAGTTTTTCGAGAAGCCTACCCCATGGGATCCTATTATGAGGGGGGGAAGGGATGGTCTCGCCCCCTCCTTCCCCCGGAGAGCTTTCAGATTTTTTAGGCGACCCTTCCGACGCCTGCACCATGAAGGAGTGAATGAAAGAGGTGCTCGGAAAACTCATATTCATGCAGCGGGACCTCGCGGGATAGCTGGATGGGCAGCGGATCGACACAAGGCGCGAGCTGAAGTCTCTTCGTCGGGATTACGCGCGCCTCCTTGCTGAGGTGGATCGCCTGGGTGGCGAAGGCGGGGAACTTTCTCCCGGGAGGCAAGCTGCGCGAGCCAGGGACCAGCTGCAATTGGCCAACCGGGAAATCACCGCTATGAGCGCTTACTACTACCCGCGAATGCCTTCGGAGGCGGGGACGCGAGGTCGGGGTCGATGGCATTGGATCGAGCATTAGCCTACCGACACTCGCCCCCTGGCTCCGCTGCTAGCGTTTCGCAAAGACGTCTCTAGACTCTATTGTTTCTGTAATAATTTTCTGATCGTTCTGTGAATGACTCTTTTCTCCTCCTATTCCGTCTTGGCTTCTTGTACCTTTTTATGCTTCCGCCAAATGCTGGCGTCTCGTACATCATCCAAACATATGCATTATTTTACCGCCTTACTTCTCGCCGGGCGACCATTTGCTCTGTCTTCGCTTCCCACATGCGAGAAGTCTTGGCGCGGGTTTCAAGGCGTCGGAGGAGCGCGGTCACTATCCGCACACCCGCTGCCTTGGAAACCCCACGAGTTTTACTTTTCTATAAATAGTTTGTCACCAACTTCATTTATTGCGCTTTACTTTGGTTGTCCCTCCCTCTCCTCTCGCGAGCACTCGCCCTTCTCTCATCCGCGCGACCTCGGATTTTCCTCACTCTTCGTGAGATGGGTGGCGAACCAGATGGTAGAGGTAAGTGCGCGAGCGCATTTGCTCAGCAGGATTTCGACCCCTGCGATCTCTCCGAAGAGGAGTACATGACCACCGTTGCAGACTACATTCCGCCGACCTTTTCCGCAACCCGCCCTGGGCCAAACGACCGCATCAATACCTTTGCCCCGGGCACCCCCGCGGTTCCGCTAGAACATTTCGAGGTAGGCTTCCGCCTCCCCATCTGGCCGGAGCTTCGTCAGACGCTTCGCTACTTCGGAGTCGTCCCCGCCCAGCTTAATCCAAACTCTATTGCCATGTTGGTAGGGTTCGCCTGCTACTTGCGCGAGGAAGGAATAGAGTTTAGCCTCCCCGTTTTCCGCAAGTTCTTCACCTTTCGGGCGAAGGGCGGGACAACCTTCTTTTCGGGCCAGAATCCTCTAAAGGTGGCCGGTCTTGCAAACAAGAATAACGACTGGACCCGCAGTTTCGTCTTCGTCCACGGGAACTTCGGCACGTTCTCTTCGCGTCCATGAGAACTTCGGCACGTTCTCTTCGACACGTTCTCTTCGCGTCCCTGGGCGGTCATGAGGCGAAGCTCCACCAATATATCCTGGAGCACGGGATGGATGTCGTCTATCTACGGCGGAACGTCAACTCGCTCCCGCCCATTTCTCCTGGAGAGGGTAAGTTTGTGTGGTTTCGGAATGCTCAAATTTGTCTCTTCCCTCCTTTTTATGGTTGAGTAAACTTGTTATGGACGCAGGTGTGCGCCACTTTCCGCTCCATCCCCCTCTTCTGGTTGGGGCGCCCTTGGGACCTTCTCTATCAGCGCGGGCTGCCGCAGAACTCTGCCGGGAGGACCTGGCAGCTTCTAAGGCCAGTGGGCAGAAGCGGAAGCCGGATGCTCCCCCTGCCACCCTTTCCTCCAAGAAATCTAAAACTCCTACTTCCGCCAAAGGTAAAGCACCCTCCCTTGCAAAGGAGAACCCTCCCCCCACCCGCAAAGGATAAAGGAACCTTGGACGAGGCTTCTACCTCGAATGCTCCGGCCGGAACCTCGGCCCCGCAGAAGGAGATTCATTCAAAGCCGCTGCCCAGAGACCATCGAAACTTCGCGCACGGCGAAAAGTTCGTGGATCCCTCAGGAGCCCCGCTCGTTCAGTGGGAACGAAATGCGAACAGGGTATCGTTGTCCACCCTCCATTCCTCCTGGATCGAGACCGAGGTAGCCAACGGTGAAGCCCATGCCATCGGCTATGCTATCTACGGTAGAGACGACGCGGATGACTTTGATGCCGAAAAGACCCAGGTGCTCGCCCACGAAACCTCGCGAGCCTTCCTCCGAGCCTTCGAGCTCGCCCATATGTCTTCGCGCCGCAGCATCAACCTCATGCGGAACCTTAGCGATGTGGAGACTACTCGATCCCTCGCTTCTGCCGAGGTCTTGGCGCTGAGGCTCAAGTTGGAGGCTGTCGAGACCCTTCTCGCCCATCGCCCCATTCGGGAGGTACGCAATTTCCCGAAAGCATTTAAGTTTTCGCCTTTCTGCTCTCCCCTCTTGCTATCTCCCTTATCGCAGGATACTACTAGTGCCGCCATGCTTCGTGTACGGGTGGCCGGGCTGGAGGACGAGGTCCGGGAGTCAAAAGCCGAGATCCAGCGCCTGCGAGATGTCGCGGGCTTAAACCTCGGGGAAGGGAGTAAGAAACATCTTTACTCCGATTTTGAGTTTGAGGAGTTGCTGCAGGAGAGCGCGCAGGACGCCGCGGAGCACACGCTGCAGGTACTTCGTGATGCCGGTCACCTGAAGGAGGGTGCTGAGATGCTCTCCGCCCGTCAGGTCGTGCCAGACATCTTCATGCCAGTTCCCGTCCCCGAGGAGGAGGATCCTCTGCGGAAGGACGGGACCATCCTCGTCGACTCGGACGAAAGCTGCGGCCTTTCTGGAGGTAGCCCTAGGAACCCCTGACTGTATTTTGTGATGAACTTTTTCTTACGCCTTTAGTTTGAAATATATCGGGGGCGGAACCCCCCCCCCCCCCTTTTTCTCTTTTTAATTAACGTTGGAGCTCTTTTGTGAATGCTTTCTTATTACATTTTCGCACCTCGCTAGGCTCTTTAGGACGTTGCGTTATTTGCACGATTGCTGCCGCCGCTCAATGATTCACTGGGGGAACTCACCCTATTTCCACGATGCAGATTGTTTGCGGGACGTTTCGCCCTCCCTTCACCGGGTCACTCGTCAGAGACGGTCATTTTGCGTGAGTAGACATCACGCGAGAGGCAGACCATTCACCCACGAGTGCCCTTGGGTCCGAGTACCATTCGCCGGTCTTATGTCCAGACTTGTCTCCGCTTACTTTTTGCCTTTAACTTCCCTTTCTTACTCAATCAATCTTGGGAATTTTTAGAAATTGCCACCGGGTGAGCCTTCGGACCTGCCAGCTAGGTGGGAGCCTGGGTAGTGGGTATGCTCGGGGCCAACCTTTGGAACTTTGGGATCCTGCCACCGAGTGAGCCTTCGGACCTCTAGGTGAGAGCCTGGACAGCGGGTCTGCTCGGGGCCAACCTTTGGAACTTTGGGAACCTGCCACCGAGTGAGCCTTCGGACCTGCCAGCTAGGTGAGAGCCTGGACAGCAGGTCTGCTCGGGGCCAACCTTTAAAACTTTGGGATCCTGCCACCGAGTGAGCCTTCGGACCTGCCAGCTAGGTGAGAGCCTGGACAGCGGGTCTGCTCGGCGCCGTCCGTTGGAACTTTGGGAACATGCCACCGAGTGAGCCTTCGGACCTGCCAGCTAGGTGAGAGCCTGGACAGCGGGTCTGCTCGGGGCCAACCTTTGGGACTTTGGGAATCTGCCACCGAGTGAGCCTTCGGACCTGCCAGCTAGGTGAGAGCCTGGACAGCGGGTCTGCTCGGGGCCAACCTTTAGAACTTTGGGATCCTGCCACCGAGTGAGCCTTCGGACCTGCCAGCTAGGTGAGAGCCTGGACAGCGGGTCTGCTCGGGGCCATCCTTTGGAACTTTGGGATCCTGCCACCGAGTGAGCCTTCGGACCTGCCAGCTAGGTGAGAGCCTAGACAGTGGGTCTGCTCGGGGTCGTCCGTTGGAACTTTGGGAACCTGCCACCGAGTGAGCCTTCGGACCTGCCAGCTAGGTGAGAGCCTGGACATCGGGTCTGCTCGGGGCCAACCTTTAGAACTTTGGGATCCTGCCACCGAGTGAGCCTTCGGACCTGTCAGCTAGGTGAGAGCATGGACAGCGGGTTTGCTCGGGGCCAACCTTTAGAACTTTGGGATCCTGCCACCGAGTGAGCCTTCGGACCTGCCAGCTAGGTGAGAGCCTGGACAGCGGGTCTGCTCGGGGCCGTCCATTGGAACTTTGGGAACCTGCCACCGAGTGAGCCTTCGGACCTGCCAGCTAGGTGAGAGCCTGGACAGCGGGTCTGTTCGGGGCCGTCCGTTGGAACTTTGGGAACCTGCCACCGAGTGAGCCTTCAGACCTGCCAGCTAGGTGAGAGCCTGGACAGGGGGTCTGCTCGGCGCCAACCTTTAGAACTTTGGGATCCTGCCACCGAGTGAGCCTTCGGACCTGCCAGCTAGGTGAGAGCCTGGACAGCGGGTCTGCTCGGGGCCATCCTTTGGAACTTTGGGATCTTGCCACCGAGTGAGCCTTTGGACCTGCCAGCTAGGTGAGAGCCTGGACAGCGGGTCTGCTCGGGGCCGTCCGTTGGAACTTTGGGAACCTGCCACCGAGTGAGCCTTCGGACCTACCTGCTAGGTGAGAGCCATAACAGCGGGTCTGCTCCGGGCCAACCTTTAGAACTTTGGGATCCTGCCACCGAGTGAGCCTTCAGACCTGCCAGCTAGGTGAGAGCCTGGACAGCGGGTCTGCTCGGGGCCGTCCGTTGGAACTTTGGGAACCTGCCACCCAGTGAGCCTTCGGACCTGCCAGCTAGGTGAGAGCCTGGACAGCGGGTCTGCTCGGGCCCAACCTTTAGAACTTTGGGATCCTGCCACCGAGTGAGCCTTCGGACCTGCCAGCTAGGTGAGAGCCTGGACAGCGGGTCTGCTCGGGGCCATCCTTTGGAACTTTCCATCTTCCCCCTGCAGGTCAGTCTTATCACACACATATATAAAAGTCAAGCAGTAAAGCGATATATTATTATTATATGGACTTAGGGATAGAAACATTTTAAATCATCACCGCACTACGTGTGATTGAGGTATTCGCCCTCCACATTTTGGAGGCGGTACCCCCCTGATTTCAAGACTTCTTCTATGACATAGGGACCCTCCCAATTTGGGTTGAGCTTGCCTACCGCGGCAGATCTTCCGGCCGCATCGACCTTCTTCAACACCAGGCCCCCCTTTTCGAACTGTTAGATCCTGACATGCTTGTCGAAGTACTTGGTCATCCGTCGTTTGACTTCTTCTTGTCGAATGGTGGCGAGATCTCGGACCTCCTCGATCAGATCTAAGGAGAGCCGCAACTCCTCTTCGTTTCCTGTCCTCCACTCTTCATCACCTTCCAAGGCTGCCCCTACCCGCGCCGTCTTGACTTCAAACTCCACGGGGATTATGGCCTCGCAACCATGAGAGAGCTTGAAGGGGGTCTCACCGGTGGCGGTGTTGGGAGTAGTCCTTAGAGCCCACAGGACCGACGGGAGCTGCTCCACCCAATTCCCCTTCAAGTTTGCCACCTTTTTCTTGAGCAGGTTCACTATAATCTTGTTTGCTGCCTCCACCTGTCCGTTGCTCCTGGGATGGTGGACGGATGCGAACCTGAGGTCTATCCCCAGCTTGCTGCAGAAGCTTATGAACTCCTCGCTAGCGAACCGCGGACCGTTGTCTGTGACTATGGCTTGAGGTAGCCCATGCCGACAGACAATCTCTCCTCATACGAAGTTGCGGACTACCTGGGAGGTGACCTTTGCCAGAGCCTTGACCTCCAACCACTTCGAAAAGTAGTCGATCATAACCAAGAGAAACCTTCTTTGCCCAGTGGCCTGAGGAAAAGGTCCTACCAGATCCATACCCCATATGGCGAAGGGCCAGGGCGCGGTGATGCTCCTTAGCCTCTGAGCCGACAAAAGTTGAAGTGGGGCGAACAACTGGCATTTCCGGCATTGCTTGGCGAATGCCGCCGCATCCCTGCTCAGGGTCGGCCAGAAGTATCCTTGCCTCATTATCCTTGCTTCCAACGTCCTACTCCCTGAATGACTGCCACATTCGCCAGAATGAACCTCCTTTAGGACCCTTAGAGCTTCTTCCTCTGAGACGCATCGTGCCAGGAATCCCGAGAGGGTCTTCCGATACAAGTCCCCCTCATGGAGTACGTAGTAGGCAGACTTGTACCGAAAGCGCCTTTGATCAGGAACCTCTTCCGGAAATTTTCCTGTTGATAGGAAGGTCACGAATGGATCCTTCCACGAGGGTCGTTGTTCTATTTCCATGAGCTCCCCTTCCTCTATCGAAGGGCGGAACAGGTCTGTCAAGGTTCCCCCGATCCGGGGACCAGACTTGGCCAGTCGATCGGCCGAGACACTCTCCTCCCTTGGGACGTGCCTGATGGAGAAAGTTTTGAAAGCTCCGATGAGACCCCTCACTTTGGCAAGATACCGTACGAGTGTGGGCTCTCTTGCCTCGAATTCTCCCTTTATCTGCGAGGCTATTACCATTGCGTCGGTGAGAACCTCTACATCATGAACTCCTAGCTCCTGGGCCAGACATAGGCCGACAATCACCGCTTCGTATTCCGCCTGGTTGTTGGTTACGGGAAAATGTATCACCAGTGCTTGCTCAATCTTTACCCCGTGAGGACTTTCCAACACCACCCCTCCTCCTAAAGAATTCTTGCCCGAGGCTCCATCGACCAGCAGCTTCCAGGGGATGTGGCGTAAGACTTGCTCCTCCTCCGTCTCGACCACGAAGTCTGCCATGAAATCTACAACTGCTTGGGCCTTCATTGACAACCGTGGGAGGAAGGTGAGGTTGAACTCACTTAACTCTATCGACCACTTCGCGAGTCTCCCTGAATGCTCTACCCCCTCGAAGAATTTTCGAAGGGGGTGATCGGTCACTACTTGGATGGAGTGGGCTTGGAAGTATGGCCTGAGTTTCCTTGCCGAGATGACCAGCGCGAAGGCTAGCTTCTCCAAAATCGGATATCGGAGCTCTGCCTTCTTCAAGACCCTGCTCACGTAGTAGATAAGCAGTTGCTTCTTACCCTCTTCCCGGGCCAGGACGGAGCTTACGGCTTCAGCCCCGACTCCGAGGTATAAGGCTAGTTCCTCCCCCTCCTTAGGTCCTTGGAGCAGAGGAGCCTAGGTGAGTTGGCCCTTCAGGGCCTGAAAAGCCTCCTCGCATTCCTCCGTCCATTCGAATTTATGATTGCCTCGTAACACCTTAAAAAACGGGGAGCACTTCTCCCCTGCCCGGGAGAGGAACCTACTTAACCCTGCGAGCTTTCCAGTTAGCCGTTGGACTTCCTTAGCGTTTCGCGGCGATCCCAACTTCATTATGGCCTTTACCTTGTCTGGGTTAGGTTCTACCCCCGAGGGGGTGAGAAGGTGGCCCAGGAACTTCCCCTTGCTGGCCCCGAAGACGCACTTCAGGGGGTTGAGCCGCATCTTGTACTTGCGCAAAGTAGTGAACGTCTCCTCAAGGTCCTGGAGGTGGGAACTCACGCTCTTGCTCTTCACCATTAGGTCATCTACGTAAACCTCCAAGTTTCTTCATCTTTGCTCCCGAAAGACCCGGTCCATCATCCTTTGATAGGTTGCCCCGACATTCTTCAGCCCGAAGGGCATCATTTTGTAGCAGTAGCACCCCTCCTGGTGTTGAAACCAGCAACTGGTCTCTTGAGTTCGGACCCACTGGGGGTGTAGCCGATGCTTATTTCTCCCTCACTAGACTCTCTTGACGGTGGATGCTGGAAACGGAATAGACCCAAGGCTGAAGCGAGGAGGTCCCGCCACACACCCGGAAGATCTTAGAGAGCTTCCCCTCCCAAACCAAAGCTCAACCGGGCACCTTGGAGGGCACTGGCTGCCAACCAAAACTAGCCTAGAGGAGAGGATTCTCTAAAATCGGATCTCCTCCAAGGTGCCCTTAAGGGTCTATTTATAGATTTTCCTAGGTTGGTCTGCAAATAACATGAATCCGCCTTTTAATTTTACTAACAACACCCCAAATTGGTCTGCTAACAGCCTAACTCCGCTGTTCCGAAGGGCTATTTGCAGCCCACCAGGGGTATTATGGTCATTTTCCCCTCACAGCCCTTTGGGTGAGTGGTCCGTGAGGGCACCATTCGCTGGGCACCCGCCTGGCTGGGCGAATGCCCACGCTTCTGGGCGAGTGGTCCGTGAGGGCACCACTCGCCTAGCGCCTTCTCTCCTACGGCCTACCCCCACCAACACGGGGGCATTTTTACCTTCCTTGGCCTGGGCAAGTGACCTGGCGAATGATCTGGACGACCCAGGTTTCGCCAATTGGCCGGGGGGGGGCCCACTCGGCGAATACGGGTTGTACACAATCCCCGCTCTTTACGAGCGGTTCCTACGGTCGTAAAGAACAGTCCAACCCTGTATTCGGTGAGTGCTTGCTGACTGGATCCATAAGATTCTGTGGGTCCCACCGCCACCTTATATATATACCCTCATGTCAGGTTTCTCTGGACCACTCTCTCGTCTCGGCTCGGAGCTTCTCCACTTCCTAATGTCTTTCCACAAACCTTCTGCGAAACCCCTCTCGCGAGAGATGATCGACCGCCTGGCTGCGGCTCAAGCTACAACGGCCCCCAGGGCATCCAAATTTGCTCCCTGGCTGATGTCTAAACGGGATCCGAGCGCCCCCCATGTCTCGCGTCGAGCCAAGACGATTCGGCTGAATCGTCAGAGAGGCGAGACTGCCTCGGAGTCTCCGGCGGATACTCCACCGGCGAACACGCTGGCGGATGCCCTTCCGGACCCCGCGGTGCTGGTATGAGGATTCTTCCTGTCTCCATTTAGTTCCTGTCCCTTACCCTGCGCTTATTCCGACCATTCGCAGGGGGCTTTGGTACCTGAGGACGGCCATGGGGCCATTTTGAGCAGTGCGGTGGTGCCACCTCCCGCGGACGAGGTACCTCCTCCCGATCTGGATCTTGCTCCTCCGCCTCCTCCTGGGGAGACTGTACCCCAACCCCGTGAGTTGTGAACCTTCTCGCTTTTTCCTTTTATGTTGTTGGCTACTAATCATTACCTTTTCGCAGCCCTCAACCCTGACGTCCCGCTGCGGGACTCCATTCCTCCCAGTCCCCCTGCTCAGGTGAACCCCGCTGTCACCGCGAATGAACAGAGGGTCTCCCCTGAGCGAGAGCTGGATCAGCCTCTCCGTGCTGATGACCTTGCGGATGCTCCGGCTCCTTCTTCACAGCCTTACCGTCCAGGAAAGGGAAAGGTCTTACCTCCCGCCTGGCTGTTTGGGACGCACCCCCATTCGGCTCGTCCTTCGGGCACCCGGACCCCACCCCAGGTCAGTTCACTCACCCGCCTCTATTGTACTCGCATACTTTATCACCACTAACCTAGTTGTGATTCCGCAGGCTATCGAGAAGCCTCCCCCTTCGACTCCTACTACGAGGGGGGAGAGGGAATGCTCTCGCCTCTCCCTTCCCCTGGGGATCTTGCTGACTTCCTGGGTGATTCCTCGGATCACGCGACCCTGAAGGATCGGATCTCGGAGGTCCTGGGGAAGCTCATCCACATCCAGCGAAACGTGGCCAGCCAGGTGGACGACGTGCGGCTGAGAGTCGCGCGTGAGTTGAAGGACCTTCGACGAAGTCACTCGCATCTTCTCGCGGAGGTGGAGCGGCTAGTGTGTGAGGGAGGGGAGTTGTCTCCCGGAACACACGCCGCGCGAGCCCGGGACCAACTCCAACTGGCTTCCCATGAGATCACCAATATACTCGCTTATTACCGCCCGCGAATGCCCATGGAAGCTGGGTCGCGAAAGCGAGGTCGGTGGATCTGGGAGGAGATCTGACCTACCCAACGTCCACCCCTCTTATTGTTTTCTTTTCTTACTTTATGCTGCGGATGCTGAACGTTATTTTTCTGTAATAATTTCTCTATGCTTTGCGAATGCTTCTTTATTCGTTTTTCGTATCTCATAGCTTTGCTTGGGTATTGTCGAGTGATAACTTATAGCCGGATGCCCTTCCAACCTCGTTGCGTAGCCGCGGAATGAATAGACATAGGGCATTTGCCATTAATGGGCGAGAGGGACCGGCTCGGGCTTCGAGGTGTCGGGAGGGCGCGATGGCTATCCGCACACCCGAGGTCTCGAAAGTCCAAACGTCGTTTAGTCCCTCTATAAATAGGTCTTTCAACCACCGTATTAAATACCTAACCATCCGCTCTCTTTCCTTGCGCTAGCACTCGCGCTTCTTCCTTATCTGTTGCTCCTCTTTCCTTCTTTACTCGCAAAAATGGGTGGCGATGCGGAAGGCAGGGCCAAGTGCGCCAGCGCATTCGCCAACCACGTCTTTGATTCCTGCGACCTCTCTGAGGAGGCCTACCTGACTGCCGTCGCCGACTACGTCCCGCCGGGTTTCGAGGCGCGAAAGCCCAGGCCGGATGAGCGCCTGAATTCCATCTCGCCTTGTGCTCTCGCGATCCCGCTAGAGCATTTCGAGGTGGGGTTTCGCCTCCCGATCTGGCCGGATTTCCGCCAGACCTTCAGGTACTACGGGGTCATGCCTGGCCAGCTCAACCCCAACTCCATCGCTATGTTGGTTGGGTACGCGAGCTACCTGCGAGAGGAGGGAATCGAGTTCTCGCTGCCCGTCTTCCGCAAGCTCTATACCTTCCGTTGCACTCATGGTATCTCGTTCTTCTCGGGACTGAGCCCCCTAAAGCACTACGGGCTCCCGAACAAGAACAATGACTGGGTTCGCCGCTTTATTTTTGTAAGCGGGAACCTGGGGAACACTCTTCTCGCGCCGGTGCAGGAGGAGGAGTCAACCTTCCGCCCCCCGACCCTAGGGGGGCACGAGGCCAAACTTCACCAATACATCCTGGAGCACGGGATGGATCTCGTCCATCTCCGGCGAAACGTCAACTCGCTTCCACCCATTCCGCAGGGCGAGGGTAAGTGTTCGAGACTTCATTCGCTTTCGCTTTGTGATTTTTACATCATTCGCTAGAACCATTGGCTATATTATGCATGTGTGCGCCACTTCCCCCTTCATCCGCCGCGTCCCTCCGGATCTACCCTCTCTCTCACACAGGCCGCCGCGGATGCCTATCGGGAGGAACCTTCTTCCTTCAAGCCTGGCGGAAAGAAGCGCAAGCCAGCGGTGCTGACCTCTTTCTCTTCCAAGAAGCCAAACCCCCCCCCCCCTCCGCCAAGGGGAAGGGGGTCCTGGACGAGACCCTCGGGGCGGATGCTCAGATCCAAGCCCTGGGGACGAGTGCGCCAGGAGAGACCACCCCTCGCGCGGGACTGTCGTTGCCGCCGCCCCGACTTCCCAGGGACCATCGCAACTTCCCCAGCGGCGAGAAGTTTAGGGACCCCTCGGGGGCTCCCCTGGTGAAGTGGGACAAGAATGCTAACCGGGTCTCGCTCTCCACCCTCCATCCATCGTGGATAGAGAGCGATCTCGCCAGCGGTGAGGCTTACGCCATCGCGTATGCCCTCTACGGCCGAGAAGACGCCGAAGTCTATGATGCCGAGACGACCCAGGTTCTCGCTCATGAGAGTGTCAGGGCCATGCTGCGAGCGCTCGAGCTCGCGCACATGTCTTCGCGCCGGAGCATCAAACTGGCGCGGGACTTGGCGGCGGTTGAGGAGTCCCGGTCCGTTGCTTCTACTGAGGCGATGGAGCTTAGGACTAAGCTGGCGGCTGCGGAGACTCTTCTCGCCAACCGCCCTGTCGCAGAGGTATGTTTTCTCCTTTCCCGCAAGTGACTTGTTGTCGATTGACAACTTTATTCTTACTACCCTTGTTATTATTTTCAGGATACCACGGTTGCCGAGATGCTCCGCGCTCGGGTGGCCGGCCTTGAGGATGAAATCCGCCTGGCCAAAGCCGAAGTCCAGCGATTGCGAGAGGCTGGTGCGTCAGCACTCGACCCGGGGAGCGGGGGCCATTTTTATCCCCATCACGAGTTGGAGCAGCTGATGCAAGAGAACGCGCAGAATGCTGTCAAGCATGCGCTGCAGGTGCTGCGACGAGCGGGATACCTGAAGGCGGAAGCCAAACGCCTTTCCGCTCGCCAAGTCGTCCCCGAGCTTTACATTCCAATCCCCTTTCCTGAGGACGACCACGTCGAGCCGCGAGAAGACGCCCTCATCCCAGATTCTGGCGAGAGCGACGGATCTTCAAGCGAGAAATCTGCTGGTCCTTGAGAAGGGCCTCTTGTATTTTCTCTTTTTGCATTTATCATTTTGACTGTAATCTTGAACGGGCGAGTGCCTTTAAAAGATGTATATATTGACTACAATTTGTGTTATTCTAAGCTTTCCTCTCATTCGTCGCTATACCTCGTTAGGCTCATTAGGACGTTAGGCCGTGATGCGACTGTCTTAGCCACCCCGCGAATGCTCAAAGACGACTTAGGTCGGTCGTTCCCCTTCGATCTCTTGCTACCAAGTGAACCTTACCATTCGCGTGTCACGGGGTTTCGCTTAGGTAGTCAAGAGAGTGGGGTGTGATCCTCTCTCCGGCGCGTGGTCTATGCGAATGCTCTTGAGATCATCTCTTGAGAACTTAGAGCCCGCCACTGGGTGAGCCTTCGGACCTGCCAGCTAGATGGGAGCCTGGACAGCGGGTCTGCTCGGGGCCAACCTCTGGAACATAGAACCTGCCACCGAGTGAGCCTTCGGACCTGCCAGCTAGATGAGAGCCTGGACAGCGGGTCTGCTCGGGGCCAACCTCTTGAACATAGAACCTGCCACCGAGTGAGCCTTCGGACCTGCCAGCTAGATGAGAGCCTAGACAACGGGTCTGCTCGGGGCCAACCTCTTGAACATAGAACCTGCCACTGAGTGAGCCTTCAGACCTGCCAGCTAGATGAGAGCCTGGACAGCGGGTCTGCTCGGGGCCAACCTCTGGAACATAGATGTACAACCCTCATTCTCCGAGGTAGGACCCACTCAAGGCCACGTAGGCAGAGGTCAAAGTCAAAGAGGCAAGACAAATCAGCCAGCAGGAGCGAAAGAAGGTTGGCGAGTATTGGCTAAATACTCGCCAGAAGGGCGACTATGGGTAAAGATACGTGCCGAGTATCCCGTATGTCGCCCCAAAGTGTCCGGCAACCACAGAAGACCTGAGCGAGCAGCAGCAGATACTCGCCAGATGGGCGACTATGGTCGAAGATGCTCGCCGAGTATCCCATATGTCGCCAGGTCAGGGCTGGGCTATAAAAACCCCCCCTACCCCTTGGTTGCCTATAAATAGGACCCCAGGGGTACTTGGATTGGCACCTGCGCTTGAGCTTCTGGAACCCCATTTCCGAATTCTTGAGCCCGCCACCCCTGCTTGCTAGCCAAGCCGGTGCCTTCCTCGTACCTTGCTCGGCCATTCTTTGGTCTTGGAGGGGAAGTCTCTTCGGAGCTTCTGGGTACGTGGTGGGACCTCCCTGCCGCAGCACCTGGGGTCCTGTTTGTTGCTCTTCTAGCTTCTTCGTCGTTGCCAGCCAAGCCATCTCGTCGGGCTGCTGGGCGAGTAGCCTCCGGCTGCATCGGTCCGAATCTTGAGGTCAGGATTTTCCTGGCGTCAACACTTTGGTGCGGTGAGCGTGGACCGTAGTCGTTGGAAGAAAGTTCGGCAAGAAGGCGAGATGGTCGTAGGTGGCGACCATGAGGAGGAGGTCGGCAACTCGACGGGAGCTGGCAGGTTCGTGACGCTGGAGGTTTTCGAAGCCTTCGCGCGGCGCATGGAGGGAGCCATGCGAGCAGCGCTTCAGCCGCGCGCCGAGGTCACTGCGACCTCGCCGCATCGCCCAGTTCCGTCCGAGGGAGGGAGTCCCCCTCGGCGAGCAGGAAAGGAGCACATGGAAGATGAAACCGAGCGACCAAGGAGGTCGCAATTCTACCAGCCAACCTCGCAAGGTATTCGCTTCCGCGAGCCGTGCGAGCAGGGGAGATACCAGGATCCTCGCCCATATGGCGAGTATGGAGGTGATACTCGCCAGGTTGAGGATCGTCGCCGGGCAGGAGGGAGGAGCCCCTTCTGCGAGGAGATTCTCGCCGCGCCAGTGCCAGAGGGGTTCAGGGACCCTGCCTTGAACTACTATTCAGGGAAGGAGGACCCCGTCAGGCACATCCAATGGTTCGAGGATATAGTCTCTATCCGAACCATGTCAGACGCCTTCAAGTGCAGGTTGTTTGCCATTACCTTCCGCGCAAAGGCCTGGGACTGGTTCCATCAGTTGCCCGCAGGCTCAATCTACTGCTTCGAAGACCTGTGTCGTGGGCTGACGACCCGGTTCGACACGGCACGGAAGCTAAAGAAGGAGGCCACGGCCCTGTTCTACCTCGTGCAAGGGCCGGATGAGGCCTTGGTCCCTTACATCGAGCGTTTCCAGGAGGAGGTTCTGCAAATCCAGGAGGTAGATAGCAACATCCTGTTGCTGGCCCTGACATTCGGCATCAGTCAAGGCCTCTTCAAGTTGGAACTCAGTGAGAATCCTCCCTACTCCTACGACAACCTCATTCAGAGGGCCAATAAATTTGTCCGGGGAGAAGCCTCCAATCCTGACTTCTTGGCAAGGTTGGCACGGGTGACCAGAGGCGACCGTGGAGAGAGGGATGGGATCCCTGAGAAAAGGAAGAGAGAGGAGCCCCGAAGGGAGGGAAGGAAGTGGCCAGAGCGACAAGAGGAGAAAAAGGAGGAGCTCAGGAGGAAGGAAACCGGGAGGATCGTGGAGAGAAGGCCCGTCGAGTCCCCTGAGCGTCAGGAGGAGGGAAGACGCTACCAGGTCCCCGTCAACCGGCCACCTTGGAGGCCGGCTGGACGGCACCAGCGTCAAGACCAAAGAGGGAGATCCCCAGAAAGAAGGCCCTTTCGCCAACCAGAGAGGCGTCAGGAGAGGAGGAGAGATGAAGCAATGGCGGTAGCCGGGCGAGGCCGCCGTCAAGGAAGGAAGAAGCCGAAGCCTAGGAGGCGTCAAGCAGAAGAGGTTCCTCTCTACTGCGACTTCCACCAGGTGGGGGGACATGCCATGGCTGCCTGCCCAGACTTTTGGGAAGCCCGGAGGAGGTTGGCAGCAGGAGAGGCTGGAGGAGAGCAGAGGAGGATAGAGGCCCCTGCCGAGCCACAGGCAGGGCAGGCCGCAGTCGTTCGCAGGAGGAACGAGGATCGGGTCGACCAGGGAGGCCGGGGAGACCTGGGCCAGGGAGGCCGAGTTGGAGTAATCCATGGGGGAGCAGGGCTGGAGGCTTCCCGCAAGGGGAGCCTTCATCAGATCTACCGCAGGAGTGTCGCCTCGACCTCGCAAGCACCACCCCCGATGGAGGAGATTACTTTTTCCGAGGAGGACATGCTAGGGAACGAGAATCCCTTCCATGATGCCCTCGTGATTCAGGCCGCAATGGAGGACTTCACCGTTGATCGAATTCTGATCGACAACGGTAGCTCTGTAAACGTCATCTTTAAGGGGACGTTTGACGGACTGGGAGTCGAAGCTGCCAGAGTTCGAGCATCTGATGGTCCCCTCTTCGGCTTCTCCGGAGAGAAGAAGGAAGTGGAAGGAGGAGCAGATCTCCTGGTAACCCTCGGTGGCACCTCCATCAACTGTCGATTCATCATCGTCGACGCCCCGAGCTGCTACAGAGCCATCTTTGGGAGGCCGATTCTCAACACCTTCAAGGCCGTCCCATCCTCCTACCATCAGTGCTTGAAGTACTGTAAAGGAGACGTCCAGGTGAGGATCAGGAGCGATCCAAGAGCCGCCAGGGAATGCTATCTTACCGCCGTCAGTACCATCAGCTGGATGGCTGACGCGGAGGAGTTCGGGAGAGTGTTGGAGAGCCCGGCCAGGCTGGAGGTGGCAGAGGAAGTGGAAGAAATCGAGGTACTCTCCGCAGCAGGAGTGCCTGGGTTGCTGAAAATTGGCGGGTCGCTGAAGACCGAGGAGAAGATCGAGATGGCGGCGTGTCTGCAAAAGAACGTCGACATCTTCGCTTGGAGTGCCGCCGAGATGCCAGGAGTCGACCCTAAGGTTGCGTGTCATCGCCTCAACCTGGATCCCTCTGTCCAGCCCGTCCGCCAAAAGAAGAGAAGAACCGCCACCATCCTCGCCAAGCCAATTAGGGAGGAGGTTAAAAAACTGCTAGATGCAGGTTTTGTGTCGGAGATCCAGTACCCAGGCTGGGTCTCTAATGTTGTAATGGTGACAAAGGCGGGGGGAGGCTGGAGAATGTGTGTGGATTTTTCCTTAATGAATAAAAGCTGCCCGAAGGATTGTTATCCCTTGCCTCGAATCGACGCGCTGGTTGATTCAGCCGTCGGTTTTTCTGTGATGAGTTTCCTTGATGCGTTTTCAGGATATCACCAGATCCGGATGCATCCCCCTGATTGCCGCGATGTCTCCTTCATCACCGACGACGGCTGCTACAGCTACAGGATGATGCCCTTCGGTTTGAAGAATGCGGGAGCCACCTACCAGCGGATGATGGACCACATCTTCAAGGGGCAAAAGGGGAGGAACCTGGAAGTGTACGTGGACGACCTCTTGATCAAAAGCAAGAACGTCCAGGAACACATAACCGATCTGGTGGAGACCTTTGAAACGTTGAGGAGGTTCAAGATGAGGCTCAATCCGACGAAGTGCGTCTTCGGAACAGGAAAGGGAAAGTTCCTGGGACATCTCCTAACCCCGATGGGAGTAGAGCCTAACCCCGACAAGGTTAAGGCGATCCTAGAAATGCCGTCCCCGAAGACGATGAAGGAAGTCCAAAGGTTGACAGGAAGGCTGGCGGGACTTAGCCGCTTCCTCTCAAAAGCCGGAGAGAAGTGCTCTCCGTTCTTCAAGACGCTCCGCAAAACAGAAAGCTTCGAATGGACCGAGGGATGCGAGATAGCATTCGGAAGGTTGAAGGAGCAATTGACTCAGACACCTCTCCTTCAGAGCCCGAAGGAAGGCGAAGACCTGCTCATCTACCTGGGAGTGGGAGCAGAGGCAGTTAGCTCCATCTTGGTCCGAGAAGAGGGAAGGAAGCAGCTACCCATCTACTATGTCAGCCGGGTGCTGAAGAAGGCGGAACTAAAGTATCCAATCCTGGAGAAGCTTGCCTTCGCCTTGGTGGTGTCGGCGCGGAAGCTCCGGCCTTATTTTCAGGCTCACTCCATCCGAGTGATAACTGATCACCCTCTCCGCAATATCCTGGAGGGAGTGGAGCATTCGGGGAGGTTGGCGAAATGGTCGGTAGAACTCAGCGAGTTCGACATTTCCTTCTCCCCCCGAGTGGCGATCAAGGCTCAGGCAGTAGCAGACTTCCTGGCTGACTTCTCGGTGGAAGCGGAACCCGGAGAAGAGGTGCTCAACCCAATCCCTTGGAAGATGTTTGTTGATGGAGCTTCGGGCAAAAGTTCTGTGGGGGTGGGCATCGTGCTCGTCAGCCCACAGGGAACAAGGATCGAGCAAGCCGTCGAGATCCTCTTCCCCGTCACAAACAACCAGGCAGAGTACGAGGCCATAGTGGCAGGCTTGCGCCTTGCCAAGGAGCTGGGGATCCGTGATGTCCGGGCTTTCACGGACTCAATGGTGGTCGCGTCGCAAATCCGAGGAGAGTTCGAGGTGCGTGACACCACCCTGCAGAGGTACTTGGTAAAAGTGAAAGGACTGATTGGAGGCTTCCAGTCCTTCTTCGTCGAGCATGTGCCAAGAGAGGAGAACTCGGCAGCAGATCGCCTCGCCAAGTATGGTCCGAGGGCCGGAGGAACTATCACCGAATTATTCCACCCGTCCATTGAGGAGGGAGAGATGATGGAGATCGAGCAACGCCCCTCGTGGATGGATTCCTTTGTGGCATTCCTGGCCAGCGGTCAGCTCCCAGCAGACGAAAGGGATCAAAGAAGGTTTCGGTACAAGGCGGCATACTACCTCCTGCAAGATGGAGAGCTGTACCGTAAAACCATCTCGGGTCCCCTGGCCAGATGCGTTTCTGAAGACGAAGTACCCCGAGTATTGGAAGAGATCCACTCGGGAGAGTGTGGAAGTCATTCTGGGACTCGCACTTTGGAGCAGAGGGTCTTGAGGCATGGTTACTTCTGGCCTACTATCCGAAAGGATGCTGAGGTCTTCTCAAAAAAGTGCCAAAAGTGCCAGCTCTTCGCCCCCCTTCAGTTGCAGCCAGCCCAGCAGCTCCGATCGATCATCTCCCCATGGCCGTTCGCCATCTGGGGGATGGACCTGATCGGCCCTTTCCCCCAAGCAAGCGGTCAGAGAAAGTTCGTTCTCGTCATGATCGACTACTTCTCCAAATGGATCGAAGCCAAAGCTTTGGCCAAGACCACCTCTCAAGTCGTGAAGAACTTCATCTGGGGAGAGATCGTCTGCAGATTCGGGATCCCTCTCGCCATCATCACCGACAACGGCCCCCAGTTTGCCAGCTTGGAGCTAGAAGATTTTTGCAGGCAGCTAGGAACTGATCTTCGATTCGCCTCCGTACACCACCCAAGGAGCAATGGCCAGGTAGAGGCCGCCAACAAGCTGATCATCAACCTACTGAAGAAGAAGGTGGAGAACCTAAGAGGTAACTGGGCAGACCAGCTCCCCTCGGTCCTGTGGGCTTTGAGGACCACTCCTAGCTCAGCCACAGGGGAAACGCCGTTCAAACTCTCTCACGGGTCGGAAGCTCTCATCCCAGTAGAGTTCGAAGTCAGAAGCCCAAGGGTGGTAGCCGCGGAAGACGGAACCGAAGAATGGCGACTAGAGAACGAAGAGTATTTTTTTCTTTCATTTCTTTATTATTGAAATTTCTTCTATTTCTTAGTTATTAGTTATATATTTTAGATTCTATTTAGATCTAGATAAATTAGATCCCCATCAGTGGACGCTTCCTAAAGGCGTGACTCCCGGAACTATCCGAAAAGAAAAAAGGAAAAAAAGTCAAAGTGTTTATGGCGACTAACTCAGAAGTGAATTATGTGGAAGGAACCAGCCCTTGACTTTCTAACTAATTCACCGCAACATGTGGGCTGGAGTTCGCTCTTTGCAATTGAATTCAGAAGCTATCTCTCGACTACATCGAGGAACTCCGAGATTTAGCTTCAGTCAGGCAAGAGGAAATCAAGCGCCGAATGGCGAAACATTTTGACAAAAATGTCCGCCTCAAGAACTTCCAAGCAGGTGACCTAGTCCTGAAGAAGGTGGACGCAGCAGGAAGGTCCGCCGCCGTCGGGAAGCTCAATCCGAATTGGGAAGGACCTTTCATCATCCGGGAGGCGCTCCTGACAGGAGGGTACCATTTGCAAAACCAGGAAGGCGAACTGCTTGGGAGCACCTGGAACGGCGATGACCTAAAAAGGTTTTATCCCTAAGGGGAGATGTATATATCCCATCCTTGTAAATTCATTCCTTTTGAATAAAATTTACGTCGCCCTGAAACATGGGACGAGGAAGCTTCCTTCGCATCAATAAAACCTCAAAATAAGGAAGTCAGGTGAAGTCAATCTCCACGCCAGGTTGGGAAACAGGCCTCCGACTTAACCCTCGTAAAAACTCAGAACGGATGATGGGACAGTGCCTCGGGTGTGCGATCCCTTAAGACCAAGCCTCTGCAATGACGGCCGAGATCAGCTCCCCCCTTGCATGTTGGCCGCGGTTCCCACCGACTGCATTTCTCGTCCGACTGTAGAGATTACCGGGAAGAAGTCTGGACGCCGACCTTCCGATTCGGCGAAGAGATGATCGATTTCACTAACTCAGGGGACCCTTGAAAAAAGGCGTCATGTACCCTCGAAAGCTGAAAAGCTCGCAGCAAAGCATTTCATTTTCTAAAGTTACTGTGTTAGATCATATGAGTTATTGTGCCTAAAGTGTGCTTAACTCCCTGCTAAACTCCCTGAGCAACAGGAAGCAGGTCCGATCCACATTCAGCATCCAAGTAGGATGGAGGCCTCGGGATGGTGTGTCCCCTTGGATCTCCCCGACTGCCACTCCCTGCTTGACGTCGTCCTACATCAACAATCACCATCGCGAGTTGGAACACGATATTCCGGCTTAACCCTCGTAAAAACTCAGAACGGATGATGGGACAGTGCCTCGGGTGTGCGATCCCTTAAGACCAAGCCTCTGCAATGACGACCGAGATCAGCTCCTCCCTTGCATGTTGGTCGCGGTTCCCACCGACTGCATTTCTCGTCCGACTGAAGAGATTGCCAGGGGAAAGCCTGGAAGCCGACGTTCCAACGATGAAAAGGACAGGACCGATTTGAACAACTAAAAGAAAGGAGATCTTCCGGCATCCAAGTAGGATGAAGGCCTCGGGAAGATGTGTCCCTCCAGGCCTCCCCAACTGCCGTTCCCTATCTCTTTTCCCTAAAAAATTCATTATTGTTAACTCTTCACCAGGTACCAGGCAAGATCTTGAGAGCACGTGTCCCTCTAAACCCTCTGAGTAGCCTCCACAGTTCAACTCCCTCGAGGGAAGCATTGCAGAAGGCGAGCATGCATGTGCGAGTACCTAGGCGAGTATACATGTGCGAGCATGGAGGAGCGAGTATACATGTGCGAGCATGGAGGAGCGAGCATATAAGTACGAGTATGGAGGTACACACAACCTCGCCGTAATCCTAAGAGCCTAGCGAGCACTCAATCTCGCTTCGAGCCTAGGAGCCTAAGCGACATTCAGAAAAAGAAGCAAGCACCAAGGAGACAGGCGAGCAAAAACTTTGTCCTTTTCATATGTAAATATTTGATGAATATTACAAAAGAATCTTCAAAGTGTTTACAAAAGGTCGTCGGGCGAGCAAAAAGGGAGCCCAGGCGACTAGGCGTCATCCTCGCCACTAATATCCACATCTGGCTCGTCGTCATCATCTTCGTCATCCTCGTCATCAACATCATCATCCTCGGCACCACTGGAAGGCGGCGACGATGCTCGCAAGGGGGAGGTGGACTCCTGGGCGAGCAACGCCGGGATAAGGTCTCCCACCGTCAATCCCATAGCCTCCGGCTTCAAGAGATCATCTGCCTTCAGCTGATTTAGGATGACCTCTCCTGTTGCTCGCGCGATCTCCCGGCGAATATGGGGCATGTCGTCGCTATGCATCCTGACCTGCTTGACGAACCGATGAGGGCCCGACCCCGCCGGCTGTTGCTCGGCAGGCCGAGTTTCTAGCTCGGCGATGCGGATTTGGGCGGCCTCCAAGGCCGAGCGAGTATCCTCCAGCTCCTTCTCGGCCTGGGACAGTCTCTTCGCCGATTCCAGCTCGGCAGCCTATAGAAGACAAAAAGAAAGAAGGTAAGCTTGACATCGTATAAAGAGGCGAGTATTCCAGAAAGCACGAAAAGTCGCAAAGACGAAGTACCTCGAACCCCTTGATCCTCTCCGCCATGGCGATCATTTTCGGCCCCTGCACCCTGATCGCCTCCTCGTACATCAGCAGCCGCTTCGCTGTTGAATGTGCGAGCTCGGCAGTTCGCAAGATTGAGCGCGAGGTTTGATGAGCAAGATGCTCGGCAGAGGCCTCCTGCAGCATCTCGGCGTCAGTACGACTATAGATCGCATGAAGCACATCGAAGGCCTCCCCCTTGTCCTCCCAGTCCTCGGACCAAACGGGGAGGTTCGAGCTCAGAGTCACCTCGTGAGCGCGATCAGACCAGGTCACCAATGGGCGACCAAAGTCGTCCTCGCCACGGGTGCCCTCGTTGAAAAAGGGATGGCTGCTCGGCTCGCCAGCCTCCGAGGGATCCGCCTTCTTGCCCAGATCCCTGTGGGCGACCTCCTTCTTCTGTCTCTTGGGCTCAGAGGCCTTAGCCTTGCCCGTTCGCTTCTTCGAGGTCCCGGCCCCACCACCGGCGACATCCAGATCGTCGCCTCCTGGCGACAAGTCGATTGGGGAGGAGCCCCCAACCTCGCGCGCCGAGGTTCTCGCACCCCCTTGGGCGACAGCGGTCGCCTTCGCCGCGAGAGGAAGAGCATCACGCGGAAGAGCCTGCACGCCTGTAAGAAGATCGAAGATTAGTCGCCAGAACGAAGCCCTAGGGCGAGTATGTCTGATGCTCGCGCGAAAGATACCTTCCCCTGGGCGAACTTCCGTGAGCTCGTCTACTCGCCTCCTCCAAAGTATCACGTCGAAGCGACGATTCCTGAAGCAGGCGAGCAGCTTCATCTGGTCCTCGGTGAGCCAGGGAACCGTGAAGACGTTCTCTGAAGGTTGAATGGGCGAGCTGGAGATGCCCGCGAAGTCGCCCTCAATGGCGACTATCCGCTCGGCCCAGCGATGGTTCTTATTGGAAGTCCCCGCCAGTGTACAGACGTGACTGCACAAGAAGATGACGCCCTCGCCGGTCGCCATGATGGTGAATATTCGCCTAAAGACCGAAAGGTCGAAGACGATGTTCTGCTCCCGAAGGTAGCACAGGAACCCCATGATCATCGCCACTCCGTTGGGATTAATCTGGGCGGGCACTATCCCATAGAACACGAGTATCTTCCGAAACTCGGGCCATATGGGAAGTCGCAGGCCGACCTCGAAGTGTTGGATTGGGAAGATCATCGCCATCTGCGAGGAGGTGTTTAGTCGCTCAGACGGGCGAGGAAGCCTGGCGACATATCCTGGAGTCGCGAACTTGGAGTTGAACTCGTCCAAGTCTTTCTGGTTCATGATCGGCTTCTTGAACGAGCTCTCATCGAAGTTCTTCGCATGGTTGGCTCGCCTGATGGCCGCCTCGTCGATCATCTTGGGAAGAAAGGGAAGGGAGCGAGTATCGTAGAAGGGCGAGGATTGGAAACCAGGAAGATGCTCGCTCAAGGAAGCTAGAGATCGCTAAAAGCGTATTTAAGACTCACCCACCCCCCCTATTTATACTAGTCGGTTAGTCTGGCTTGTCGAACACGACGCCGCGAGCACGACTAGGGGTGGCGAGTATCTAAGAAAAGTCGCCCAAAGTTCAGAGCGCGCCAACCGCCGACCTTCATCTAGCGAATACCTACATCACTGAAACATGAAGAAGCTCGCCAAAACATAGGCGACATTCAAACAGATACTCGGCTAAAGGAGATAGAAGAAAAAGCAAAACAAAAGAGGATCAATTAAAACAAAGACAAGATTGAAGGGCGAGTATTCGATTACTCGGCAAATCAACACTGCTTCAAATAAATCGTTCAAAAGATTCAAATAATGCTCGCGAGGAGCTACAAAGCTACATGGGAGATAAAGATGAAGAAGAGCAGCATCTAGGGTTGCGCCTGGATGTTCGCCTGGGGATCCTGGATCTGAGGTTGTCGCCCGACCCATCCCAAGCCACGAGCTCGCCTGAAGTGCTCAGAGGCCACAGACATCGCGTCCTCGCCTTGTCGCAGCTGGTCTTCGATCCTCGCCAACCTCCCCACCGAGCCCATGCTCGCGCGCATCCCGACTAGCTCGTCATGATGCAGCTGTTGCCGATGCTCGATCCTCGCCACCCTGCGCTCCAAGTCGCTGACAGACTGGAGGCGAGCTTCAGCACCTGACAGGCGAGTATCAAACTCCTCCAGCCGGGATACTCGCACCTCCAAGTCAGTTAGGCGGCGATGAGGGTCACTAGCCGCCAAGCGCTCAACCCGCGACTCCACCTCAGTCAAACGGCGATGAGGTTCGCAAATCGATAGCCGCTCTATCCGGGATTCCAAGTCCAAGATAGCGCGAGTAGCCTTTTCCTGGTACTCGCGGGGAGGGAGCCCAACGGCATCGATCAGAGCTCCCATCGGAGTATGCGCGCGACCTGCGAAAGAAGGCAAAAAGGTCCAGAACTTCAGCAGAATTCAGAAAACAGTGGCGACTATCCGAAGGCAGCGATCAAATACCTGGCCGAGGACTACGCGATCGTCGGCGAGGAGGGCTGCGAGATCGTCGGCGAGGAGAAGACCTTCCTCGGTGTGGGGAGGGAGAATGATAGACGCCATCTCGGCGAGTAGAGTGGTTGCCGGAATGATCCCGGTTGGAGGGCAGGTCCCCTCGACCGCGACCATCTCCTGGTCGCCCTCCACCCCTTGGAGCGAAGAAGGCCGAAGACCCTCCAGTCCCGCCCCTGCGCGAGGACTCCCCCTGGTGGGAAGAGGGAGCAGTTGTGGTAGAAGGGCGTTGATCGCCTGGAGGATTCACTGACGGCGGGAGTCCAGGAGGAGGAGGCGGCAGCGCGATCACAGGCCGCTGTGTGTTGCTCGCCGGCTCTGGTCGCGAGTTAGGTGGAGGAGGAGGCGGAGGAGGAGCGATGTTCGCCAGAGGAGCCCCATGCTCGCTCATCGGCCTCTTCTCCACAGAGGAGCTGTGGAGAATCCTTACCGCGCGACCACTCCGAGAGCCACCCTCAGGCGAGATCATCGGGGATGATCGCAGCGGTATTGCAGTCAAAGGCTCCTCCCGAGCCTCACTATTCGGCGGATCTACAGATAGTAACAAAGACGTCAGAATGTCGCCGGAAGACAGCATAGATCGAAAAAGGGCGAGCAAGGAGCTCACCTCGGGCAGGGGGAGGGCCCGGTTGGGTGTGAGTTTGGATTTCAGCCCTACTCGCCTCCGGGGCGACCTCTGCCGAGAGAGGAGCAGGGGGAGGAGCAGGCGAGAGCCCTTCGAGACCCAAATCCTCCAGCAGCTGCTGACGCTGCTCACTCAGCGGATCGGCGACGTTCTCCTTAGTCGCCTCCTTTTTTTTTCTCTCTCTTCTTCTTCTTCGCCGCCCTTTTCCTCTTCTTGTTCGCGAGGCAGGCGTCTACCTCGGCGTCCAGACGAGGAGGAGGAAGGGGCACGCCGATCAGATTCGCAAGGTCGGCCTGGGCCTTTTTTGCAGCCTCAGCAAAAGCTAGCGACATTGTGAGCGAGTACAGAAAGGTAGTTCCATCAGAGACCCCCCCCTCCTTTATATAGAGTCCAGGCGTCGGACAGTCAAGATCCGAGTGTCCTCATATACTCGCCAAGGCAGAAGCTCGTCGAATAACGGTTGGATGTTTCTTTCCGAGCAACTACGTTACTCGCAAAGAGCGGGGATTGTGTACAACCCTCATTCTCCGAGGTAGGACCCACTCAAGGCCACGTAGGCAGAGGTCAAAGTCAAAGAGGCAAGACAAATCAGCCAGCAGGAGCGAAAGAAGGTTGGCGAGTATTGGCTAAATACTCGCCAGAAGGGCGACTATGGGTAAAGATACGTGCCGAGTATCCCGTATGTCGCCCCAAAGTGTCCGGCAACCACAGAAGACCTGAGCGAGCAGCAGCAGATACTCGCCAGATGGGCGACTATGGTCGAAGATCCTCGCCGAGTATCCCATATGTCGCCAGGTCAGGGCTGGGCTATAAAAACCCCCCCCTACCCCTTGGTTGCCTATAAATAGGACCCCAGGGGTACTTGGATTGGCACCTGCGCTTGAGCTTCTGGAACCCCATTTCCGAATTCTTGAGCCCGCCACCCCTGCTTGCTAGCCAAGCCGGTGCCTTCCTCGTACCTTGCTCGGCCATTCTTTGGTCTTGGAGGGGAAGTCTCTTCGGAGCTTCTGGGTACGTGGTGGGACCTCCCTGCCGCAGCACCTGGGGTCCTGTTTGTTGCTCTTCTAGCTTCTTCGTCGTTGCCAGCCAAGCCATCTCGTCGGGCTGCTGGGCGAGTAGCCTCCGGCTGCATCGGTCCGAATCTTGAGGTCAGGATTTTCCTGGCGTCAACAATAGAACCTGCCACCGAGTGAGCCTTCGGACCTGCCAGCTAGATGAGAGCCTGGACAGCGGGTCTGCTCGGGGCCAACCTCTGGAACATAGAACCTGCCACCGAGTGAGCCTTCGGACCTGCCAGCTAGATGAGAGCCTGGACAGCGGGTCTGCTCGGGGCCAACCTCTGGAACATAGAACCTGCCACTGAGTGAGCCTTCGGACCTGCCAGCTAGATGAGAGCCTGGACAGCGGGTCTGCTCGGGGCCAACCTCTGGAACATAGAACCTGCCACCGAGTGAGCCTTCGGACCTGCCAGCTAGATGAGAGCCTGGACAGCGGGTCTGCTCGGGGCCAACCTCTGGAACATAGAACCTGCCACCGAGTGAGCCTTCGGACCTGCCAGCTAGATGAGAGCCTGGACAGCGGGTCTGCTCGGGGCCAACCTCTGGAACATAGAACCTGCCACCGAGTGAGCCTTCAGACCTGCCAGCTAGATGAGAGCCTGGACAACGGGTCTGCTCGGGGCCAACCTCTTGAACATAGAACCTGCCACCGAGTGAGCCTTCGGACCTGCCAGCTAGATGAGAGCCTGGACAGCGGGTCTGCTCGGGGCCAACCTCTTGAACATAGAACCTGCCACCGAGTGAGCCTTCGGACCTGCCAGCTAGATGAGAGCCTGGACAGCGGGTCTGCTCGGGGCCAACCTCTGGAACATAGAACCTGCCACCGAGTGAGCCTTCGGACCTGCCAGCTAGATGAGAGCCTGGACAACGGGTCTGCTCGGGGCCAACCTCTTGAACATAGAACCTGCCACCGAGTGAGCCTTCGGACCTGCCAGCTAGATGAGAGCCTGGACAACCGGTCTGCTCGGGGCCAACCTATGGAACATAGAACCTGCCACCGAGTGAGCCTTTGGACCTGCCAGCTAGATGAGAGCCTGGACAGCAGGTCTGCTCGGGGCCAACCTCTGGAACATAGAACCTGCCACCGAGTGAGCCTTCGGACCTGCCAGCTAGATGAGAGCCTGGACAGCGGGTCTGCTCGGGGCCAACCCCTGGAATATAGAACCTGCCACCGAGTGAGCCTTCGGACCTGCCAGCTAGATGAGAGCCTGGACAACGGGTCTGCTCGGGGCCAACCTCTGGAACATAGAACCTGCCACCGAGTGAGCCTTCGGACCTGC
Organism: Dactylorhiza incarnata; assembly: GCA_033032865.1. Lineage (NCBI taxonomy): Eukaryota > Viridiplantae > Streptophyta > Magnoliopsida > Asparagales > Orchidaceae > Dactylorhiza > Dactylorhiza incarnata. The sequence continues at coordinate 351,524 of JAWHQI010000281.1, forward strand.
CAGCTAGATGAGAGCCTGGACAACGGGTCTGCTCGGGGCCAACCTCTGGAATATAGAACCTGCCACCGAGTGAGCCTTCGGACCTGCCAGCTAGATGAGAGCCTGGACAGCGGGTCTGCTCGGGGCCAACCTCTTGAATATAGAACCTGCCACCGAGTGAGCCTTCAGACCTGCCAGCTAGATGAGAGCCTCGACAGCGGGTCTGCTCGGGGCCAACCTCTTGAACATAGAACCTGCCACCGAGTGAGCCTTTGGACCTGCCAGCTAGATGAGAGCCTGGACAGCGGGTCTGCTCGGGGCCAACCTCTTGAACGTCCAGGGTCTCTCCTGCGAGCTGTAGCATCATTTTCATACACATAGTTTAAACAAAATGTTTTCATTCAAAAAAAAACCATCATTATCACATGGTACTAAGGATAAAAACGTTTAAGGTCGTCGCCGCTCCATGTGTGGCTGAGGGGTTGGCCCTCCACATTTTGAAGGTGATACCCCCCGGACTTTAGTGCCTCTTCCACGACATAGGGGTCTTCCCAGTTGGGGTTAAGTTTTCCCACCGCGGCGGACCTCCCAGTGGAAGGGGACTGCAAGAACTTGATTGATGTTTGTTCTGAGAGCTTGCGACGTGATGACTGGAATGCGACTAATGATGACTGGGAGGACTTCTCTTTCCTCAGCAGCTCCCCCAACTCCGATTTTAGCATGTAAGCCATGATGCTAATAGGGTTGCAGACTTCTGTGCTCATTTTGCTATGCTTGGGGATTGTCTGGTCTCGTCTTCTTGGTACTTCGTTTGAGTTTGTCTAATCTGATTTGAATGACATTATGTAATAGCCTAGTTTTGCATTTGCTTTTTTTCTTTTCGTATGCAATACTTCAAAAAAGTACTATTTTTATGAAATCTAGTTATATCAACTAAATTTTATTTGTAGCTATATTGAAGCTATCGAATTAAAAAAAATTAAGCGGATACTTAAAATAAGTGATTAATTCAAAAAATATGAGCACATTAGAATTCATTCAACTTATAAATCTTATAAAATATTTATTTATATTAATTAGTAAATAAATTATTTGTGCAAGGCCAATGCTCTGGATGCTGAATGAATGAAGCATGGTTATGTGCACATAAATCAAAATGGATTCTTGGGTCTAACCTCTTTGATGTCTTTGACTTTGATTTGACGGCATGATTCCGCATCAAACATGATGATATAGGGGGCCACTATTTTAGTGGTAATCTGTGAGCAACCACTTACTTTGTGCAGTTATTGTCAAAGGTTCGATCTTTCTCCTGACTGAGAGAAGCCACTTTGTGCATAGGGCCAAATGTTAGGTCTTTTCCAATCTTCCCCCGCCCATACTCCCCAATGATTGAGGACTATATGAGTTCAGCTGTTGTTGTTGTATTAATTAGTAAATAAATTAGAGTTTAAGACTAATTTTTAAATAATAGAAATTTAAAGGACTTATTTCATAGAAAAAATTTAAGTATTTTTTAGAAAAGTAATTAATTTTTAGAAATTTATTTCAAATAAAATAAAATTTAGAGAATGATTTCAATAAATTTATAAAATTTAGAGACTTTTCATATTTTTTTAATACAATACCAAGGGATTGGAGTATTACCGTCCTGCCCATGATAGGGCTGCAAGGCGCAATGTTTCAATATCTCTATATAAACCATCACCCGCGTTCTACGATTCTATCAAATTGAAGCCGACGCCGCCATTATGTGAAACCCTAGTTTCCATCTTCAACAGCAACAGCCGCAAAGTCCATTCCACTCCTCATTCAAATGTCCGCCGGAAGTTCATGAGCGCGCCCGTTCAAACCGATTCTATAAGATCAAAACCCCTTATGATTCGTTCGGCGCATGTTTTGACATTCTGAAATTGGTATTGGATTACAGAATACCAATTCTTTTGTTGGGCTCTTCATTGATTTTTCGGTATTGGCTTTGAAACTTAAAGCCAGCGGTTTTTTATTAAACCTAAAAAGCCAGTCCTATAAAACTTACCTCCTGATAGAATCCGCTCCCTCCCGTTGCTCCAGTCGGCCTCCATGTTCAGGTATGTCCGATTCCTCTTCCTCCTCTTCTTCTATTTTTTCTTCTTCCTCTTCTTCTTCTTCTTCCTCTTATTTCTTCTTCTTCCTCTTCTTATTTTAGATCTTTAGCTTCTCAGTTTTTCCAGATCTACTGGTACCGTTTGATCTTTTTTTTTTCAGATCTTTAGCTTCTCAATTTTTTTACTGTGATTTTTCTACTGAAGAAATTTTTTAGATCTTTTTTTACTGTGATTTGCGGCTCGATAGATTGTGGTATTTGCCTGCAGTTTTTTTTTGGGTGTTTGGTTTTGGCCGGTAGAAAAAATTAAACAAAGTTTTTTCCTTGTTTTGATGAAAGCAAGCACTCTAGTTTTGATGTCCAGTTTTTTTCCAGCAAATTTTTTCCGATGCCCAGTTTTCCGATGTCCAGTTTTTCCGATTTGTTCACACGATTTTTTAAGATCTTTGTTTCGATGAAATGAAATTGAAGCCGGCAGATTTTTTCCAATCTCCAGTTTTCCGATCTCCCGTTTTTCCGATTTGTTCACACACGGTTATTAGGAATCATTTCTTCTCCATAGCTTTTTAGTTTTTTGTTCTGCATCAAATAATCATACTGATGTGAAGTTAAAATTTTAATATACATGCCAGTTCTAAAAGCAGATCATCATTCAGGAAGTGTTTATTTCATTTCTTTCATGAACAAGATGTAGCATTTCAAAACATGTGTATTGAATTTGCTGAAGTGTAAACATTACAGATACTCCAAATGTGTTGTTATATTCATCGAAAAGGAGCTTTAGGTTTGTAATTTTGTTAATTGTGTAATCAGTGTAATAGAAGGCACTTTTTTATCATCCAATTTTGGTTTCTGATCTATGAAGGCTAAAGTGTAACTTATTTTAATTCCAATTTTGTTCACTTAATACCATCCTTAATTCGAACAACAGAATTGGTTTCTGCAAAAAACCAATTCGAGCAGATATTGGTTTTCTGATGAAAGCCAATTCCAGAAAGCCAAAAAACCTGCACGTCGAACGGACCCTTAAAGCTTCCTATTCCTAGATCGATGTTGATGATGATTGATCGTAAAGATCTAGCGGATTTCTGTGTGGCCGCAAGCCGATGATCGGATCTAATTGTTGTTACACAATCTGAAGCACATATCTCCTTCGTATCTGTCCATCGTCTTTACTGATGTTATCGGTTTAAATTTTCTTTCCAATATTTTCAAATGTGAACTGCAAACTTGAGAGACTATGATCGATTACGACTATTGACTGTTAGAATCATGCATTCAAAACAAACAATCTCTCACCTTCGTTCCTGATTTCTGTGCTAATTTTCATTAATCTTCTCCATTATGTGTTCCTCTTCAGAAGAAATGTAAGTTGAGGATGATGAAAGCTCATGATGAATGATCATAGGATCCAGCGGATTTCTGCGAGGCCTCGAGCCGATGATCGGATCAATTTGTTACACACTCTGAAGCCTCTCGATTTCTCAGCATCTTCATTTTACATCTGAATTTATGTATTTTTATTCTCCGGTACTCGCGTGATCTGAACATTTGAATTTCGATCTGAAGCGATGATGATTTTAATAGACTGGTATTGGCAGTGGCGATGTTAATCGCCGTGAGCCCCATCCATATAAAACGACTTCTTCTTCCACTGAGCCTCAGATACCAAATTCTTATCATCTGTATTATTAGATATTTTTTCCTACTTAGTTTTCTACGATTCTTGTTTAGTTTTTTTTAGATTAAGCATGAAATTGCTCATATAATATTAAGCAATAAGTTTCTCCTCGATTCACCGTAACTATATATTTAATTATAATTTTAAGCATTAAATTTCACCTCGATCCATCCCACAAACAATTTCCTTGTAAATCCCATCTCAAGTTAGAACCAATCACGCTCGTCTTTCAAGCTAGAATCAATCCCGTTGCGGAGAGCATCGAGCACGGGCGGTAGCTCGTGCGAAGATGCTCGTCTCTATATAAACAATCATCCCCGTTCTATGATTCTATCCAACTGAAGCCGACGCCGCCATTATGTGAAACCCTAGTTTCCATCTCCAGCAGCAACAACCGCAAAGTCCATTCCACTGCTCCTTCAAACGTCCGCCGGAAGTTCATGAGCGCGCCCGTTCAAATTGATTCTATAAGATCAAAACCCCTTAAAGCTTCCTATTCCTAGATCGATGTTGATGATGATTGATCGTAAAGATCTAGCGGATTTCTGTGAGGCCGCAAGCCGATGATCGCATCTAATTGTTGTTACACAATCTGAAGCACATATCTCCTTCGTATTTGTCCATCATCTTTACTGATGTTATCGGTTTAAATTTTCTTTCCAATATTTTCAAATGTGAACTGCAAACTTGACAGACTATGATCGATTACGATTATTGACTGTTAGAATCATGCATTTCGAACAAACAATCTCTCACCTCCGTTCCTAATTTATGCGCTAATTTTCCTTAATCTTCTCCATTGTGTTCCTCTTCAGAAGAAATGTAAGTTGAGGATGATGAAAGCTCATGATGAATGATCATAGGATCCAGCGGACTTCTGCGAGGCCTCGAGCCGATGATCGGATCAATTTGTTACACACTCTGAAGCCTCTCGATTTCTCAACATCTTCATTTTACATTTGAATTTATGTATTTTTATTCTCCGGTAATCGCGTGATCTGAACATTTGAATTTTGATCTGAAGCGATGATGATTTTAGTAGACTGGTATTGGCAGTGGCGATGTTAATCGCCGTGAGCCTCATCTATATAAAACGACTTCTTCTTCCACTGAGCCTCACATACCAAATTCTTATCATCTGTATTATTAGATATTTTTTCCTACTTAGTTTTCTATGATTCTTGTTTAGTTTTTTTAGATTAAGCATGAAATTGCTCATATAATATTAAGCAATAAGTTTCTCCTCGATTCACCGTAAATATATATTTAATTATAATTTTAAGCATTAAATTTCTCCTCGATCCATCCCACAAACAATTTCCTTGTAAATCCCATGTCAAGTTATAATCAATCACGCTCGTCTTTCAAGCTAGAATCAATCCCGTTGCGGAGAGCATCGAACACGGGCGGTAGCCCGTGCGAAGATGCTCGTCTCTATATAATTCCCGTTCTATGATTCTTTCCAAATGAAGCCGACGCCGCCATTATGTGAAACCCTAGTTTCCATCTCCAGCAGCAACAACCACAAAGTCCATTCCACTGCTCCTTCAAACGTCCGCCGGAAGTTCATGAGCGCGCCCGTTCAAATTGATTCTATAAGATCAAAACCCCTTAAAGCTTCCTATTCCTAGATCGATGCTGATGATGATTGATCGTAAAGATCTAGCGGATTTCTGTGAGGCCGCAAGCCGATGATCGCATCTAATTGTTGTTACACAATCTGAAGCACATATCTCCTTCGTATTTGTCCATCATCTTTACTGATGTTATCGGTTTAAATTTTCTTTCCAATATTTTCAAATGTGAACTGCAAACTTGACAGACTATGATCGATTACGATTATTGACTGTTAGAATCATGCATTTCGAACAAACAATCTCTCACCTCCGTTCCTAATTTATGCGCTAATTTTCCTTAATCTTCTCCATTGTGTTCCTCTTCAGAAGAAATGTAAGTTGAGGATGATGAAAGCTCATGATGAATGATCATAGGATCCAGCGGATTTCTGCGAGGCCTCGAGCCGATGATCGGATCAATTTGTTACACACTCTGAAGCCTCTCGATTTCTCAACATCTTCATTTTACATTTGAATTTATGTATTTTTATTCTCCGGTAATCGCGTGATCTGAACATCTGAATTTCAATCTGAAGCGATGATGATTTTAATAGACTGGTATTGGCAGTGGCGATGTTAATCGCCGTGAGCCTCATTTATATAAAACGACTTCTTCTTCCACTGAGCCTCAGATACCAAATTCTTATCATCTGTATTATTAGATATTTTTTCCTACTTAGTTTTCTATGATTCTTGTTTAGTTTTTTTAGATTAAGCATGAAATTGCTCATATAATATTAAGCAATAAGTTTCTCCTCGATTCACCGTAAATATATATTTAATTATAATTTTAAGCATTAAATTTCTCCTCGATCCATCCCACAAACAATTTCCTTGTAAATCCCATGTCAAGTTATAATCAATCACGCTTGTCTTTCAAGCTAGAATCAATCCCGTTGCGGAGAGCATCGAACACGGGCGGTAGCCCGTGCGAAGATGCTCGTCTCTATATAATTCCCGTTCTATGTTTCTTTCCAAATGAAGCCGACGCCGCCATTATGTGAAACCCTAGTTTCCATCTCCAGCAGCAACAACCGCAAAGTCCATTCCACTGCTCCTTCAAACGTCCGCCGGAAGTTCATGAGCGCGCCCGTTCAAATTGATTCTATAAGATCAAAACCCCTTAAAGCTTCCTATTCCTAGATCGATGCTGATGATGATTGATCGTAAAGATCTAGCGGATTTCTGTGAGGCCGCAAGCCGATGATCGCATCTAATTGTTGTTACACAATCTGAAGCACATATCTCCTTCGTATTTGTCCATCATCTTTACTGATGTTATCGGTTTAAATTTTCTTTCCAATATTTTCAAATGTGAACTGCAAACTTGACAGACTATGATCGATTACGATTATTGACTGTTCATGCATTTTGAACAAACAATCTCTCACCTCCGTTCCTAATTTATGCGCTAATTTTCCTTAATCTTCTCCATTGTGTTCCTCTTCAAAAGAAATGTAAGTTGAGGATGATGAAAGCTCATGATGAATGATCATAGGATCCAGCGGATTTCTGCGAGGCCTCGAGCCGATGATCGGATCAATTTGTTACACACTCTGAAGCCTCTCGATTTCTCAACATCTTCATTTTACATTTGAATTTATGTATTTTTATTCTCCGGTAATCGCGTGATTTGAACATTTGAATTTTGATCTGAAACGATGATGATTTTAATAGACTGGTATTGGCAGTGGCGATGTTAATCGCCGTGAGCCTCATCTATATAAAACGACTTCTTCTTCCACTGAGCCTCAGATACCAAATTCTTATCATCTGTATTATTAGATATTTTTTCCTACTTAGTTTTCTATGATTCTTGTTTAGTTTTTTTAGATTAAGCATGAAATTGCTCATATAATATTAAGCAATAAGTTTCTCCTCGATTCACCGTAAATATATATTTAATTATAATTTTAAGCATTAAATTTCTCCTCGATCCATCCCACAAACAATTTCCTTGTAAATCCCATGTCAAGTTATAATCAATCACGCTCGTCTTTCAAGCTAGAATCAATCCCGTTGCGGAGAGCATCGAACACGGGCGGTAGCCCGTGCGAAGATGCTCGTCTCTATATAATTCCTGTTCTATGATTCTTTCCAAATGAAGCCGACGCCGCCATTATGTGAAACCCTAGTTTCCATCTCCAGCAGCAACAACCGCAAAGTCCATTCCACTGCTCCTTCAAACGTCCGCCGGAAGTTCATGAGCGCGCCCGTTCAAATTGATTCTATAAGATCAAAACCCCTTAAAGCTTCCTATTCCTAGATCGATGCTGATGATGATTGATCGTAAAGATCTAGCGGATTTCTGTGAGGCCGCAAGTCGATGATCGCATCTAATTGTTGTTACACAATCTGAAGCACATATCTCCTTCGTATTTGTCCATCATCTTTACTGATGTTATCGGTTTAAATTTTCTTTCCAATATTTTCAAATGTGAACTGCAAACTTGACAGACTATGATCGATTACGATTATTGACTGTTAGAATCATGCATTTCGAACAAACAATCTCTCACCTCCGTTCCTAATTTATGCGCTAATTTTCCTTAATCTTCTCCATTGTGTTCCTCTTCAGAAGAAATGTAAGTTGAGGATGATGAAAGCTCATGATGAATGATCATAGGATCCAGCGGATTTCTGCGAGGCCTCGAGCCGATGATCGGATCAATTTGTTACACACTCTGAAGCCTCTCGATTTCTCAACATCTTCATTTTACATTTGAATTTATGTATTTTTATTCTCCGGTAATCGCGTGATCTGAACATTTGAATTTCGATCTGAAGCGATGATGATTTTAATAGACTGGTATTGGCAGTGGCGATGTTAATCGCCGTGAGCCTCATCTATATAAAACGACTTCTTCTTCCACTGAGCCTCAGATACCAAATTCTTATCATCTGTATTATTAGATATTTTTTCCTACTTAGTTTTCTATGATTCTTGTTTAGGTTTTTTAGATTAAGCATGAAATTGCTCATATAATATTAAGCAATAAGTTTCTCCTCGATTCACCGTAAATATATATTTAATTATAATTTTAAGCATTAAATTTCTCCTCGATCCATCCCACAAACAATTTCCTTGTAAATCCCATGTCAAGTTATAATCAATCACGCTCGTCTTTCAAGCTAGAATCAATCCCGTTGCGGAGAGCATCGAACACGGGCGGTAGCCCGTGCGAAGATGCTCGTCTCTATATAATTCCCGTTCTATGATTCTTTCCAAATGAAGCCGACGCCGCCATTATGTGAAACCCTAGTTTCCATCTCCAGCAGCAACAACCGCAAAGTCCATTCCACTGCTCCTTCAAACATCCGCCGGAAGTTCATGAGCGCGCCCGTTCAAATTGATTCTATAAGATCAAAACCCCTTAAAGCTTCCTATTCCTAGATCGATGCTGATGATGATTGATCGTAAAGATCTAGCGGATTTCTGTGAGGCCGCAAGCCGATGATCGCATCTAATTGTTGTTACACAATCTGAAGCACATATCTCCTTCGTATTTGTCCATCATCTTTACTGATGTTATCGGTTTAAATTTTCTTTCCAATATTTTCAAATGTGAACTGCAAACTTGACAGACTATGATCGATTACGATTATTGACTGTTCATGCATTTCGAACAAACAATCTCTCACCTCCGTTCCTAATTTATGCGCTAATTTTCCTTAATCTTCTCCATTGTGTTCCTCTTCAGAAGAAATGTAAGTTGAGGATGATGAAAGCTCATGATGAATGATCATAGGATCCAGCGGATTTCTGCGAGGCCTCGAGCCGATGATCGGATCAATTTGTTACACACTCTGAAGCCTCTCGATTTCTCAACATCTTCATTTTACATTTGAATTTATGTATTTTTATTCTCCGGTAATCGCGTGATCTGAACATTTGAATTTCGATCTGAAGCGATGATGATTTTAATAGACTGGTATTGGCAGTGGCGATGTTAATCGCCGTGAGCCTCATCTATATAAAACGACTTCTTCTTCCACTGAGCCTCAGATACCAAATTCTTATCATCTGTATTATTAGATATTTTTTCCTACTTAGTTTTCTATGATTCTTATTTAGGTTTTTTAGATTAAGCATGAAATTGCTCATATAATATTAAGCAATAAGTTTCTCCTCGATTCACCGTAAATATATATTTAATTATAATTTTAAGCATTAAATTTCTCCTCGATCCATCCCACAAACAATTTCCTTGTAAATCCCATGTCAAGTTATAATCAATCACGCTCGTCTTTCAAGCTAGAATCAATCCCGTTGCGGAGAGCATCGAACACGGGCGGTAGCCCGTGCGAAGATGCTCGTCTCTATATAATTTCCGTTCTATGATTCTTTCCAAATGAAGCCGACGCCGCCATTATGTGAAACCCTAGTTTCCATCTCCAGCAGCAACAACCGCAAAGTCCATTCCACTGCTCCTTCAAACATCCGCCGGAAGTTCATGAGCGCGCCCGTTCAAATTGATTCTATAAGATCAAAACCCCTTAAAGCTTCCTATTCCTAGATCGATGCTGATGATGATTGATCGTAAAGATCTAGCGGATTTCTGTGAGGCCGCAAGCCGATGATCGCATCTAATTGTTGTTACACAATCTGAAGCACATATCTCCTTCGTATTTGTCCATCATCTTTACTGATGTTATCGGTTTAAATTTTCTTTCCAATATTTTCAAATGTGAACTGCAAACTTGACAGACTATGATCGATTACGATTATTTACTGTTCATGCATTTCGAACAAACAATCTCTCACCTCCGTTCCTAATTTATGCGCTAATTTTCCTTAATCTTCTCCATTGTGTTCCTCTTCAGAAGAAATGTAAGTTGAGGATGATGAAAGCTCATGATGAATGATCATAGGATCCAGCGGATTTCTGCGAGGCCTCGAGCCGATGATCGGATCAATTTGTTACACACTCTGAAGCCTCTCGATTTCTCAACATCTTCATTTTACATTTGAATTTATGTATTTTTATTCTCCGGTAATCGCGTGATCTGAACATTTGAATTTCGATCTGAAGCGATGATGATTTTAATAGACTGGTATTGGCAGTGGCGATGTTAATCGCCGTGAGCCTCATCTATATAAAACGACTTCTTCTTCCACTGAGCCTCAGGTACCAAATTCTTATCATCTGTATTATTAGATATTTTTTCCTACTTAGTTTTCTATGATTCTTGTTTAGTTTTTTTAGATTAAGCATGAAATTGCTCATATAATATTAAGCAATAAGTTTCTCCTCGATTCACCGTAAATATATATTTAATTATAATTTTAAGCATTAAATTTCTCCTCGATCCATCCCACAAACAATTTCCTTGTAAATCCCATGTCAAGTTATAATCAATCACGCTTGTCTTTCAAGCTAGAATCAATCCCGTTGCGGAGAGCATCGAACACGGGCGGTAGCCCGTGCGAAGATGCTCGTCTCTATATAATTCCCGTTCTATGTTTCTTTCCAAATGAAGCCGACGCCGCCATTATGTGAAACCCTAGTTTCCATCTCCAGCAGCAACAACCGCAAAGTCCATTCCACTGCTCCTTCAAACGTCCGCCGGAAGTTCATGAGCGCGCCCGTTCAAATTGATTCTATAAGATCAAAACCCCTTAAAGCTTCCTATTCCTAGATCGATGCTGATGATGATTGATCGTAAAGATCTAGCGGATTTCTGTGAGGCCGCAAGTCGATGATCGCATCTAATTGTTGTTACACAATCTGAAGCACATATCTCCTCCGTATCTGTCCATCGTCTTTACTGATGTTATCGGTTTAAATTTTCTTTCCAATATTTTCAAATGTGAACTGCAAACTTGAGAGACTATGATCGATTACGACTATTGACTGTTAGAATCATGCATTCCGAACAAACAAGCTCTCACCTCCGTTCCTAATTTCTGTGCTAATTTTCATTAATCTTCTCCATTATGTGTTCCTCTTCAGAAGAAATGTAAGTTGAGGATGATGAAAGCTCATGATGAATGATCATAGGATCCAACGGATTTCTGCGAGGCCTCGAGCCGATGATCGGTTCAATTTGTTACACACTCTCAAGCCTCTCAATTTCTCAGCATCTTCATTTTACATCGGAATTTATGTATTTTTATTCTCCGGTACTCAGCGTGATCTGAACATTTGAATTTCGTTCTGAAGCGATGATGATTTTACTAGACTGGTATTGGCAGTGGCGATGTTAATCGCCGTGAGCCCCATCCATATAAAACGACTTCTTCTTCCACTGAGCTCAGATACCAAATTCTTCTCATCTGTATTATTAGATATTTTTTTCCTACTTAGTTTTTTATGATTCTTTTTTAATTTTTTTAGATTAAGCATGAAATTGCTCATATAATTTTAAGCAATAAGTTTCTCCTCGATTCACCGTAAATATATATTTAATTATAATTTTAAGCATTAAATTTCTCCTCGATCCATCCCACAAACAATTTCCTTGTAAATCCCATGTCAAGTAGAATCAATCACACTCGTCTTTCAAGCTAGAATCAATCCTGTTGCATGGTCCTCTACAGTTCCACTTTCATGATTGAACAAATCCTCGAATTTGTTTCATAATCAGTAGGTTTGTTCATTTGGCTGGTCCGGAAGTAAGGCATTTTAAATTCCTCTCTCAATTTTAAATTTTTGTTTTTGTTTTGTGTTATTATTTTGTCAGAATTGGCATCGTGGCAAAACCTCTGATCTTTCATTTTTCTGAATTTGTGATCAATTCTCTCGGGTTTCAGGATTAATGGTTATCTTCTTCGTCGTTCTTCTTCCTCTTCAGCTTATTATTCTCTTGATTTTATTGTCTTCTGCATCTTTTGCTACTTAATTCTCGTGCGCGTCTGTACAACCCTCATATTTTTCGAGTCGGTGCGACCCGACCCGGGTGAGGTTGTAATAGGAAAGGTTCCGCGACGAAGTAGACCAAAGCCGAGCGAGGCTAAGGAATGACCCGAGAGAGGGAAGAATGGCCAAGCAAGACAAGTGCGGGAAGTCCCCCCCACTCAGCCACCTCCCCTCTTGGGAGGCGAGTGGGGGTAGCTCCCCCACTCGGCCACCCCCTCTTAGGGAGGCGAGTGGGGGCAGCCCCCCCACTCGGCCACCTCCCGGCCACCTCCCCCTTAGGGAGGTGAGCGGGGGCAGCCCCCCCACTCGGCCACCTCCCCCTTAGGGAGGCGAGTGGGGGCAGCCCCCCCACTCGGCCACCCCCTCTTAGGGAGGCGAGTGGGGGCAGCCCCCCCCCCCCCCCCCACTCGCCCACCTCTCCTCCCACTCGCTCGACATGGGTGGGGAGGTCGGTATGACCTCCCGTGAGGGGGGGGGGAGTGGGCACTTCGAGTCCCACTCGCCCCCCTTCATGCGTGGTTGATTGCGTCATGGTTGGACTGCGGATAGCAGGATTTTTGCTATCCGCAGTCCATTTTTTGGGAAGTCTATAAATAGACCCCCATGGGCACCTTGGGAAGGGTTGGTCACTACCCCCCCCCCCCCCCCCCCCTTGCGTGTGTCTTGTGAGCAAGCACCCCCCCTCCCTTGTCATCCTTCAGCTAACAGTGAGGTGATTCTTAGTGCCCTCCAAGGTGCCCAGGCTCAGCATTGGCTTGGGAGGGGAAGCGCTCTAAGATCTTCCGGGTATGTGGTGGGACCTCCGCGCTGCAGCTTAAGGGGTCCATTTGTGGATTCAAGTGTTCATCAAGTCCAAGTCTTTCAGTTCCTAGTGACCGGTCAAGGGTCTAGGCTTAGGTCAAGTAAGGGTTAGTCGCAACCCCCTTTCGAACGCTGAGACCGGGAAACTAGTTTCAACATTCTGGTGCGGTGAGCGTGGAAGCGACTAGTTCGGAAAACTCTGAGCCAAGTCTCATGGCTGGAAGCGACGAGTTGGGAGACTCGCCTCCGCCTTGCGAGTACGTGAAGAAGAGCGACTTACGACGAATTCAGCAAGAAAATCCTGGAGTTCATGCAGGCCGCACCCTCCACTCGCGGCGAGTGCTCGACATCACCTGCACCTAGGATCGCCTCACCACCTCTGATGGAAGTAGGGAGAACCTGTCAGCAAAGGAGAAAGCCAGTCTCAGAGGAGGGTTTGAACCTCCAGGAACGAGTGCTCTTCAGCAGCTCGCCCAGGACCAGCTACCCCGACAGGGAGGTGATAGGAACGCCCCCGTCCAACCAAGGGGGAGTAACTTCACCTGGAAAGACCAACAAGAAGTTGAGGAGACGGAGGAAGTGGTGAAGAAGACGGCCAAGGAGCATGCGACCGAGTGAAGTACCCAGGAAGGGCGAGATGTAAGTGAAGTGCCCAGGAAGGGCGAGATGTAAGTGAAGTGCCCAGGAAGGGCGAGATGTAAGTGAAGTGCGCAGGAAGGGCGAGATGTAAGTGAAGTGCCCAAGAAGGGCGAGGTGTAATGAAGTGCCCTGGAGGGGCGTAGGGTAGTGAAGTTGTAATAGACGAACTAGGAATGAAAAAGGGTTCTGGGGTAATGCCCCGATCTAAGATCCCTGACTGGAGATCCCCCGCCGGGCTCAGTCATGCCGGTAGATGGGGGACTCGTCAGGTCGACTCGCGGTTCAACAACCGATCGGGAAGGCGTTGAGTTCCTCTGCCTCCAGGTGAAGGTAAGCACCAAGGATGCGGATGAGTACTTTCACCTCCAATCGGTAAGAGGACTGGGAAGGCGCTGAGTTCCTCCACCCCCGGTTGAGCTAAGACTCCCAGGACGTGGATGGGTACTTCCACCTCCAGTCAGATTGGGAAGGCGTTGAGTTCCTCCACCCCCGGTTGAGCTAAGACTCCCAGGACGTGGAAGAGTACTTCCACCTCCAGTCAGATTGGGAAGACGTTGAGTTCCTCCACCCCCGGTTGAGCTAAGACTCCCAGGACGTGGATGGGTACTTCCACCTCCAGTCAGATTGGGAAGGCGTTGAGTTCCTCCACCCCCGGTTGAGCTAAGACTCCCAGGACGTGGAAGGGTACTTCCACCTCCAGTCAGATTGGGAAGGCGTTGAGTTCCTCCACCCCCGGTTGAGCTAAGACTCCCAGGACGTGGATGGGTACTTCCACCTCCAGTCAGATTGGGAAGGCGTTGAGTTCCTCCACCCCCGGTTGAGCTAAGACTCCCAGGACGTGGATGGGTACTTCCACCTCCAGTCAGATTGGGAAGACGTTGAGTTCCTCCACCCCCGGTTGAGCTAAGACTCCCAGGACGTGGAAGGGTACTTCCACCTCCAGTCAGATTGGGAAGGCGTTGAGTTCCTCCACCCCCGGTTGAGCTAAGACTCCCAGGACGTGGATGGGTACTTCCACCTCCAGTCAGATTGAGAAGGCGTTGAGTTCCTCCACCCCCGGTTGAGCTAAGACTCACAGGACGTGGATGGGTACTTCCACCTCCAGTCAGATTGGGAAGACGTTGAGTTCCTCCACCCCCGGTTGAGCTAAGACTCTCAGGACGTGGATGGGTACTTCCACCTCCAGTCGGATTGGGAAGGCGTTGAGTCCCTCCACCCCCGGTTGAGCTAAGACTCCCAGGACGTGGATGGGTACTTCCACCTCCAGAAGGATTTGGAAGACGTTGAGTTCCTCCACCCCCGGTTGAGCTAAGACTCTCAGGACGTGGATGGGTACTTCCACCTCCAGTCAGATTGGGAAGGCGTTGAGTTCCTCCACCCCTGGTTGAGCTAAGACTCCCAGGACGTGGATAGGTACTTCCACCTCCAGTCAGATTGGGAAGACGTTGAGTTCCTCCACCCCCGGTTGAGCTAAGACTCCCAGGACGTGGATGGGTACTTCCACCTCCAGTCGGATTTGAAAGGCGTTGAGTTCCTCTACCTCCAGGTAGGCTAAAGTACCTAGGACGTGGATGGGTACTTCCACCTCCAATCGGTAAGATCCCTGACTACAGACCGTTCTCCGGGCTCAGTCATCTCGGCAGATGGGAGGCTCATCGGATCGATTAACTACCCAATGATCGGTTCAAGTAAGGTATCAAATCCTCAAGCAGTAAAGGGAGAAAGATTAAAGGAAACAGGTATGCAGGAGATACATGGCTCCTACGAGGATCCAAAGAAGAGAAGAAGTCCCTAGCCACCCTCACGTTCAGGGGGAATAGCCACCGCTGCAAGGGGACGAGTCGGGTTGCGCAGGAGAAGGGGAGAACCCATGCAGGATGTCATCGGCAGAGACTCCCCTCCAGCTGTCTCGGAGAGCATCCGCCTCATGAAGGCGGCTCCCCAGGGCTTGGGTCGTTGACGTCACAATCCTCCTGCGAGTACACTCGGCTTCAGCAGGGCAAGGTGGGGCAGCCGTCGCTGCCCTCGAAGGTTCGCCTCTTTCTCTCTCCTTTCTCCCTTAGCTGTCTTTGGGCTTCAGCAGGCGAGAAGAGAAACCGGCGCGCGGGCTCTTGTTGAGCTGCCTCCACTTCCAGTTGAGCTCTGCTCCCTGGAAGATGTTGAGTTCCCTCCATCTTAGGTTGAGTTCGACTCGACTAGAGATGTTGAGTTCCCTCCATCTCAGGTCAAGTTCGACTCGACTAGAGATGTTGAGTTCCTCCACCTCCAGGTGAGCTCGGCTCCCTGTTAAGTGTTGAGTTCCTCCACCTCCAGGTGAGCTCGGCTCCCTGTTAGGTGTGAGTTCCTCCACCTCCAGGTGAGCTCGGCTCCCTGTTAGGTGTTGAGTTCCTCCACCTCCAGGTGAGCTCTTAAGCTTAGGAACCTAAAATTATTTCCTTTCTACAAAACTCGTGAAACGAATTTCCTTAGTTTCTTAACAATTTCAAGGGCTTTTTTAATTCTTGGTCATTCAGCTTTATAAGTTTAAAGTTTCTCAAAGCTCTATATTATTATTTGTGCTGTAAATATAATTTGGTATTGAATATTCAATATTGGTGTTTGTATAAATATCTTATTTTGTAATGACATTGTGGCTCTGTTTGAGGGGACTTAGGCTTCGTTTGGGGGGACTTATTTTCACCGGTCAAGCGGTCACGACCGCATGAACCGGACCTTAATTAAGGTCCGATTCATGCGACCGTGACAGCTTGACCGGTGAAAATAAGTCCCCCCAAACGGAGCCTTATTTTTACCGGTCAAGCGGTTACGATCGCATGAACTGAGTTTTAATTAAGGTTCGGTTCATGCAGTCTCTTCAAACGGAGCCTGTGACTCTCAAGAGATGTTAATTTGAAAAATATTTGGTGGTTTGAGGAGATTGTCTGAGAAGCGAGTAGTAGTAAATTGGAAATCAGGATTCACTACATTTGAGCTCAAATTGCTTTTCATTCTATTTTGTTTTTTCTTTAATCAAAAAATTGTCCTTTAGATAAAGGCTTCATTTGGCACGGCTTTTGGAGGCCGCGTTTGCGGCAAACTTCGCTGCAAGGAGGGTAACCAAATGCCGGGCGGCGGCGTTTGCTCTGGACCCGCCACACCGTGAAGAACGGAGCTCCGTCTGGCTCCCTCCCTCCAGTTTGATCAGCGGCGTCGTCTCCTCCCGCCGAATCAAAAGAACCCAAAGTATGAAATGAGCCATCATTTGTGGTCTCAGATGGAGAGGATGGGCCCCAAATGGAGATGCTCACTTGGATTCTTGCTCCTCAGGGTGATCTAAAAGAGAAGTTTCTTTGTAATTTATTAATCTTCCTAAAAGAACTTTTAAACTTTATTTATAGTTATAGGGTCACTGAATTATCATGATTTTCTCATCATAATGACTTTTAATTATACTAAAATTATTTTTTTAGAAAAATATTAAAAATACTTTATATGGAGAGTTCTATTGGTCGTGTTGATTCATGGGTTTCATGATTCCCATTAGCTGCTGCATCAGTTGTTATTTTGAGTGAGTTTAATATGATTTGATACCCCTGCCTTCTTATATTTACAGCTGTCGTGTTTTGGTTCGGTTTTGGTTCTACTAAAATTGTGAATAAAATAGTATAGCGATGATTCTCTTGAGAGCAGCTTGAGCTCGCGAGCTCGAGCACGTAGTAAAGTGACTGATTCTTTCTCGATGATTCTCGGAGCTCAAGCTTGCGCCAAGCAGGATGAGTTAGAGCTCGAAATATTTAGCTCTAGCTCTAGCTCTAGCTTGGGATTTTTGCCAAGCTCGACTCTAGCTCGGCTCGTTTACATTGGGTCCAAGTTGAGTAGAGCCGGCTCAAAAAAAAGCTTGAGCTCGATTGCTTTTGTTCATGAGCTCGCGAGCCAGCTTATGAGTTTTTTTAGTATTTTTTTAAAATATATATAAATATAAAAAAAATAAACTCATGAGCAAAAAACTTGTGAGCAGCTCGAAAGCTCGAGCACAATGTTCTTCTAATGAAGATAAAAGCCTTGTTTGGCGCGACTTATTTGCTCCGGCTCATGACCACCGCGTTCACGACCGCCGCCACCGTGCCAAACGAAGCCAAAACCTGATGCCCCTTCTCTGATTTCTGCTCACCCCGATGCTCCTTTCTCCGTTTCTTGCTTGCCCCTATGCGGTTGTGAACGTGGTGGTCGTGAACCGTCGTTCGTGAACGCTTGACCTCACCTAAAAAATTTCATGCATTCTAGGCTCAAAACTAGTTTATTTTCTTGGTAGCGGCCATGACCTTTGTCATGCCAAATATACATTCTATGATAATTGCGTTTTTCACCAAACTCATCGGAGCAAATAAGTCATGCCAAATGAAGCCTTAACCTAAAGCTCTCTAACAATTGGATTCCAATTTATAATGATCGAGATTTTCAGTTCTCTAAAATTTTGTTTACGGATGTAATTTTCTTAAAATAATACTGTGGTTTTCTTAAAATTGCGGTGCTAATAACAAATGGCTTCAAAAATTCAATGAAAATAAGGTGTAGATTTGTCTAGCGAACCGTGTAACGGAAATGTCAGATGTCGTACTTTCTTCATTGCCCACGTTTTTTTCTTCGCCTTTAGTTTCAAAGATAATGAGAAAATACAAGCCTGATTAGTTTTATAAATCATAAGATACTACATGTGATCATTCATGGGAATAAACAGTAAAGTGTAAGGGGGAGTAAAGTGTGGATATTCAACAGTTCGTGCGGATTCGCACACATCTCAAAGCGGACACATCTCAAATTGCTTTGAGATGTGTGTAGGCATCCAGCGGACCATTGGATACCCGCACTTTACCGCCACCTTACCCACAATAAAGTGAAAGATAAAATGCAATATTGGAATTTGAATTGGGCAATTCCGTTGTTTGGTTAGATGGAATTCATTTCACTTACAAAAGGCAGAATTGAACCTCATTTCAGACCAGTGGTTCAAATCAACCTAGATAGTAAACATAAACTTGGTACATGAACATAAAAATTTAAATTTAAACATCATGATAATCCAAATTTTCATAAAGCTGATCTCAAAACAAACTAATCATAGATAAGCATGCGAAGTTGCACCATGCTCATGCGTTTTGGTAGAGCCATGAATGTCTTGTACTTAGTTTTATTAGCACTCAAGTAATCCACGACTTAGGCTGCGTTTGGCGTAGCTTATCGCGACTTATTTATTCCGGTGTGGTTGGGCAAAAATGTTATTGTGATATCAAAATCTTATGCCTCAAATTAGTTTCTGTTTTTTGGTAACGGTAGTAACATTTGCCATACCAAACGTACATTTTATGACAATGACATTTTTCTCCAAACTCACCGGAACAAATAAGCCGCGATAAGCCGCGCCAAACGCAGCCTTAGTATTTTGGCCAACCATAAATTTGTTGTCGTGCGAGTGATTCTTAAATCTAATCAGAACGTCAGCCAAAGCATCAACCTCGGTTGTCTTCCTATCCCTCCGTCTACAATTCTTGCAAACTTATGGCTATACTACTACGTTGCTTTCATCTCGGTTTGACTCTCCATCCATCTCATTCACCGTCTCGTTTGTTGTTGTTGCAAAACACCTCATGGGCTTATCATTACCGCATAATATTCTCAAATTTGTCCAGTTAATGTACCCCTATCTCCGCAATGTTTCACTGTAGGATGAATCCGCACAGTTTGAATGTTCCACCTCTATCATGCAAATAAATTAACCAACAAAATATGCAATCAAGTGAACTACCTCAACATTATAGTTCCATGGTTCTTCAGTTTCAACTTTGACTACCCTCTGTTCCCAAAAATTCAAAGCTACTCTTTTCTAGTATTGTTGACACCTCGTTATAGTATTTATTTCATGTCATCAATAGTCAATGCGAAACCAACATTTTTCTCTCTACATATGCATCTATCCATTTTCTATTCTCTTAAATTAGACATAATCATGAACAAGTAGTAGTAACTAGCATTAGAAGAAATCATGCACAAGAAGTAGTAAGAACAAAAGCAATTGGATTAAGAAGATAAACAAATAAAACAAATAAAACAAAGTACAACTTTTATTCACATAAATAGATAAAGTACAATTATTTTTGTAAATAAGTTATCTCGAAAGTTTTTACATTCATTTGTTGATTGAATTAGATTAACATTATCGTCATATTATTGGAGTTCTTCATCTTGAAGCACTTCCTCTGCTAATATTTCGACATCAACCTCAACAGACAATTGAGTATCACTATCTAGTCTCTTATCGATACAAAAATTATGTAAGACACAATATGCACTTATAATGTACACATTTAAATGTCAATTAAAAATGTACCTCTTTTGTACATGAACTTTTATTTGAAAAATGATAGTTATCATAGTATTGCTCAACGTTTGTTCAATTAGCCAAATGTTCATTATATAACATTTTTCTCTAGCACGATGGAGATTGAGTAACTCTTTATAATTTGAGGGGTTATTACCTTGTCTCGACAATTCCTTACGACGATAATGTGTCGATCGACACGGTGCAAGAAAATCATAACCTAGTTTAACCAGCATCCACAGGGTATTCCTTACCGATTCATTTCATATTTCAAATTATGTTTAAAAGAAAATATACCAGACTCTAAATTATAGAACTGAATGTTAAAAACTATTACTTACCATTTGAAACTTCGAATTGATCTTACATTTCTAGTAGCATCACACAACACTCTAAAATTTGAAAAAAATTCCCCTACATGTAAAACATACACGAACTTCATTTCATTGTAGCAAATCCCTAAAAAAATAATCATTATTTTTTGTTTATGATTTCTCTATCTGCCATGTCTGCCATAGAGACAATTACTTCGTTATGTGCTTGTTGCAGGTAGCTCGATTTTTCTCCGGTCCGAAGAATTGGACCGTTATAGCTCCAAGCGCGCAAACGGTCAAAAGTTAACCAAACAACAATGACACGAGATGTTTTAGCGCGGAAAACCCAGAAATTGTAAAAAACCACGCGGCCGGTACGGTGCAGGGCTGAAATCCACTATATTTCTTGAGGTTACATGTGTTTGAGTTCCCTGGAGGGTGACATGCTATTTCTCTGCTTACAGGCTTTATATGCAAAGAAAGGAGGAAAAATGACTAAGTCCACAGTTTTTGACGAGAGTGTCCACGAGTACGTTCTTCCAAGTCTTTTCCTGCATTTGCTGATGAGTCCACGTGAGCGTTGAACACGAACAGACTTGAGAGCGAGCAAAGGGAATTCAGAGCAAAGGAACGATCTAAGTCTCACGTCCTCGTCTGAAAACCTCAGAGCTCTCTCTTCTTTCTCCGGTAGCACTCCCCTCCAAATGAAAGTCTGAGGGCCCTTTTATAGCTTTCTTGGAGGGGCGTGCTAGTAATTGCGCCTGACTGGATCTTGAGTTGATGAATGACGTTGCACGATTCCGGTCATCTGGATCACCAATTTTCCGAAAATGACGAACGTAACCCCTGGGAGGTCCGGGCAAGTTGCCCGACGACGGTGGCGGCTGGAGGCGGCAGAAGTCGCGGCGGTGCGCCGGTGGTCGGCGGCTGGCCGACCGCACGCACGCGCTCTGAGCGCACACGTGTGCTGGCCATGCGGGCGCGCCAGCCGTGTGCACACGCACTGGCCAAGCGTGCTGGCTGCGTGCGCTGGCCGTGCTCGCGCGTTGGCCGTGCGTGCGAGGTGCCCATGTGCGGGGGTGTGCACGCGCTTGGCACGGCGCGCAACCACGTTGCTTCGTGTGTATCCGGCGGGCTTCCGCTTGGGCATGTGCGGGCGTCGTTCTGTGTTCTCTTTTGGGCTATTTTGGAACTCTTAGAGAGAGCGCGAATTGCGCGCAGCTCCCTCGGTCGGGTTGGCTTGCTTTAGCATTTCGGTCGAAATCTTGCTGAGTTGACTCAGAAATCTTTAGGGGGAACCCCATCAGTACTTTCTAGGGAACTGTCATAGTCTGCAAACTATCTCATCTATAATCCCCTCTAGATTTAGGTAACCTGATATGATCTTGTTATACTTTAAGCACGATATTGAAGTGTCTACTAATTGCATCCATGAATCAGAGGTGCGTACATCAAATATCGCATAATTTCTTGTTATACCCTTATTTGAATATATATAGTGTAACATATTCTTTCACACATTGAATTTTATGCACTAGACCTCTCACAGACAATATGCTACGTAGCTCTTCAAATGTTTCTTTACCCATAAGTAACAAGTTGAGGCACTTCACCTTTAGACCCTCATATACGCGGATTCGGATCCCCTGGAGTTCATGCAGGAACTCCAGGGTGGAGTTCATGCGGAAACTCCAGGGTGGAGTTCATGCGAGAACAAGAAACCATGCGAGAAAAGAGGGAGCGAGCCCACCCTTGGATTAATCCATGCGGGAACATGAAACCATGCGAGAAAAGAGGGAGCGAGCCTAGCCCTTGGATTTAATCCAAGGGCTATTAATCCCGGAACTCCACCCTGGGGTTCCGGCATTAACTCCAGGGGATCTAGATCCCATATACACATCTTAACAACAATGACTATAATGCATTATTAGCTTCATGATCTACGAGTTCCATGAGAATATAATCTAATACTGCAGAAGCTGCGGCTAGTACTGCAAAAAAAATCTACTAAATCCATCCAAAACATAACAATGAAAAAGCAAAAATTCTTATTAGACTACTCTCCAACATAATTGAGTAATGAAAACTTAAAATACAATTACACGAGCTGATTTAACATTAACAAACACAAAATGTAAATAATACCAAGACATTTACTAAAATAGATTAGTGTCTTATGATATTGATAAGCACTACCATGCAAAATACGAAGGTATTTCACCGAAAAATTTGTGATCCAATGATACATTAAAATGGTAGTGAGGCAACAATAGAGTGCAAGTAATAAATATTTGATTCATGTAGAACAAAGACTAAATATGTAGTGTGTGAATGATGAAGTAAATTAGTGCACGTCTAAGCATTTTTACTTACATTCAATATTTAAGTCAAAGAATTATGTACTTAATAGTTAGGATGATTAAAGCTCTGTTTGGGGCATTAGTTTTGCTCTATTTCGGTGACAAATGGAGCTTTGTTTGAATTTTTTTTTAATGTTCCAGTCATACTCTCTTTCAAGTCGGATCAGTGACTCTTTTTTGCACTAGACCTTGGAACTCTATTCTCCCTTTTAAAAGGGGGCCCTTTCCCGCAATAATAGAGCTTGAACGCAAACGGTGTCCCAAACATACCCTAAATTCCCACAATCAAGTAAGGGAGAGTATGATATCATATATTGATAGTAATCATGAATCATTTTCCAAACAATATACATTGTCATAATTAAGTAAATTGAAATCAAAGAGAGATTCATAGTTTAGCATGAAACATGAACATGAACATAAAATTAAGAAGAAGAATGAGAAGGATAGTTTGGGGTTCGGTTTTTAGGGAGATCAAGAAGAGGGAGTAATTAGGGGTTCGTGTTTCAAAAAGAAGAAGAAGTAATTGGGTGTTCGGGTTTCAGAGATAAGAAGAGGAGGAGGTACACTGATATGGTTCGGGAGAAAATGATGGAATAATAAGAAGAACAATATAATAATAATAATAATAAGTAAATGAATATGACGAGACAAAGGAGGAGATACCAACATCGATGATCTCGGGCGATTCAGACAGTTCAAGTGCACAAATAAGAAGAACAATAAGCATATGAAGATCAGATGAAGCAGGGGAATTACCAGCATCAATGTGCTCTTGTATGATTAGCATGACGAGAAGAAGAAATGGTCACACACTTTGCTTTACTGCAGTGCGATCAAAATCTGACTTAATTAGACAAGAATTGAGAGTAGCCTAAAAAGAAGGGCAATGTTAAAAGGACACATATGTTGGCTATTGACAAACAAATTTTATTGACACCCCAAAATAATTTATTTACTTACCACAGTTATTAGCACACAATACTGAAATATTTTAAATGCACATCAAAAAACTTATTTCATTTTTTTTTCTTAAATTGTGTCTCCATTTTGCTACTAATACTAGTGATTAATGGATTTGAATATTGTTCAATTATATCAATTATTCAGAAAATATTATATATTTTTGGCAAAATAGAAAATTAATCTTATAGGTTACAAAACTTTTTTTTAAGTCAATTATCTGTGTTTCAAGCCTTCAAATATCTCCAATTCTCTTCCAAATTCCTAGACTTGCAATAAAAAAAATTATGAAAACATAAAAATCTTATACAAATTTAACAAAGATAATAAGAAACAATTATTATATATTTATATGTTGTAATCATGTTTTTAATGAAGATTCAATACAACCAAAATGTAAGATATCTACATAAGAAGTTATGGTGTGAGAATTAGTATTAACACTAACTATTGGAATATGAATAGTAAATGAAAAATATGCATACCATAGTCAAGGTTCGGCCAAATTAACGATTTCATCAACTTGTTCTTTGGAATCACCCACTTTAACTCGTGAAACATAAGTCAAGTCTCACCCTTCTGTAACTGGAGCATGATTGTACAACTTCGTATTTGTCGAGTGGACTCATCAAGACATCAAGAAGAAGGGGGTGAGACTAAGCCCAAGCGAGTTAGAGGGGCGAGCGCACCAAGGGTATTGCCCTCGCCCCCTGTTCAGGGTGAGTGGCGAGTTCCCAGCCTCACCGGGTGTTGAAACCATCAACCGGTCTCTGAGTTCGGACCCACAGGGGGTGTATCCTGCGCCTACTTCTCCCTCACTAAACTCTCCTGACCGAGGATGGAAAATCTAGAACAGACCCAAGGCTGTAGCGAGGAGGTCTCGCCACACACCCGGAAGATCTTAGAGAGTTTCCCCTCCCAAACCAATGCTCAGCCGGGCACCTTGGAGGGCACTAACATCAAACTCCGAAAATTGCCTGGAGAAGAGAGCTCAAAAGATCTGTTCTCCTCCAAGGTGCCCTTAAGGGTCTATTTATAGATTTTCAAGTCTTGGACTGCAAATAGCGTAAATCTGCCTTTTGGTTTTACTAATCGCACCCCAAATTGGTCTGCTAACAGCCTAACTCCGCTGTTCTGGAGGGCTATTGGGTAATTTTCCCCTCAAAGCCTTCTGGGCGAGTGGTCCATGAAGGCACCACTCGCCAGGCTCCTTGCCCATCATGGTTCGCCGGGTGAATGGCTCATGAGGTCATCATTCGCCAGGTGCTCGACTCGCTTGATGGGCGGGATCTTGGGCGCTCTCGCCTATCTGTCATGATGCCATGCGAGTGGCCCGCGAGTTAACCAATGTTTTTGGGTGCAACGATTTGTTAACCAATGTTTCCAGGTTCAACAATGATACTTCATCCATTTAGATATCATCCGTAGTAGTGGACAATCTTCACTCATCAGCAACTGTATTAAATAATTACCATTAACAGATCCAATATAGATAGTCTTCCGATCAGAAGGGAGCATCATCTAACGAAATCGAAGAAGCGAGAACGAGGCACCGTCGTCGGGTGGAGTGCGCTTAAACGAATTAAAGTGTTTGAAGCCTTAGGGTTTTAAGTTTTTTCGAATGTTTTTTGATTTGCTACTAGCCAATAACAGTGTGCTTTTAACACTATACCTTGGGTTTTGCCCCCATTCTAATTTCACCTTGAATTCATTCCACCCAAAATCTAAAATAATATATTTAATTTTAATTATAATTCCGCCTGCCATCCGAGTGGGGCCTACAAGTTGCAATCCGTCAATATAATATATAGATATAAACCCTAAATCGTTCTGAACAGCAAAGCCGACGCCGCGATGAAGATCAACCCTAGGGTTACGAGCTCCCGCCGCAAGTGCCGCAAGGCCCATTTCACGGCGCCGTCGAACGTTCGTCGGAAATTGATGAGCTCCCCTCTGTCTTCGGATCTCCGCGCGAAGTACAATGTTCGATCTACGCCGGTGAGGAAGGACGACGAAGTGCAGGTTGTTCGCGGCACTTTCAAGGGCCGTGAAGGGAAGGTCGTGCAGGTTTACCGCAAGAAATGGGTAATCCACATCGAGCGGATCACTAGAGAGAAGGTTAACGGATCCACGGTCAACGTCGGCGTCGATCCTTCTAAAGTTGTCATCACAAAGCTGAAGCTCGACAAGGATCGGAAATCTCTTCTCGAACGAAAGGCTCGTGGCCGCGCGGCAGACAAAGCCAAGGGAAAGTTCTCTGCTGAGGAGGTTGCGTCCGGCGCGGCGCCGTCTCTTCAGGAGATCGATTGATCGTTCGCGAATTGAAGTATTTCTCTCTGCGATTTTCACCCAGTTTTATTTACCTATTTAGACATGATATATTTCTGCACTTTTATGCTTTCTGTTTCGGTATTGTTCTTTTAACTATGAAGAAATTTGAAACTGTATTTTGTTTTGCAACGTTTTCATTTACCGAACTTAAACTTCGTGCGTTTTAGTTTTGGGCTCGAAAATTGTCCTTAGTTTGCAGAATAGTTTTCAGGTGCAGTTTTGGAATCTGTCAATACTGCCGTTCGTTTGCAGGATGATTTTCAAATGGCTTTTTGGCAGATTGACCCCCCAATATCCCTCATTTGGCACTTTGCACCTTGAATATTCTAATTTGGCACTTTGCACCCCCATTATCATTATCTTGGCACTTTGCACCCCAGGTTCTTTTTATTGAGGTTATTTTCGTCCTAGCCTTGTTTTATGCAACCCAAAGGCAACCCAGCTTCTTTCTATCTCTTGGAGATTGGAGATGCTCTATGTTGTTCTCTAGTGTTTTCGTGTCTTAAGCCAAGGTTCAATCGACCTATTTACACGTATAAAAACACGATTGATCATGATATTCTGAACTAAAACTCAAAATACAGGAGATAACTGAAGATAAATAAAAATGGATGTATACTTGTACTGTTGGTACAATCCTTCCTAGGATTCATTTATACATTTGAAAAAAATAATTTTGTATAAACATTATCCTAATATGTTCTGAAATGCTCGGATCCAAAAAAACGGCAATGCTTTATACTAGATGTAGAAATCTTTGCAGTAGGCGGCAATGGAGCGAGAGGCAGCGGTTGTTGGCGGCAATGGAGCGGTCAGTAACGTGCTTCACACCTGCAAGAGAACATCGAGCACGAGTGTAGGCCGTTTGCCTACGAGTGCAACCCTGTGTGCGGGCCTTCACAACGGAACATCAAATCATAGCTTGCGTGCGGGCGCAACCCTCTTGCTTGGATTCGCAAGCGAGCATCGAGCACGGGCGTTTGTGTAAAATTCTTTGTAGTCTGATTTTTTTAGATTGTTTCAAAACTGCACCCTCGTTATTATATATTTATATCTTATTTTTTAGTTCGTTTCAGATATTAGCATATACAATATATTAGAGCCTAAATGTACATCCTGATGGTCCTCCTACACTAAAAGATCTAGAAGGAGCCTGGAACCTAAGTTCACCATTTGTACCTGCTACTGATTGTGCAGTTAAGTGATTTGTATTGATTTGATATTCACCATTTTGACTTAGCGTTCTTCTTTGATTCTTTCAAAGTTATTGAAATGCTCTGATTTTGTACAATTCAGCTCTTCTAATTTACTATTGGTCGAATGACAACCTAACTATGGAGTTCCTTCATTTTAAAAAGGTCTGGATTTCTTGCCAAAATAGTTTTATGAATTGAGTGCTAATATAGTTAGGTGTTTGTTTGAAATTCTCTGTACTTTGATTTTTTTTCTTGGGTGAAAAGGAGTAGTTTCAAACCTTTGAAAAATGGTTTGATGCCCTAGGTACTTTTCATCCTCCTCCCCCATTTCGTTGTTGAAAATTTTTTGGACAAATTTTGCGCTTCCGTCCACTGTCCCGCTGGCCTGTGCGTGACAATCATGGAAGTTATAAAAATAAAGTCTTTTTCCCCTAACCTAGGCGCCGGGCAGAACATGTGGATGAAAGGGGAGAACTCAAACAGAGTTTCTGACTGCCTTTTCGATTGATCTCCCTCATTTCCTTCTCCAAGTTTGGTTCTCCTTCTGCCTACCTAGGGACCAAGCTATTGGTTCTGGACTCCTTAACAGATGGAGAAGTGAGCTTTTTCCTTATTGAATAACTATAGGTTCTGGACTACCTTAACCTTAACCGATGGAAAAGTGAGCTCACTCATTTCCTACCAGTTGCAGGTTCTCTTTTTCTTTCCCAATAGAGTGATCTTGCTATCCGAATGATTTTGGTTTTGACATTTCTTTCCATATTATCTTTTTTGTTACCTTATGTATTCTTACGTGAGGTGAGGTTGAATAGTGATTCAATCATTTGAATGTATTTGTTCCTCTTTAATTTTTCAAGCAGATCTCAATGGGATGGCTACTACTTGGTAGTTGTAATTTTTGATCAGTTTGAAACAATGATATATACACATGTAGAAATGCACATATGAAAATGTACACGGTTCTGGAATTGTTTATATTTCTCATTTTGTTTGCAACACATCCTTCTAATTATGGCTTCGTTTGGCACGGCGGTGGCGATCGTGAACGGCGGTTATGAGCCATAGTTCGTGAACCCCCGACCTCACCTAATGAACTTCATTCATTTTTATGTTCAGAACTAGCATTAATTTCTTGGTGGCTGTCACAACCATAATCATGCCAAACGTACATTCTATGCGGTGACGCTTTTGTCCAATCTCACTCGAGCAAAAACGTCTTGCCAAACGGAGCCTATATCTGCAGTAAAAAATTCTCCCCCAAAAGAATACTTACCGAATTATCCGATAACATCTCACTTATGAATTCAAAACATCAAATTATTATGTTTCCTGAATTCAAAATTCGGACATTGTTTCAATATTTTATCGTAGGAATTTGATAAATCAAGGGATTGGCAATGCAATTTAATTTCTCATCGAATATAATCTATAATGAAAATAAAAGACACACAATGATTTATGCTTATGCATGTTTCATCTTTGAAATTGGTACTCCTTAGCAGAGAAGAGTCATTTAACACCTCCAATCAGTCAGGAAAGGCTACCTCGAACTACTCTCCGGACGCTGTCACTCCCTTTGCAGGAGTTTACTTGGTGTCGGTGCTGGAACCTTTGGAGCACACAATGCCGCACCACTTCCGTCTGAGTGTCATAAATAGGTGGACAGTGGCGGCGCTGGCAGTTGAGAGGGGGGCATCATCTGTGGATGCGTTGAGGATGACAACATCATCTCAGGATGAGGTAGATTCCATCTCCATAAGCAACACGAGCGAGCAGAATGTGATGGAGTGGCTGAAGTAGTTTACCAAAACTGCAAGATGCAGTTTTGGACAAACTGCTGCTTCCACTATCAAAACTGCAAGCAGCAGTTTGCTAAAGTCCAGGACTTGACCCAGGATTTCAAAACTGCTGTTTTAACCCGTTTTTTCATTCATTCATTACATATGCATGAATTTTTTTAATATCTTGATTTGGGATGAAATATTCCATGTACCATACAGTCTTTGAATTTATCCTTCAAAGTGGAGAGTTCCCTTGATTTCGGATGTTGGAGGAACCCAACGACATTCTTCCGCCGTTCACCATCTCCAAAATTGAAGTGAGCTAACATATTCAAAATTGATATCATGATTATTTGACATATGAAATTTAGTCAAGTTTATTGTAAAAACAAACTCTAATATTGTGTTCATTGAAGTCAACTAAGAGGGAGTAATCATGGAAGAATTAATCAAAAATGACATCTCATGTAGAGTTGTAGAAGTCATGCATAGGATGCACTTTTTATCCTAATTTGGAGGCTCCAATACATGATTATGCTGATGATATACACTACTACAATTCCACTGTTAATATGAAGAAGGATGTTGCAATCAAGCACAAGTTGCAATGATATCTTTTGATTTATAAATAAATATAGTTATGCTATGTATATCATACTAAACTTCGCCAAGAAAAAGCCTGGGATATCATCCTCAACTTTGTTAAGACTACAAACTTGGCAGTGAAGATTCTAAGGTTAACTTCTTCTGAATTAGATCTAGCACACATGAAGGTTTATTTTATTTTCCCCTTTGATTTCACATAAATTATTACATGGCCATGTATATCTATATTCTTATATGGATACGAGCATCTTCGCACGGGCTACCGCCCGTGATACGAGCTCTCCGCAGCGACGGTGCCTCCGCCCAAACTCGCCCGCTCTAGAACGCTTGGTCAATTGGCAGTGCATGAGTAGCCCCCGTGCCCCGCACGACAGTACCCCCGCCTCGACAGTGCCCCGGCGCGACGACGCTCCGGCTGCTCGCGAGCCCCCGTGCACGGTGCTCTCCCTCATCTCGATTTTGTCGTGTGCACTGGGGCTCGCTAGCGGTGACAACGTCGTCGCGTCGGGACACTGTCGAGGCGGGGGTACTGTCGTGCGGGGCACGAGGTCTACCCATGCACTGTCAATTGACCGAGCGTCCTAGAGCGGGCGAGTTTGGGCGGATGTACCATCGCTGCTGGGGTACTGTCGATGCAGAGAGCATCGAGCACGAGCGGTAGCCCGTGCGAAGATGCTCGTCTCTATATAAACCATCATCCCCGTTCTATGATTCTATCCAACTGAAGCCGACGCCGCCATTATGTGAAACCCTAGTTTCCATCTCCAACAACAACAACCGCAAAGTCCATTCCACTGCTCCTTCAAACGTCCGCCGGAAGTTCATGAGCGCGCCCGTTCAAACTGATTCTATAGGATCAAAACCCCTTAAAGCTTCCTATTCCTAGATCGATGTTGATGATGATTGATCGTAAATATCTAGCGGATTTCTGTGAGGCCGCAAGCCGATGATCGGATCTAATTGTTGTTACACAATCTGAAGCACATATCTCCTTCGTATCTGTCCATCGTCTTTACTGATGTTATCGGTTTAAATTTTCTTTCCAATATTTTCAAATGTGAACTGCAAACTTGAGAGACTATGATCGATTACGACTATTGACTGTTAGAATCATGCATTCCGAACAAACAATCTCTCACCTCCGTTCCTAATTTCTGCGCTAATTTTCATTAATCTTCTCCATTATATGTTCCTCTTTAGAAGAAATGTAAGTTGAGGATGATGAAAGCTCATGATGAATGATCATAGGATCCAGCGGATTTCTGCGAGGCCTCGAGCCGATGATCGGATCAATTTGTTACACACTCTGAAGCCTCTCAATTTCTCAGCATCTTCATTTTACATCTGAATTTATGTATTTTTATTCTCCAGTACTCGCGTGATCTGAACATTTCAATTTCGATCTGAAGCGATGATGATTTTAATAGACTGGTATCGGCAGTGGCGATGTTAATCGCCGTGAGCCCCATCCATATAAAATGACTTCTTCTTCCACTGAGCCTCAGATACCAAATTCTTATCATCTGTATTGTTAGATATTTTTTTCCTACTTAGTTTTCTATGATTCTTGTTTAGTTTTTTTTAGATTAAGCATGAAATTGCTCATAATATTAAGCAATAAGTTTCTCCTCGATTCACTGTAAATATATATTTAATTATAATTTTAAGCATTAAATTTCTCCTCGATCCATCCCACAAACAATTTCCTTGTAAATCCCACGCCAAGTTAGAATCAATCACACTTGTCTTTCAAGCTACAATCAATTCCGTTGCGGAGAGCATCGAGCACGGGTGGTAGTCCGTGCGAAGATGCTCATTTCTATATAAACCATCATCCCCGTTCTATGATTCTATCCAACTGAAGCTGACGCCGCCATTATGTGAAACCCTAGTTTCCATCTCCAACAGCAACAGCCGCAAAGTCCATTCCACTGCTCCTTCAAACGTCCGCAAGAAGTTCATGAGCGCGCCCGTTCAAACTGATTCTATAAGATCAAAACCCCTTAAAGCTTCCTATTCCTAAATCGATGCTGATGATGATTGATCGTAAAGATCTAGCGGATTTCTGTGAGGCCGCAAGCCGATGATCGGATCTAATTGTTGTTACACAATCTGAAGCACATATCTCCTCCGTATCTGTCCATCGTCTTTACTGATGTTATCAGTTTAAATTTTCTTTCCAATATTTTCAAATGTGAACTGCAAACTTGAGAGACTATGATCGATTACGACTATTGACTGTTAGAATCATGCATTCCGAACAAACAATCTCTCACCTCCGTTCCTAATTTCTGCTCTAATTTTCATTAATCTTCTCCATTATGTGTTCCTCTTCAGAAGAAATGTAAGTTGAGGATGATGAAAGCTCATGATGAATGATCATAGGATCCAGCGGATTTCTGCGAGGCCTCGAGCCGATGACGAGATCAATTTGTTACACACTCTGAAGCCTCTCAATTTCTCAGCATCTTCATTTTACATCTGAATTTATGTATTTTTATTCTCCGGTACTCGTGTGATCTGAACATTTGAATTTCGATCTGAAGCGATGATGATTTTAATAGACTGGTATTGGCAGTGGCGATGTTAATCGCCGTGAGCCCCATCCATATAAAACGACTTCTTCTTCCACTGAGCCTCAGATACCAAATTCTTATCATCTGTATTATTAGATATTTTTTCCTACTTAGTTTTCTATGATTCTTGTTTAGTTTTTTTAGATTAAGCATGAAATTGCTCATATAATATTAAGCAATAAGTTTCTCCTCGATTCATCGTAAATGTATATTTAATTATAATTTTAAGCATTAAATTTCTCCTCGATCCATCCCACAAACAATTTCCTTGTAAATCTCATGTCAAGTTAGAATCAATCACGCTCGTCTTTCAAGCTAGAATCAATCCCGTTGCGGAGAGCATCGAGCACGGGCGGTAGCCCGTGCGAAGATGCTCGTCTCTATATAAACCATCATCCCCGTTCTATGATTCTATCCAACTGAAGCCGACGCCGCCATTATGTGAAACCCTAGTTTCCATCTCCAACATCAACAGCCGCAAAGTCCATTCCATTGCCCCTTCAAACGTCCGCCGGAAGTTCATGAGCGCGCCCGTTCAAACTGATTCTATAAGATCAAAACCCCTTAAAGCTTCCTATTCCTAGATCGATGCTTATGATGATTGATCGTAAAGATCTAGCGGATTTCTGTGAGGCCGCAAGCCGATGATCGGATCTAATTGTTGTTACACAATCTGAAGCACATATCTCCTTCGTATCTGTCCATCGTCTTTACTGATGTTATCGGTTTAAATTTTCTTTCCAATATTTTCAATTGTGAACTGCAAACTTGAGAGACTATGATCGATTACGACTATTGACTGTTAGAATCATGAATTCCGAACAAACAATCTCTCACCACCGTTCCTAATTTCTGCGCTAATTTTCATTAATCTTCTCCATTATGTGTTTCTCTTCAGAAGAAATGTAAGTTGAGGATGATGAAAGCTCATGATGAATGATCATAGGATCCAGCGGTTTTCTGCGAGGCCTCGAGCCGATGATCGGATCAATTTGTTACACACTCTGAAGCCTCTCAATTTCTCAGCATCTTCATTTTACATCTGAATTTATGTATTTTTATTCTCCGGTACTAACGTGATCTGAACATTTGAATTTCGATCTGAAGCGATGATGATTTTAATAGACTGGTATTGGCAGTGGTGATGTTAATCGCCGTGAGCCCCATCCATATAAAACGACTTCTTCTTCCACTGAGCTCAGATACCAAATTCTTATCATTTGTATTATTAGATACTTTTTTCTTGCTACTTAGTTTTCTATCATTTTTTTTTTGTTTTTTTACATTAAGCATGAAATTACTCATATAATTTTAAGCAATAAGTTTCTCCTCGATTCACCGTAAATATATATTTAATTATAATTTTAAGCATTATGTTTCTCCTCGATCCATCCATCCCACAAACAAATTCCTTGTAAATCCCATGTCAAGTTAGAATCAATCGCACTCGTCTTTCAATCTAGAATCAATCCCGTTGTAGGGTCTTCTGCAGTTCCACTTTCATGATCGAACAAATCCTCGAATTTGTTTCATAATCAGTAGGTTTGTTCATTTGGCTGGCCTGGAAGTAAGGCATTTTAAATTCCTCTCTCAATTTTAAAATTTTGTTTTTGTTTTGTGTTATTATTTTGTCAGAATAGGCATCGTAGCAAAACCTCAGATCTTCATTTTTCTGAAATTGTGATCAATTCTCTCTGACTTCGTCCCCAGAGGATTAATGGTCTTCTTCTCCATCATTCTTCTTCCTCTTCAGCTTATTCTTCTCTTGAGTTTATTCTATTCTATATATTTTGCTACTTAATTCTCGTGCTTCTTCTGCTCTTCTTTCTTCTTCGTTTCTTCTCCTATCTCCTTCACCTCCGTAACACATCTCGATACTTATCTTTTGCGTTTTTTTAGAAAATGCGTACCCTGTTTTTTTCCTGTTCGACTCGTTTAAAAACACGAAAGCTAGACTCAATAATATTCAGTTTAATCACATTTTTCATCTATTCTTTTCATTAATAATATATTACTATCATTTATATCTCTTAAAAAAATAGAATCAATGTGATCACTTGCATCATACATACTTGATTATGTTTCACAAACACTAAATCATGCAAAAAAAAAAATTTAGTTCTTTATTTCTTTCGTTATTTTGAGAAAAAATAGGTTACAATAGAAATTGCACCTAGACGTCTTTTATGCTCAAAGGCACAAAAAAGACGCACAAAGGTGTAAACATCTGAGGCTTGTGAGCCTTGAACCTTAGAGCTTTAGGCGCGCCTTTAAAACTTAGGCTAAACGGACCCTATATCCTTGCCATTCATATAATATGATGGAACTAATGTGTAAAAGTGTCTATTTTATATTTTCATCATGTTTTAGTAATTTCTTTTATCTTTATGTTTTGAAATTATTTTGATTAATTTTCTAGTCTCATCACAATTATTTGGGAATATACACTTCCATTAGAAACATTCTGTTTTATTTACAGGCATTAGTAAAGTTTTTACAGCACAGAATCAGCATAACATAGGAAATATTAGGCTGCAAATAGAACCCAACCAATGATGAGCCAGCAATCTTGTGAGTTTAGCTCATGTAAATGTTAAGGATTGTGCCAAAAGAATAGGAATTTTTGGGTGGCGGGCACGAAGTTTTTAGTTTTTTTTCGATTTCTAAGCGATGCTCGGGCAAACTCCGCCAAACTCTAGTTCATTTTTAGTTCTTATCAATCTTTGAGACTATCAAGTACATGACAGTTTCCCATCTCTCGTCATTCGAAGGATCATTCGAACATGGCGGCCCCAAAAGATATTATTTGAGGAGTGGGGGACCGCAGACTTGCCGCGGACCTAGGCTTTGTTTGGCGCGGCTAATTTGCTCCGGTGAGTTGGGTCAAAAACGCCATCATCATAGATTGTATGTTTGACAAAAAGGTTACGACCGCTACCAAGAAAATAAACTAGTTTTGAGAATAAAATGCATGATTTTTTTAGGTGAGGGTGGATGTTCATGAACGATGGTTCATGACCACCGCGTTCATGACCGTCACCACCGTGCCAACCAAAGCCCTAATCTTTCCCTCTTCTTCCCAAGCATGTCTTTATCAATTGTTTTTAAACTTGTATGTGCGTTTTTTGGGTTAAAATCATATCAGTCCCGAGGTTTCAAGTCAATGCTAAATTAGTTCTTAAGGTTTTAGTTGTGTCAAAATAATCCTTGAACTTCTCATCTAGAGATTTTTGTAGCCCTTGAATTGCACTCAAAATGAAGCCGGATGTTGGTCAAGAGAATGAAAATGACAACTTAAAAGTTCAAGGACCAAATTGACATTACCTTGCAATTAAAATTGATATTATATTTTCATTGTACACCATATATATTGCGAAAGAAAATTTATAATTTATCATAAATCTTATTCACCACCCTCTAAGGTTGCCTTCTGATCTAACAACAACCTTCCCTTATTTTCATTGTACTTCATTTATATGTTGTGTTTTATTCTAAGTTTGTTTTGGAGGAATTGTGATCGTTTTATGTTTGACCTAATGCATCGCCTCGGTCATTTGAAGAGTATTTATTTGAAAATTACGTCGTCGGTGGATTGAGTTTGCGCAAATTCTTTTCTCTCAATTGACCCGTGCTCATTGTTTTCCCAAGTATTCGAGGCTAGCTTCGTGAATCTTCATTTTCATCAGTTTCCGCCAAGTCCCTACCATACAAATCATCTCTAACAACTTTGTTCGCGTCTGATTTGATCACCTTTCCATTCATTTTTCAATACAAAACCCTAAAATTCTATGTAGTTAATCTGATCTTTAGCTTTCGACCTCGTCTAAGTTTACTTCTTTTTCATCACAACTAGGTCTGAAGTGGTGGGCCGGTGGCACGTCACTTAGGGTTGCATCTAGATTAAAAAAAAAAAAAAATCCGTGTACAAGGCGTATTGTGCGGGATCATGAGTATCCCTGTGTTCGAGTCTTGCGATTAGAGCTTGATGAGTTTGTTTCCTTGCTTATGCTAGGATGTTGGCGACGATGCGGGGACGTCGAGAAGGCAAGAGGAGCCTTCAGGAAGCAGTGCTACTGCTCCAGGCCTCATGAGTATGGGCATACCCCCGATTGATTTCTGTCGTATGCTAGCGGAAGCAATGGTAGCGGCTCAAGCTGCGGCGATGCCACGGGTTTCGATGCCCGTTGTGCAAGTTACGACTCATGTTACTCCGACGGCTACACCAGCCACACCGGAGGTTGAAGTGAGACAAGCAGAGCCTTTAGCGGAGAGAGCTTATGGGATGGGCGATCGATTTATGAAATACTTCTTGAGTTTTCATCCTCCGACATTCAAGGGAGTTGGCACTCCAACGGATGCCGAAGATTGGCTTTCAAGGATCCAGGAACTCTTGAAAGCAGCAGAGACCCCAGCGGAGAGGCAGTCCCAATTCGCGAGTTTTATGTTAGAGGGCGATGCGAAGCTGTGGTGGGTGAACCATAGCGGTCGCTATTTTCTTGGGCGTGTTCCATCCAACTTGTTGGTCAATGAGAGGCGGGGAAATTTGAAAGCGAGAATTGATTAATATTGTGTTCGTTTTCTTGAGAGATGTCGAGACGCAGCGTGATCAGAAACAACCTCATAATCGTTAAGCTCCAAGTATGCAGACTGTTTCCAGCAATAGAATGCAATCTGTTTCGTTGGATGGAATTGGAGAGCTGAAATTTAGGTCTAATTCAAACCACAATGACCTCCGATTTTAGTTTCAAAGTCTCAATTTAAAAAATAAAATAAAAAAACATTTAAAAGTTAAAAAAACAAAGTAGAAAAAAATCAATACCTTTTTTTTAACTGTGAAGAAAATAATGGGCACGAATATCAGAAAAATAAAATTCATAAATCTATTTAAAATTTAGGCAAAAGTTGAAAGATTAAGGCCTTCTTTGGGAGGTCTTTTTAGAAAGGAGGAGTGTTGGCAAAAGAAGTAGGAAAAGGAGCTTTTGGAAAATGTCTATTGCAAAAGGAGATCTGTTTGGGTGAACTCCTTTTGCAGAGATTTTAAAAAATGAGAATTACTTTTATAAACTGTTTGGTAAATCTCTGTTGTCATGACTTTTTTTTATTAAAAATGCAACCCCGGGCAGAAAAATGCGCGCGCAGGGGAAAATGAGTGCCCGAGCGCGAATTTTTTGCCCGGACGTGCATATTTCGCTCGGGCGCGCATATTTCGCCCAGGCGAGCATATTGCGCACGAGCGCACATTTTTCTCCCGGGCGCGCATTTTTCATCAGGGCGCACATTTTTCTCCGGGAGGCGCATTTTTCGCCCCGAGCGCGCATTTTTCGCCCCTGCTCTCATTTTTCGCCTGTGCGCGCATTTTTACCGGTGCGCGCATTTTTCGTCCGAACACATTTTTCGCCCGAACATCGAATTTATCGTCCGAGTGCCCATTTTTCGCCCGGACGAGTATTTTTCGCCCGGGCGCGCAATTTTCGCCCGAACGCCCATTTTTCGCCCGGGCTCGCATTTTTTCGCCTGGGCGTGCATTTTTCGCCCGGACGCGCATTTTTTCGTCCAGGCGCGCATTTTCCTCCCGGACTCGCATTTTTCACTCGGACGCTCATTTTTTGCCCGGGCGCGCATTTTTGCGCCCGTACGCTCTTTTTTCTCCCGGGCGCGCATTTTTCACCCGGTAGAAAAAAGAGCGGTCAGGCGAAAGAAATGTCGTCGGCGCAAAAAATGCACGACCGGGCAAAAAATGCACTCCAGGGCAAAAATGCGCGCCCGGGAAGGAAATGCGCTCCCGGGCGAAAAATGCGTGCCCTGAAAGAAAATGCGCTCGGGCGATAAAATGCGAGTTCGGAGGAAAAATGCGGGCCAGGGAAAAAAATGCGCGCCAGAGCGAAAATTGCGCGCCCGCGCAAAAAAAATGCGCCTGTGCGAAAAATGTGCGCCTGTGCGAAAAAATGTGCGCCTGGACGAAAAAGAGCGCCCTGGCGAAAAATGGGCGTTCGGGCGAAAAGTGCGCGTCCGGGCAAAAAATACTTGTCTGGGTGAAAAATGGACGCCCGGGCGAAAAATTCGGGCCGGGCGAAAAATACTGGTCCGAGTGAAAATGGGCGCCCTGGCGAAAAAATGGGCGTTCGGGCGAAAAAAATGGGCGTTCAGGCGAAAAATACTCGTCCGTGAGAAAAATGCGCGCCCCAGCGAAAAATGCGCGCCCGGGCGAAAATGCGCGCCAGTGCGAAAAATTCGCGCCCACGCGAAAAAATGCTCGCACGGGCGAAATATGCGCTCCCGGCGAGAAATGTGCTCCCGGGCGAAAAAATGCGCGCCCAGGCGAAAAATGCGCGCCCGAGTGATAAAATGCGCGTCCGGGCAAAAAATGCTTGTCCGGGCGAAAAACGCGCGCTCGGTCGAATAAATGCGCGCCCGGACGGAAAATGCGCGATCGGGCAAAAATTGCGCGACAGAGCGAAAAATTCGCGTAAGGGCCTAAAATGCTCGACCGGGCAGAATAATGTACGCATGGGGGAAAATTTTGCGCTCGGGCGAAAAATGCGCTAACCTTGTATCGGGATGAGGAAGTGCTTTTCGAAAAGGTTGAAAAGTAGGGGACAAATGACTTTTCAAAAGGAGGAGAAAAATGAGTTTTCCGCGGTAGCTTTTCCCACTGGTAGACAATTCAAACGGTTTTGTAAGTGCGGTGACGTTTTTCAGAAAATGAAAAGGAGCTAAAAAGCCCAAGGGCCTGTTTGGAAGCGCTTTTCAGAAAGGAGGAGTGGTGGCAAAAGGATGGTAGGAAAAGGTGTTTTTCGAAAATGTCTATTGCAAAAGGAGATCTATTTGGGTGATCTCTTTTTGCAGAGATTTTCAAAAATGAGAAGCACTTTATAAATTGTTTGACAAATCTCTGTTGCGTTGTCTTTTTTTATTAAAAATGCAAGCTCGGACAGAAAAATGCGCTCCTGGGGGAAAATGAGCGCCCGAGCGTGAATTTTTTACCTGGACGTGAAATTTTTGCCCGGGCGAGCATATTACGCCTGGGCGCGCATATTACGCCCGGGTGCGCATATTTCGCCCGGGCGAGCATTTTTCTCCCGGGCGCGCATTTTCCTCCGTGGTACGCATTATTTGTCTCGTGCGCGCATTTTTCGCCCGTGCTCTCATTTTTCGCCGGTGCGCGCATTTTTCGCTAGGGCGCGCATTTTTTACCCGAGAGCGCATTTTTACCCGAACACCCAATTTTTGCCCGGGCTCGCGTTTTTTCGCCCTGGCGCACATTTTTTGCCCGGACGCTTTTTTTTTGCCCGGGCGCGCATTTTTCCTCTGGAAGCGAATTTTTCGCTCGGGCGCGCATTTTCACCCGAATACAATTTTTTCGACCGGGAGAAAAATGCGCGACTGGGAGAAAAAAACTGTCCTGTCAAAAAAAAAAAGCGCGCCTGTGCGAAAAATGCGCGTCCGTGCAAAAAAAAGCGCGCCGGGACGAAAAATGTGTTCCCGGGCGAAAAAATGGGAGCCTGGGTGAAAAATGTACGTCCGAGCAAAAAATGCGCGCCCGGGCGAAAAATGCGCATCCTGGCGAAAAAATTGCGTGCCCGAGCGAAAAATGGGCGTTCAGGCGAAAACTGCGAGCCTGGGCAAAAAATGTGCGTCCAGGTGAAAAAAACGCGCCCGAGCGAAAAATGCGCACCCGGGCGAAAAATTGCCAGCCTGGACGAAAAATGGGCATTCGGGCGAAATCAGCACGTCCGGGCGAAAAATGGGCGTCCCGGAGAAAAATTCGCGCCCGAGGAAAAAATACTCGTCCGGGCAAAAAATGAGCGCACGAGCGAAAAGATGGGTCGTCGCGCGAAAATGCGCGCCTGAGCGAAAAATGGACGCCTAGACGAAAAATGCGCTCCCGGACGAAAAAAGTGCGCCCGCGCCCGGGCGAAAAAGTGGGCCGCCGGTCGAAAATGCGCGTCTGGGCGAAAAATTGACTCTCAGACGAAAAATGCGCTCCCGGACGAAAAAACGCGCCCGAAAGAAAAATGCGCGCACCAGCGAAAAATGCTCGCCCGTGCGGCGAAATGTGCGCCGCGCGAAGAAATGTGCCCTCGCGTGAAAAATTCATGCCCCGGCGAAAAAATATGAGTCCGGGCGAAAAAATGATCTGCATTCATTCATTTAAAAAAAATTCTCACCATATAATGATCTGCATTCATTCATTCAAAATAAGCGTTTGTATTAAACTATATTTTTTGCATTACAAAATCGTTTAGCGGTCATAAGTCTGGAAGGAAGAGGACTCGGGCGACAAAATGCGAAGCCCCAGCCATCACCCAGTCATTTGAGAGGGACGAAAGTACGAAGTTCTTTAGCGAGTTCGCCTGCTGAAAATTGTTTGGGTGCAAATTTGTATTCTAATGTTGTGCTTAATAAATCGAACAAGATCTCGGATTAGTGAAATTTAAGTTTTAAGAAAGCCTAAATTCACCTCAAATCCTCCGATTAAACTGCCCTTTTGCTTTCGGAGCAGGCTAGAACAGGAGCAAAATAATAATTTTTGGGTGATTTGCTAATATAAATTATAAAATTTTGAAAACAATGCAAAATAATAATTTTTTGGTAGTTTTTTATTTGCTAAAAGCAAAATACTGTTTACTAATAAAACACCCTTTTTAAAATAAACATCATTTAAACAAGATAATTATTTATCAATGTTCCATTTTCATCTCCAGACTAATTTTTGTTAATTTTCCATACATGGATGAGCCCTAAATTGTATAATGACATATGGCTAAAACATATATGCAACTATTAAAACAAATAACAGATAATACTAAAAACATACATAATACATATTCCATGTGATAATTATTTATTTTTACAACATTAATTAAAATAATAGTAAAGGCCAAATAAATAAAAATGAATTTCCCATATTGTCAATAACAAAACAACAACACTCAAGATGTTATCCCACTATAGTGGGGTCGGTTATATGGATCCTTTGTCGCCATTGGCCCTATCTTTAGTCATAATCTCACTAATGTCAAAGTACATCGTACCTTTCCTTATAGTCTCATTCCAAGTCTTTATTATTCTACCCCTCCCGTTTAACATGCCTAATGACTAAACTCTCACAACGCCTAACAGGTGTCTCTAATGATTTCCTTTGTACGTATCCAAACCATCTTAATCGAGCTCCTCACATCTTCTCTGCAATTGGTCCCACTCCTGTCTTATCCTTGATACATTCATTCCTAATTTTATCCAGTCTCGTGTGTCCACACATCCACCTAAGCATTCTCATCTCTGCAACTCCCATTTTTTGCTCATGTACACAATTCACTGCCCAACACTCAAAACCATAGAGCATCGCAGGTCTAACGGTAAAATTAGCCTTTATATTTGAATGGTACTCTTTACAATCACATAAGATCCATGACACATCTTTATCAACACCTCCATCTTTTTGAACTATCGATCCAAGATATTTAAAGCACTACAACAACAACAACATAACCCATATAGTCCCCAATCATTGGGGGTATGGGCGGGGGAAGATTGGAAACAGACCTAACCTTTGGCACTATGCACAAAGTGGCTTCTCTCAGAGGAGAAAGACCTAACCTTTGACAATAAATGCACAAAGTGGCTACTCACAGAGTACCACTGAAATAGTGGCCCCCTATACCGTCGCGTTTGCTGCGGAATCATGCCCTCAAATCAAAGCCAAAGACATCAGAGAGACCCAAGAATCCATTTTGATTTATGTGCACATAACCATGCTTCCTTCATTCAGCATCCAGAGCATTGGTGAAGCACATACATATTTAAAGCACTCACTGCGGGAAATATCTTGATCACCCAACTTAATAACAAAATCATCCGTCCTTCTTGCACTGCTATATTTAAGCTCCATATACTCCATTTTTGCTCTGCTCAACCTAAAACCCTTCTTTTACAAAAGTGGAAAATTTATTTTTTATAAATACTTTTTAGGTATCATTATACATATAGATAGCACACATCATAATTTAAAATATTTCTCCACTCTCTCTCTAAACAAAATAATTATAAATATTCATTCATCCACTATTATATACTTAATATAAAATTATGAGGCAATTAAGGTAGAAAACCCCCATTTGCCATATTTGAAGATGGAAGCTTGCCTTGAGGCATCATCTGTGGCCTGCCTGAAGCCTGCATGAATGTTGCCAGCTGCTGCTGCTGCTGTTGCTGTGCCTGTAGTTGCTGCTGCTGCTGTTGCTGTGCCTGTAGCTGCTGCTGCTGTTGCTGTGCCTGTAGCTGCTGCTGTGCCTGTAGCTGTTGCTGTTGCTGTGCCTGTAGCTGCTGTTGTAAATGCTGATTTTGTTGACCCTGTTGCTGTTGCTGTGCCTGTAGCTGCTGTTGTAAATGCTGATTTTGTTGACCCTGCTGGAGTTGCTGCTGCTGGAGCTGCTGTTGCTGAAGTTGTTGTTGTTGCTGGCTAGATACTTGCGGCTTGAACACGACCATATCCTGGAGCGAACATTTTCGAAGATTAAGCGGAGCCGAGTTTAAAAGGAAATGCTCGATTCGCTACGAAATCATACCCCGGGAAACAGCATCCCTATCAGGCGACCAGCTTTGTCGGATACAGAGAGCAGCAGCGTTTGCGAGGATAGCTGGATGACGGCGCACTGTGGAGCGAAAATGCATATGAAACATCAATTTAAACTTCTTTATCGCCCCCAACAACTGGGTTGGTATAATATGGCGAGCATAACATTAATTCTACAAAAAACTTTAATCTCTCTGATATTCTCTTATCTCATAGAGGCACTTCTTCATTTAAGGCTTAAATTAAGGACTTATGTCTTCGTTTATATCACATTTTTTTATATAATGTATATAAATTAATTAAAGCCATCACTTCTAACTTCTAAGTATCACTTGATCATCTAGATGATAGTTGATTTGGTGATTCTGCAAATATCTACTTTTAATGCATGATAATTGTGTGTGTGTGTGGGGGGGGGGGGGGGGGGGGGGGAGTGCAAAAGTGGATTAAGTCAATTTTTGAGTTTAATTCAGAGTCAAGCCAGCTTTACTCAAACAATTGATAGATTCTGAGCTAATTAAGAATGAACCCGAGTTGGCTCGAAAATATTTACATATGATTCGAGCTCAGTTCGAGATAATATAATATAAATCATATGTACCCGAGTTGGTTTGAGGCTTAAAGTTTAGCGATAATAGACATGCACACACGCACGAGAACTCGGATATAAGCATCACTGGACTGCTCTAAAATTTAATTAGAAGTTGGCTTTATTTTTTTATTCTATCTAATTATTGGTAAAGTTGTTCTCTGAACCTCAAACAATCATCTCCTTCGAACTTTTGGTGAAGTTATTCTCTGGACGACTCCGTCTCGGACAACATGAATTGTTGAACCGTACTTCTCAACCATTTGGTCCAACCATAGGGGTTGATTAAGGGCTGGTTGGGTGGGTGGTGGCGGTTGGAGATTGAGAGATTGGAGATGAAGATAACATAGTGTTTTTGAATGGAGCTCCCGCCCTGCGGTTGAAATCAGACATAAAATGACGTTTGGGGGGATCGGTGGTTCCAAATTGAGGCTATTTAGACGAGAAAAAATAGTGGCTGTATCTTCTGAAAAAGCTATAAGCTAAACCTTTATCTTATTTTTTGACTTAAATGACCCAAACCTCGGACAATATGGGTATTACAAGAATCAAACAAAATATGTAACAAAAAACCTAATATACATAAAATAAACTAGCACATTAAATGCGCAAAATAATTGATGATTTACTCACAAGCTTCTTCTCCTGTAATTGTCCAAGGAATCCATGCTGATTTAATGTCCGGAACACCAAGAAATCTGCCTTGCCGACATACTGCCTAAACAGATTACACGAGAAAAGCAGATTGACAAGGAGATCAAGCAATTGTAATTTGTAAGAGTGAATTAAAAAAATTGATTGCAGGAAAATCTGGGGCATGATCTACTTGTTACTCATGTGGTCTTGGGCAATGAGGCGAACGATTTGCATTGATGGTGGCCAATCTGCTGCAAGCCTGAGAGTTTGAACAGAACACAGAAGAAACTTCATTGATGAGTATATTACAATGCTGCACATTTACTATAGTTTTAACAAGACTCCAACTAACTTCAGTTGGAGATAACCATACAGAGAGGAGCTAATTAACAAAAGGAACTTTCTTTTGTTATACTTGCATAGAGGAGATGATGCAATTTATACATTAGAAAAGAAAATGGCAAAAGATCTTAGGACGCCGTAGAATTAATCAAAAGAATAGTTGGCGAAAATTATCAGTAAAAAGTAAAACTGCTTTGTGTCGAAGGCACGCATG
The DNA here is from genome assembly GCA_033032865.1 of Dactylorhiza incarnata. Taxonomy (NCBI): domain Eukaryota; kingdom Viridiplantae; phylum Streptophyta; class Magnoliopsida; order Asparagales; family Orchidaceae; genus Dactylorhiza; species Dactylorhiza incarnata. The sequence goes on from JAWHQI010000281.1 coordinate 396,025, forward strand.
AATCTGGTAAAATATGACTGTAGAGCAGAAATGTTAATATAATTAAATTCAAACAATATAATATTAAAATACAATTCAGGGTATTATAGGTGATGAAATCAACTTAACCATGCTTTTGTCTCAAGATCTCTTGCAACTAAATGACAAAGTTCAATTAGTAAATGGAGATGGCGGCAATGGAGCGTGGAGATAATAGGTTTTAGCAGTAGGGAAGGTGGAGTAAACAGAGAAGACGACAGTGAAGGGTCGTGAAAATGGATGAAGAAGAGAGTTCTGCTTCAAAAAGGCTCTGCGCCCGCTTCGCGCCAGCGGTGCTGCATTTCGCCGACCGCATGACCGAAAATCCGCAGAAAACATCAGACCACGGGCACTGGACTACATCTGCGGTCCAAAATCCACGGATTTACATATTCTAGAATTCTTATTAGGTTCAGTCTTTGGAATAATTCTTGTAGGTTGACTATTGTAAGAAAGTGGGACAGTAAACCAATAGAATATTCTCCATTGCAAAATCTCAAATTTCCACAGTTCCACCATCTATAAAAATTCACATCTACAGACAGCACACAATTTATTAGTATGGAGAATTGCAACACAAAGTGAAGCATACTTTTGAGATCCTAGGGATGATGTTATTTAAAATAATCAATTTCTTTATTCAATTCAACATGCTTAAAAAATCTTTCCTGCAACTTTGTACGCTTAAAAGCTAAGGAATTGAGAATCAAATACAAAATAAAAAGAAAATTCATTTTGTGATCCCCCAGGTGGACTAGCAGCTACCATAGATAAAACAACTTGCTTAGAGAATATGATTTTGTGACTTACGTTTCTGACGCGGTCGAATTCCTGTAGCCCTGCCACATAAACAAAAAAGATTCATCATCAATGATATAATTTACATGTATGGATAGTAATTTTGAGCATATTTAGGCTTCGTTTGGCATGATGGAGGCGGTCATGAACGCGGTGGTTATGAACCATCATTCGTGAACGCCCAACCTCACCTAAGGAACTTCATCCACTTTTATGTTCAAACTAGTTTTCTTTTCTTGGTGGCGGTCGTAACCGTTGTCATGCCAAACATACATTCTATGATGGTGGCGTTTTTGTCCAAACTCGCCGGAGCAAAAATGCCGCGCCAAACGGAGCCTTAATTATAACCATCTCAGTCAGAAATCCATCTCAATTATGTATCATACATTGCATAACATATGTAGGCAGCATAGCTAAATATACTATAAAACCAATTAATGCACAATAGAGCTAACATTTCATGTGTAATCAACATGAAGGAATGAAGAAGTTCCTATGCCTACCCTAAATAGTAAGGATAAGGCTGATTCTGATGACATTGCATATATGCAGTTTGATGGTTGGAGAAATGGAAAAGCAATTAGTACATTTGTAACCCTTAATTTTTTAACAAAAGAAGATATTTTAATTTTTAGATAAATAATTCAATTTCAAGTTATTTTAATCTGAAATTAAAATTTTATCCCTCGTTAAACCTTCCAACTTTATAAAACTTAAACAAATCAACTTTTTTATTTTTTTGTTATTTTAATCTAAAAATCCAATTTTATCTCCATAAAATAACTTTAAACTTAAAAACATAGTTGACCCGACTATTTATTCATTGGGATTTGGGACTTGGGAGCCTATTATCACCTAATGATAAAGATGAAATAATTTGATCAAACTTCACTGACAACATTAAGTCAAAATCAACATATGAATACTGCATAACAAACTTACTTCAAGTTTGCAAATGAAGACAGGCTGTCCTTGCCTTTGTCCAGAGAGAGCGCCCTGTAGAATACTCAAAGAAAAGAAAAAGACATAAGAACCACGTCCCCGTAACAAAATAATTGACATAGAAATTTTAGAAAAAACATAAAGTATAAAAGAAAACAGCAAGAGCTCATAATGGCGACATCTTAGTTGTGCTCATATACCTGCACTTTATTAATTGATTATATGGAATAATTACCAAAACCTCACCTGGAAGTTAATATAATTACAAGTTGCAACCCTCTTACTTTTGAAATTACAAAAACCTCACCTGAAGTTTACATTTCTTAACATCTATGCAAAAAAATACCCCCTTGGAGTAAATTTTCAGGGGGGCCTTTTTGTGCATGGATGTTATGAAAAGTACTCTTACAATGGAGAATTTTGTAATTTCAAAAGTAAAAGGGGTGCAACCTGTAATTTAGTAAACTTTGAGGGGAGGTCCCGGTAAATGGCCCATTGATTATATTTAAATTTCTTATGATTTGTCCTAACTGACATTCATTTGATTATTAACAATGTTTTTTTTCTTACGAGAAGGGAACCTAGGGTTTATTAAAGATTTGATTGGAATGTAAATAATGGTTGTTAATAAGATTGGATAATTCTTCTTCTCCCTGGTAAAGATCAGTTTATTCCTCACCCCCCTCCCTCTGTCCTCTCTCTCCCTTCTGTTCACTGATTTTCTCCATCCCCATTTCTCCTGTTTTACAATACTGTGAAACTGTGACAAACCGTTTTCACATCATTCAAAATTTGGAATTTGACTTCTGTTTGAAACTCTGTTAGTGCCCGGTTTATTTGTAACTACATATAGAAGCCCCATCTAAAGATTAAAAAAAAAGATATATATAATTCCACTTTGTCCTCACTATCAGCACCACGTGCCACGTTGTCCACTCTGACCTTCCACACACCACCATGCTGCAAGTTTGTTGGCAGAGTGATACAATCTTAATCCAGTTCTAGATGGTGATGGACGGGAGCTTCCGAAAGGCAGAGCCTAAACGGGAAGGCGAATGCGGCGCTGTCGAGTGGCAGAAAAACAAAACCAGAGAAAGGGAAGAAGATAAACAGGACACAAATAATTCAATTCATATATAGCTCTTCCAATAACTTGACAGCAGGAGTATATTTACACAGTTACACAGCTTTCCGATGGTTATACTGTTATGTGTTTAAATGATCTTACCGTTAAACTTTAGTTTTGTTTTTATTTTTTTAAAATTCTGTACTTGGCGGCAAAGACAAAACTGTGCTGCGGCAGTTATTACAGTTAGAAATTCGTGGATCGTTTCCCGAAAACAGCGTATGTGGTACTGGTAATGGGTTGTATGCTGTAAAGCCTATAAATAGCTGTTTGTTCTCAGAAAATTATATGAAGAATTGTGTTTGTAAGTTCCCCAAATCCCTTGCCATTATTCCTTGGTCTCTCTTCTTGGAAGACGCCACTGATTCTTCCTCCAGGTTACGCCTCAGGAAAGTCCTTCCCTCCCAATTCTTTGCAATTTAATTTGGATTGTACCAACTGGCATCACAACGAAGTTCCTCTCCCTTCCGATGCCGCCATGGGTGACCACAACACTCACAATCAGGACTTGCGACGGGAGGTGGAGCAACTCCGGCAGTCCATGACAGGGATAAGCATACAGCAGGCCTCCTCCTTGGAGGACCCGCGACACCTGATCTCACAGATAGTAACAGAACATGAGGCCACTTCATCAACACCCCCTACCCCTCACAACTGGATGGATCAAGATCAGTATTACTCACCGCCTACCCGGGGAACAAGACTGGAATTTCCAAGGTTCGTCGAACTTGCTGTCAAGGTGTGGGTCTACAAATGCGAGCCAATCTTCGAAGTAGACAAGACACCAAAAGAACTGAAGGTGAGGCTGGCGGTGATCAGTTTGGAAGAAAAAAGTGCTATCCTGGTACAAACTGCTCAGCAAAAAACGTGAAGATCAAGGGGAACTCTTGTAGAATGAATTCTCGCAGGCCATTCTATCTAGATTTGGCTCCAATGCTTTTGAAGACCAAATGGGAGAGTTAAAGGAGCTAAAACAGACCTCCTCCGTGCAGGTATACTTGGATGAAATCAAGAACCTGAGGAACAAGGTGTTGCTACAGTATGTCGTCAGCTTCTTCCTCACTGAACTCAAATGAAATCTCCTTGCCGGTGAAGATGTTCTTTCCCGAGTCTTTACAAAAGGCCTACAACCTCGCTCGAATCCAAGAACAACAATTCTCCTTGGCCCCGAAAGACCACTACATCAGGGGGAATGAATACTTACTCCAGCAATCCCAAATCATCCAACACTGTCCTTCCAGCCAGTGGGAAACTTCCTCGCACAGTCAACAAGATATCACCCAGGGAAATGGAGGAAAAGAGGGGCTAAAGGGATCTGCTTCTGGTGTGATGAAAAGTTTGTGCGAGGCCACAAATGCAGCAGCAAATCTCGAACGGGAAGGACGAAGAAGTGCACAAATTACTCTCCAAGGAAAACAAGCTTGACGCGGAGAGCATGGAACAAGAACCCCTCATAACACCACAAGTCTCAATGCATGCTTTGACCGACATCAATGACTACCAGACAATGAAGGTGACGGGAACTCATCATGGTCTCTCAATTTCCATTCTCATTGACACAGGAAGCACCCACAATTTCATTGATGAGCACACGACCCAACCTCCTACTGCAACTTGACGTCGATTCCGGCATTCAAGGTAGTAGTGGCTGATGGCAATCGCCAATTGAGTACTCAGATGTGCCCTAAGTTTAGTTGGACCATTCAAGGAGCCTCCTTTGAAGCAGACATGCTCGTATTGCCACTGGGAGGATGTGACATGATTCTTGGCATTCAGTGGCTCGTCACTCTCGGTCTAATTCAGTGGGATTTCTTAATCTGAAGATGGAGTTCCGGGCCCGAGGCAAGAAGATTGCGCTGGGAGGAAGTAGAACCTTGAGGAACAATCTAATTAACAAAAACTGGATGCACAGACTTCTACAAAAAACTCAGCTTTCCTACATGACAGTGTGTTGGGCCATGAGGTAATATTCTCAACACCATCCCTCCTCTCTCTCTGCAGTCCCCAGGAAACATAGTCAGACTGCCAAGGGGCTGCCTGGCCCCAGAGCTGACCTTATTGTTGGAATAATTTGAGGACATCTTCAACATGCCTAAGGAATTACCCCCTCCCAGGAGTCATGATCACCACATCTACTTGAAGGATCCAAACCAAATCATCAATATTAGACCCTATAGGTACCCTTCCCTGCAGAAGACTGAGATTGAAGTGATGGTAAGGGAAACGGAGTCAGGGGTGATTAGAACTAGTAGAATCCCATACTCTTCACCTATAGTTCTAGTAAAAAAAGGATGAATCATGGAGGATGTGTAGAAACTATAGGGATCTCAACAAAAACACAATTAAGGACAATTACCCAATTCTTCTAATTGAAGAACTATTAGATGAGTTGATCGGGGCTGCAATTTTCTCCAAATTGGATCTACGATCAGGGTACCACCAAGTGAGAAGAGCCTCCAAGGGCATCCATAAAAAACCCTCCAAGAATCATGAGGGTCGTTATGACTTTGTGGTTATGCCATTTGGCTTAACCAATGCCCCCTCCACATTCCAAAGCTTTATGAATCATATTTTCCACACTCACTTGAGAAAGTTTATTCTTGTCTACTTTGATGACATATTAGTGTATAGTGCAACTTGGGAAAAGCACTTAGGTCACCTAAGGATCACCTTCCAAATTCTAAGGGCTGAGAAGTTGTATGTCAAGAAGAGTAAATGCTCTTTTGGAATGCTACAGATAAAGTATCTTGGGCACACGGTGCCCTCACAAGGAGTACAAGCTGACCCAAGGGAAATTGGGGATATGATTGATCGGCCACCTCCAACGTCCTTAAGGAAATTAAGGGGATTCTTGGGGTTATCTAGGTACTATAGGAGATTCATCAAGGGGTATGTGAGCCTAGTCAAACCACTCACCGACCTCCTCAAAAACAATCAATCAAGTGGAGTGAGGCGGCAGAACAAGCTTTCAACCTCCTCAAGAAAGCAATCAGTGAACCTCCAGTCTTGGCCCTCCCAGACCTCTCAAAAAGATTCACAATGGAATCTGATGCCTCCAAAAATGGTACAGGGGCAATGCTGTTGCAAGAAGGGCATCCAATTGCCATCTTCAGTAAAGCCCTAGGACCAAAATTCACCTCTCAGTCTATGAGAAGGAGCTACTATCAATTGTGTTGGCCACTCAAAAGTGGAGGCACTACCTACTTGGAGCTCCATTCACGATCAACACTGAGCACCAACGTCTAAAGTTCCTGATGGATCAAAGGTTAACCACTCCTCAACAACAAAGGTACATGGACAAGCTCATGGGGTTTGACTACTCTATCCACTACAAGGGCATTACCAATGTCACGGTTGATGCTCTCTCTAGGAAGGAGGTCCCTGAAGGAGGTAGTCTTCAATCCTTGGTCACCTCTCAATCAAAACTTTTAGAGCACATCAAGGACTCATGGAAGCAGGACCCGAGAATTACAAAAATCATTCAGCTCAAGGAGCAACTCCACCCACTATCAATGGGCAAATGGGGCTCTAAAAAGGAAGGGAAAGGTGGTAGTGGGTAATGTGGATGAAGTCAAAAAGCTTATATGTTACATCTACCATGACTCTAGCCTGGAAGGTCACTCGGGAGTGCAGGAAACACTGAGAAGAGTAAGGCAAGCCTTCTATTGGAAGCATATGAAAGAAGAGATCTATCAATACATTATGAGGTGTGCAATCTGCTAACAATACAAAACACCTACCACCAGTCCGTTGGGACTCCTACAGTTCCTCCCAATTGCAGATCAAGTATGGAAGGATATCTCAATGGATTTCATTGAGCTCCCAAAATCGGAGGGTAATGATGTCATTATGGTAGTGGTGGATCGGCTAAGCAAATATACCCACTTTGTGTCTTTTAAAAGACGAGTTACGGCTCCGTGTGTAGTAAAACTCTTCATAGAATACATCTATAAATTGCATGAGATGCCAAGGTCCACCGTGAGTGACAGGGATGTCATCTTCATCAGCTCTTTCTGGCAAGAATTTTTCAAAACCAATAAGGTTCAACTCGATTTATCAAAAACCTACCACCCCCAATCCGACGGCCAAACCGAAGTGGTTAATTGGTGCTTGGAGAACTACTTGAGATGTGACCTTTGGCAAACACCAGGAGTAGAATCAATGGCTACATCTTGCGGAATGGTGGTACAACACATCCTTTCATAGTGCCACTCAATTGACTCCTTATGAAATCGTGTATAGCCAGCCTCCTCCATTACATATTTCCTACCTAAATGACTCCACAAAAGTAGTTGTTGTTGATCGAAGCTTGCAAGCCCGGGAAAAGGCCATTCAATTCCTAAAACAGAATATGGAGAAAACCCAAAACAGAATGAAGCAACTTGCAGACAAACATCATATAGAGAAGAACTTCCAGGAAGGCGCATGGGTGTACATCAAGTTCAACCTTATAAACAAACCGGTGCCAGGGAAGATGTATTCAGTAAACTCACCACCAAATTCTTTGGACCCTTCCAAATTTTAAAGAAGATTGGCGTCGTGGCATATCAATTACAGCCGCCGGCCACATCCAAGATCCACAACACCTTCCATATCTCCCAACTCAAAGAGCACATTAGAGATCACCCCGTGTCCAACATTCTGCCTCCAGGTTGCAGGAGGCTCGTCTTCCAGAAAAAAATCTTGAAGCGGCGCATAATTCCCAGGGGTGGGGAAGATATTCCACGGGTCTTGATATAATGGGCAGATGCAACCCTCGATGAGGCTTCCTGGGAAGATTATCACGAGATGGTGAAGCTCAATCCATCCCTTGATCCATGAGGGCAAGGATGTCAAAAAGGGGAGAGCAATTGTTATGTGTTTAAATGATGTCACAGTTAAACTTTTTTTTTTAATTTTGTACTTTGCGGCAAAGCCAACACTGTGTTGCGACAGTTATTACAGTTAGGAATTCGTGGGCAGTCTCCCAAATTTAGCGTATGTTGTGTTGATAATGGGTTGTATGTTGTAAAGCCTATAAATGGATGTTTGTTCTCAGAAAATGATATGGAAAATTGTGTTTGTAAGTTCCCCAGATCCCTTGCCATTATTCCTTGGTCTCTCTTCTTCGAAGACGCCAATGATCCCTTGCCATTATTCCTTGGTCTTTCTTCTTCGAAGACGCCACTGATTCTTCCTCTAGGCTACGCCTCAGGAAATTCCTTCCCCTCCCAATTCTCTGCAATTTAATTTGGATCGTATCATATACATCGTTGGATCACACACACCGCACAACACTCACCGACGGTTACAGGCGTTGCGGTTATGATATCGCAGGAAGTTACACGTATGGTAAAAGCTACATTTGTCGCTAATACACAAACCAAACAATAACGAAAAATGTTTGTAACAATACTCGCTCCTTCGGAAGATCTTTGTCCTCAAGGATCAAAAGAAGGTGAACCCTCCTTCCCTGGATCGTAATTAGTCCCAGGAGGCCTCAGGATTTTCAGGGGCTTTATGTAATCTTTTGAATTGTCGGGCACCCAGTAGAGAGAAGAGGAAGGCCGTCCATGTTTGCTTCCTTTAAACCTGGTCCGCTTCCAAGCTGCAGTTTCGGGTGATGGAATTTGCAGAACAAGCTGCGCGAACAATTCCCAGTTGCGCCCATGACCGGGCAGATGTGGTCGTGCTTCCGACAACACTAGCCATCTTCAGTAGCGTACCCAACTCTTGCGCTTGCTCGAAAACGATTCTGAATCTTCGAATTCCTCGCACGCCTGATGTTATGACCAACTCATGTCGGCCGAATCTCATCTTACCGGATGTGATTTTCAGATGGCGAGCTTGTTTGTGATGATGGTTGAACCTCTAGTATCCGGACAGTGTCTCACAATTGATCGCATCTGGTGGTAATCAGTAGGAACCAGAGTCATTACAGTGTACCTCAAGTGTGGTTTCAAGGAAGATGCAACCTCATTGTGCACACCGCGCACTGGGATCATACCGCGGAGCAACTTCATCATCCTCGTTTGTACCAGGTGCATCTCACGCATCATCGCCTTCAGTTTGTTCGTCTCTTCGTAGCATTTGGTATTCAGCTTCGTCGTCTTCCATTGCAGCATCGGTCGTAGGTTCCGTGGCTCTGATACAACTGATACAATCTTAATTTAGTTTAGATGGCGATGGACGGGAGCTTCCTTAAGGCAGAGCCTAAACGGGAAAGCGAATGCGGCGTTTTATCGAGTGGCAGAAAAACAAAACCAATTTCTACTTTATTTATTTTAAGATTTGATTATGACTAAAGATAGGACACAATGACAACCAAGAGTCTATATAGCCGACCCCACTACGGTGGGATAAAGGCTTGAGTGTTGAGTGAGTGAGTGTTGTAGGATCTTGCAATCCTCGATCTGATCCTAAAACCCGACCCGATCCAATCGCAAAATGATCCCACCTAGAATCATGATCCTGACAACCTTGATAATCATGCACACCCGTTTCTTCCAAGAGATTCAGGACATTTCCTCTATGAGATGAAGATTCCACAATCAAATCTCACTACTTCAATTTCTAAGTGTAGAAATACACGAGAAACGAGAGAAATAAACGATAATTTTATTAATTTCTCAATCATATATATTATACATACAACTATGAAGCACGAATACTTTCCTGAGGGCCGCGTACCTGTACCGGGTACGTTTCCGGTACAGGTAAATAACCGATACTCGACGGATACACCTGCTACTCTAGTCAGAGGATAAGCTTGGATTTGATAGATCGTTCTGCATTTTTTGATGACTATGATTTTCTAAAGTAACAAAAAACTTCTCCATGTATTTTAGAAAAGAAAAATGACTCATAAATGCAACTAGCGGTGTTTGTTTACTATAGTAACAAAATCCTGACTTAAGATTCTTTTTATCGTTAGAACTACGAAGAATTTGATTTAAATTTAATTATTTTGTTAATTTACTATGTATTTAAGGATTAGATGTTTTTTCTACTTGCTCAATATAAATTTTTCCATGTTTTATATTCTCCCTCTATTAAAAAAGGTGGCATATAATATATAAATACATGTACATATATATATATGTATGTGTATATATAAATCAATTTTATTAACATCGTGCCCAGAACGTACATGTATCCTTATTTTTTATCTCCACGCACCACAGTACCGGATATGTATCGTACCCGATACCCGTACCGATACCGGTGCTTCATAGACATACAAGTATTTGTACATTTATATAGGAAGAGAGATAGGAGCAGAAATCTCATTCTAAGATGTGAGACTAAAACCTAAAGAGGTAGTGGACTCTAGATGGGCCTTATTTTGTGTTTTTATACATATTTTCTTCAACACTCCCCTGCAAGCTGGAGCATACAGATCGTAAGCACCAAGCTTGGACAAGAACTGACAGTATAACGGTCGTAGTAAGGCCTTGGTGAAAATATCCGCAACTAGCCCAGCAGCAGGAACATGTTTTAATTCCAGCTTCTTCAATTGAACTTTCTCCCGAATGAAATGACAATCAACTTCAATGTGTTTGGTTCGTTCATGGAATACAGGATTCTTGACAATGTGTATAACAACTTGATTGTCGCAAAATAAAGTGGCCGGTGTGGAAAGTTTGACACCCAAATCACCTAGGAGACTTTCTAGCTATGTGAGCTCAAATACAACAGCGGCCATTGAACGATACTCAGCTTCAGCAGATGAGCGACACAAATTGCTTCTTGCTGCGCCAGGTAATAAGGTGTCCTCCGAAGTAAGTACAGAATCGACTTGTGAAGGGTCGATCATCCAGAGAGCCAGTATAATCAGCATCAGTATAGGCAATCAGAGATAAAGAAGAAGAAGAAGGTTTGTATACAAGCCCTTGCCCAGGAGCAGTCTTACAAAAACCTGAGGATGCGCTCGACGGCCTGGAGATGAGAGGTCCAAGGAGCATGCATGAATCGACTGACCACTCCAACAACAAATGAGATACCAGGTCTTGTAACTGTAAGATAAATCAGTTTTCCTATAAGACGACGATAATACTCTGGGTTTGGAAGAAGAATATCAGAGTCGGAGTCATGAGAACAGAGCTTATGGTTGACATCCATGGGAGTATCAGCAGGCTTGCATCCAGAATAGCCAGCATCATGAAGAAGGTCAAGACAGTACTTCCGTTGAGATAGAACTAGGCCATCAGGGCGTCTCGCTACCTCAAGACCAAGGAAGTACCGAAGATTTCCCAGATCTTTAGTTTGAACAACCGAGTTCAAGTGTTGTTTGATCATTTGGATTCCTTTGGGTCATCACCAGTAATCAAAATATCATCGACGTAAACTAAGAGAATCATCGTGCCTGTCGGTCGGTGACGAGTAAAGAGAGAGAAGTCAGTCGAGCTTTGAATGAATCCAACATCACGGACAACCTTACTGAACTTGTCAAACCATGCCCGAGGAGACTGTTTGAGACCATAAATAGATTTCTTGAGGTGACAAACACGAGACTCCCCCGTGGTCTCAAACCCTGGAGGTTGGTGCATGTAGGTAGTCTCTAGAAGGTCGCTATTGAGAAAGACATTCTTGACATCCAATTGATGTAAGGGTCACTGTCGATGAACAGCTAAGGAGATCAGGACACGAACGGTATTCAACTTGGCGACTAGTGAGAAGGTCTCATCATAATCAAGGCCAGGTTGCTGAGTAAACCCCCGAGCCACAAGACGAGCCTTTAGACGTTCCACTGTCCCATCTGGAGCATGTTTGATCGCAAAGACCCACTTACATCCCACACAAGTCTGTCCATGAGGAAGAGGGACAAGATCCCAAGTCTAATTAGCCCATAGGACAGTCATTTCCTCATCCATAGCCGCGCGTCACCCCAGATGTTGAAGAACCTCCTGCAAAGAGTTAGGTATAGAAATAGAAGATAAAGAAGTTGCGAATTTGAGAAGGGCAGGGGAGAGGCGATGCAGGGATACATAATTAGCCAAGGGGTGAACCGTAGAGACAGGTGTCAGATCTTCAGGCCGCGAGGTATCATCAGTAGAGGGTAACTGTTATTGGGCATCAGATCTAGGAGGACGCGAGTATACACACGAAGAGGTGGTTTGGAGGGGACTGGAGTTGGGGTTGGAAGGAGTGGTGGAAGAGGAGACGTAACAAGGACGGTAGGACGTGGTAGTAGTGGAGGTGGAGGAAGGGCTGGATGGGGAGAGTGAAAAGGCAGGTCTTCGATGAAAGTTACATCCGCAGAAATGACAACATTGCGATCATTTGGGAGAGTAACTCACATATCTTTCTGAGTGCGGGGAGTAACCAACGAACATGCATTTGGTAGCACGAGGAGCAAACTTGTCAGTGGAAGGACTAAGACAATGGACATAACAGGTGCAACCAAAGACGCGAGGTGTGACGGAAAAGGGGGGCGTGGAAGGAAACAAAATACTAAAAGGAGTCACAAAGTCGAGAATGGAGGAGTGCATGCGATTGATGAGATGACATGCAATAGAAACCGTGAAGTTCTAGTAAAGATTAGGTACCTGCATTTGAAACATCAGCGATCGAGCGACCTCAAGAAGGTGACGGTCTTTGCGCTCGGCAACACCATTTTGTTGGGGCGTATAAGCACATGAAGTTTGATGGTTGATCTCAAACTCAGTACAAAGATTAGTAAAAGTGTGGCTTGTGTATTCACGCGCATTGTCGGTGCGGAGTAACTTAGAGAACTGAAAAACTGAGTATGAGTCTCAGTAATAAAAGCACGAAAGATAGAGGTTATGTCAGAGCGATCACGAAGTAAATACAACCATGTCCTGCGAGAGTAATCATCAATAAATGTAATAAAGTAACGATAACCATAAACACTGGGTGCTTTATAAGGTCCCCAAATATCAGAGTGAACTAAAGCAAAAGGAGCATTGCTCCGAGTACAATTAGGGAGAAAAGACGAACGATATTGTTTTCCGAAGATACATGATTCGCAAGTAAAGTCATCAAGGGAGATATCAAGAAGAGTTTTCTTGAGGATCTGGAGAGGGGCATGCCCAAGACGTCGATGTCAATCAACAGAAGTGACAAATGAGAGAACCGTAGGTGGAACAACCAAGATATAGAGCTCATTAGACAGTCGCACTTTACCAATGATATTCTGCGTCTGTCATTCCTGCACAACAAAAGAGGAGGGAGAGAACGTTACACAGCAATCAAGGTCCTGGGTAAGACGGCTAACAGAAAGAAGGTTAAAAGGCGATCCTGGAACATGGAGGACCGAGCGAAGAGAGAGAGTTGTGAGTGAGAGGCAAATAAGCAGAGCCAGAAACAGGGGTGGTGTCACACCATTAGCCACATTAATAAACTTGGGATACAAAGGATGTAAGTACTGAGGTGGCTTTTGCGGAGTAAGATGATGGGTGGCAGCCGAGTCCACAATCCAAGTGGAGCGGTGGGAGAGACAGGAGATACCTTCATTGGAGATAGATGTAACAGAGCCAGACGGACGATGGAGCAACCCTTGGAGATGTTGAAGCAGGAGGCGCATGGAGACAATGTTGGCACGAGTGGTAGAAGACATATCAGCAGCAACGGAGGCGGTGGGTAGAGGAGGCAGACCTTGCTTACGATAGCAGGTTGCCTCAAGATGACCATCTCTGCCATAGTAAGTACACTTGAGTTGAGGCTTGCTGTTGCGACCTCTACCTCGATAGCCTGTGCGACCTCCACGAGCTGACGGAGGAGTGGGGTGAGGTATGGATGAGTGCTGGACATCGGAGAGAGAGGGAATGGTGGACGAAGAGAGGATCTGAGCCCGGATGCTGTGGAGATGAGGCGGAACACGAGCCATCATCATGGCAATACCAACAGCCTCTTTTTGAGCACGTTGGGCAGCAAGGTCGACAGTTGGAGGTTCATGTTGAATCCATGCCTCAACCAAAATTTTGGACAGCGCAACAAAGCAGATTAAGTCACCATCAGCCCCTGAGTCGAGAGATTGGAGATCTGTGATGATGTCGAACAGGTGTTGAAGGCTATCTTGGCCGGAATAAAGGGAGTGCAGTTCATCCCACATGGCTTTTGTCGTTTCATTATACATGGTCATACGGTAAAGTTCACTATCCAAGGCATTGAGGATCCATGATTGGACACGACCATCATCACAGAGCCACTCCTCAGTGGGCGCAGAAGGGGTGGTCTTAGTTAGATGGTGCAAAAGACCCTTTGTTTGAAGAACATGACGAACGGAATGCACCCATTCAACAAAATTCTTCTTTCCACTAAGAGAAATCCGAAGCTCATCACGAATTTCAGGAAGAGGGGCAGCAGCACAAGCGGGAAGGGATGATGCATCATTCAAGTCCATTTCAACACAGGAAGGCAACTGCAGTTATACTCCTGCAGTTAGACAACTGCGGTTATACTCCTGCGGTTAGACTTCTGCAGTAGAAAGATCGGTGAGTAAGCGGCCAGGAGGGCCAGCGAGCAGGTAAGTGGCCAGGAGGTGCGGCTAGCTAAGCGGCCAGAAGGTGTGGCTAGCCAGGAGGACAGAAGGTGCGGCTAGCCAGGCGATTAGGTGCGAACAGAGGTGCGAACAGGCGAGCGAGAGGTAAGCGACAAGGAGGTCCAGCGAGCAGTCGCGTGGAAGAAGCAACCAGAGGTGCAAACATAAGGCCTGGAGAACAGGAGAGCTCGCAGGAGGCTTGTCGCGCAGAGGATCGTGCGGTCAGACACTCGCGGGAAGGAGCGACCAGAGGTGCGGCTAGCCAACGAGAGTCGATCAAGTAGAGAGACGGAGCCTCAGCGAGCAGGCGAGCTGCAAGTAGCGGCCAAGAGCTACGGTCAAAAAAACGGCGAGCAGCGGCAAACAGGGGAGACCGCAGAAGCGACAGGCAGGTGGGATCCAGAGGAATCAGGCGGAAAAACTGTAAAAGAAGGTGGGGTGGAGGGGGGAGAGGAGGAGGAACGGCAGAACAACGGTTAGAAAGCAGCTAACCGCCCAGACTGGCTAGGATGCGGTTAGAAAGCAGCTAACCGCCCAGATTGGCTGGAAGTGCGGGCGAGAGCGAGACCCCAAAAAAACTTGTTTTTAGGATCGAACCTTGCTTTGATACCATGTAGCAATACATGAGAAATGAGAGAAATAAATGATAATTTTATTAATTTTTCAATCATATATATTATACATACAAGTATTTGTACATTTATATAGGAAGATGTGGGACTACAATCTAAAGAGGTAGTGCACTCTAGATGGGCCTTATTTGGGGCCTTTATACATATTTTCTTCAACACTAAGAAATATTTCAGCTTTCTCAGATTCTTACTACAAACTCCTGACACATGTCTTCAGACATGTGATCCTCCAAATTATTTCATGTAATAACAATACCATCCGCATAGACAATGAGAACATGCACTTACTCTTCTTTCCTTTTAACAAATAGGATGTGATCATAACACTGTTCGGATCCCAATAAGATCATAGCTTTGTAAAGTATTTTAAACCAAGCTCTAGGAGATTATTTCAAACTATATAGAAGTTTCTTAAGATGACAGATTTTCCCTTTAGATCCCCTTTTTAGAAATCCCGGTGGAGGTTTCATGTATACTTCTCTTCAAGATCATTGTATAAGAAAACATTCTTTACATTTAGTTGTTGCAATTCTCATCCAAGACATTAAACAAAAGATAAAAGAATGTCGATGGAGTTTCTTGACGGGATTAAAAACTTCACTGGAGCAAGAGAGAGCATCAAAAATTTTGTCTACCTCTGATACCAAGTTAAAATTTTAAAATTGTATTATTCAAATCTAAATCAAATATTACATCTTCCCTCTACATATACACTAAAGACGATAACAACTAAACTCCACAAGAGGTGTGGGACTAAATAGGAGGAAGAGAAATCATCTACAATGGGCTCTCTTACGGGCCTTTAAAAATGGGCTTTAACATAGCAAGAATTTCTAACTTAATAAACATATAATTCAAATGGCCTGACTCGAATGTGATGTGAAATAATCAATGATTTGCTAGGTATCACCACAACTAATGCTTCGTAATTTAGTTGAGCATGGTAAGAAGTAGACAAGGGTTTGGCTGACTAGGACATCACCCGTTAGTAATGCGCTAAACCTTAACAAAAATTAAGATTGCACATATTATTGTTAGGTGATAAAGATAATATAGTTTGGCTGAGTACGAAAAAAATATTAGGGTGGATGGTATGACAACATTAAGTAGGTTGCTCTGTGAAATGACTATATAAGAAATATGGATTAACACTAATTGAAGAAAAATAAAGTGGACAATAAACTTAAATGTTTTACATGTGTAGAGTAGCACGTTCATAATAACTTATTAAAGCATGTGTCATACCAAATCTGATGGATATGAAGGTGGGCAAAACTGCCCGGCCAACCCATGGGAAATTAATGAATTTTTTCATGTTCTATATTATATAGATAGATTCAGATTAGAAGGCTAAACTCAAGATTCAGGCCTGGACATCATAATGGATCATGCTCGTCCACGCGGAATTTTGCAAGCCTCAGTTATCGTTGAACAGTCTGGACCTGGTTCCACAAGTGTCAATTCTAACCAGTACCAGGCAAAGCATGCCTACTAATCCATATAGGGAAAACGCCACAAAATCAATTTATATTCATGCAACTAACAGGTACATATAAAAGAATATTAAAATTTGAAAATTACCTCCCATATTTTGACATATTTCGACTGAAGTTGCTGAACACCAGGAGCACCTGGAGCACCAGAAGGCTGTTGTGTTAAGGGCATGTTGATAGCAGTGTTATTAGCCATTCCAATAGAATTCACACCTGGCTGCTGAGACATTCCTGGTGTAGGAATCATTGTCCCAGGTGCAGAAGACATACCAGTCGCAAGCACATTCATCATACTAGGTGTCATATTAATTCCACCTTGTCCTGTCTGTCCACTTTGGGCCAAGTTTCCTTGAACCATACCTGGTACAGGCTGGCTCATGCCCATGTTGTTTTGATGATTAGTCAAATTTTGTGAAATACCCATGTTTGAGTTTCCTGAGAGAGAAGTTGCTGAAGTAAATGAGCCAAGTCCTGTGTTCTGAGCAACCTGTGCAGTAGGCATCAATCCTCCCCCTGATCCAGCCACTCCAGATGATGGCATTCCACTAGAAATCATATTTGACATGTGCATTGCCATGGGTGTTCCTCCAATTGTTTGAAGCCCAATTGAATTGGCTCCAGTGATAGAAGCCGAGTTCATTACTTGACGATGTTGAGAAAGATTGTTTAAGATGTTGACATTTGCTGGAGCGGGGCCAACAGGGCGGAGAGGTTGTGGCATGGGATTCACCAAAGGTTTATGTTCTTGCATAGCTTCGCTGCTTGCATTCATCTCCTGTGAAGTGGGAGATGGAGAAGATGTTTGCAAGGTAGGTACTCCTTGGGAAGAAACACTAGATATTGATGGTAGATGTGGATAACCAGTTGGCACTGTATTTGGCTCCTGGGAAAGAAAATTATCTTCACAGAAGAGTAAAAGAAACATTGCAAATTAAGTAATATAATATTCTGACTGTAAATGTAGCCCTACCACTTTCACTGTTACAGGAGGAATATTCGCAAGAGAAGGTTGTTGCCGATTGATCATTGACCCATTAACTGCAAAAACAAATAGGATTATACAGTTTCTAGGAGAACATAAAAAAATTGACTTATGAATCTTCAATGGAAGAAAGAAACAATCCTGATGATCACAGTAAAACTGGAGGGATAGTAAAAAAGGGTTAAAATTGTAGTTTCATGCATTTTGAAAGTTTGCATCATTGCAGCCATCCAACCTCCTCATTATCAATCTTCCTAGTGTTATCTATGCACAGATCCATTACTGTAGATATTAGGAATCATGTTCACTACTATCTGCACAACACCAAAAAGATGGGACTAGGTTTTAAGGATACTAGGATAATAGAGTGTTCTCCTTGCTGAGTGATAAGGCCAATGGGTGTATTATATGCCTACTCGGAGGGGGTGGCCGGAGGATGTCCGGAGACGGGGATGATGGCGGAGATACAACGGATCCGGAACCGCGGCTGCCTACGCGGGGCGTGCTCAAAAGAGAGAGCTTCCAAGGTCTCTTTAGGGTTTAGAAAATAGACTTAACTTTCATTGATTAAAGATCTCAAGCATACATATGCCTATATATAGGCTTACAAAAGTGCATGAATGTAATTATGACACCTCGGACTAAATATGACACAACGCGACATAAATACATAATATAATACCGATACAACATGATATAAACTACGCTAAACTCAATATAAAGAAAGACACGACACTTAACAATACATAATAAGACGAGATAAGAAGAACAAGTACATAATACAACTCGATCATAATGGGGCGCGACGCCCATAACAAAATGAAACTTGTCAGGTGAAGGATACGCCAATTGTGCAAGGCTTCCGTAACAGCTTCCTTGTAGGTTGTGCAGAGGAGATAGTTTATATATCATCTACTAATAATTTATAAGGGAATCCCCTCTTTGATGTAACATTAGGACTTCCATTTACCCTTTTTAATCACTTTTATAACCCAAGAGAGATAGAGGGAAAGGAAAAAAAAATATGTGGAGACCACATGTATTTATACTAGTTTATCTATATGGCATGCCCTTGAATGTTGAACCACATCAAACTCGACTTAAATAGTTTCTACCCTATACCTTATCTACTGTGAGTGTACACTTATTGAAATTTAAATTTCATATCTATACTTGTGAAGCAATTTGCATACTTGTTAATATTTTGTGTGCATTTCGTTGATGTAGAGTGAAAAAATTTATCTTCTCATATTTGCACTTTAAAAATCTTAATACAACATCAAAATCCCCCATTTATGTTAATATCTTATGTTTTGAAAATACTGTGCTTAATTTGTAAGAAGGAATTGGAAGAGCTCGTAGTTTGATATCTCAAATCAACTCCTCTTAGGGCATGTTATAGACCTAGATATGCCCCATAAATTATGCAAAACAAATAACAAAGCAGAGGAGTGTGGCGGTAAATTTTATGTACCTTCAATTATACAAGTAAAATTATTTGTAAAGAGAATGCACAAATAAGGCTGTGTAAAGTGAGAAGAATTGTTACAAAAAACAAGCACTCAAAATATTAAATTGTTTATAAGGTAAGGAATCCAGTTTCACCATAATCTGAAAATAACCTTGTGAAATAGAATTTGAAGTAGACACTGGAACAGCAGCAGGAGGAGCATCCAGTTTCACCATACCCTGGCTCGTTGTCAAATTTGCAATCAACGGATGGCTTAAAGCAGCACGGGCCTCCATAAAATTCTCGGAGAGCAAAACGGTAAAATGAGGGTTTTTGAGATTATCAACATTTGGATCTGCAGCCCGAGGATTGCGCTTTCCCTACAATACTAGATAGTTATTGTTATCATGAACTATATGTGTATGCATCTTCTATAACAATTAACAAACATAACGTACAAGCAGTATTCAAATGTCCATTAGGCAACAAAACAAAGTTCTACCATTCTGACTTTAGCATGATCATTTAAGCAATGTGCAAACCAGGCACGTGGACCCAAAGACATGGAAGTGGAAAAGAAACAAATCCAAGTTAAACCAAAATCAATCTTCCTATTATAATTTTGAACTAATCAAACAGTTGCTCTCACTTTTCTACTGAATAATATATCTTAGAATCTTCATCTCTTAGCACATTTTTCTCACTTTTCCCGGAACATTTATCTCCTATGTTTCTTTAAATTACCTTGTTTCCCAAAATGGCCTTTAGCTATGAATAAGACATATTGCCTCCTCTAGTAGGGATCTCGAAAATTAATGAAATATTTAGTTCCTCTCTCGTCCCGCAGAATTGATAAAACTATGTCATTCGCCTTTAATAGAGATGTTGGGTTGTTACATCCAAGGTTCTCTATAACCAAATTGTGGTTCATTACGCTCAGAGTTCTATTCCTCTCCTGTTGGCATTAGAGCCCAAGATTTTAGATCATTCTCAACATAGAAAACCCTTCCTCTTTTGCTGACAATAATACTTCATTTTAAGTTAACAAGTGGAAGATTGCACTAGAACATAAAATAGCGATATAAACTCGAGATACAAGCTCTTGTCAAACTCCTCAGGGTTGTTCCCCCAAAGAGTTCCCTCTCCAAATAGAATTACAAAAAACAACCATCGAAATATGTCCACTAACTCATCTATGCCCCCTTATATAGAAAGGAGAGCACTCATGATGTAGGGTAGGATATTTGGGTGAGCGACTATAATGCAATCCTATTGTGTAGTGCGGGGAGACAACTCTATTTTCCTTAAGCTAAATGTGACGCACATGCAATGACTGACGGCAAATGGTTTCCCAATAACATATATTAATATAGAGAATATACAGAATAATCTAGAACCCTATAGCAAGTGATCCGAAAAATCAAGGGTTCGCAACACCATATATTAATATAGAGAATAAAGATCCATACAACAAACAATACTCATGAAGGTGGGGCAATGCCGTAGGGTGGAGATCTGATGTTCCCGACTGTAGAGGTTGCGATCCTGTGATAGTAATGAGGCCACAGGATAAGAAGATTGTTGGGATCAGAGGGAGCGGATAGCGAGGGTGTTGGATACAAAATCGGGAAGAGGGCTTACGGCTGGTAAAAACAGGATTTTTTTGGCAGGCATCGTAGTGTGGTGTACGACAGTTCTGGGGATGGCTTGTGGTAGGTAGGATAATGGAGTTTATGATAGATCTGGGAGGCATAGCTTACGGGATTTCTAGAGGAGGGGGCTCTTGACCTCAGGGCTGCTATTTAGGAGAGGGGGGAGCAGGATGGAGACGATCGAATAGGGGGAGGATTGAAGTGGGTTGGCTCGCTGTTGCAAGATACTCCCGTGAGGGAGGGTGAGTATTAGAGGAATTTTGTGGGGATATGCGGGGAGATGGACGGTGGTTAGGGGAGGGGATACAAGGGGGTGATAGGGAATACCTAGGAGTAGTCACCTAGGGCCTCGCAGAGTCATCATCAAGAGATGATCGCCGGAATCCGGAAAGAAGGTTCTCCAAATTCTGCAATTCCCCAAACGACAGACCCCTGCACATATTTATAATAAAACTACACTAGGGCACCACCTCATGAACGGCTATGATTGGTCGTTGATGTAGCGGGACCGATTACATAAAATAAAGACAAAATATAACAACATAATATATGAAAATATAGGTAAACGGAAATCCGAGCACATCTGTAGAGTCGGATCGCCAATCCGGTCAAGTCCTCCTATGTGAATACACGAACTGACGCAGGGGCAGGCTAAGGGTGAGAAGCTAGACACACTACTGGCGAATAAAGGTGCAGGAAATCCAACACGATGCGAGCTTCACAAATCCAGGCTGTTTTAAAATTAATTTTCTTTTTATGACGAATTAATTTAAGCTTTTGCGGATTCCACAAGAAGGATTATAGCAATAGAAAAAGGCACACAAGAGCGGCTCCAAATCGGAGAGCGCAAATAATAAATGATAAGCGGATACGCCCTGCAAGGTTAGCACAAATTCAAGTAATCCAAAATATCACTTAATTGACAAACAAGGTAATTAGGGATCTAAGCAAGAAAATTCAAGTTTAAACTTAAAAACCAAATCACAACTTACAACCATGCAAGGAGCCAATCGGGCGGGGTACCAAATGTGGAGAGGGATGAATCCGGGTCTTTGGTGGCCAACGGCGGTGGGGTATGGTGGCTGTGTGGAGGGAGGAAGGAGTGGTGAAGGGCTGGACTAGGGTTGTTCGGCTGTAGGAGGGCTGGAAGTGGGGCTAGCGGGGTGGAGGAAGGATGTGGGGGTGGTCGACGGGGTAGAGGGGAGGCTGGAGGGTGGTCGACGGGTTGCTGGGAGGCTGGGGGGTGGCCGACTGGTTGCTGGGAGGCTGGGGGGTGGCCGACTGGTTGCTGGGAGGCAGGGAGGTGGTCAACTGATTGCTGGGAGGCAGGGAGGTGGTCAACTGATTGCTGGGAGGCAGGGAGAGGCTCGGTGGGGAGGAAGGAGGGCTGGCGGTGGACGTCGGGATGGGAGGAGAGGCAAGGGAGGCTTGTCGGTGCTATAAGGGACAGGGAGAGGCTTGGTGGGGGGAGGAAGTAGGGGCGTAGAGGCCTTACCGGCGGCGGACAGGCTGGCGGAGGCGGGGAAAGGGGCGAACGGCGGATCGGGAGCCCTAGGCGTCGCACCTGGGGTGTTGGCGTCGCACCAACTGACCGGCTGCAGGAATCTCTCAAACAATCGGTGCCCAAGCCCTCCTCTTGGCTCCATATAAATAGAAAGTAAAAGCTATGGCATCCGGAATCAAGGGCTCAGATCGTCCGATCTTCCGGGTGCCAAAATAACGTCAAAACTTGTCCGAATAAGATAAAATAAACTACAAAATATACTCTCGTCGACCTTCCGGATGCATCCACGGGCTCGGATCGTCCAGAAGGGCCCTCAAAGTGCAGGATCAGAAAATCACGCCCGCTTGCGGCGGGAATATACGTGCGTGGGCCATCGTCGCTGCCGATCTCCATCAACTCCTCCCGGCTTAGAAGCATTCATCTCCGAGGAATGGAGGTGATCATACTCCTGGCGTAGCTCGGGGGCAATCCTCGCAAGTTCTCCCGGGGCGATCCAAGTGTCGTCAAAGCTGGGACGGCCCCTCCAGTGGACCAAGTATCGCAAAGTGCTCGGATCTGTTGTTGTCATGTAGTCATGGGCTAAGATGCCCTCAATGGTCTCCAGGTTGGTATCCGCCTCTGCAGGTGGTGGCTCACTCTCTAATGAACTCTCCGGTGGTGGCACAGCCGGTGGTGCTGCCAGGTCCCCAGGTGGTGTCGCTGTGGGTTGGGACTGAAAGGGTAACGGTGACAACTGGGGAAGTGGTGGCTCTGAGGGAAGGGGTGCGAAAGGATCCTCATAAGTTTGCTCGTCGTAGTATGGAGTCAAGTCTTCCACATTGAATACTCTGCTGATCCTCATGTGCCTTGGAATATCAATCTCATAAGCATTTGGCCCTATCCTTTGCACCACCGTATAAGGGCCCATCCGTCTAGCATTTAGTTTCTTTGCAGTTCCTGAGGGGAACCTCTCAGCACGAAGACGAACCAACACCTGTGTGTCAATCTCAAAGCTCCTCTCCCTCCTGTGTACATCGGCATAGGCTTTATAATTATCATTACTTGTTGCGATTTTCTTTCGGATGGATTCGTGAAGCTCATGCATGTGCTGGATAAAGGATTCGGACGACTCGCTAGGGCGGGACTCAAGTGGGAGGGGAACTAGGTCGATCGGCTTCCTGGGTTCGTATCCTAACAGGATGTGGAAGGGGCTAAGACCAGTAATCCTATTCACCGAGCTATTGTACGCGAACTCTGCTAGGGGCAACACTGAATCCCAAGTACACACATGCTCACCAACAAGACAACGTAGGAGGGAGCCTAAACTCCTATTGACCACCTCAGTTTGTCCATCCGTCTGTGGGTGGTAGGCGGTGGAAAACTTGAGAGTGGTGTCAGTCTTCATCCATAGCGTCTTCCAGAAATAGCTCATGAATCGGACATCACGATCAGACACTATGGAGGAAGGTAACCCGTGATACCTAAAAACTTCCCTAAAGAATAGGGCGGCAACCAGGGAGGCATCGGCCGTCTTGCGACACGGGATGAAGTGGGCCATCTTCAAAAAACGGTCCACGACAACATAAATGGAGTCATGTTTCTTGGGCGTACGGGGCAGCCCAAGAACAAAGTCCATGTTAATGTCAACCCAAGGCCTATGAGGAATGGGTAAAGGGGAATACAGGCCGCTGGGTTGGCGTGAGCCTTTTGCCACTTGGCATGTCCTACAGTGCCTCGTCACACGTGCCACGTCCCTCTTCAATGAGGGCCAATAAAAACGATCCTCCACTAAGGCAGTAGTCTTGTCACGCCCAAAGTGTCCCGCGGCACCTCCTGCGTGCATCTCCCAAATCAAAAAGTCGCGAAGGGAAGTGGAGGGGATGCAGAGTCGGGTGCCGAAAAACAGGTATCCTTCAGAAACAGTAAATCCCTCGACCGTATCAGGTGGGTCTCGAGTGAGGGACCTATAGATATCCCCAAAATCAGAACACTCAGCGTACTCTACAATAAGGCGCTCAAACCCAATGACACGAGTGCTCATCGTCTGCAAGAGACTAATCCGGCGACTCAAGGCGTCGGCAGGCTTGTTATCAACACCCGCGCGGTGTTTGATAACGTAGTGATAGCTCTGCAGGAACTCTACCCACTTAGCGTGCCTATGGCTAAGCTTCGACTGGGACTCTAGATAACGTAAGGCCTGATGGTCAGAATACAGCACGAACTCCTTGTGTAGGAGATAGTGTCGCCAGTACCGCAGGGTCTGGACTATCGCGTAAAACTCCCGGTCATATGTAGAATATCGCTGGCGGGCCTCGTTCAGCTTCTCGCTGAAATAAGCAATGGGGTGGCCCTCCTGACTAAGTACTCCTCCAATCCCCAGTCCTGAAGCGTCACATGCGACCTCAAAGGCGAGGTTGAAATCTGGTAATCTAAGGACAGGGGCAGACGCTAGCCGATTCTTGATCTCTTCGAATGCTCTAGTGGCGGCCGGGGTCCACACGAAATCTCCTTTACGTAGGCAGCTCGTAAAGGGGGGCCATAAGAGTACTAAATCCGCGGACGAACCTCCTGTAGAAGGTGGCTAGTCCATGGAAACTCCTGGCCTCATGGATGGTGGTGGGAATGGGCCACTCACGGATAGCTCTCACCTTGTCGGGATCTACGGAGATGCCCGACGCAGAAATAATGTACCCAAGGAAGTGCACCGACTCAGCTAGAAAATCGCACTTCTTCATGTTGATAAACAGATGCTCCCTCCTAAGGATGTCGAACACCAAACGGGCGTGATGTAGGTGGTCAGTACGCTCCTGGCTGTAAATAAGAATGTCGTCGAAGTACACAACTAGGAAATTGCCCATGTGGGGCCGCAGGACCTGGGTCATCACCCGCATGAACGTACTGGGGGCGTTCGATAATCCGAAGGGCATCACTAGCCACTCGAATAGGCCATCCTTCGTCTTGAAGGCCGTCTTCCATTCATCTCCCTCACGGACTCTAATCTGGTGATACCCGCTCCTGAGGTCGATCTTTGTGAAAATACGGGCACCAGCCATAGCGTCAAGTAAGTCGTCGAGGCGGGGAATTGGGAAACGGTACTTCACTGTGATCTTATTGATGGCTCTACTGTCAACGCACATGCGCCAACTCTCGTCCTTCTTCGGGGTGAGAAGGGCTGGGACTGCGCATGGGCTCAAGCTCTCGCGCACAAAACCCTTCCTAAGTAACTCATCAACCTGCCGCTTCAGCTCGGCATGTTCGGTCGGACTCATACGATAGTGTGGGAGGTTGGGCAAAGATGCCCCAGGCACGAGGTCGATAGCGTGCTGGATATCTCTCAGGGGAGGGAGCTCATCAGGGAGCTCCTCGGACCTGATATCTGTATAATCTCTCAACAGTCGCTGTAGATCAGGGTCGGTGGGGACGGCACCTCCACTAGGGGTGTCGGGAGCCAGAGTGGCCGCTACAATAAATACGATCCCGAGTCTAGGCCCTCTCTCATAAAATCGTGCATCCTTAGCATGTGCAGAGGCCTGGGGGGCCGGCACTGACGGGGGAATCGGTCTTGCCCTTGGATGAGTCCTTGGGCTGGGTCGGGGACAAGGTGACCTTCCGGCCCTGGTCATAGAATACGCATGTGTTCGATCGCCCGAAACACGTAACGTCTCGATCATATAACCAAGGTCGACCTAGGAGTACATGGGCCACGTCCATCGGGATGACATCACACCAAATCTTGTCCTCGAAGGACGCTAACCGTAATGGTACTAGGCATCGCTGGGTGACCTGGATAGCAGATTTGTCCACCCATAGGACACGATAGGGATGAGGGTGTGGCTCAGGGGTGAGCTGCATCCGCTCAAGCGCTTTCTTAGCAACGATATTGACGCAACTCCCACCATCAATAGCAAGCTTGCAGGGGCCGCCTGCGCTCTGAAAATACGTGTAAAAGATGGTGGACCGACGCCAGTCATCCTCCGCACGCGGGGTATGCAGAAGGCGGCGTATAACTCCACACTCTAGCGACCTCTCTGCGTCGCTCTCCCAATCCTCATCCACGGTGGCTACTATATCACCATCTGTTCCCTCTACGGGGTCTACCCTCTCGTCCTCTTCATCCTCAACCAATAGGTTTCGCATGGGGCACTGTGCTGCATAGTGACCACGCCTAGAACATCTGTAGCACTGAGGCCCACTGGGCTTGAAGGGCCCAGTCGTAACAGCCTTCCCTTTCGCATCCTCAGGGGTGCGGGAAGGGGCAGAGGCCTAGGGATGAGGAGGCATAGGCCTCCTAAACGCAGGGCCATCAGTCCTCGGGGGCTGCTGGCGGGGGCCAGTAGTCCGGAGGTAGAGCTCATACTCCAGGGCCAACTCGTAGATCTGTTCGACTGTCTCCCGGCGATGGGGAATCAATTCCCTCCTAATCTCAGGTCGTAAGCCGTATCGGAACCTGGAAGCTGCAGCACTGCTCTCTTCCCGAAGGTCACTCTGCACCAACAGATCATCAAATTTGGTCATATACCCGGCTACCGATAATGTGCCCTGTCGTAGCGCATAGACCTGATCAAGTAGTCGATCACGATAGGATGCGGGGAGATATTTTTCTTTCAGACGTCTCTTCATATCTTCCCACCTAATGATGGGTCGATAGTCATCCCGCTCTAAGGCTCGCTCGACACTGGTCCAGTAGTTCATCGCAGATCCCACTAGTTTAACTCGTGCAAATCTAACTTTACGCTTGTCGCTCATGTCGTACCAGTCAAAGTAATGCTCCATCTCTCGAAGCCAATCACTAAATGCTCTGGGGTCCTGTTGACCATCAAACGAAAAAACCTCTAAGCGAACTCGGCGAGTGATGTCATCGTGGTAACCGTCGTGACGGTCGTGTCGGGCGTGAGCGTCACGATCTGGTCCGGGGTCAGGAGGTCCTGGTTGTCGATGGGGGCGACGACCAGGATTGGGGTGATCACCTTGACCCTCATAGTGGTCTTGACGTGCCCGAAGTTCATTAATCTGGGTTCCCATTTGATCGAATCGATCTAACATCAAACGTTGGAGGTCCGCGAGGGACACCTCCGCGTTGGTGCCATTGGACCGCTCACCGGTGACGTTTGGGTCAGACATATCTCGTCGAAAATGCCTACCAATACGTAACATACGAAGTGCGACAACCTGACGCTTTGATACCAATCTGACGCAGGGGCAGGCTAGGGTGAGAAGCTAGACACACTACTGGCGAATAAAGGTGCAGGAAATCCAACACGATGCGAGCTTCATAAATCCAGGCTGTTTTAAAATTAATTTTCTTTTTATGACGAATTAATTTAAGCTTTTGCGGATTCCACAAGAAGGATTATAGCAATAGAAAAGGCACACAAGAGCGGCTCCAAATCGGAGAGCGCAAATAATAAATGATAAGCGGATACGCCCTGCAAGGTTAGCACGAATTCAAGTAATCCAAAATATCACTTAATTGACAAACAAGGTAATTAGGGATCTAAGCAAGAAAATTCAAGTTTAAACTTAAAAACCAAATCACAACTTACAACCATGCAAGGAGCCAATCGGGCGGGGTACCAAATGTGGAGAGGGATGAATCCGGGTCTTTGGTGGCCAACGGCGGTGGGGTATGGTGGCTGTGTGGAGGGAGGAAGGAGTGGTGAAGGGCTGGACTAGGGTTGTTCGGCTGTAGGAGGGCTGGAAGTGGGGCTAGCGGGGTGGAGGAAGGATGTGGGGGTGGTCGACGGGGTAGAGGGGAGGCTGGAGGGTGGTCGACGGGTTGCTGGGAGGATGGGGGGTGGCCGACTGGTTGCTGGGAGGCTGGGGGGTGGCCGACTGGTTGCTGGGAGGCAGGGAGGTGGTCAACTGATTGCTGGGAGGCAGGGAGGTGGTCAACTGATTGCTGGGAGGCAGGGAGAGGCTCGGTGGGGAGTAAGGAGGGCTGGCGGTGGACGTCGGGATGGGAGGAGAGGCAAGGGAGGCTTGCCGGTGCCGTAAGGGACAGGGAGAGGCTTGGTGGGGGGAGGAAGTAGGGGCGTAGAGGCCTTACCGGCGGCGGACAGGCTGGCGGAGGCGGGGAAAGGGGCGAACGGTGGATCGGGAGCCCTAGGCGTCGCACCTGGGGTGTTGGCGTCGCACCAACTGACCGGCTGCAGGAATCTCTCAAACAATCAGTGCCCAAGCCCTCCTCTTGGCTCCATATAAATAGAAAGTAAAAGCTAGGGCATCCGGAATCAAGGGCTCAGATCGTCTGATCTTCCGGGTGCCAAAATAACGTCAAAACTTGTCCGAATAAGATAAAATAAAATACAAAATATACTCTCGTCGACCTTCCGGACGCATCCACGGGCTCGGATCGTCCGGAAGGGCCCTCAAAGTGTAGGATCAGAAAATCACGCCCGCTTGCGGCGGGAATATACGTGTGTGGGCCATCGTCGCTGCCGATCTCCATCACGAACGTGTGTCCCTCCTTGCGGCGATCCATCTTCGGTGGGTGATCCACATCAACTCCTAATAAGACAAGAAAGATACTATTTAATACAAAAAAATATACAATAACGATAGACTCTCTTAATCTCCTCCTCCATATGTATCAAGACATCCCTTCTTAAAAAACGATCTTGGCCCCAAGGTCGAGCGAGGGGAGAATGACTTGAAGCAATCCATTATGACAGGAAATAAATAAGTGGTGGTCGGGATGCAGCGGAAAACATGTCAAGTCAGACGACGACATAGTACTTATTTAGGGATCTTTAGCGATTTAATGAGCAGAAATAATATCCTGAAAAAGAGTGAAATATGAGGAACACGGGGGAAGGTGAATTGTGGGTAGGGTTAGGTGCGTTGTAAATGCGAGTTGGGTGCAATTAGTTTGACTTTGTGAATCTTGCAGGGTGTGAGTGGGAGTATTGTGGCCAAGGAAAAAAGAAAATGATTTTGACTTTAGTTTTATGTAGGAAGATGAGGCGACAAAAAGGATGTGGACATAATCGGGTGCAAGTGGGTAGTGGTGAGTTAAGTTGGAGATAGCCATTAAATATCATAAAGGTGTGAGTAGGAGCGGTCTGACCAACATGCATGGAGGGAATTAGATGAGCTTGATTTGGAGAGTTGGAGAAGGAAAGAGAGAGTTCAATTCTGTCATTTGTGAATAATTGCGGGCCTAAGAGAAGTGAAAAACAATTGACTTTCCAATAGACCAAGTGGAAGATTGGGCAGGCAAGTGGCGTGGAGCTACTAATGAATTTTTTGATGTGAGGCGGAATAGGTGGGGCCAAATGATTTATAAAAAATAATGGTGTTAGGAAACACGCACGGTTTCCACAGGCACGGCTGCAAATACAGGGCAATACAAGAAACATAGAAATAGCAAATCGGAAATCCCACCGATATATACATTTACAACCACGCAGTTTATTAATCACAAATAAATCCATGCAGTACAATATATACTCAAGAGAAAAAATACAGGATCCAATAAAAGCACCATGGGTGGAATCAAACATCTCCAACCTGCTAAGTTGTAGAAATGCTTACTGCAATTCATAGGACTATGGATGCACAAGATTCGAACGAACCTTCGCCGTAGTCGTACGACCAACCATCGCCACCACCGGAGAAAAGTTCGACTCTCCTCGTCTCGGTTGTTGTCATTGCCTAATCCCCACCGCAGGATCAGATCTGCAGTCACTGCATGATCACCACGCACAGCCTGGTTGCAGAAACTCCACACACCCGGGTTAGGTCCCATATACCCGACTCGGGTGTCTTATACTTTAACTAGACTCTTCCCACTTACAAATGTCAGCCTTCTTACACTTTATAATAGCCAGACACCATCCATCTTCATACATATTCTTTTCTGTAATGCTCTGAGATCATTCATTCTGTTTTTTTTTTCTAATGGCTGAGAAGAGATTATCTGTGCATCCACACATCTCATGTGATGATCAACAATTTCATAGTGACTACTTTCATTTGGTGGAAAATAAAACTTACACAAGTACAATCAAGAAAAAAATAGATTTAAATAAACAACCCAAAGTGGATATCGGCAAATCAAAGAAAAATCCGCTTCAAAGATATTAAGTCATTTTTTCCTTCCCCCAAAGTACCTATTCGCAGACCATCTCTCTCGACACCCGAAATTGCGAGTCCCTTTCCTGCCCGCGAACAAATCTCCTCCTTCCACCAGCCTTCCCTCGTTGCCGGCGACGAAGAGGCAAAGCGAATTTTCACAATCCCTGAAGCCAGAGGTCATTGGATTACAGGTTCTAGGTGATTCATCCTGCGTCACTAGGCCTGCCCAACAAATGAGCATTCAGTTTTCGATTCGGCCCGTAGTGTTATTCCGACAAGAATGTCGAGGCTTTGGTCATCGCAAATCACATGAAACAGCTGCGCCGCCTTCACCTTTTCTCAAACTATCTCACGAGTTTATATGTAGACCTTGCACTGTAAATCATGTAAGTAGTTATAAATCTTCACAAAGTTGTTCTCACAAGGAATTTTTTTGGATAGAATGGTCTGAGAAATTAAATGGAGATGCTTTCCCCTTTTATTTAGACATCTTCGTGCCTGAGAAATCTTTTATTTTTATGCTTTTTTAAACATCCTCAAGTTCATGTTGTTATCAATCTTGGGAGTATATATATACGAGTGACAGGGCACGGGGCCCCCCATGCGGGCGGCGACATTCGGCAAGGGTGGCTACATTCGGCAGGGCGGCGACATTCGGCAGGGGCGACATTCGGCAGGGGTGACATTCAGCAGGGGCGGCGACTTTCTGCGGGGGCGATCTATATTTATATCAGCATATATAAAACTTAATTTAATTTTGTTCAACAAAAACCATATGATGTGATGGTTGTCATCTTTGGTTGACATAATGGAGACCTGGGTTCAATTCTCACCATATGACACTCATTTTTCAATAAATTTAAGGGTAAAATCGTAATTTCATGTTGTAGGATACTCTACACTTTCATAGTTTTAGGTCACCCCTTAGTAGGTTTAGGAGACCTATGAAAAAGTGGAGAGAGAGGGAGCGTTTTGATCCGACGGCTGATGAAATATCATGCCAGATTCAACGGCCGTAATCATTTCAAAGGCTTTAAAATTCATTGGTTTGATATTTCTTTATATATGGTAAAGGGGTGTGTGTGTGTGTGTATTTATATGTGTGTGTGTGTGTATATATATATATATGCACACACCTACTATTAACTGTATGGTTTGCTAGTAACAAAAAAAACTGTGAATAAATGGTCTGTCAATAGTAATGATTTGCTAAAAATCATTTTAAATTTGCCTATGACCTTTCCCTTAATGAATTACTACAGGATCCAACTAATAGAAAGAGAATGAAAGAGTATAAAGAAAGAGACAAAGTAGTGAAGTTCAAATGAATCCAAATGTATTCAAGTGCCACAAATCATAGAGATGCTATAATGAATTGATAAACATACCGCATTATATATTGCTCTAAGTTTTGGAAGCTGTCTAGGACAAATCACAGATAATGATACAAAGCACTGAACAAAAAAACCAGAACCAATATTAGAAAACAGATTTTTTAAATGGAGGAAAAAATAAAATATCATTGAACTTTTAAACATGATATAAATTGTCAATTACCTGACCAAATGACTTTGCAACAGTCTCTGCATCACCAAGGCATGTTTCATTCTGTGCTTCAGTATTCTCGCTATGCTCTGTCTTTGGGTAGGGAGGCGAATATATAGGAGTGGGTAGAGGATAAGGATTGTTTGCAGCAACAAGGATACAATTTCTCTGACTGTCAAGATTTTGAAGGTTCTGGCTGGCATTTGTTAACGATGAGAACATCTGAAAGCGGCTCAAAATGATATAGTTAAAAGCTCAACGAGCAACCAAAAGCATATTTGAAATATCGAGCAATCATATCACATAATAAAGAAAAGAGGGGGAAAAACTCCAATGAGAAGACGCCTGATATCGATTACTCCGGAAATTTGTAATTGTCAAAATGCAATTTTATGGAGTACAAAAATGAACTCCACGGACAAGAATTCCATTAAAAAAATAAAAATGTAAAACCATCATTTGTAAAATGTCTAATTTGGTTCAGTCTGCCTCATAAGAAGCTAAACTTAATGGTTTTATCCTTCTCCCGAGAACTTCTCAGTAAGCCACCATACAAGAAATCAAGAACTGCTCCCACCCAAAACTCACTTAACTATGGAACTCCTAATAGAACTCCATTATTGTTTTCAAAAATATCTTGGTATTTGGGGTCTAAATTATTACTTAAGCAGAGTAATAGGAATCTCCATTTCAGATATCGTGTGTGGTCGGGAGACGTAGAAATCCTGGAGGTTGGAGTTCCCCTTCTTGGATCCCCACGAGAACCTATCTCGACAATGGAGGGTGGCCGGCGGAGAGACAGGAGAGGGAGCTCCGGCGCTGATACCCGGCGTTCGGCTTGCGATCAATTAGGGTAGGGTTGCGGTTTCAGTAGAATAGGAGGAAGAGAGAAAGATGAAAATTATATTAATTCTTGCATAAAATAAAACACTCAACTCCTCACCCTATAGCTGGTGGGCACAAGCAAAACCCCAAATTGTGCTTTCCCCAAAATGCCCCCTCACTAGACGCAACACAAATGTGGTCCAAAATTAACCCGCTCCCGAAAATAAACGACGCAACATGAAAAAGACAAATATTGCAGAAATCATTCATGTAGGGTCATGCGCGCGTTGGTATGTAACGGCCCAACGCGGATCCACAACATATTTTTTCAACTCTAATATAGATTCAGTTCATTCGTACAACTATTACCTATAAGTATGTCATCCTAGAAGTTTACCAGGAACTACTTTTTGCCTGAGCTTCACTGCCCCAAAAACACTCATTGCCCTCATCGAATTTGGGTGTTAGAGGCCAGCCAACTTTCGTTTGGTCCATCCTCAAACTACACGTCGCACTGCAAAACGCCCGACTATGAATTGTAATAGCCAGGACCATAATATCTAAAAATATTTCAGCTTTGGTTTAATCCCAACCCATATCAAGCTGAACCTTGCGGTTTTATCATTTTCCTTGAGGTGGATTACGAATCTGGAAACAAATTCTTTTTTTTGGAATAGAAAACATATTGCAATAAACAATTTAATTAATTCTATGTTTTTATAAACAATAAACAAAACCAAAATGATGTTAGGCAAGCTCTCTAGTTATGTTGTCAAAGGTATGCCTAAGGCACGAGGCATACTAGTCCTCGCCTTTGTACAACAAAGGTGTGTGACATTATTCAAGAACACGTCAGACTCAACCAAGACGCGTCTTCATGAGTTTCTCGTTAAGGTCAATCGTGTGTCATGTCAGGGGGGAGCCCTAACACCCAATTGATGACTGAAACACTCTCTCAAAGAAAATCTTGGCCTAACACCCAATTGACGACTGAAACACTCTCTCAAAGAAGATGTTGGCCTAACACCCAATTGAAGACTAAACGCTCTCTCAAAGAAGATGTTACAGAAGGGGTTGTGCACATTGTTCTCTCTCTATCTCTCTCTCTCTCTCACACACACACATGCACACACAACTGAAGCTTCTCTCTCAATTGACGACGATGCTCCCTCTCCCTCTCTCATGAAGGTTAACCGTAAGAGATTGCTCGTGTTGCTATTTCTCAATCAAAACTTCTCAATCGATGGTGTCTCTCTCTCTCAATCGACGACGCTCAGTGATACATCGACGCTGCATTTACTCAATAATGAAAATTGACGCTCAGCGACATTGAATTTACTAGCATTGGTATTTCTGCTCTCTCTAGCTCGTCTCCCCCTCTCTCTCATTTTTTTCATTCTTTCGTGCTTTATACTTCTTAATATGTTGTGTTTTTTACCGCGCTCATAAATTTCATTATTTTTGCTCTTCTTTGTTTTATTATTGTAATTCATATTTGTTGATCTTTTGTGGGCTTAGTTTGTGTATATGGGAGCTGTTAATGTATGAAATTTTCTACTACCTCCTATCAATTTTTAATGTCATGTAATGCACATGGCTAAAGAATCCTATTTTAATTGTTCTTTCCTCTTATTTTATATTAAATATTGTTTTGCTTTCTCTTAAATGTATGTTACGGGCTTCTCTGTAGCTTGTCAATTTCTCGCCGGAGAGGTGGCCGAAAGTAGCAAGAGTGGTGGGGATACGAGGAAGACGAGCTACACCTAAGGAGGGAGAGGACGAGGGGAGTTTTGCTCAATCCTAACCCTAACTTGAGGAGAAAAGGAGAGAGAGACTAAGATTAATTCATTGTTTAGTTCCTATGACCCAATGAGGTTTATAAATAGAAAATACAAGATACTTTTGCAAGTAAGTTCACGTACTCGTACTAATTACAAGAATACCCGAACATGAAATAAAAAAGCAACAAGACGACGTGACATTAATAAAATACACGCTTATCCTCAACTCGGAACCATGGTGTGCATATAGTATGGACCTGAAGGCATGATTGATCATCTAGTTTCGTAATTTATGCCCAGAACAATGGCGGGCATCTTTTTCCTGTCAAAAAAAACTGTCTCGGTACTGGCAGCAGGGTGACGAATAATCCGCAGCGGAAGCTTCATCTTTCTCAGCGGGGGTTCCTGGTAATTACTCGGAGTAATACTAATTTGTGTGAGTGCTAGAAGACTAGAAGCGAGTTAATGTAAACAGCGTCAGCCTCACTGTATACGAGCAATGGCAACAGGGTGTTCTACGACAGATGGCGACAGTTAGTTGATCGCTCGACTGGTCGAAGTATCAATGACTCGTACTGGGTTGGGCGGGATCTCTGATCGTGTGGTGGGTGCTGGATATGTCGTTGCGCAGCTATAAGGACATTGAGTGTGACGATGGTCGTGGCATAAAATCCTTGTGATTTCGTGTGCGTAACTACCATGTTCACTTGGCCCCAAATATTTTTGTTGTGTCGCCTCGACTGACATCCCAGTGTTGGCCACTAGAGGTACTAACGAGGGTGCTATTTCACTATGGCACTAAAGCTGCAGTTTTCCTGCTTCCTAAAGGGGCGATGGAGCCTCATAAGCCATTTTGGGACTGTTGATTTCTACCCCCTATTTTTAAAAAATAATAATGGAATCAATTAATTAATGATTCAATCCATGATTCTATCCATGATTTTGCCTTCAATAACTAGCGTTGGCCAAGAAAAGTGGCATTGATGTGGGGCTCGAAAAGGAAAGAGATGCTGGAATGGGATTGGGTGGACTATTGGCTCGAGGAAAAGCAAAAGACTGTAGTGCTCGAGGAGACAAGTTTCACTACAGTCTTTGCGTTTGAAGGGCTCAGCTAGAAGAAGCTGGAAGCTACGACGTAGCAATCAAATAACAAAGATAAAAGGGATCGAGTGTCAAAAAGTGCACAGAAGGATGTGGTCGGAGGCTCGCTAGGCAATAATTCTCCCACTTGTGTCAACGAGCGACTAACATGTCGATTGCAACGTCGTTCCTGTGACGCAGTGCCAGATGCTAACACGGCGCCGACGCAGGCACTCGGTAGGCTAGACGAAGAGAACACCTGCTTCGACTAAAACGCTCGCAGCAGTGTCGACAGCTTCGACTAGAACAGAGACGGTACGACCCGATCAAATGCCTCGTTTAGGCCTTGTTTATCTGGTTTTACAACTAACAGAATCAACCTTTAGGGATTTGATAGGTGGTGTCAAGGGCTTCCTTGTATTGAGAATGGGCATGGGGCAACCAGCTTAGAGTGGATCCGAGGAAGGAAGTGTCTCTGATACCAAGTTGTTGCGGGCTACCTCGTAGCTGGTCAATATCTTGTCGGAGAGGTTAACGGAGGTGGCGAGATTGATCGCAACTTAAGGGGGAGGAAAAGGAATATGGGAGTTATGCTCAACCCTAACCCAAACTTGAGGAGCATAATAGAAAAGAAACTAAGATTAATGCATTGATTACTTCCTACGACTCAAGGAGGTCTACAAATGAAGGATACAAGACACAATTGTAATTAAGCCCGCATACTCAGACTAATTACAAAAATATTTGAACGTAAAACAAAAATGCGATAATGGGCCCACATGACATTAATAAAGATACATAATTTATCATAAAAGAGGCAGCTAGCCTATGCCCATAACAGTGCACTTCTTCTATCTCTTTCATTTCTAGGTGATGCGGAACATAGACGAGGACTTGCAGTGGATGGCGAGTTTTGGGCCCATTCGGGAAAGATTTGGCAACTTCACATATATGGCGTGCCCGGATCGACGATCGGACTCCGCAGACGTGTTCGGATTCGCGTTGCGAATCAATTTGATATATTAGTTTATTATTTTTTCATTTGTTTTGATGTATTTGGATGGCCCCACCTCCGCCCAATCATAGCAGTCGATGGTGGGATGCCTCCTTTTGATTAAAAATAGATCACATAGGGGCTGATGGAGGCTATTGCAGATTTTGGAGAGATGAATCCCGAAATCCGGTGATCCCTTCACGGTGACGACTCCTAGGTGGTTATCTTCCTCCCCAAGATACCTCCTAACCCTAACCTTCATTTTCCCCTCCCTAAGCCCTAGCCGCCACCCACACCTTTGTTGTTTTCCACCCAGCAAACCCAGATCTGCCCACACCCATGTTGTTTTCCACCCAGCAATCCAGATCCGCCCACACCTTTGCTGTCTTCCACCAAGCAAACCCATATTTGCGCCCTCCTCTGTTGTTTCCATGCCCAAGAAGCAGAACCTAGGCTTGCCCTCCCTGTTTCACACGCCCAGCCCACTTGCCGCACCCTCCAAAGCCCCCTCAACAAAAGTCCAGCCGCCCCTCTACCTTGCTGATCTCTGCCCAGCAAGCCTAGATTTGAACTTTTCCCCGCTGTTTTCACGTCCAACCCCTGAACCCGAACCCT
Organism: Dactylorhiza incarnata; assembly: GCA_033032865.1. Classification (NCBI taxonomy): domain Eukaryota; kingdom Viridiplantae; phylum Streptophyta; class Magnoliopsida; order Asparagales; family Orchidaceae; genus Dactylorhiza; species Dactylorhiza incarnata. The sequence goes on from JAWHQI010000281.1 coordinate 432,999, forward strand.
CTGCCACACCAACATCCCCTTGCCGCCCCTTTCCTGCAGCAAAACCACCGCCCAACAATCTCCATCAAAGATCCCCTACTCTGATTTGTATTCAGCAAACCCCTCCCTGTCCACTGCCCTCAATTCCCAGCAGCCATCTCACCATCCAGCCACCATTTACACCATCTGATCGCAGTTTCAACAGTCGGGACAACGAACCTCCACCCTACGGCAGCCCCTATGCATTGTGAGTTGTTATTTGTTGTATGAAACTTTAATTCTCATTATTAATATATGGTATTATGATTTCATATTTGCTTGAATCTTTTGAATAGTAGTTGTTTGCTTTGGATTATTCTCGTGATTTTCAGGATCAATTCGCCGCGCACTCGTGCTTTGGCCCTCCACGCGGAAGAAAACCTAAGCTTGTTTTGCCCTAATAAATTATTCTGTCTTGTTGTGAATTAACTGCGCGGGATGTCATTGTTTATTATTCAATTGTGATTTAACCTGTCAGGCTTTGCATAGCATGTAGGGTTAGGTCGCCGATTATCTCGACGCCTATAGATTCGTCTTGTGTCACTAGGCAGTTACAGTTTTAAAACAAGAATGAGCTTGACGTTGTTAAATATTTCTTAATCTGGTTTCAAGTTCTGTATGTGTTCATTTGCTCTTAGGAACGTGAAGAAAAAACTGACCATATCTGAATAATGTTATGTCAATTTACATGATCACATATCATTCCTCCTATGCTATTCATAGCAAACTTCACATGTTGAGATGTTCTTATCGCAGAAAATACAATTAAAGATCTTACCTAGTTTTAGATTGTACTTGTTCACTGGAAGTTGCATTTTCAAAACGTATCGCTTCATTATCCTTCATTTCTTCCTCTGTGTCATTATTTTCTAAGTCTTATGTTGCTCAGGGTGAGGACATCTGGAGAATTAACACAGGAATTCTCTATCGTTGTTGGCTTACATCAAGGGTCAGCTTTAAGCCCTTAACTCTTTACCCTTATCTTAGATGACCTTACCGGACATATCCAACAAGCAATACCTTGGTGTTTATTATTTGCAGATGATATTGTTTTGGTCGATGAGACGCGCGAGGGTGTAAACGTGAAACTTGAATTTTGGCGAGACACTTTAGAAAAAAAGGGTTTTAGGTTGAGCAGGACAAAGACAGAGTATATAAAGCTTAAATTTAGTAGTGCAAGAAGGTCGGATGACTCCGTCATTAAATTGGGTGACTAAGATATTTCCCACAGTGAGTGCTTTAAATATCTGGGATCGATAATTCAAAAAGATGGAGGTGTAGATAAAGATGTGATACATAGAATCCAAGCAGGTTGGTTGAAGTGGAGAGGCGCGTCTGGGATCTTATGTGATCGTAAAGTACCATTAAAACTTAAAGGCAAGTTTTACCGTACTGCAATTAGGCCAACAATGCTCTACGGATCTGAGTGTTGGGCAGTGAATGGTGTACATGAGCAAAAAATGGGAGTTGCGGAGATGAGAATGCTTAGGTGGATGTGTGGTCACATGAGACTGGATAAAATTAAGAATGAATGTATCAGGGATAAGACAGGAGTGGCGCCAATTGTAGAGAAGATGCGAGAAGCTCGTTTAAGATGGTTCGGACATGTACATAGGAGACCATTAGAAGCACCTGTTAGGCATTGTGAGAGTTTAGTCACTAGACATGTTAAACGGGGGAGGGGTAGACCAAAAAAGACTTGGAATGTAACTATAAGGAAAGATATGATGTACTTAGGCATTAGTGAGGCTATGATTAAAGATAGGGCACAGTGGCGACAAAGGATCCATATAGCCGGCTTGAGTGTTTTTGTTGTTGTTGTTATGTTACTCATATTTTTGTTGTGCAATCATAATGACTTACAATTTCATCCAATGTTTAAAATTATGAATATTAGTAGTGTTAGTACATTATCTTACACCTCGCCTTCATCAGGCCACGCATGTGCCTTGCGCCTAAGCTACAGACCCCCTTTACGCCTAATTTTGAGTTGTGTGAATCTTAAATACTTGTGATTATATGATTTGCTCTCATGAGTTTTATTGCGAGAACTTTTATGGTTTATCTTTTACCATAAGGAGCCTACCGCCTATAGCGCGGGATCTTAAACCTTAATATTCTAAACGCATCATTATTAAAAATTGACTGTTAAATGGTTTGCCTCCAATGGGTCGTAATCCATGCATGTGTATCTAGCAGTCTACTTACTACAAACCCTTAATTTTGCATTCCAATGTATTTATATCTAATTTTGTTTTAAATTGCAACCACATTTGTTGGATCCGCAAAATGCCAACTTAGTATTTGTATAAAAGACTAGGTGGGTTTTTTTGTTGGGAGGTTGGACAGTGGATAATACATTTTCTAAAGTTATTGTCCTAAGATTTTATATTCTTGGATTTCAAAGTGATTATTTATGCTGACAATTCCTATTTCTGCAGGTATCGACCTAATAAGGACAATTTCATGTACCAGGTCTTAATTATGCAAAATCTAACTTTGGGGCATAAATAAGTTTTATAAAGTGTGATAAATAAGTTTTATAAAGTGTGATAATTCACATTATAAAGTTATTGCCCTAAGATTTTATATGCTTGGATTTCAAAGTGATTATAAATGCTGACAATTCCTATTTCTGCAGGTAATATCGACCTAATAAGGACAGTTTCATGTACCAGGACTTAATTATGCAAAATCTAACTTTTGGGGCATAAATCAGTTTTATAAAGTGTGATAATTCACTCTTGAATGAATTAGTAAGAAGTTGTTCATAATTCGGATTACTTAATGAGTTTAGAACTTTAGATAGATGGTTTATCAATAAAATCAATTTTATTTTAACCTAAAAATATTGAAAATCGGATAATACTTCTTGTTAACAAACAAATCTTCATTACTTTGTATTGGCCATATTATTGAGCTGGGTAAAATCATGTGGAACAAAGAAGGGACATTGACAGCCTTTTTTTTTATTAAAATGGAGTGTTATTCATAGATATTCTCTCTAAAAGTGTTAAAACTGCATACCATCAATGCATCAGAAAGGCCTTCAGCTATAGCAGCATCACCAAAACCGCCACCAGAAAATGGTATTCTTGATAGCCAATAAAGAAAAACATCTATATCTTTTGTCCATCCAGTTCTTTGCACCAAGAAAGCTGCATTTAGCTCATACCAAATTTTAGTTTTAGTTAGACTGGACTGAATAAGGTGTATTATAAGAACTTGGAAATTAATCAGCAAATACTACTACTATATATATATATATATATAGAGAGAGAGAGAGAGAGTATTAATGGCCCAAACCTCTCATCTGAGTTTGCATAATTACAAATTGCACCCCCTCTCCATCTTTTGAAATTATAAAAATACAAATCTACAAACTTACAGGGGAGGTCCCAGTAAACTACCACGTATGTATGTGTGTGTGTGTGTTTGGATGCTCGCATAAAGATAGAGGGAAAACTAAATATGATAGGATTTGACTACACCTCAAGAAAAAGATATGTTCGTAATAAATTTATAACCATCAACCCAATAAGAGGGCACCAGAGCAAGTAAAACTTATACATATAAACATGAAATACACTAACAATAAATGAAGGCAATAAATTCAAAAGTGTTGTATAAGGAATTCTGGAGCATATATAAAATGAAATAGTTCCATTTTCTTTCCAGTCATATATATCAGTTTATATTTCTAAGTACCCATAACTGAACCGTGAGTTAAAAGACCACATACCACTGTATGGGCCATGAGAATTGAAGACCACCAAAGCAAGCTCAGGGTTTGCACCGGAAAGTTTCTGCAACCAAAAAACATAACATAGGCAGGGCAAATAATGTTAAAAGGTTGCATTATGATTATCAAGTAAAACACGCATAAGAAGCAGTTGAGGAAATAAGAGTACATTTAGGAAGGCTAATGACTCTTGCTTATCTGCAACCAATTTAGAACACCTATGGATAAGAAGCATAATATATGTCACATTTAACCATCGTTGATATTTTTTTAGTGTGAGATACACTAGTAGTTGTGCACAGGGTCCCCCCTACGAAGAGTGCGAAAGAGCAGTACCCGACAATATTGTTTCAATAATGTCATCGCACATTGCGCACGGAGGGACCATGTGCTCAGTAGATAGCATCAGTGAAGTTATATCCAACGACTAATTTGATGAACTTACATTTCAGAAATTCAGATCCCCATCGGTGGACATGCACTCTCAAGAAAGAAGTAGTTCTTCTACTATGGATCACTTGGTAAAGGAAACCTTCCTTGGAGTCGGATGTCGAGACCGCACGTCATGGCAAGTATATTCTAGAAGGAAGAAGTCGGATGTCGAGACCGCGCGTATCCTGAGCGGCGGGAAGGAGGCCGTGACTAGCCATGCTTGGTTATCTTATTATTGCACTTTCTATTATTTACGTTTTTGTCATTATGTGGGGGTATATCAGCCCCACATTATTGTAATTTGTTTTATCTTGGAACTTTGGACTTGGTATGAAATTTGGAGTCTAGGGATGGCAAAGGAAACCTTCCTTGGAATTTTCTATCATCTTGATTCCCCCTTCTTCCTACCGCCGAACCCTACGGGGTATCAGTTGGTGCCGTCTATGTGACGCTCGTCGTGCGCCATCCTGCTCGCACGCTGTTGTGCGACTCTTCCCCCGCTCAATCCGTCGCTCGAATCTTCCGCGAGATCTACCGCCGGATGTCTTTCGCGGGATTCGGTTGCCGATCTTCTCGTCGGCAGCTTTCCCAACCGCTGGCGCTGCCGGGTCATCAACCCACACCACCCGAACGATGACCGATCAACGCCTCGACGCCCTGGAGCGTCGCATGGACGACCAGTCCTCCACGCTCGCCTCGTTGCAGGCCTCCATGCAGGCGATTCTCCATGCCTGGACGACCACGAACCTCGCGGCACCAGCCACACCGCAGTGGCCCTCTGATGACCCATCTTTCATCGTGGGACGCCCGGCCACCCCACCGCCCATCGCGACCGTGGTCACGCTTGCTAACTCACACGCCCTTGCGCACTCGAAGTTCCCCATTTCAACGGTGCGGATCCCCTCGGATGGATCGGTAAGGCCGAACAGTTTTTCGACACCCCAGAAGCCCAGAAGGTTTCCTTGATGCTCCTCGTCATGGAAGGGTCCGCGTTACATTGGGTTCGATGGCTCCACAACTCCTCTGTCACCCTCTCGTGGACAGATCTCAAGTTGGCACTTGTTAAGCGATAAAACTGCCGCTACTCCAACAATGTCGTAGAAAGCTTGTGTGTGCTCCGCCACTCCTCGGTGGACCAATACATCCAAGACTTCATCGAGCTAGCCAACCACGTTCTCGGTCTTCCTCTGGATCATCACATGGGCTTCTTCCTCCAGGGCCTCCAACCTTACATACGCTCCCGCCTCTGCACTCACCACCCCCGCGACTTCTCCGTCCGGCCCGCCGACCGGCTACATGCTCCTTCGGCCCCCCTCAGTTCTTCATCCCGCGCAGCGTCTGCCCTTCCACGGCCTTCCGTCGGAGACTTGGTCGTCCCGTCAACACACCCTCCCAAACCATCACTCCTTTCTCGGCCACCACGGCCTCGGGCTCATAACTGACTATCCTCCCACGAGTACAATGATCTGCGCAACAAGGGCTTGTGTTTTCATTGCAAGCAACCCTATTCTCCAACGCATGACTGCCCGCTTAAAGAGTTGTGGGTTCTCATGTGTGAAGATGAAGCACCATAATGTGCGTGTTTCTCATCGGCACGCGCAATTATCTTGTACCTGTTGTTTTTATTTTTCGCATCGACTTTAATATTTACTTTGTTTGCTTTTTGTAGTTCGGCACATGAGCTTGACCGCCTCATGCGACCTTAAATAAAATAGGTCCGGTATGTTGTGACGGAGTGGTGAGCATTCGACGCTGAAACCAAATAAACCAAAAATTTGAGACTTAAAGGCTTGCTGAAAATAAAATAAAATCTATTTTTTTTAAATCTGGGAAACTTCTAGAAATTGATTAAAAGCCTATAAATTGACTCCATTTACTCCTTTTAGGGCAGACCGGTTGGAGCTAAGGAATTTCCTTGGTTCTTCCGCCATTCGACCCCTCCTCTACCGAGACCTGCGATGTTCGCTTCGCTCGACGCTTCGGGACTGTGCGCCATCGCCGTTTACGGAACCCTGCTCGACCAGCGCCCTTCTTCCCCATCACCCTCACATGGAACCACCTGGTTCGGCTCCTGCCCTGAGCCGATCTCCATTTCTCCCTCCATCTTCTTCCCCCTTCCCGTCCAACCCTCTCCGTGGAACCACCCTGGACGGGGCCACCCAGCGTCGGCCACAGCCAGACGCCCCCTTACGCATCCACCCGACGCCACCACAAGCTTCCCCTGCCCTGTCTCCGCCCCGGCAAGGTTCGATCGGCAGCCTCGACTCCTCAGGTGAAACCTTCCCCTTCCCCTTTCTCTTTCCCTAGTTGTTTCCCAGATTTTGTTAAGTAATTTTCAGCAAGTTTTAAGTTTCGATCCAAGCGTTGCGTTCCCGCCACCGTCACTACATATTCGTTGCATTTGTTTCAATTTCTTGGGTTGTATCGTGCGGCTAAACGGCTCAACTTTGCCCAGATTTAAGAACGATTAAAGTTGGCTCATTCGGATGTTGGTGATACCTCCGTTAATAAGTTTTAATTCGTATCAAGCAACGCTCCTTTCAGAAAATTTAAGAGTTTGGACGGCGAAGGTTGCATCAATTTGGTGTGGCTGCTGGGATATCTCACTCTTATCGTGGGATAGCCGAACGCGCATCGCCTCCAAAACTTAAATTTTAGGAATTTTCCAAGCTTAATTTATGGAGTCACGAGTCGAACATCTAGAAGAAGGAATGAATGACATAGGGAAGCGTCTGGAGGAACTCACTACCGCTATCACGACACTCACCACCACCATGGGAGACACCACTCAAGTTGTCTTACGTTTGCGCACTACTGTCAACAACCTAGAGGGTCAAGTGCACTTAGGAGGTCCCGTACCACCGCAACAATATCCAGTCCCTCCCGTACCACCACAACACCCAATCCCTCCCGTGCACCCAGCCCCTCCTGCTCAACACCCCCTCCACCACCTTACGAGCCGTATCCCGATTACCGAGATCAGAGGAACTACCCCCGTTGGGACTCCAATATTCGGTTCGATATTGGGGACTTTGAAGGCACGCTTGAACCTGAAATGTGCCTCGATTGGAGCGAGCGACTCGAGCGATACCTCAACTGGAGGAGCATTCCCGAACACCAACAAGTTGAGTACGCCGCAATGCGATTCAAGGGACCTGCCCTCACATGGTGGAGTCAACTCGAACGCATGCGTTTCACGACGGGCCTGCCTCCGATCACTACCTGGGTTGAGTTCAAGGTCCAACTCAGAAAGAGGTACGTCCCGACGGATTTCATGCAAACCTTATATCGGCGATTCCACACCTTACGCCAGGATAGACGAACTGTAGACGAGTACACCAACGAATTCTTAGTACTCCAATCCAAGTTAGATCTGAAAGAGGAAAACCACGTGGTCGTCGGCCGTTATCTTGATGGTCTGCGTTACATGATTCGAGATCAGCTCGAGCTTCTCGATTTTCGAGACTTGGAAGAAATCTCCAGTCGGGCACGTCGAGTAGAAGCCCTACAGAGGAGGACTGCCAGTGCGAGGCCTACTGAGAGGACTCAATATACTTCCTCCTCGTCATCAACCGTACGGCCCACCACACCTACTGCATCTGGAGCGACTCCTACACCCCCTTCTAGGCCCTTGCTACCTGCCCCTACTCCTGTGGGGCCCCCGTTAGCACCCACGAGAGGAAAGGAAGGAGCCACCACTAGGCCAGTATTTCGATGTTTCAAATGTATGGAGCCCGGGCACAAATCCGTTGATTGCCCGAGGCGACAGTTCACTGCTATTGTGGAAGCCGATGATGGTAGGGAACCTGAATATGGATTTTGGGAGAGCGACCTAGCGGTGAGCCCCGCACCCCCGCCCGAAGGGGAGTATGAGGTCGAGGGAGAGCAACTAGACCAGTTGATTTGTGTCCTCCAGCATAGCCTATTGACTCCCCGAGTCACTTCTGACGACGCCTGGTTGCGACACAATATCTTTCGTACCACCGCTCGCATCAAAGGGCAATTCTGCTCCATTATCGCCGACAACGGCAGTATGGAAAATTTCGTAGCCCAGCGTATGGTGGAGAAATTACAATTGACGATCCAGGCTCTTGAGAAGCCTTATGATTTATCCTGGGTGACCAGTGGCACAACGCTGACCGTCACTCACCGCTGCCTGGTCGAGTTTTCGATAGGCCCTACCTATTCTGATTCAGTTTGGTGTGACGTTGCTCCCCTAGACGTTTGCCATATCTTATTAGAAAGGCCATGGCAGTATGATCGTTCTGTTATCCACGATGGGCGTAGGAACTCCTACTCTTTCTTCCATCACGGCCGCCGGGTTACTCTTCTACCCCAGAAAAATAGCCTCGTCCCACGGCGACTAGACCCCCGTGGAGGCACCCCCGTTGAGCCGTCGTCTTCCACCACTACGCTGATCTCTACCCACTATCTGTCTATTACCATGCTCCTGTCCGCACCACAGTTCCACCGCGAGATGAAAGAGAGTCCCATTGCATACGTATTAGTCGGTCGGGAATCCCTTACCCCCGAGGTGGAGATTCCTTCTGCAGTCCGTCCCCTGATCGCTGAATTTGGCGACCTCACTCCTGGTGAGTTACCGAATCAGCTCCCTCCGCTTAGGGACATCCAGCATTGCATCGACTTAATCCCCGGAGTGAGCCTTCCGCACTTACCCCACTATCGCATGAGCCCGAAAGAGCATGAGGAGCTTAGGAGGCAGGTCTCCGAACTCCTCCAGAAAGGTCATGTGCGGGAGAGCCTGAGTCCATGTGCAGTCCCAGCCCTACTAGTTCCTAAAAAGGACGGGACTTGGCGCATGTGCGTGGATAGTCGTGCGATCAATAAAATCACCATAAAGTATCGCTTTCTGATTCCCCGCCTCGATGACATGCTCGATATGTTGAGCGGGGCGAAGGTTTTTTTCGAAGATTGACCTCAGGAGCGGCTACCATCAGATCCGGATCCGACCCGGTGATGAATGGAAAACCGCCTTCAAGACGAGAGAGGGCCTGTATGAGTGGTTGGTCATGCCGTTTGGCTTGTCCAACGCACCGAGTACGTTTATGCGGTTGATGAACCAGGTCCTTAGACCCTTGATAGGGACTTGTGTGGTTGTATATTTTGACGACATCCTCACTACAGCCTTGACTCTGCCCAGCACCAGGACCACCTTCGCCAAGTCCTCGAGATACTGCGAGAGCATCGGTTGATTATCAACTTAAAAAAAGTGCACATTTATGACTAGCAGCCTTACTTTCTTAGGATATATTGTCTCTTCGGAAGGGATTAAAGTAGACCCGGAAAAGGTGAGGGCCATAGAGTCCTGGCCCACCCCCAAAAACTTTACCGAGGCTCGTGAATTCCATGGGTTAGCATCGTTCTATAGGCGGTTCATTCGAAATTTCAACACTCATATAGCACCTATTACTGATTGCCTCCGGAAGGGTCAGTTCACGTGGACCGCCGAGGCTGAGCAAGCGTTTGTTCGAATGAAGGAAAGGATGTCCAGTGCTCCCGTACTGTCCCTCCCCGATTTTGAAAAGATTTTTGAGGTAGATTGCGATGCATCCCACATTGGTATAGGTGCCGTGCTGAGTCAAGAAGGTCGACCTGTGGCGTTTTATAGTGAGAAACTGAACGACGCAAAGACGAGGTACTCGACATATGACATAGAGTTCTTTGCCATCGTTCAGGCCCTCCGGCACTGGCGTCATTACTTGATTCAGCGTGAATTCGTGCTGAACACTGACCACGATGCTTTACGACACCTGAACTCACAAAAAGAGGTCCGACGTCACGCCAAATGGGCAGCCTTTCTGCAGGAATACACCTTCCACATTGGTCACAAACCCGAGGTTACCAACAGGGTGGCCGATACCCTTAGTCGTCGTGCTCATCTGTTAGTGACCCTACAACCCATCTTGACTGATCTAGATTCTCAAAAGGATTTATATGCTGCTGACCCTGATTTCGGGAGTGTATGGGAGGAGTGTAAGGTACGTGGTGCAGACATAACGAGTCATTTCTGTGTGAGTGAAGGGTACCTTTATCGGGGTTCGCGATTATGCATCCGCAAGGGCCCGCTACGCAATGAGTTACTCACCGCACTGCACTCCTCAGGGCTTGGAGGGCACGTAGGACAAGACAAAATGCTCGACCTAGCAACCACTCACTATTATTGGCCACGTATGAGGCAAGACATCATTAGCTTTGTTCGCACGTGCCCCACATGCCAATTGTATAAAGGGCAGTCCCAAAATATTGGGCTCTACACACCGCTACCCATTCCTGAGAGGCCTTGGGACGATGTTTCCATGGACTTTGTGAGCGGATTCCCGTGCACTCAACGTAAGGTCGACTCTGTTTTCGTCGTCGTCGATAGGTTGTCCAAGATGACCCATTTTATACCCTGTCAAAAGACCTCCGACGCAGCACACGTAGCAACCCTTTTCTTTAGAGAGATAGTTAGACTACATGGGGTTCCTCGTACCTTCGTCTCTGATAGGGACACTCGCTTCATGGGTTATTTTTGGAAAACTCTCTGGGGGCCACTTGGCACAAAATTAAAATTTAGTAGCGCGTACCATCCCCAAACGGATGGGCAAACTGAAGTCGTCAATCGAAGTTTGGGCAACTTGTTGAGGTGTTTAGCCGGCGAACATCCTAAGAAGTGAGATTTGGCCTTAGCCCAAGCAGAATTTGCGTATAATAGCACCGTCAATCGTTCCACCCAAAAATCCCCCTTCGAAACTGTCTACAGCGCTCCTGTTCCACATTTTCTTGACCGCCACGCTCTACCTTCTCATGAACGCATTTCTTTTGACGCCACAGCTTGGATTGATAATTTAAAATTTTTGCATGAAAGTATTAAACAAAAACTGCAGGACACCACTGAAAAATACAAGGATAGCGTCGATGCACATCGGCGCGCCATGTATTTTTCAGAAGGGAAATGGGTATTGGTTCATTTCAGGAAGGAGAGATTTCCCCTCGGGACATACCACAAGCTCCGTCAGCGCCGATTTGGACCTTTCCAGGTGCGGAAACGCTTGGGCGACAATGCCTATCTCTTGGATCTTCCACCAGAATTCGGCACATCCCAAATTTTTAACGTGGCGGACCTCAGTACCTTCTATGGACAGTCACCTACCGTACCGGTTTCCCCACCTGCTTTGGAGACTGGAGTAACGACGGGATTTCAGCCAGCATTCACGCCTACTACAGAGGAAATCGATCAAATACTTGATGTTCGTGAGTTTCAGACCCGTGCAGGAACTTACCAGCGTTACTTAGTATCCTGGACGGGAAGGGACATTCTGGATAGCATTTGGATCAGTGTCGCAGAGCTCCAACGACGATGACCCGATCTTTCAGTTGCAGGCCTCTGCGCATTCTCGCCGGAGTCGAGCCTTTTCAACTCCGGGAGAATTGACGCACCATAGTGTGCGTGTTTCTCATCGGCACGCGCAATTATCCTGTACCCGTTGTTTTTATTTTTCGCATCGTCTTTAATATTTACTTTGTTTGCTTTTTGTAGTTCGGCACATGAGCTTGACCGCCTCATGCGACCTTAAATAAAATAGGTCCGGTATATTGTGACGGACTGGTGAGCATTCGACGCTGAAACCAAATAAACCAAAAATTTGAGAGTTAAAGGCTTGCTGAAAATAAAATAAAATCTATTTTTTTTAATCTGGGAAACTTCTAGAAATTGATTAAAAACCTATAAATTGACTCCCTTTACTCCTTTTAGGGCAGACCGGTTGGAGCTAAGGAATTTCCTTGGTTCTTCCGCCGTTCGACCCCTCCTCTGCCGAGACCTGCGTTGTTCGCTTCGTTCGACGCTTCGGGACTGTGCGCCATCGCCGTTTCCGGAACCCTGCTCGACCAGCGCCCTTCTTCCCCATCACCCTCACGTGGAACCACCTGGTTCGGCTCCTGCCCTGAGCCGATCTCCATTTCTCCCTCCATCTTCTTCCCCCATCTCGTCCAACCCTCTCCGTGGAACCACCCTGGACGGGGCCACCCAGCGTCGGCCACAGCCAGACGCCCCCTTACACATCCACCTGACGCCACCACAAGCTTCCCCTGCCCCGTCTCCGCCCCGGCAAGGTTCGATCGGCAGCCTCGACTCCTCAGGTGAAACCTTCCCCTTCCCCTTTCTCTTTCCCTAGTTGTTTCCCAGATTTTGTTAAGTAATTTTCAGCAAGTTTTAAGTTTCGATCCAAGCGTTGCGTTCCCGCCACCGTCACTACATATTCGTTGCATTTGTTTCAATTTCTTGGGTTGTATCGTGCGGCTAAACGGCTCAACTTTGCCCAGATTTAAGAACGATTAAAGTTGGCTCATTCGGATGTTGGTGATACCTCCGTTAATAAGTTTTAATTCGTATCAAGCAACGCTCCTTTCAGAAAATTTAAGAGTTTGGACGGCGAAGGTTGCATCAGAAGATGAGTAAGAAATCACGGCTGAGGACTTTGATGCCCTGGTTTTTTAGGATCCCACCGCGACGGACCAGGCGACGACCGCCCTCCAGCGGTTGGACCTCTCCCACTTCTCACTTGGGGGCGTTTACGATCGTCGGACCATGAAACTCCAGGAGCTTCTTCAAGGAACTTTGGTGGTGGTGATGATGATTGACAGTGGTGCCAGCGTAACTTCGTCTCGATCGACTCAGTGACTCCTCCTGATCCGACGACAGGTTACCTAGTTTACTTGGGGGGGGGGGGGGGGGGGGGGGGGTTGCGTCGATCCCCAACGGGCGGACTTTGCAGCAACCTTTCATTTCAGTTGGGGGATTACAACGCCTCAGCAGATTTTTATGTTTTTCCCTTGGGAGGGGTGGATGTTATTCTCGACATATCATGATTGCAAACCTCGGGTGACATCAACCATAACTGGGCATCTATGCGCATGATTTTTCAGTGGGCCAACCGGCCCTGCACACTCCTGGGCGATGTCGCCGTTCGGCGAGTCGTTGTCTCCGCTCGGGCAGCCCACCATACTCATTCAGTAGACTTCCTAGCACTATTGTGGCAAATCTGTACTGCGGAGGCGGACAACCCTCCACCTAGCCATGCTCCATTGTCAACCGATCTCTCCGAACTCCTGAGGACCTTCGTGTCCTTGTTCGAGGACGTTCCGGGACCATCACGAGCAACCGACCATCGCATTCCACAACAGGAAGGAGCCCGAGCCATTATGGTTCACCCATACCACTACGGCCATGTCCAGAAAGATGAGATTGAGCGGGCTCGTCTCTGGCATGTTGATAGCTGGCCTGATACGTCCCAGTGCGAGCCCGGTCCTGTGTTGACTACCGGACCCTCAACAAGGCTACCATGCCGAAAAAATATCTTATCCCCGTCATTCAGGAGCTCCTGGACGAGATGTGCGGAGCCACCTATTTTTCTAAGATCGATCTCAAATCGGGCTACCATCAGATTCGGGTGCGTGCCGAGGACATCCTGAAAACCTCCTTCCGCACACATGACGGTCACAATGAGTTCTTAGTTATAATTATCCTCTACGCATAATCCTCTATGCATCAAGTGGTTGGGATGGCATAATCTGAGGTCCTGAATCATTGTATGGAGACTTGCGGGGCATTACTTCCGACTGACCACGTGATAGGATCAAGTGGTTGGGATGGGCGGAGCTTTCTTACAATACCTCCTTCCACCAGTCCGTCGGCATGACCCCATTCCAAGCTGTCTACGACCGACCTCCGCCCACCATTGTTCAACATCTCCCCGGGGAGTGTCACGTCGGGGCCGTACGCACCCAGCCCATGGAACGGGATGAAACTCTAAGGGTTCGTTCAGCGCGCAGGTATTGGCTTTTTGGAATTGGCTTTGATCGCCAGAAATTCAATTTTGGCGTTCGGTGGGACAGAATTTGGCGGGTATTGACTTTGAGGGGCAAAACCCACGGTTTCCAGATTAGCCTAAAAATCAAAGCCACGAAAACATACCCTCCTCCCTCGGTTTTGCGTGGAATTGCCGAAGACAGAGCCCTAATCTCTCGCAAGCGCGCTCGTTCCCCTCTACCAGCGTCGAATCCGATCGTTCTTCCTCCTCCAGCGCTCATTCTCCTCCACTAGCGTCAAATAGGATCGTTCTTCCTCCTCCAGCGCTCGTTCTGCTCCACCAGCGTCGAATCGTTCTTCCTCCACCAGCAATGAATCTGATCTCTCTTCCTCCTCCAGTGATGACGAAGTCCTCTCTGGATCTCTCTTCTTCCTCCACTAGCGGCGACAAAGCCCGGTATCCATTCCTCCTGCAGCAGCGACGAAGTTCGGACACTCTTCATCCTCCAGGGCGACGAAGCCCTATTTTCTTCTTCCTAATCTAGAATGGTTTCAGCTTTCCATTTTCATATTCTTCCTTAAAATACATCAAATTAATTATCTTGATGTCAGACCATAAAAAAAACATTTGAACAAATTTTATTTTCTCCATGTTCATTTTCTTGCTCATAAGTAAATTTCAGCCCATGGATTCCTCAATGTGCAAAAAGTTACATGACCTACATTTTGATATCATTGCATATCATATAACAGTGCAGTTCAGATCCAGATGATGCTTATTTTTGAGAGTTTTCCAACTGAACTCATTTTATGAAGGATGAAATGTAACCATATAAATGGATGGTCGAATTTTGGCTTCAAAATGAGCATTATTATAACAAACATTCAAAAGCCAGAAACTCCAGAAAGCCAATTCTTGCGCGCCGAACATCTTTTATGTCTCAATTCCAATTTTGTTGACTGAATTTCATTCTGCAGCCGAACAACAAAATTGATTTTCTGCACAAAGCCAATTCCTGCAGATATTGGTTTTCTGACCAAAGCCAATTCTAGACAGTCAATACCTGCGCGCCGAACGGACTATAAGGGTATGGAAGACCAACCTCCACAAGGCTCGGCATAAGATACTCAACCAAGTTAACAAGCGTCGCCGACACGTTCTGTTTCAAGTGGGGGAACCGGTTTTTGTTAAGTTACGGTCGTACCGCCAGTCCTCGGTGGCTCACCATGGACACTCGAAGCTTTCCGCTCGGCTCTACAACCATTTTGAGATGATTGCCCGCATCGACGAGGTGGCCTACCGCCTTCGCCTTCCCGCCTACAGTCGGATCCATCCAGTTTTTCACGTCTCTCAGCTCAAGCGGGTGGTGGGCGATCACTCTGTCGTGGAGACACTTCCGCCGAATATTGTCTTAGGCGGATCCAGGTCCTACTTACCTGAATCGATTTTTGACCGCAAGACCGTCACAGTGGATGGTCATGGTCGGGAACAACTTTTGGTGGCGTGGGAGAAGCGACCTCACTCTGACGCCACGTGGGTGGACCGTGACAACTTTCGCAATCAATTTCTGGAGTTTTGCCTTGAGGATAAGGCAAAATTTTCATATGGGAGTATTCTTACGATTTACGAAGGAGGAGGGAGCGGAACAGGAGGGAGCCTCGACATCATGGCGAGTATATTCTAGAAGGAAGAAGTCGGATGCCGAGACCACGCGTATCCCGGGTGGCGGGAAGGAGGCGTGACTTGCCATGCTTGGTTATCTTATTATTGCACTTTCTGTTATTTACGTTTTTCCATTATGTAGGGGTATATCAGCCCCACATTATTGTATTTTGTCTTATCTTGGAACTTTGGACTTGATATGAAATTTGGACCCTAGGGTCGGCCAAAGAAACATTCCTTGGAGTTTTCTATCATCTCGATTCCCCCTTCTTCCTGCCGTCGAACCCTACGAGGTATCATTAAATCTAGATGATGTGGTAATTTTAGATGAACATATGAGAGCAAGAGTGCGAGGGATTAAAGAATTTAGAATCAAATCTAGTAAGCCACTGATCATACTCAACTTATCTGATTCAGAAGATGCTTACAATGATGAAAACTTATGAATCATAATGAGGATATATAAAGTTTTTTAATTCGGTTAAATTTAGAGCGGCCAAGCTAGTAGCTTAAGCATGTAATGTTCAATATTATCCAAATTATTAAAATCTAGGAAATTGCAGTCTGCATAACAAATAAAACTAATTTGGCCAATAAAGTCAACATAAAAATGATTTAAGTTAGGAAGTCGTTATTTTTTTATAATTCATGTTATTTACTTTCACGTCAACACCCACGAGCGTACAAGTAAATTCATGAAAGGCATGGACGGCTCAACTATTCTTAAATAAGGTTTAAGAAATACAATTAATTTAATATTTTTCCTAGAGAGAGTGGAGCCTAGGAGCCTATTTATAGGAGTGTGTCATGAGAAGGTCATCTATCATCTAAATTGTATCTCCTTGAGAGGATTCGGCCTTCGGTTGGGAGAGGAAACCAGCCATCAATTATATTTTGGCGAAAACATGTCTCTCTCAAAGTTAAATGCATCTCCCTTCTTCGTGCAATCTCTCCAACCTTCCTCACGCTACATAACATTTGTTCTAGCCTACTCTAACCGACCGTTGTCTCAGTCGGCCTCTGGGATTCATCTCCTCCCAATATCGTACATCACTCATCCCACTCATTTCGTTGAGATGAACCAAACCATCTCTTCCATGCAATCCAGTTTCAATTGCACGGATGTTGCATGCTGAAATCAAACACCTCATGTGTGACATCCACGGTCATGTTGCTTACTACCATGCTCATACCACAACAACTTTGACATTACACACCTACAGTGATGCTCTGGCTCAACTCTGTCCATCCATGACATCAAATCCTCCTCCAACTTCGACGCCAACCCCTCCCTAGCTCCTCTAATTGTCTTTATTCACAATCCTAAAGCTTCTCACCAACACAACAACCCAATATTTGTTTCCTCGCTTGACACTCATCTCCTTATTTAATAGAGCTCCTTCCCAACTACAACACCAACATCGCAACTTAACCCACTTCCTCACAATACCACCCCAACTTACTTGTCGCCTCCATCCCTATCGTCAACTACAAAATCAACTTTGTTCATAGCACATTGTCCCCAGAACGACCTCCATCCTCTCAACAAACGCCTCATGAGCCCCTTTATCCTCAGCTTTGTCGTCCCCAGCACTCACCATTCTTTCCCAGCATTTGCTTCAATCCCTTGTTTTGCCTCAACATTGTCTTCTGCAACAGCATCCCCATCACGCGCCTCCAATGACTTTGCCTCCCTTGCATCGTGACACTTCTCTTCCTAGACGTTGTTGACCAATCTGCCCTATCCTGAGACCTTCCCTTTGCCTTTGATCTTTCCCAAAACATGCAAGCTTCTGTTCCACATCTCACAACATCAACGAGTCATGTGCGACTCTTCTTTTCCCTTTCTAATGCAAATGGTTTAATATATCATTCCCTCGAGCCCCAAAAATCCAACCCTATGAGGCCATATGTCCTCCAAGCTTCTTCATGACCAGCAAGTATATCCACGTGTCTCCTCATTTACAACCAATTACCGTCAAACTCACCCACCCACACTCGCCTAGTTAAACCCACCCCCGCTCTCCTATACACACACTAAACACCTTCAAACCAGTAAACCCAATAGCACCCACCCACTTTCCCAACTTAACTACCCCCAAGCCCATATATCTTCTCGAAAATACCCACGTACGTGGTATCCTTTCAACTATACTTAGTGTGCACTGATGCCACATTCTTTGATTTCATGTCATACTTACCCAGCTTAACGACTCTTATTTCCTTTAATAAGTTTAGGTACCACGCACTTTTATGATGCGGCACAGGCGTCACACCAGCCCGCCACCCTGGAGTCCCACCAGGGGGCCCACCTTGGAGTCCACCAAGGCGGTTTTATCAGGGTTGCAGCTCATACACCCCAACCCGTCTCCGCCATGGAGTCACCACCATGCGGCAGGTTGTTGAGGCTCGGGATCGAACACCCGACCTCCTTGATAAGAGGCCTTCACCAACGCTCTCATCACCATATGAGCTAAGTTGGTGATGAGTGTTGGTGAAGGCCTCTTATCAAGGAGGTCGGGTGTTCGATCCCGAGCCTCAACAACCCGCCGCATGGTGGTGACTCCATGGCGGAGACGGGTTGGGGTGTATGGGTTGCATCCCTGATAAAGCCGCCTTGGTGAACTCCAAGGTGGGCCCCCTGGTGGGATTCCAGGGTGGCAGGCAGGTGTGATGCTTGTGTCGCATCAAAAGGCACACCAAATCGAGAAAGAAATACGAAGGAGCTTGAACAAAACTGCTTGTCCTCAATTCTGAAAGGAAAAGATTGATAAAATCCAATCAAGATGAAGGTATAGCAAGAAAAATAACTCGGAACCAGTATGAATAAATAAATGATGTACCTGATTTGGAATAGATACATTAAATGTACAGGAAAACTATGATGGTAAAGGGAAAAAGGACCTTAACTTTCTTTTAGAAGTTAAGGTTAGCTAAATCTAACGAACTTATGTTCTAACAATGAATATATTTTTAATATTGTCAGTAATCATCCAACTATACTAGTTTAAGCTGAAGCTGGCTAATTAAATCTGATGAATTTATGTACTTGTGACCAATATATCTTTAATTACCTATGCTCGTCAAACTAGACAAACTGTTACAACGGCATATTTGCTCATTTACATCCATCAAGGCGATTTCTGGCATTGCGGGTTCCATTAGGCATTAGCACAATATGATCAGTATTTAATCTATAATCAGTTGCATGTTTATGATTATATACAATTCCAACTTATTTCAATATACAACAAACTCGATCTATGTTTGGTTAAATCCAACAGACTAAGCAGCTTCTCAAATTGCTTCTTTAAACCAGAATTTGCACCAATGATATATTATCATATAATTACAGATGAAACAATAGGGGAACAAATTAGTGCAGCATAAAGGAATATACTGCACTTTTTAATCGCAACTAAGCAAATTCCATAACAATGGTGTATGTATGTCATAGGAAAGTGTTTTGAACTGTCTTCTGCACCAACGCTTATCAAACAAATACCTTGAGAAGAAATTAGAAGTACTAATATTATTAACAAAGATTACATGTTGACAGTCTAGCTTTTTTGCAAATAAGCTTTTAATTCACATCAAGAAAATGTAAATAGCAGCACATATCATTCACCTTCAGCATAATACTAATGTGAGCATAAGAAGATTACTTTATGTTACAATGTACCTGTCCATTTAGTTCATTTCCACAAAAGCACCTGCAAAATCATATAAAATTTGAATAACTCATAGGACCTCATTTACAAGAAAAAGTAGTAACTTCAACCAGAATATACATAAAAGCCTAAAACCCTTTTGTAGTTCTAAAGCCTTAATTTCAGCCATTGCATATACACAAGTGTAGCTATTAATCATTAATTTCAGCCATTGCATGTACACAAGTGTATCTATAAATCATTAATTTCAGCCATTGCATGCACACAATCGTAGCTATAAATCATTAATTTCAGGAACGTTGATAGTTAGCTAAACAAAGAAATAAATAGTAGTATGATTGCATGCTTGGTTATACAAAAATGTCATGTCACTATGCAGCTATGCTATACACATGTAGGTAGAAGAAGTGTGGGCAATATTCATGGGTGGGAAGAGAGAGAGACACATAAAGTTTAAATAACACATTTAAGAAATTTAAAAGAAAGACGTGGTAAAAACTAAAATAAGTAATCGTTGAGAATATCAAATTCAAGTAATAATGGAATATGCATTTTAAATATAGATATTATGTGATGACAATGGCAAGGCTGCAAATTGGTCATATTAGTAGAATATCTTCTTCACATAAGCATTTTTCTTTTAGTGTCAATTGGGGGAAAGGTTATTCTTACTCGTTAGTAGATTGACTCATTTTATAAACTTTTTCCAAGAAGCTCATGCATAAAGTTTCTTTTGGACCCGCTAGTCGGCCCAGTGATTCAATTTAGAGGTATTCATTGTTTTATTGTTTAACTCTTGCACATATTACTTTTTCATTGTTTAATTTAGCTGCATTAACTATCTTTTTTGTTATTGTATTAATTATTTATTGTTTTCTAGTTTTACCTCATAACACGAGTGTCAGCCGGGCTCATGCTACGTTATTAAACAAGGGATGAGTGTTACATTATTCCAAATTCTTTTCTAGATATTATTTCAGATTCTTTTCTATTTTTTCCCATATATGAAATCTATTTATAGGAGGAAATCTGTAATTAGGACTCCAAGAATAGAAAATCCCCTATCCAAGACCTAGCTGGCCCTAGCTCCTCTCCTCCCTTAAACTGTCATGTTGCTGCCCTATTCCAACTGCCTAGTGGTTGTCCTGCGCCCTAACAGACTTTTGCACAGCACCCCAACAGACACGGCTTAGCTGTTGTACAGCCCCAATCCTGTGTTCCAGCTGCTGTCCAAGCCCCTGCGAGCCTTCCTCTGCATTCCCAACCATTGTCCAGCCCATATTGAAGCCTCCCAGTCCCTCTCAGGTCATCACTGAACCTTCCCTTGTACTCTCAATACTTATCCAGTCACTTCCAGTGCCTACTAGGGTCGAATATCTCCTTGACTGTTGTCCAGCCGTCGGAACCTTTTTCCTGCAGCAGGTTGCCATCCACCGCCGCTAACCTTTCATTTCCCTCATACACCTCCCTCATAATCCCCTAAGCCTTCCTGGCCAATCGAAAGTCAGATTTGAATGCCTCGTGCCCAAAACAAGCTCCACCACATCTCCAAATAGTCTTCCTTGTCCTAGTGCTTGCCGACTGCTTATATACGACATCAAATTCAGTTTTTCCTCTTATAGCAAGGTGTCCGGCAATTTTTGTCTTCATCTCTTTTGCGCTTCATGCTATTTGCGGATCTGTATGTTAAGTATTGTTTTCACTATGATCGATCTTTAACTCATTATTTAAGTCTTATTTGTTACTATCTTTTTTCTTTAATACTACGTGCGTGAATTAATTATGGAAAATTAGGTCTCTTTTTTTCAAATCCTTGGGAAGTTATCGGGCTAGTGTGTCGATATTTCATTTAACACTTCATTTTGATTATTCAACTAGTAAGTGTACGCACTTTGACTCCAATTGTTCTCAAGGCGCCCTAATATTGAATTCTTGTTTCGGATTTTACAACAATTTGGTATCAACCTCCTATTGTCATTTTGTTTCACATATTTATATTCAACATTGTCTTGTTTTATCTTTTTTACTTCTCGCACACTTTGTTTTCGTTCCCTTTATTTACGCGTGTATTTTGAGTTTGAAGACAGCTTACTGGAATGACTATACAATAAGACCCAAATAAATAGGTTCGACAATTTTGGATAGTTAGGGATTGTTGGTATTTAAACCAAAGTGGCTTAATAAAAAATAGACGCGATTTTTTTAAGTCAAAATGGCATCAAAGCCCTAAACCATGTGCGTTCGTCCCCTTCCGCTCGTCGCTTCTGACCAACCTTCGCCAGAACACGCTCGTCTCGCTTTCGCCCGCAGTTCCTGACCACCCGAGCCCCTCCTCTTCTCTCTTCCGCAGCCGCAGCGCCGAGCGGTTCGCGCGACAGTCTCTGTCAACCGTCGGCGCTAGCTGAGGGGATGGGGATTCCGACAATTCTCCGACGGTTCGATTGACTCCAAATTTTGGGGAAAGTTTTGTTTTGGTCTTCTTATCATCATACTGGATTTCTAGACGATTCCAACGGTTGGATGCTTCCCAAAAACAGCTCTAGGAATTCTCCTTCAAGTAAAAGATGGCTCCTACCTTTGCAACGATGCCTTCTTTCCCCGGCTCTTTGAAGATTTGTTACACGCAACACCGTTCTCATGGAGAAGTTGGTTGCCAAGGTGGAGGAGGATCTGAAGGTGTTCTTTGAGTTCTTGAGGATGTCCAAAGGCGAGGGATCAGTACAACCACAGCAGGTGAAGCTGGATCTTCCTCATGTGGAGCTGAAATTTGATGGATCAACTACGTATTTGAGTTGGTCGCGCCGGGTGAAGAGGGCTCTATCTGGACGAAACCTGGAGGGATATCTGACAGGTGAGAAGGGGGAGCCAGAGAAAAACTCGACTGGGTACAATGAGTGGAAGACTACACATAGCATATTGCGCACTTGGCTCATAAATTCGATGATTGCGTTTATAGTTGTCACAGTGGATGGCATAGAGACCGTGAGTGATGTTTGGGAGAAGTTGTAGAGAATCTATGCAAGAGTCGACAACAACATGAGTGTGTTTCAGATTGAGAGGGAGATAGAGACAGTCACGCAGTGAGAAAAATCGATCCATGAGTATGTTGCAGATTTGGAGCGACTGTGGGCAGATTATGACCATTTCTCACCCGTTGCATGTTGCAAAGATTCTGAGTGCAGGAAAGGGGAGCGAGATGCTCAGAGGAGGACTATGCACTTTATGAGGGGGTTGAACCCGGCATTTGAGCCAAGGTGTGCGGTGTTGCTAGCTCATCCGAAGATTCCCTCACTGGATGAGACGATCTCAACCATGATGCAGGAGGAGAGCAGGATTAGGCTCCAGTCTGGTGCTACTGGACTTGCAGGGGTGAGTCAGCACTAGTAGTCACCAGTCCAAGCCATACAGGATACATCGGTGAGACACGACAGTGCTTCAACTGCGGTGAGATAGGTCATCTGAGACAGACTTTTCCTAAGCCACCAAAGCAGAGAGATGCAGGTGAACGGAGAGTCGGAGACAGTTTGGAAGTCGTGATCGCGGTCATGAGATCTCAGAGGTGGTGGAAGAGGAAGGCATCGAGTAAATCTGATGGTAGCAAAGGAAGAGGCAGAAAGGGGGTATGGCTGATGTGGGTCACTCTGAGGAGGAACAAGTGGTCTTGGATGATTACTCTCAGTTGATGAGGAGAAAGCAGAAGGGTGTGGTCGATGATGCATTCACTTCAGCTTCATCTAGGGGTAACGTAGCCTCTTTTGCTCACTCAGACACAGGTACTTGTGATACAATTGCTCTCGCATTTATATCCACCACTAGATGACCAGATTGGATAGTCGATTCTGGTGCTTCTCGTCACGTCACTAAGACTACTAGCGAGTTTTCTTCATATACTCCCCTAGCAGTCCCAAAGCGCATTCAGACTGTTGATGGTACAGCTCAGCCAGTAATTAGAAAGAGTATTATGCAATATACCAACACTTTGACTATGTCTAATGTTTTGCATGCTCCTTCCTTTCATGTGAATCTTTTATCCATTAGTTACATTATATCTCAAATAAAATGTGTTGTTATGTTTGATATTCTAAAGGTGATCTTCCAGGAGAAGGAGACCGAAAAGAGACTGGAAGGATACTTGGGACTGGCACATGGCATAGTGACTTGTGGTACCTGGATAGGGAGAGTATAAACTCAGCTCTTTCGTCCATTGTTGAGGGTGTTGGAGGAGTTGGGAGGAGTGTGGAGGACTTATTGTTGCTTCATCATCGACGTTTGGGTCATCCTTCTTTTACTGTCTTAAGTAGGTTGTATTCATCTTTGTTTGAAAAGGCTAATACAACAAAACTGGTGTGTGATGCATCATGCATGTGAGCTGAGATAATATACTAATAGCTCTTATTCTAGTTTTGGTAGTAGGAGTTCTTCTGCTTTCGACTTAGTGCACTCAGATGTATGTGGGTCTTGTCTCACAACTACTATGAATTAGTTTCGATATTTTGCATCTTTCATTGATTGCTTTTCTTGCGTGACATGACTTTATTTGATGAAAAACAAAAGTGATGTGTTTGCTTGCTTTAAAAAATTTCACAAAGAAGTTCAAACTCAATACGGTGCAATTGTGAAGGTGTTGAGGTCTGACAATGGGACAACGTACACCAACATGGCGTTTGGGGAGTACTTGTCATCCCAGGGAATACAACATCAAACCACATGTCCATACACACCAGAGTAGAATGGGTCGTTGAACAAAAGAACAAACATCTTCTTGAGTGACTCGGAGTATGATGATGTTGATGAAGGTATCAAAGTACCTGTGGGGGCAAGTAGCCCTGACAACGGCCTTTTTATCAATAGGATGCCCTCGCGAGTATTAGATTGGAAGTCTCTGATTGAGTTGCTCTGAGGTAAGAATGGAGATATTCTTCCTCTCAAAACTTTTGGTTGTGTGTGCTTCGTGCAGGATACTAGACCAAATGTGGGAAAGTTGGATCCAAGGGTTGTGAAGTGTGCTTTTGTTGGGTATTCGGCTACTCAAAAGGGGTATATATCCTGGAGTCCGACGGAGAGGAGGTTGTTCGTTAGTATGAATATCACATTTAGAGAAGAGTCATACTACTCCTCTCAGGTTGACTCGCCCTTTGAGGACTCGCTAGTCACAAGTAGTATGAGGCGAGAAGGGGAGGATAACAATAGTGATGTGGGGGGATAGTGAGTATCTCTTGTCCTCTTGTGCCAAGTGTGGAATCGGCTGTGGTGTCGGTGCATGAGGGGAATGAATCCGAGAATGGTGGATCTCAGGCTCAAGGGAAGCTGAGAGTGTCTATGAGGAGAAGAAAGCAGAATGAGGGAACCGTGCCTACAATACCTACAACACCACTTATGTCAAGTCCATTGCCCCTACCTACTCCGACTCCTGAGACACCTACAACATCCACCTCAAACTCAGAATACACAGATGATATGATTTCTCTCTCTACTCTCATTCCCCTGACAGTAAGGAGGTCTTCCCGCAGCAATGCGGGAGTCTCACCGGATCGATATGGCTTCCCTTATGATAGGCGCAATTTGTTTCATACTCTCACATATCACATGTACATGGAGCATTCATTGCATATTTGGACATTGTTTTTATTCCTAAGTGTTGGCAGGTTGCTAAGAAGGATCCAAAGTGAAAAGTTGCAATGTTTGAGGAACTTGGGGCTCTGGAAAAGAACAAAACATGAGAGCTTGTATCACTACTACCAGACAATAAGGCACTTGGATGCAAATGGGTCTTAACTGTGAAATAAAATCCAGAAGGTCGGGTTGAGCGCTAAAAGGCCCGATTAATAACAAAATGGTGCAGTCAGACTTATGACATCAACTATGATGAGACATTTGCACCCGTTGTGAAGATGAGCACAGTGCGGACACTTGTAGCCTTGGCAGCAAATGGGGGATGGAAACTACACCATCTCAACGTGAAGAATGTCTTTCTTCATGGTGATTTGTCAGAGGAGGTGTACATAGAGGTATCGCCAGGTTTTAGCGCGGAACAAAAGGTTGGTAAAGTGTGTAGACTCAAGAAGCCTCTTTATGGGTTGAAGCAATCTCCTTGAGCCTGGTTTGATATGTTTAGGAGAGCTATGGTAGGCATGGGGTATCGACAGACCAATGTTGATCATACACTATTTTTTAGACGATGTGGAGTTCGCACTACAATGTTTGTTGTGTATGTTGGCGATATGATTATCACTGGTGATGACTGATGATGAAAGTGAAATTGCTCAGCTAAAGACAAGATTGGGTAAGAAGTTTGAGGCAAAAGACTTGGGGCAGCTAAGGTATTTCCTTGGGATTGAGATAGCTTGTGGTGCAGAGGGGATTGTTCTATCTCAATGAAAATATGTGCTAGATCTGCTGACAGAGATAGATATGTTGGGATGCAGGCCTGCAGTTGCTCCCATAGATCAGAAGTCCAAGCTCAGTGTTGAGGCAGGAGAGCCAGTCGATAGAGACAGGTACCAGAGGTTGGTAAGCCGCTTGATCTATCTGAGTCACACTCGTCCCGACATATCTTTTGTTGTGAGTATGGTGACCCGCTATATGCATGACCCTAAGGAGGGTTACATGAATGTTGTGTACATATTATAAGGTACTTGAAGAGTGCGTCAGGGAAGGGGTTGATCTTCCGAAAGAATGGGCATTTGAACGTAGAGGGCTATTGCGATTCAGACTGGGCTAGTTGCATTGATGACAGGAGGCCCACGTCAGGATATTGTGTGAAGCCCCAAATTCAGACCTCACAAAAAAGTTGTATCTGAGTATGTTTTTCAAGCATTCATCGCAGCAATAATACTAAAACAAATATACGTGAGTACAAATAAAATACATAAACAAAACTCTAACTCATATAATATATATTCCAACAATTATAAAGGAGAAGAAGAAGAGGGAGAATGCTCATTGTGCAAGGGTTAAAGCCGAGAATCCCACTAATACAGCAGCACCACCACAAAAGCCAAGCTCCAGCCTTTGCCGAGCCTTTCTAGCCCCGACAACGTGAGAACGAAAAGTTGTCGAGCAGAAAGGAGAGGAACAAGGCATGCCCTAGTGTCAGCTCAGCTTTCAAGTTCTTCCGTGCGTAAAGCAATGACGAGAGGGGAAAGTCCTGAGCGGCTAAATGAATAAAAGAGTCGAGTCCACCGCCTTCAATTTACTCCACCGACTCAAAATAGTACTTATGTGTCATTAGCTATACAGCAAGTAAACCAGCTAGCCCACTGTAAGCCAACATTCACCTCCATTATCATAATAACTACATGCTAAGGATGCCAATAAAATTTCAATAAAAAATAAAAATTAAACTTAAAACGAAACGAGCGTCGCAAAAACATCGAAAATCCAAAACTTCAAAACTTAAAATGCGACGTCGTATCGACACTGATATTTTGATTATTTTCATCGGGAATTTCTTTTAATGACCTTTTTAAGTTCAATTACATTTTTGAGTCGTTACAAATCACTCCACCTTAAAAGAATTTTCACCCGCGAAAATTACCGAAGCACTACATTACTTCTATCAAGGGAAATTTCATTCAAAACAAACGATCTATTCATGATCACACCAAACTAACTTGTTATTTACAATAATTACACACAGCGATAAGCAAAACCACACCAGTCCCAAATGGAAATACAACATTATTCTTACACATAACATACGGACACTATCTCACTTCCTTCCCACGGCTGCCCTAAATTGAAAGCTCGGGGTTCGATAAGACGCTCTTCCAGAGCTGCGTCATCTGGTGTTAGGGTGGATGTTAACGATTCTGCACCTATCTGGTATAACTTCTGCTGCGGAGGCCTTGGGGTTTCTCTCGCAGTACCTTCTTTAACCTGATTCAACTTTGGGCACTCAATTCGCCTATGTCCAGGTTGACGGCAATAGAAACAAACGCCCGCAAGACATTCTCCCCTATGATTCCTTCCACATTTTACACATTTTACCGATGCCTGAGATACATTGCTACTTGCTGCAGGCGCAGCTTGCGACACCTTCCTCTCTTTCCACTGCGGCTCGCTCACGTTTTCAGTCACTTCCTTATTCGGACCTTCTCTAAACCTCTTTCTGAATTGTTCACGCCTC
Organism: Dactylorhiza incarnata; assembly: GCA_033032865.1. NCBI lineage: Eukaryota > Viridiplantae > Streptophyta > Magnoliopsida > Asparagales > Orchidaceae > Dactylorhiza > Dactylorhiza incarnata. The sequence goes on from JAWHQI010000281.1 coordinate 460,464, forward strand.
CACCGAGATTTCTCTGCATCTATTTCAACCATCCTGGCTCTTTCCACTAATTTCCCATACTCAAGGATATCCATAGGCACCAAGAGAGAGCGAATTTCATCGCGAAGACCTTGCTGAAACTGGCGACACTTATCTTCTTCTGATGCGATCAAAGAGTGCATAATAACCTAACTTCGTAAATTCTGCTTCGTACTGTAATACCGATTTATTCCCTTGAACTAAACGGAGAAATTGATCGTGCAGCAACCTTTTCTCAGATCTCGGGACAAACCACGACGTAAATTCTTGTATAAACTCCTTCGAAGTAATGACTGGCACACCACGAATTTCATACTTCCTCTTCAAGATACTATCCCACCATCGCTTTGCTTCCCCTTCCAACATAAACGCAGCTAAACCCACCTTCCTATTCTCGGGGCACTCCATCACTTCGAAAATCGTTTCGATTCGCAAAACCCAATCTTCGGTTTCGAGCGGGGGCAAACCTCCCTTAAAAGATGGAGGCTTCAATTCCAGGAATTGCTTTAGGTCCACATCTAATTGACGGTGTTGCGGCGGAACTGCAGGCACTGCAGGAATTACAGGAACTATAGGCAAATTAACAGGAACTGGATTCATGGAAGGCACAGTTTCAGGAGGCAAATGCACAGGTGGAGGTGCAGGATCAACACGAGGAGCAGCTGCATCAGTTGCAATTAGGGTTGGCAAGACCATCTTTAAAGCTTCAGCAAGAGCTTGGGCGAGGTCATTCACTGGAGGACGCGGTTGGTTTCCGTTATCGCTCTCCTTTGACAATGCATCTTTATCTATCTCCTGCTCGTCTCGACCATCACGAACTCGCCTACTCGAATAGACATGGACGGGTCCTTGTAAAAAAAACAATTGGAATACTGATATTTTGATTATTTTCATCATCGGGAATTTCTTTTAATGACCTTTTTAAGTTCAATTACATTTTTGAGTCGTTATATTGCATGTTTGTATGGGGGCAATTTGGTCTCCTGGAAGAGCAAGAAGCAAACTGTAGTTGCAAGATCCACAGTCGAGGTAGAGTACAAGGTCATGGCCTTAGGTGTAGGAGAGATGTTATAGTTGAAATCCCTATTGGCAGAGCTCAAGATGGACCAAGGGGATAGATGACATTGTCATGTGACAGCAAGTCAGCTATTAGCATTGCAAATAACCTAAAATTATTTCCTTAAATAATCCCCAACCCGCGGTACCCATCGGAACTTCCGCAACACCTTTCCGGTGCTATTATTGGTAATTCTCCATAACGAATCCCCCCAGGCACTCTCAACATGGTTCCTCCATGCCAATTTCGACCTCCCGACTATTTCTTGTAACGTCGGCGACATCCCTCAATCGGACCTTTTCGTAGTCACAATCCACCTCCAACTACCGACAACTTCTTGACACCCTTTTCCCCAACATATTCCAACAACTCACCTAAGATAGAATCCCTATTAATTTCGTGATGTCCTCACTACCATTGTTGAACTACCTTTGGCTACTTCTTTTGTGAATCACTGTCTAGGTTAAGGCTCAACACTCTGCTTTGTGCTGCCATTTATTAGATTGTTTTCATGTGATTCTAGAATGTAAAATGTATTTAGCTTGCCTGAAAATATTTAACTACTCATAATCGTTGTTATTTACCGTAAATTTTTCATGCGAATTTTGTTAAGAATAACTCAAACATTGAGAATTACCCTCTTGGACCATGAAATATCAATTTTTACTAAATTATTCTCTAAGTCTGGGCAACAGTATTAAATTTTGAGTTGTTACAAATCCGTTAAATTTAAAACTCGGATCCGGGGTTACACACCCTCCAGGCTGAGAAAGTTACATAAGACAATCAATTGATGATATGGCACTACAGATTTGGACATGCTTGATTACTAAGCCTTACATTTATGTTTCCTGAACTTTTAAAACATTGTAATGAACCTATTTGATGTCAAGTCTATGAGCTTGGGAAACATCACCATACTACTTACCCTATCAGTACCAATAAATCTATTGTCTTTTGATTTGGTACACTCTAATTGATGGGGAGCGGGCCCCGCCCGTTGACCGGATCGCCGATCCGCCACCGCGGTTGCGTCCGGCTCGTCGTTCTGATGAATTTTCATATATAGCATGTTGTATTTCGAACATCATTTAGTATTGTTTTGGGCGCCGAGATCGACGGCCAATCATAGCCGTCCATCTTGGTTGCCTAATGTTATTTTATTATAAATAGAGGTGTTAGGGCTGCAGGAAACTATTGCTGAATGTTTGGAGATCTTCTCTTCCTCATTTCCGGTGATCATTCCGCGGTGCCGACGCCGTGGAGCCCCTTGGTGACGACTCCTTGGGTAAGTGTTCTCCCTTTGTTATCCTCCCTCCTCCCCTCATCCACAGCCTCTGCCGCCAGCCCCCTGTTACAATCTTGCCGCCAGCTTTGCTGAACCCAGCCGCCGCCCCTACAGGAAACCCCAACCACCGCCCCCTACAAAGCACCTGCCACTGCCCCTCTACAGATCCTGCACCGCCACCTTCCCCTGCCTGAATCCCCACGCCGCCAGCCCTTCAACATCACCAGCCGCCCCTCCCATAGCCCTCTTGCCGCCCCTCTCCAAAACCGGCCAGATCTGTCCAGATCTGGACAGATCTGTCCTGGTCCAGTCCCGGACCTCGAACCAGCCCTAAAGCGCCTCAAATCCGCAGTCAATCACTCCTCTTCCGTGGATCCACCTTCCCCCTTACCCGATCTAGTCTTACACCACCCAGAGAACACCCCATATTATCTCCATACTTTCAGTTTTTGCTTGGTTTATTGCAGCCCTAATTTTATTCCAGATTTTACTGTGTTTGTTGTGTGTGGATTTAGTTTCAAAATCTGCATCTAAGTTGTTTGATGAAATGTCTCAAAGGAAACAACACTCATGCATTTTGTATTTTCTCTCAATTTGAATATTTCCTATTGTCATTTTATTTTGGGGCTATTTTTGTCACTCCTTTGGTGGGGCTTAGAGCGCCCTAACCCGAGCGCGCTTTACCGTCCTACATCAATTGGTATCAAAGCGATTCAATCCTTGGCTATCCTTCCTTTTCTTGAAATCATTTGATTACACCCATGCCGCTTTCCTGTTATTACGATTCCGACGATTCAGAAGATTATGAATCATATATTTCTCCACCTCCTCGCTACTCAAATATTCATTCTTCTCGTGGGACATATCATTCACATAGATCTTCATGCGTCTCCTCCATTGCATATCCCTCCTATGAATCGAGGCGAGTCTTTCGTCAAGCCTACGATTCATATTCCCCTTCTTTCGCCACCTATTCCTCCTATGGATCGAGGCGAGTCTCTCCTCAAGCCTACGAGTCATATTCTCCGTCATCTACTACATATCCTTCAGTTCCCCATTCCTCCCATTCGTATGATCTTCCGTCACCTTCCCCAAGGGAGAGACATTTGGTTGAGCTTGAAAGAAAGAAGCGGGCTATAGAGGAAGAGAGTAAGCAGAGGAGGAAAAGGGAGGAAAAAGAAGATGCCATCTGGGCAGATTATGTGAGGACTCGGCGTGAGAATGATGCTAAGGCGATATTAGCGCAACGAAGGAGAAGAGCAGCAGTCTTGATACAGTCTCACATCCGAGGGTTTGTTCAGCGCAGATCCTTCAAGAGGATGACCAGAGCAGTCCTCGTGATTCAGTCACGCGTGAGAGGATTACTACAGAGACAGTGGTATCAGAGGGTGCAGAGAGCTACTCTTATCGCTCAGAGAATTACCCGCCAGTGGATTGAGCGCAGAAGGACATCCAGTCTGATGGTGGTAGTACCACCCTATGAGCCTTCGCGGCGTCCGCTCACTTTTATGGATTTGCTACAGAGGTTTGATCAGTCACCTCTCAGCTCGGCTAGAGACCCTTTTCTGATGTTTGATAATGCCTCTGAGGGCAAATCAGTTGTTTTGGATATGAGCCCAGGCTGGGTAGGGCATGGTGATGACTTGTGGCAGTTTGATCAGATTGATTGGGACCCGGTGATACTGAGCCACAGATCGATACATCCTTTTTCACACCGCCGATCGATATGATCATTTGCAGTGCAGGATTAGAGGGCGCGGCCCCCTTACCAGTTGCTACAGTTTTCTATCAGCTTTTGGGTTTGAGGCCGCCGCCCAAGCCTCCCAAGGTCAGAGGTACTAGTTGCAGTTCAGTGAGACCGGCGTCTGAGTCCGGTACAGCTAGACAGATGATCTATGACAGTGGAGCGCAGTGCAGACCACCCGCGAAGCCTCCTTGGAAGCCCTAAAGATTTGAGGGCAAATCTTCTCCAACAAGGGGAGAATGATGGGGAGCGGGCCCCGCCCGTTGACCGGATCGCCGATCCGCCACCGCGGTTGCGCCCGGCTTGTCGTTCTGATGAATTTTCATATATAGCATGTTGTATTTCGAACATCATTTAGTATTGTTTTGGGCACCGAGATCGACGGCCAATCATAGTCGTCCATCTTGGTTGCCCTAATGTTATTTTATTATAAATAGAGGTGTTAGGGCTGCAGGAAACTATTGCTGAATGTTTGGAGATCTTCTCTTCCTCATTTCCGGTGATCATTCCGCGGTGCCGACGTCGTGGAGCCCCTTGGTGACGACTCCTTGGGTAAGTGTTCTCCCCTTGTTATCCTCCCTCCTCCCCTCATCCACAGCCCTCCACAGCCTCTACCGCCAGCCCCCTGTTACAATCTTGCCGCCAGCTTTGCTGAACCCAGCCGCCCCTACAGGAAACCCCAACCACCGCCCCCTACAAAGCACCTGCCGCTGCCCCTCTACAGATCCTGCACCGCCACCTTCCCCTGCCTGAATCCCCACGCCGCCAGCCCTTCAACATCACCAGCCGCCCCTCCCATAGCCCTCTTGCCGCCCCTCTCCAAAACCGGCCAGATCTGTCCAGATCTGGACAGATCTGTCCTGGTCCAGTCCCGGACCTCGAACCATCCCTAAAGCGCCTCAAATCCGCAGCCAATCACTCCTCTTCCGTGGATCCACCTTCCCCATTACCCGATCTAGTCTTACACCACCCGGAACACCCCATATTATCTCCATACTTTCAGTTTTTACTTGGTTTATTGCAGCCCTAATTTTATTCCAGATTTTACTGTGCTTGTTGTGTGTGGATTTAGTTTCAAAATTTGCATCTTAGTTGTTTGATGAAATGCCTCAAAGGAAACAACACTCATGCATTTTGTATTTTCTCTCAATTTGAATATTTCCTATTGTCATTTTATTTTGGGGCTATTTTTGTCACTCCTTTGGTGGGGCTTAGAGCGCCCTAACCCGAGCGCGCTTTACCGTCCTACATCACTAATGTTTGGACTTCTTTGATTCATTATGTGAATGGCTTTCGGTACTTTGCGCTTTTTTATTAATGACTTATCTTGCTTTATCTAATTATATGTGATGAAAAAGAAAAGTGAAGTTTACAAAGTCTTTGAATTTTTTATAACCTCATTGCTACTCAATGCAAAGTCCAGATTAAAATCCTTGGTTGTGATAATGCATGGAATATGTTTGCAGAGAACTGCATAATTTGAATTGAATTGTACTTCAATCTTCATGCTTTGGTACCCCACAGCAAAATAATGTTGTCGAGCAGAAGAATAGATATATCTTGCACGTCACGGGTGCCTACTTCAAGAAATGAACGTGCATAAGTTTTTGTGGAATGAAGTAGTTTTAACGATCGTGTATTTAATCTATATGATATGTGTTGGTTGATGTGATTCCAGCGTGTCGTGTGGGACCGGTTTATATTTGGATTATCTCTGATATAGTGCGATCTGAGGTTTAGTCTCACATTGCCTTCTGCACATCACTAGTCTTTGTTTATAGGTCTCAGACCCCTCCTCCTTTCACCTCGAGGTTTTGGAATGGAAGTCGCGGGTTTCCAACATGGTATCAAAGATGGGCTTGACCCATTGCGGAGGCGTGTTGGTTGACGTGATTCCAACGTGTCGTGTGAGACCGATTTATATTCGGATTTATTCTCGGCGTGATGCGGTTTGAGGTTTAGTCTCACATTGCATTTCGTGCATCATCCACATGTGCTTAGAGATCTCAGGTCCCTCCTTTCACTTCAGGGTTTTGGGATGGAAGAAGCGAGTTTCCAGCATGGTATCAAAGCTAGTCTTGACCCACTACGAGGGCGTGTAACGTGTGTTGGTTGACTTGATTCCAGCATGTCAGTTGACCTGATTCCAGCGTGTCTTGTGGGGCCAATTTATATTTAGATTATCCACAGTATGGTGCGGTCTGATGTTTAGTCCCACATTGCCTTCCGTGCACCACATGTTTGTGCTTATATCTCAGACCCCTCCTCCTTTCACCTCGAGATTTTGGGGTGGAAACCGCAGGTTTCCAACAATGCTATTAATTAACAGGGTTATAAATGTTATTCTCCCGATCTTCGTAAAAGATTTATTTCTAAGTATGTCATATTCTTTAAGCATATTCCTTATTCTCCTAATGGAAAAATGATACATTATCCCAGTATGAAAGAAACTGAAATTGATTAGGATCATATCGCACTACCTATCTTGGTTGACTCTCCTCAGCAGGATAACACAAATACTATAGTTTCTTTTGTATCCACTGATGGTAAAATGGGCAACAAAAGCTATAATCATAGAATGGAAGTGGATGTCTTTCAAAGAAGGAAAAAATTGGAGCAACCATATAAAAACACTCATGTGACTCATGCCACACCATCCACCACGTGATCCTCAAGTCCTGATATTCAATATACTTTTTCTGACCTCATTCCCCTTACATAGTCCTTGCGGTCATGGTACATATTTGATTGATCCGTATGTAGGGTGTCATTTTTTTCTCCCCTCATTTTAAATTTTACTCATCCTCCCTGGCTACTACTGTTGTTCCTAACAATTTTGCAGAGGTTAAGTCAACCTCCTAATGAAGGAATGTTATGGATATTAAGATGTCGGCTCTTACAAAACAGCAAACCTGGTGGGTTGTTCTCTTGCCGCCTAATATGTCCAGTTGGCTGTCGTTGGGTTTACTGTGTCCAACATCTTCGGGATGACACCCTCAAATGTTATAAATCCAAACGTGTGGCTAAGGGATTTACTCAAATTGATAGTGCTGACTTCCATGAAACCTTTACACCAGTGGCGAAACTGAATATGTTGGGGGTGCTTCTTTTCATTGTTGTTCGTTGTGTCCAACATCTTCAGGATGACACCCTCAAATGTTATAAAGCCAAAAGGAGATTTACTCAAATTGATAGTGTTGACTTCCATGAGACCTTTACACCAGTGGCGAAACTGAATTCTGTTTGGGTGCTTCTTTTCATTGTTGCTCACAAATCATGGCCCTTTTATCATATGAACTTAAAATTTGTTTTCCATCATGGGGATCTACATGAAAAATTTATATGACAACCCTGCCATGTTTTTTATGTTCCTCAAGAGCATGTTTGTAAACTTAAGAAGGCAATTTATGGGCTTAAACAATCGTCTAGAGCCTATTTTGAGAAATTAAGTGCTAACTTACCCACCATGGGATTCACACGGATTACAAGTCTTTATCGACAGATTATATACCATCTTATCTTTTTGGTTGTGTATGTTAATAATATCATTAGAGCATTGTTACGGGCACACCTATTTGGCTATTTTGGATATGAGCACACCAAGTTGTGAAAAGAATACTTATTATTTTGACTTCCCGTTTTCTCACTTACGCGCACATCCTGCTCCCCCGTTGTTTCTCTCCCACGCGAACTCCCTGATCCGGTGAAACCCTAGTCGTCGTTCTCTTCTTCGATGCCAGACGAACAGGAGATACAGACTTCACCCGCCGTTTTCTTCCTCCCTACCCGACGCCGCCGATCAGACTACTCAAATCTGTTGATCTCTCAGTTCCTCCTGACGCCTGGAGTCATCTTCCTCGAGGCCAACTGCTCAGATCCACCGATCTCTCAGTTTCGGCTGACGCCTTGAATCATCTTCCTCGAGGGTTTGATTGGATTCACCTAGTGATATGTTGGCTAAATCGGTGAGTGTTATGCTGTCAGTTATCATTTCTATTCCCCCGCTTATCTTTGTTACCTCCTTACCATAGGATGTTGAGTCTTTGCAAAATCGATAAATGATCCCAACAGATGAATTTACAAAAACTGAATAATTAATAAGAAAATTGAGCAATGGCAAGTTCTTCATGTTCAATATTTTTTCTCTTCTTTGTGAATAGCATGAAGTACATCTGTGATGTTGCAGTATTTTTTGAACAAAGAACTGATATGGGCACCATATTATTTCTTCTTCTGGATCATGATATTTAAGGGAACTTCATTTTGAGGAGAAAGAAAAGATGATCATCCATGTGGGCAATGCAATCTAGAAAGCATGCTACTTGAAGATATTTCTATCTAGAAACCGTTTTTTTTAATTCAAATAGGTGTGCTCTTAAAAAAATGTGGCAAATAAAATTTCGTGGTGTGCTCATATCCAAAATAGGTGTGCTCGTAACAATGCATTTGAGATAAGGACCTTGGTTTATTACGCAATTTTCTTGGGATTGAGGTGATAGATCCAAACATTGTCTTCTCATATTTCAGAGGAAATATATTTTCATTTGCTTGCAGAATATGGGTATTTAGAGGTCAAATCAGTGGATATCCCTATGGCTCTAACAAATAATATTCATCAAGATGATTCTCTTAGATTGGATAAGAAAATACAATTTCAGAAGACTGAGCAAATTAATTTATCTGAAGATCACTAGACCTGACATTATCTCTAAAGTTAGTCTTATCAGTCAATTTATGCGTGACCCCAGAAGTCGTCATTATGAAGTTTCATGTGTTTAAAGATCAAGTTCATATGAACATGCATGGTTATTACGATGCTAAATGAGTTTGGTCCTCCAATGACAGAAGATCAACTATAATTGTTGGTGGGAACCTTGTTGCTTCGAAAAGTAAGACACAAACAGCTACAACTAGATCCTCTCCGGAAGCAGAATATAGGGTGGGTGTCATGGTCTTAGCTAACCGTGAATTAATTTGGCTTAAATCTCTCTTATGGGAATTTGGTTTTCTGTTTTAAGACTTTATTTCATTCTATTGTGACAATCAAACTGCAATCCATATCACATATAATCTCGTGTTTCATGAAATAACTAGATATACAGATAATGGCTAACATTTTATCCAATAAAAATTTCAAAACAAGATCATTACAACTATGTTTGTTTTCACTAGAAACTAATTGGCTGGTATATTTATTAAGGTGCCATCTGGGACTGGGAGGGCTTCCTACCTAAACTATATGCACTTGGGTATGATTGATGCTTATGGAGTGAGTTTGTGGGGGTACTGAAACCAGAGTGATAAAGACACACGGTGGTGACAAGAATTCGAAAGCCTTCAAAGAATTGGAAAATACTGCGTGTGTTTACAGGTATCTCTCGTTTCTTCAGTTAGAACATCAAGAGGTCCTTTTTTACTTATCTGCGCCTCTAACAAACACTCGTAGTAGGAATTATTTCCATTAAATAATGAAATACTTCTACCTCCTCGCCTTTCTTGTATGACTAGTAACACGGGAGAGAAACTATAGCTACTCATATCAATATATTTTTTAGGAAAATGAAAGGCGCGGCTTTACTTTAACCTGCAAAGTTAATTGCGGGGATTGAAAGGTAACCATGTGAGTTAAATCGCCATTTTGTGCATTAATATCAGATAAGTATGTATCACAAGCAGATTAGTGAGGATTGTCAAACCTAGTAAGTAGATAGAAACTTCAATTTCCCATGATTACATTCATACATAGATTCTATATTCAATCCAAAGCGAGATATGAAATTTAAAAGTATCCCATCCATAGAAACCATGCCCAGGCTGAGAAAAAACATAAACGGTTAACACAACTCCTCGTCTACCCGATGATAGTGAAACAATGCGCAGCTCCAACTTAACAAAAACGAGTATGCCCATTTCAGAATCACTGCTCCAATCAACCAGGAGCAATAGAGTTGTGAAACTTAACAAAAAACACATGGAAAATATCAAAGAAGAGCTTAAAAAGGTGAAATCAGCAGAGAGCATGTAAAAATCGTAACAGTTTTATGCAACGCAGCCATAAATGTGCGAAACGAATTATGCAATGTCCGGGAGGTTGCTCGCTGAAGGAAACCCATGCCTGATGATCTTCTCGAGGTAGTCGGATACCACGATTTGCCAATATGGCCCCAGAGCGGCCGTGCCCTCAACGACGACGATAAGCTGTTTCTCCGCCATCTATCCTCGGAGCTGCACTCGAGAGCACCTGCCGGGATAACCGTAGCCCCCTCCGATCAGGGACGACCTGGTTCACTTGATCGCGCGTTCGAATGGGAAATGACTGATGAAGAACCCACGGATGGAAATAAGGCGTTTTCGATTGCTACGCTGTCAGCACGTTCGTCCGTTCCCACTTCTTTTTGAATTCCGAAACTACCCCTGGCTTCTTCTCGACGAACGGCCGCCTGGCTGCGTTCGACGAACGGCCGCCTGGCTGCGTTCGACGAACGGCCGCCTGGCTGCGTTCGACGAACGGCCGCCTGGCTGCGTTCGACGAACGGCCGCCTGGCTGCGTTCGACGAACGGCCGCCTGGCTGCGTTCGACGAACGGCCGCCTGGCTGCGTTCGACGAACGGCCGCCTGGCTGCGTTCGACGAACGGCCGCCTGGCTGCGTTCAATGAACGGTGGCGGAGAAGGCGTGCGATCGACGACCGCGGGTTGCGTTCGACGAATGGCCGCCTAGCGTGCGATCGACGACCGCCTGACTGCGTTCGACGAACGGCAGCCTGGCTATCGCGCATCAGGCGGGCTGCGTTCGACGAACGGTGGCGGAGAAGGCGTGTGATCGACGACCGCGGGCTGCGTTCGACGAACGACCGCCTAGCTGCGTTCGACGAACGGTGGCGGAGAAGGCGTGCGATCGACGACCGCGGGCTGCGTTCGACGAACGGCCGCCTGGCTGCGTTCGACGAACGGTGGCGGAGAAGGCGTGCGATCGACGACCGCGGGCTGCGTTCGACAAACGGCCGCCTGGCTGCGTTCGACGAACGGTGGCGGAGAAGGCGTGCGATCGAAGACCGCGGGCTGCGTTCGACGAACGGCCGCCTGGCGTTTTCGATTGCTACAGTGCCAGCCCGTTCGTCCGTTCGCACTTCTTTTTGAATTCCGAAACTACCCCTGGCTTCTTTTCGACGAACCGCCGCCTGGTTGCGTTCGACGAACGGCCGCCTGGTTGCGTTCGACGAACGGTGGCGGAGAAGGCGTGTGATCGACGATCGTGGGCTGCGTTCGACGAACGGCCGCCTGGCGTGCAATCGACGACCGCCTGGCTGCGTTCGACGAACGGCCGCCTGGCTATCGCGCATCAGGCGGGCTGCGTTCGACGAACGGTCGCCTGGGTGCGTTCGACGAACGGCCGTCTGGCTGCGTTCGACGAACGGTGGCGGAGAAGGCTTGCGATCGACGACCTTGGGCTGCGTTCGACGAACGGCCGTCTGGCGTGCGATCGACAACCGCCTGGCTGCGTTCGACGAACGGTCGCCTGGCTATCGCGCATCAGGCGGGTTGTGTTCGACGAACGGCCGCCTGGCTGCGTTCGACGAACGGTCGCCTGGCTATCGCGCATCAGGCGGGTTGTGTTCGACGAACGGCCGCCTGGCTGCGTTCGACGAACGGCCGCTTGGCTGTGTTCGACGAACGGTGACGGAGAAGGCGTGCAATCGACGACTGTGGGCTGCGTTCGACGAACGGCCTCCTGGCGTGCGATCGACGACCGCCTGGCTGCGTTCGACGAACGATCGCCTGGCTATCGCGCATCAGGCGGGCTGCGTTCGACGAACGGCCGCCTGGCTGCATTCGACGAACGGTGGCGGAGAAGGCGTGCGATCGACGACCGCGGGCTGCGTTCGACGAACGCGGGCGCCGTTCGTCGAACGGCGCCCCGTTCGCCGAACGCGGGCGCCGTTCGTCGAACGGCGCCCCGTTCGCCGAACGCGGGCGCCGTTCGTCGAACGGCGCCCCGTTCGCCGAACGCGGGCGCCGTTCGTCGAACGGCGCCCCGTTCGCCGAACGCGGGCGCCGTTCGTCGAACGGCGCCCCGTTCGCCGAACGCGGGCGTCGTTCGTCGAACGGAGCCCCGTTCGCCGAACGCGGGCTCCCGTTCGTCGAACGGAGCCCGCGTCCCCGTTCGACGAATCTATGTATACCAAAATCTATATATAGTATAGATGAGTAAAATCTATATATATTAATTCTCAAATATATATATATATATATTAATTCCCAAATATATATGTATAATTAATTAACATTAATTAATTCCCAAGTTAAATATATACGAGCATCTTCGCACGGGCTACGCCCGTGCTCGATGCTCTCGGGCGACCTTCGTCCGCATAAATGAGGGCTTCAATGCGATGAAGTGCGAGCGACGAGGCATTCGTAATGTTCACGGGCGAAGCCCGTGCAATCGAGAGCACCGAAGATGGGCGTAACACGGTTTTTATGCGGGCAAAGCCCGCATTGATGCGGGAGAAGCCCGCAGTGATTCGGCCGAAGGCCGCCCGAGAGCATCGAGCACGTGCGAAGATGCACGTGTAATATATATAGTATATATAAAGTTATTTGCAAAATGCAAACCCAAATAATTATTAATTAATATTTTATAATATAAAATTAATCTTCTATTTGCAGTCTCTTTCTAACCTACCCGATCCCTTTCGACTCCTCATTTTTCGGCGAGCTTCCAAGCTACCCGACGGCGATTCCGTCCGGTAATATCCATTTAAAGCTTCCAAGCTACCCGTCCCTGCATTTGCTTTCTGTTTTGCAACGAGCTGCTCCGCCGGCAGTAGATTAGTTGCACCACCTGCAACAGTTGATTCTAGGCGGGAGGAGAGAATGTTGTAGTTGGGCTCGACGCCGTCGAGGATGACTGAAGCCAGCTCAGAGCCGAGCTGCTTTGCTTTGTTCCTCGAGATTATATGTTCCTACAACAGCTGAAGGTAGGTCGGAGGAGAGAATGCTTCTTCTCAAACCAGGGCCGACCATCATTTCTTCATCCTACCTTGCTTTAGTCCCAGCCCGGCCGCCCTTCCTCCAACCCGAGCTGCACCATCTCCGCGCGAGCTCACCTCCAAACTGACAGTCTTCCTCTCCGACAATTCTGATCCAAGCTCTCCTCACCACTTTCGGCGAGCTAGCTCTAGATCCGGGGCGGATCTCTTCAGATCCGGCCATGTTCAACCACCTCCATCAAGCTCCAAACCCTCCTTCGAGTTTCAGCAACCTCCTCGAAGATCCAGCCACCCTTTTCTTGGATCCGGCCGTCTCCTGTTGGAGAGATTTTTTGGTGCACACGATGTATGGTTCTCCCGTGCCCAAATAAATAGGTTTCAATAGCTGGGCCCCACATCCAATTTCAACTTTTCCCTCTTCTCCTCCAAAAATTTTTCCGCAGCTTTCCTCTAGGGTTTCAGCACGACGCCGAGCGCCATTATTTCCTTCGCGCTTTCCTCTTCCGAACTCAACCCGCTCGCTGCTCTAGGGTTTCTGCACGCCGCCGGGAACTTTTCCGACCTCCTACCAGATCGCTTGGAGGTTGCCATACGCGGAGCGCCATTATTAGGGTTCCTACTTGATTGGGAAACGAAGTGAAAACGAAGTGACCCTTACATTTTTCTACATTTCCACCCTTAATAGGGTTTGCTTCTCCAACATTGTCTAAAGAAGCTCCAGTTTTTCCGGCACCATTGTGTAAAACGCTTCGGGCACTCCTTAGCTCCATTTTTCCGGCAACACCTAATCTCTGAAGGTATAATCTACTCCACCATTCCAGTTGTAAGATATAGTTTTCCAGTTTTAATTTCTCTAAATTCCAGTTAGAATGTTTGCATTCCAGTTGTAATTTATAGTGTTCCAGTTGTAATTTATGCTTAATCTAGTTAGCCGATACATGTTTCCAGTCATTGGGTCCTGCTGGTGGGAAACTTGAAAGGCAGGCACTGGGACTTTTATGATTCACTGCCGAATCCCGCGCATAGATCTTCTTTCCGGGATCATGTACATTACATTCACTGCCGAATAACATGCTGTTAACTTGAATTGCTGTTATTTTCAAAAAAAGGATTGTCATCATTTAATCATGCATATTTGTGTGCAGATACGATATCTTCAAGAGGATAGATGTGAGGTGCTTCCATTGCACATAATTGATTGGCCACTACACATAATTGAAGGTCTTCCCACTCAGGAAGGCGAAAATGATTGCGGCATTTTTGTGATGAAATATATGGAGGCCAGCTTGTTGAGGGGAGAGGTTGACTGGAGTCGGCACAAGACCTGGTCTAAGGACATGCCGAAGTTTAGAGCTGAAATTGTTGCTTCATTCTTCAAAACATTTCACTCCTCAATGCCTCAGGACATGGTTTAAATTTAATATGGAGGCCTGCTGAAATTGTTGCTTCTGGACAATGTTTAAATGTAATATGTTAGTTGTAATATGTTAGTTCTGGACAATGTCTAAGGACATGCCTACTCAGTTTCAATTATAGTATGTTAAATTTTCAGTAAACATGCATAATATCAACAGGTTTTAGTTTCAATTATAGTATGTTAATCTGCCTCTTGCTGATAAAATGCAAAGTCAACCGAGATTGAGCTAATGTCTAACCTAACATCCAAATAAAGTTGAGAATAAGGCTCATCCAAATAACCTACCATCTCATGATTGAGCTACTGTTAGTATTAAGTGCATGTGTGCTCATGGCTTGCTGATCTTGTACAAATTCTGCACTTCCACGAAAAAGACAACAAAAAACTTCAAGCCTAAGACAACTGCTGTATTTAATACTCATCATTGATTGATAACAATTCTCATTAATTCTCGTTAACATTTAAATACATCCGGAATTGCAGAAAAATGAAAACCGATGTCATGATCTACAGTAACTTCATCGTTTAAGTCTGGGCATGATGGAGTCGCTTCAACAAGAGTCGCAAAACACCCAAATGATATATTGTCTACGAAGTTGTACTCTTTGCATTATGTTCAGATCTTCTCACAACTGGGGCAAACACCTGCCGAGTATTTCAGGAGTTAAAGACAGGAGGACAATGATAGAGCTGAAACCCTCGAAGTTTTATATTAGACAAGCCACAGTCGCTCGAACCAAGAAATGGCAACCTGGAGTAGTGGAGGGGGCTGAAGATCAGGAAATCTCCGAGAGGCTTGACGAGCAGTTAGGGCGTGGAGTCGGTGGCGTGCTGAAACGCGAGATGAGAAAAGCTCCAGTTGCCGGCGTCGTGCTGAAACCCTAGAGAAAAGCTCCAGTTGAGTTCGTTTTGAGCGACGGGGAGGAGAAGGAAGAGGGAAAAGTTGAATTTTGGGGGGAAATAGGATGTGGGGCCCAGTTGTTAAAACCTATTTATTTGGGCACGGGAAAACCATACACTGTGACTACCAAAAAATTTTTGCTCCTGTTGGGGGGTAAGGGACTGCAAATAGAAGATTGATTTAAGGTTATAAAATATTATTTAATAATTATTTGGGGTAGCAAATAGCTATATTTGGGGTAGCAAATATAACCGCCTTTTTTTGAGGACTTTTATCATTATATGATCACATTTCTTGTTATATATACTGTATAGTATAATTCTTCTTCAAATTCCAGTAATTATGGACTAAGTGTCTCTTCGGCGCAGCAGTGGCGGTCGTGAGCACGATGGTTACGAATCGTCATCAGTTTGGCGCGGCTTTTTGCTTCGTAGAGTTTGGACATAATCCGCCGTCATAAAATATGTTTCACATGATCACATCAGTTATGACCGTCACCGAGAGAAAGAAAAACTAATTTTGAACATAAAAATGGATGGAGTTCCTTAGCTGAGGTTTGGTGTTCACGAACGCCTGTTCGTGACCACTACGTTCACGCCCGCCGCCGCCACCGTGTCAAACAAAGGCTAAGTATTTGAGAATTTCTAAGTGAAAGAAAACCAATTCATCTTTCACATTCACATATCTAGCTACATTCTACTCTCACCTACCGTAGTTATCTCTCAATGTCGCTTACAACAATTACCTTCTAATCCTTGAGAACAACATCAGGCATAAAAGATTCATGAGTGTGGATCTTTTGTTTGTGTTTGCGGTGGGTATTTGAACGTCATTCTACGACAACGACAGATAAACTCGATTGCACAGCTTGGATACGCGTCGGGATGCACAGAATTGCTTCAATCCATCTCATGCATCTTTGATTGTGCATTGTGGGCTCAGATGCATTCCGCGAAGCCCGCAGTTCCTATTGGCTGCGTACGCCCGAACCGAAAAACTGCTCCTTCAAAGACGGGCATATTCCAACATCAATATTCGAGTCTATACCAGTTCATGATTATAAATATGCATTCACTATTTCATATGCTCCTAACATTTTTGCCAAGCCAAAATCGTCATTTCCCTCAGAATAATATGTTGATTATCATTGTAAGTTTGCAATTCTTGGTCGTAGAAGATTTTGTAGCTCGCCGCCGAATAATGTTATGAAAATGATGATGTCTAAGCAGATCATTTCGTTTTTCATTTTTATGAAATTTTATATATTGAGCGGGGGTGCATAGGCATGCTACGGTTAAAAATTAATTTTGGGGTGCACATAATTGAGCTTTGTCTGCGAAGGATCAGGATCCCCAGAAGTTCGTGCGGGAACTCCAGGGTGGAGTTTAATCCAACGGCGCGAGACCCCCCAACTTCATCAATTCAACAACTACCTGGATTTATCCGCTAGAAGACAAAAAAAAAACGAAAAGTTAAAAACTAAAAAAAATATATAAAAAATAAGGGGGCTTTCGCCCGTTGGATTGAAATCCAACAGGCGAGATCGTGCGAACTCCACCATGGAGTTTCCGCACGAACTCCAGGGGATCCGGATCCACCTGCGAATAGCTAAATTTTGGTCAACTTATAACAAATCGCCAAAAAGGGAGCGTTAGTGTCCCTTTGGCCCCCTCTAGATCCGCCCCTGCTCACAGTCAACCGCCGGAGACCCCTATCGTTCTCGTGTCCCTATTCTTGTTGTAGGCTCCTTGCTGTCCTTCATTCTCACCGCTCACCTATCTGGCGGCTTCCCCTTCATTACCGATCCCAAACCGACGTCTCGAAGCCTATTTCTCGCCGGACAGAGTGATTTCAGCCTACTCATCGCCGCCGGCCTGCTCACGGTATGCGTGATATGCCTCACTACCTTCCCTGAACCATGTAATGAGATTTGTGATGTTACAAGTGTTTTTTTTTTCGGGTGTCATTTTGGCGCAGTGAGTGAATTACGAAGATTGCAGAGCCTCGTGTTCTTTCTTTCTTCAAACAAATCGACTACGTAGAAGTAGGGTGGTGTGAAGGCAAACCAGAATTGGCTATTGGCAAACCAATATCTATGAGTTATTACGCGCCTTTTGAAAATACGCTTTGTACATGTATTTTTAGGAAAAGTGTTCAACACGAAAATTGTAGGTCTCGTCGAGATCTACAACTTTCGTGTTGAACACTTTTCCTAAAAATGCATATACAAGGCGTATTTTCAAAAAAATCGATATAGTTACGATCAGGGCGACAATGCGGATAGTGTTATGGAGAGCGCAGACTGGAGACATCACCATGAGCTATGTCATCGTTATTTTTCGCGAGAATGACTTTTTGCTGGTGATTGATCTAAAATACGGTCATATTTCAAGATAATTACATTATGCATGTATTTGCGAAAACAATATTCACTGTTAAATCGTGAATCATATTGCTGTTTTTTAGACCCCGCATGATGATCTTTGGTGATCACTATGAGTTACATACTTGTAACTAAATATATCTGCACAATAATTTTGGAGAAAACAACACTTACAAAAAAATTGTTAAACACACCGCAATTTTGGCTAGTAACACCGCTTTGTTAAAGGCACCGCAGTATCTCACCTTTTTTGTAAAGGCACTTAAATTGTTAATTGCACTGCAATAGTGTTATACTGCACCACACTAGAACTTCAATAAAAGGGAAAAAAATCGTAAAATGAAAACATAAATTTGAGCAAAAATGACAAAATATTAGAAAAAAGTGATTAATTTTGCCCTTCTTGATCTTTATAAAGTCTTACAAAAACAATACCGGCAAAGATTTTAAACTCTATAAAGTCCTATTAGTTTTTTGGAGCAAGGAAAAATTATTTTTTTGGAACAAATAAATTTCAATAAAGTTGTATGATGGTGGACAAAAAGTGCAAACAATCTATCCGCATCTGAGACATTTTAGCACATTCTTTCGCAGCGGCCACCGCTCTCCGCTCGTCGTCGGTGGTGAAACACCCTGTGCGTAGCCGATACCAGAGGACCGAAAGGCTCCATCGGTGTTGGTGCCTTTAGAAGTCCAACATCATAAATTAGGAGAAATTGCGGTGCAAGTTAGTGCCATGTGAACCCTCTCCATTTGGAGCGAAAAGGATAGTATCCATTTCACGGTTCAGATCTATTTCTTGCTAATCCGACGGGTTCATTAATCCCATCATCTTATGTTTTTTTAATCAAAAAATTCTTCATCATTAGATGCAGTGAGAATGCATCTACACCACCAACTATCCATTTCGCCCAAATGAAGAGAATCCGGATTCAAGTTAGTGTGATAAGGCTAATATTTTTTGAGAAGTAATTTTTGGTTTAAATTATGAAAAATTGCGGTGCGACTAGCCAAATAAGAAAACTCTACCAATTCAGATCTATTTTTGGGTTAAATTATGAAAAACTGCGGTGGGACTAGTCCTGAACAAAAAAACCGGGCCTGACGGGCCGGCCCGAGCCCGGCCCGGTCAAGCCCGTCCCGGTTCAGGCCCGAACCGGGCCGAGCTCTTACCCGGGGCCCTAAAAGGGCCCCGGTTTGGCCGCACTACCCGGCCCGGTACCCGGCCCGGACCGGGCCGGGTAGAGCCCGACTATCGGGCTAGCCCGAGACCGGGCCGGGCAAAGCCCGATCCGGTCTCGGGCAAGCCCGATAGAGCCTAACGGCTCTTATAATAAGAGCCGTTAGGCTCTTGCCACTTGCCAGCATGGCTGCCACGTGGCAGCCATGCTGGCTAATTGGGCAGCCAACGGCTCTAAGAAGAGCCGTTGGCTGCCCTTTTATTAGTTTTATATAATATATATTATTATATTATATATATATAATAAATAATATATTATTTTATTATTATTATTATTATTTTAATTAATAAAAAAACTAAAAAATCCTATAAATACCCCCCCTCCCCTCTCTCTTTTCTCACACCTCTCTCTCTCTCTCTCTCTCTCTCTCTCTCTCTCTCTCTTAGCTCTCCCAATGACGTCGTCCTCCACAACTCCAGCTTCGTCTTCCCAAAGTACGGCTTCGGTGGTGGAGCACAATCGTAGAGCGGGTATTTGGGAGCATTTCGACGTGGTCCAAGTCGGCACCGAAAGAAAAGCGCGCTGCAAGATGTGCTCGAAGTTGCTATCCATCAGCGGCAACTCGACGCTCGTTAGACACCAAAAATCTTGCGAGTCGAAACAAGCTCCTCCCGAGTCAAGTCAAGCTCAAATTTCTGGAGCAGGACAGATTTGGACGTACGATCAAATGCGACAGCGAGAGATGCAGGCGAAGTTCGTCATCAAACGTGGGCTGCCATTCAGCGTCTTCGACAATGACGACGGCACAGAGTACATACATGGGGGGCTTCAGCCCAAATACCAAAAGGTTAGTAGAATTACTTTAAGGCGCGATATGATTAGGTTATATTTAGAAGCAAAACAAGAATTAATTACTTATTTTGAAAATTTCGAAGGACGTGTGAGTCTAACGAGCGACGTTTGGACGAGTAATTTAAATTTAGGATTAGCTTATCTTTGCATCACTTGTCATTGGATTGATCCCATTTCGTGGGAGCTAAATAAACGCGTAATATGTTTTACGGGTTTTGAATTTCCGCACACGGCTATAGCTTTATATAAGGTTATTATGAAATGTGCGCGGGAATTTAAAATTAACGATAAAATACTTAGTTTTTCTCTTGATAACGCCTCCAATAATGGCGCCGCAATTGAATTGTTAAAACGAGATTTAAAACCATTTCTCAACGGCGCGTTTTTTCATACTAGATGTGTTTGTCACGTCCTAAATTTAGTGGTACAGGATAGTTTAAAGGCAATGTCATCATATATTAATAAAATTCGCGACATGTTAAAAGCTATTTATTGTACTAAACAACGAGCTCAAGATTTTAGAAAATTTTGTAAAGCACAAAATCAGAAATATTTGAAACCACAATTAGATATGCCTATTAGATGGAACTCAACGTATAAAATGTTAAAAAGAGCCATTCTACAAAAAGATCTTCTAATGGAATATTATAGTTTACTTAATATTGAACACGGTTTAGGTGAAACTGATTGGACCATAATAGAATATTATGTAGATTTACTAAAGTGTTTTTATAGGGCCACCGTTGCTTTATCTGGAGTGTATTATCCAACGAGCGCATTAGTGATTGAACATTTCGTACATATCACAGAAAGATTTAGTTATTATAGAAAACACGAAGGATGGGCTCCTTTAATTAAAGTAATGGAAGAAAATTTTTTAAAATATTATAGAGAAATACCGCCTATGTTTTCGTGCGCCGCCGCTTTAAATCCGCTACTTAACGTAGAAGGCGTAGAAAATTTGATCGACGAAATCAATACTAATCTAACCTTAAATATAAATTATGATGAGGATGACCCCGTTAGTAGTACAAGTTTTACTAATTTTTTTACGCAAAGTTATAATTATTACAATAACTTATACGGGTCACGACCCCGCGAAGAAATAACGCAACCCAAAACGAAGGATAGTCTTAAAAATAAAATTTTAGATTTAGCTTCTAGGAAAAAAACGCGCACATCTGGTAGTTTAGATGAATTAGGATTATACACAAAAACTCAATTTAGCGATTTTATGAGTTCGGACGAGATCGAAAACTTCGATATCTTAAATTGGTGGAAAGGTAAAGCTAATACCTATCCTGTTTTGGCCTGTATGGCCCGTGATTTATTAACTGTCCAAGCTAGTACAGTAGCTTCGGAGTCCGCTTTTTCTCTTAGTGGCAGGGTTTTGAACGAGCGGAGGAGCCGGCTTAACGAAGATTCGCTGGAGGTTTGCATATGCTACAAGGACTACTTGGACAGCGTAAAGAGAAAGCAACACATAACAGCTTTGGAGGATAGCTCGGAGGAGATAGAAGACGAAATGGACGCGTTGAACTTGAATCTACAGGATGATTAAATCCGCAGTCCAATCTAAATGTAATTTTTTTAAAATATGTAAATTTTTTAATTAAATTTTATAAGAATCATAGCTTTGTATTTTCAATTTTGTATTTTGTACAAATGTACAACTTAAATTTTGTAATTTTTTTGTTCCAAATTTTCAATATTAATAAAATTTTTTGTTCATATTGTTCCAAATTTTTGGTGTAAGCTTAAATTTTTTCAATTTTTTAAAATTTGTGTTAAATATTTCATTATGTAATTATTTATAAAAATAAATTTAATAAAAAAAAAATTATTTTAAAAACAAATAAAACCGGGCCGGCCCGGATCGGGCCCGAGACCGGCCCGGCCTGAAGGGCCGGAGCAGGCAGCACTTATGTGCTGCCTGCCCGGCCCGGGCCGGCCCGATTCCAGGGGAGGACCGGGCCGGCCCGGCTCGATACAGTAAAAAGCCCGATCGGGCCCGGTCCAGGCCGGCCCGATCGGGCTTTATGTACAGGGCTGGGTGGGACTAGCACGACCTTGTCCATCATATACCCTTTCGCTTGTCGTGCGCGAGAAAAAGAGATGCAGGGCGTTCCCGCCGCCCTCTGCTCCGCCGGCGGGCTCCGTTTATCTTTCACCGCCCTCACGAATCGGTGCCCGAAATCTATGTCGTTCTCTCACCACCGGCTCGGCCCTGCGCCGTGTTTCTCAACTACATCATCCACAGGCGATTCCCCCATTTCCAAGCCCTGGCTTTTGGTCGGCCTCGGAAATCCCGGGAAGACTTTCCATGGGACTCGTCACAACGTGCGTTGGTGTTTCTTTCCAAGAAATTTTAATTTGAAATATATAATCTCTCAACTCGAACAACAATTGTTCCGGCGCTTGATTGAATCCACGTTGTAGCTCTTGGGTCGAATACGTAGTGTGCATCAAGGCGGTTCTTGTTTTAACTTGATTCTGCACCCTTCATTTTACTGTTTCACAATCAGAAACGTGTAAGTATATGTTGAACATACACAATCAGAAATGTTTATTTTCTTCGTTTGAATGAGAAAAAAAAAGTACTGCTTCTGTTGCACACTTACAATTTGGAACACTGAAAAAATACTAAGTGTTTTCATGATAAAATTCAAGCTATTTATTTTGATGGAGATTAATATAAACATCCAAATTTCAACCTTGTGTTCATGGCTATATTTAATGTCAGGCTTCATTAATCTCTATGGGCACAAGCCCATAGTTCAATTATCTTTTTGCGTTGACAAAACTCTCTTGATTTGGGAGTATGCTTGGTCCTCCATTTTGTTAGACTCGCACCTTATATCGACAACATATTTACCCCTTATTATGCTTGATGTTCTGAATGTGGTGTAAGGATGGGAGAAATTATTCAATTTGGGCCCCGTTTTCAAATCCATGTCCGGGAGTCCCGCGATGCTCACACGTGGCAAAACAAAAACGGAAGATTTAACTGCACGTGAAATCACACGTGACCTCCGTGGAGATCATGCGTGATCTCCACAGATATCAAGAGTGATCTCTAGGGGGATCACTCATGATCTCCACGGAGATCACTAGTAATTTTGCTTGCAGTTAAGCCTCTCGTGTTATCGTTTTCCGCCACGTGTCAGCATCGCTTCAATCCCGGACGTAGATTTGGAAACGGAGCTCGGATTGAAAATTTTCGCCCAGGATGTACATGATTTTTGTCGAAGTCCCATGTTTTAGTTGTTGTCATAGGCTGTGTTATAGGAGCTGGAATTATAATTAGCCTCCTTATAGTAAATGCGATCCTGTCCTGTTAATATCTTATGGCATTTTTCATGGATTTATTTCCAGGTGGGATTTGAAATGATTAATGCAATAGCCGAAGCCGAAGGAATATCCGTGACCAACATACGTTTTAAAGCATTAACAGGCAAAGGTTGTATAAGTATATTTTGTGTGTAGAAATTCTTAGTATTTTTTGGTTTTAAGGACTATGATTTCACCACATCATGAATATCATAGGTCAATGCCATTTCCATATTTGCCATTTTTTAAACATAAAATGTATCATGTACCTTTAAAAATGAGATGTTTACTCACTGCACTATGTTTTTGTAAGCGTAAGCATCTCTCATGCCACATTCCAATGTTCTACGAAGGTTTCAGTCGGTATATAATGTTTGTATAGAACAGGTTTTCACTACACTTCCATTATTCTAGCTTTCATGTCTGTTGTGTATATTTTCCAGGAATGTGTTGATAGGATTTGTAATAGTGCTGTTAAGAATGCAAAATTGTACTTATCAGTGATGTTTTGAAATTATAATGTAGTAGGGTATTTATCCACACAAATTTTTTAGTCTTACTTTCTAAAAATTAGACTACCATTAAACATGTAAAGGCTGCAACCAATTCATGATGCTCCCACCATTGTAGTTTTGGGGCATGGTTGAGATAGGCACTCTTACCACTGAATTCCAAAGGGGGTTTACACATGGTTAGAACCCATGGCATCCAACATGATGATATTGGTCTAATCATTGATTGGAGTCCACCCTTCATAGTTGCAATGTTCCATTGCTATTAATTCAAATGGTCTCCTAGGTGAAAGCTAGATGGTGTTATGAACTAGATGACAGTGGACCATTGAAGTTCGCTTCATTGAATGCAAGAACAAAATTTTGTTTGTGAGTAAAGAAAATTTTAAACTAGCGCTTCTTTCTAACTTTTTGTGCTCATGCATATGACGATGTTAGGGGGATTTATGAAAAAGTAAAAGATAATGTAACTTGCCATCCATCTTTTCTCAAAATTCTTGCAACCTGCTCTGTCCTCATCCTCAACCCCCATATTTTCGTTTCTTTTTCATTCCTTTCCTCGTTCTCTTTGTCCTCTGTTTCCTACACTATCTGATTATCCAAATCCAAGCATCAACCACCAGTTTCATGTCGTCTTTGTCTGTTCTGCACTGCCTTTGTTGAATTCACGTCTTCATTATCTAGTCTAATTCAGATTTACTCAATCTTGGTTGGTTCTATATCACTGTTGCTCCTTTCTGAGGTCTATCTCAATCTTCTCTTCATCATCTTCCATGCTGGATCAGCGTCAAGGGATAGATGAGTTCCTTCTTCCAAGCTACAGATCCATAACATTTTATTTTACTTGTAAATGACCTTTAGATTAAGTGAGCGAACTTCCATGGAAGGAATGGATCAAAGCAGAGAGGACTATCTATGGTGATCAAGTTCAGTTGGAAGGGCATGGCGTAGTACTGATAGTAGCGAAAGACTGCATTTGGTATTTAACCTTCATATTTCTAAGATCTTTAAGGTTTTTCTCACAAGAAATTCCTAATGCAAGTTACTTGGTATTTCACCAAAGGTCAAATTTTACTCTCAATCTCTCTAAATCTCATTAGCATTTTTGGTAAAGATGAGTTCTCTTAAATTTGAGTTACATTCTTCTAGAAAACATGGTGTTAAGTCGCTTACATATTGACGCAAGACAGTCCTATAAGGGTGACTAAGGGTTATATGCCGACACAATTCCAACGAATACTTGCTTGCAATTGAATTACTTTTTATAAACCAAATTTTCTTTGATTTGCCACAAAATAAAAGCTTTAAAATAAGGAAACAAGCGATGAAGTATAAGCGTAAGAGTTCGCAAAAATAAATGACTAAATAAATAGGAAATTACAAAAATTCAAACACTGAACTCAAAACTTACAAACCAATATCATCTCTAAGTAGAGAATAAACACAATATTCAACTAAGAAAATGACAAACCAACCTTAGACTCACAAAATACTGAAGGGGGAGGGCTGGAGATGTGTTTGGAGTGCTGTGGGGAAGTCAAAGTTGCAATCTGGGACTGGTTTTAGACCTCCAGATGAGGGTCCAACTGCTGGACAACGGTAATGGTTGCTGGGAATGGGTTCAGAATGCCAGGAAATTGGATGGAAGGGTCTGGAAATCAGCCAACAGTTGCTGTAATTATATTTCAGCAATTCCGACTTCTCCAGGAATGGTTCCATGCGGCTTCAGTTGTTGTTCCGAGTGTCCCGCTGCAGGAAATCAGGTTCTAGGAATGGTTCTAGGCGGCTGCAGATGCTGTTCCGAGTATCCAGCTGCTGGAAATCAAGTCCAGATGGTAGAATAAGGGCTGGGGGGCTTGATTTGTGGCTGTAGATGGAATTGTGGGTAAGCAGCCCCTGGGTATCAGTCCAGGAGCTGTACTCTGAAGACTGGAGGGGAAAGATGGGCTAGGGTGCAGTTTGGAGGGTTCTGTAGTGGAGGGAATAGGGGCTGGCAGCAGTTTTTCTCTTCGTGGACAGGAGGAAAGTGGGTCTGGAGTTCTACTAAAAGTGGCCGGCTGATGGGGAGATTGTGGGGCTCGGTTTGGAGAAGTGGGCAGTGGATCCACGTGAACAGTAAATGGTCTTAGTGGGGAGGTGGGGAAATGGGAGGAAGGGAGAAAATTTATGAGAGGTGGGCCTAATTTTTAGGAAGTTGAGATAGTGGGGTAGTGGAGGAGGTAGTTAAGGTAGTTATGGGGTAGTGGGGTGGTGGCTGGCCGGAGGTGGCTGGAGTTGGTCGCCAGAGAGTTGGCCGGTGGTGGGGGTCGGAGGTTTTTCCGGCGATCGCCGAAAAACTGAAAATGAAGGGAACTTGGAGGGTGGTGGTGGAGGTTCGCCGGAGGTGGTTGGGGAAGGTTCTCTGATGATCGTCGGAGACTGAAAATACAGGGGATTTGGAGGGGGAGGGGGAGAGGTTCTCTGATGATCGCCGGTGGTCGGAGGGGTGATTTTGGGCTGCCGGAGGGAGGTGGTGGTTGGAGGGAAAGGGGGCTGTCGGCTAGTGGAAGGGAGGATGGGATATGGGGTCCGGTTGGGGGGTGATGGGAAGGGGGCGTTGGCCGGCCAAGTAGAGAGGGGAGGGATAATTTTAAGCTTCGCACCTGGATTTTCGGCTTCGGCACCGAGTGATCGAAATGAGTAATTTCTTCTTTACTCCAACTTTCAATCCCTCAAATATAAGCCCTCTACCCCTTTATATAGACTGGGAGGGACAACGTACGATCGAGATCCTCCGATCGTTGTAGCCCTCAAAAACAAAAATACATAAAATAAGAAAAAGTGCAAGAACGAAAAATTCTACGATCGGCGATCCGCTCGTGATGAGCGGCTCTGATCGTCACCGGGCTCAAACGGGCCGTGTGGCCCGATCCCTATCACATATCCATCATGAGTATCCTAAATAGGGCATCTCATTTTCTTCCTACGTCATGATGAACCCGTATTATGGTGACATATTTAGGGATAATAGAAACCATTACAGCTGTTAAATAATAAAAAGTCTGCAAATAATCTATCTTGGAGTTAATCTACAATGATAATTGCAATGAATGTGAATGCCGCCTCAAACTCTACATGAAGCTACTTTGATCAGATTGTTTAAATGTACTTTAAAAAGAAACGCAACGCCAGATTCTAAAATTTACTGTGATGATCAACTTTCTCGATCTTCACATTAGTTTCAAGATCAACTGACTTGTGATGATAAAGTCGTGTATTATGATGTTGGATCTAGTATGATGCGTATTATGAGTATGAGAGTATCATATAATCGATCAAATCAATCATCATCATACCAAGTTCAGAGGCATCTAAATGCGTTCCATCATCAGATTATGCATATATGCAACATTTATATAATACTCTTAAGTTGAGCTAAAACCCCCACAAATTGTTTCTCTCAAGCCGCAACCCAGTGAAGAAGAAATGCATTCTTTGGACCCTTAGTTATAGAACCCATGGAAGATGTTTATGGAAGTGATCCAAGATCTGCAGATGAATATTTCGAATTATTAGATAATAAACAAAGCTGAGCTTGAACCTTGTTGAATGAAATATGTACAAAGGCCCATTGCAAGGCTCAACTGGAGCCCACTACCTCCTTAGGATTTTGTCCCACATCGTAGAATGAGATTGTTGCTCATTCCTCTCTTTCTATATAAGTGTACAAATACTTGTATGCATGCATGTGAGAAATTAATAAAATATTTTTTTTATTTCTCTCATTTTCGTATTACTCTACATGGTCTCTACAACTTGCTACCTCATCAATCACATGCCCTTCTCTATTCTCAACTATGAGACTCCCTTTAGTCTTATATTTCCCTCCACACCTCCCTTTCCAGTCATGCCTCGGGTCTTTGGATGTACCTACTATGTTCACTACCTTGTCCCCTCCACCGACAAGCTTGCTCCTCGTGCTACCAAATATATGTTCGTTGGTTACTCTCGCACTCAGAAAAGTTATGTCTGTTATTCTCCCGATGATCGCAAAGTTGTTACATCTGCGGATGTGACCTTCATCGAAGACCAGCCTTTTCACTCTTTCCGTACAGCTCCTCCAGCACCTCCAACACTACCGCGCCCTACCATTCCTGTTAATTCTCATCTTCCACCACTCCTCCCAACCCCGATCACAGTACCTTCTAAACTGCCTTTTTTCGTTTGTACACTCGTCGCCCTCCTCGTTCTGATGCCCTACGATAGTTATCCCCTACTAATGATATCGCGCGGCCTGAAGATCCGTCACCAACGTCTACTGCTCACCCTCTGACCAATTATGTGTCCTTGCATCGTCTCTCTCCGGTGCTTCACAAATTTGCAACTTCTTTGTCGTCTATTTCCACCCCTAACTTTTGCAGGAGGCTCTTCAACATCCGGGGTGGCGGGCATCCATGGATGAGGAAATGACTGCTCTTTGGGCAAATCAGACTTGGGATCTTGTCCCTCTGCCTCCTGGCCAGACTTGTGTGGGCTGTAAGTGGGTCTTCACCATCAAACATGGTCCGGATGAGACGGTTCAACGTCTAAAAGCTCGTCTTGTTACTCGTGGGTTTACTCAGCAACACGACCTCGATTATGACGAGACTTTGTCGCCTGTCGCAAAACTGAATACTGTTCGTGTCTTGATCTCCGTAGCTGTTCATCGACAATGGCAGTTGCATCAATTGGATGTCAAAAATTCTTTTCTCAATGACGATCTATTTGAGACTGTCTACATGCAAAACAACCTCTCAATTTTGAGACCACGGGGGAGTCTCTTGTATGTCACCTCAAAAAATCTCTTTATGGTCTCAAACAGTCTCCTCGAACATGGTTTGACAAGTTTAGTCAGGTTATTCGTGATGTTGGTTTCACTCGAAGCTCGGCCGACTTATCTCTATTCACTCGTCATCGTCCAACATACACAATGATTCTCTTGGTTTATGTTGATGATATTTTGATTACGGGTGATGATCTCTAAGGAATACACATGATCAAACAACACTTGGCCTCTGCTTTCCAAACTAAAGATCTGGGAAATCTTCGGTACTTTCTTGGTCTCGAGGTAGCCCGACGTCCTGATGGCCTTGTCTTATCTCAACAAAAATACTGTCTTGACCTTCTTCATGATGCTGGCTACTCTGGATGCAAACCTGCTGACACACATATGAATGTCAATCACAAGTTCTGCGCTCATGCCTTCGACTTTGATTTGCTCCTTCCAAATCCAGAGTATTATCGTCGTCTTGTAAGGAAGCTGATTGATCTTATAGTTACAAGACCTGATATATCTTTTGCTGTTGGAGTTGTTAATCGATTCATGAACGCTCAACGAATCTCTCACCTCAAGGCAGTTGAGCGCATCCTCCGATATCTGAAGACTGCTCCTGGACAAGGGCTTGTATACAAGCCTTCTTCTTCTTCTTCCTTATCTCTTATTGCATACTCTGATGCTGACTACGCTGACTCTCTGGATGATCGTCGTTCCACAAATGTATATTGTACATACTTTGGTGACACCTTATCACCTGGCGCTACAAGAAGCAGTCCGTGGTTGCACGCTCATCTGCCGAAGCTGAGTATCGTTCAATGGCCTCTGTGGTGTCTATGTTTACATGGTTGGAAAGCTTCCTAAGTGACCTGAGTGTTAAACTCTCCTCACCGGTCACTCTCTTTTGTGATAGTCAAGTTGCTATACATATTGCCAAGAATCTCGTATTTCATGAACGTACCAAACACATCGAAGTCGATTGTCACTTCATTCGAGAGAAGGTTCAACTGAGGAAACTAGAATTAAAACATGTTCCTGCTATTGGGCAAGTTGCTGACATTCTTACTAAGGCTTTACCGCGTCCGCTATATTATCAGTTCTTGTCCAAATTTGGTGCCTATGATCTGTATGCTCCAACTTGCGGGGGAATGTTGAATGAAATATGTACAAAAACCCATTGCAAGGCCCAGCTGGAGTCCACTATCTCCTTAGGATTTAGTCCCACATATTAGAACGGGATTGTTGCTCCTTCCTCTCTTCCTATATAAGTGTACAAATACTTGTATGTATGCATGTGAGAAATTAATAAAATATTTCTTTTATTTCTCTCATTTTCGTATTACTCTACAAACTTATTCATATAATTGTTGCTATCTTGAACCCTTACAGTGTTGGGAATCTATTTGATTCTCTAGGCGTGATTGACTATAGAGTAACCAAGAACATGCAATCCCATGCAGTTTTATAACACCTCAAATACAAGTACAATATATGGAGAAATATAGATCCGATAAAAGCACCACTGATGGAATCGGACACCTCAAATCCGTTGAGGAATAGAATATTTACCGCAATCTATTCGTAAGCGGACGCACAATGATCACAAACAATTCTTCGTTGTCGCCGGACGACCCACCACCACCATCGAAGGGGAGAAAGCCCCCAAAGGACCCGAATTTGCCGCACTTATACAACCCGCCGTCGCATCCACACCCATTGCCCTCAGCCTGAGCGCCTATCTTACTGCTGCCCTCAGCCCGAGCGCCAATGTGCCTGGTGCTTCTTCCTACACCCAACCACCGCACACACCCAACGATTGTACAACCGGCATGTGTCACCCAACAATTCCTCTGCGCACCTTACTGTCGATTTCCAGCCTCCTGTGCTCCGCCGCCTGAGCCACTCGACTAGCTACCGGATGAGCGCTGCTGTCGAATGAGGAAGAAGGGATTCAGGGGGTCTCGACTACACCTTTTTTGGTTACCAGGTGATGTTTTGAGCTCGGTCATAAATGACTTAAATAATAGTAGTAAAGACTCTTCACAACCAGAACTGCTTGGGTTCGAATCTGGATCTGAAATCGAAACCTCAACAAACACCACCTTAGTTCGAGATCCAGAACCCACTTGCACGAGACACAGTCTGCACGCAACATCAACTGCACGAAGCACCACCTCAAGTCTGAGGCGTCAACCAACTTGCCACAAGACAAATTTATTTCTGTTCTGGCTCACCTCCAGGATGTTGACATTAAATTCTTCTAAAGCTTCTAAATCTACTATTTGTTCTTGTATGTAGGTTACATTGGAGATGTTCCCTTTATGCTGGCGAAACCACAAACTTTTATGAATTTAAGTGGTGAGTCTGTAAGTATTATTTCTTTAGTTTTCTTATAAAAAATTTCATTATATGATTTATCTTACAAAATACAATGTTAAATTTGGAATTATTTATGTAGGTTGGATCACTTGTTTCATATTTCAATGTACCACTGGATCAATTACTCTTGGTATAATATAATATCATAACGATGTCCTTACTTCCCACATCCAATAATCTTAGAACTTGTGACTATATTTATCTAATATGTTTTCTGTACCAGATTTTTGATGATATAGATTTACCTTTTGGAAAACTGAGGTTATTACCAAAAGGTGGACATGGAGGCCAAAATGGGTATGTTTCATTTTCCTTGACCCTGTTCTTTTCTATACTTTTCCTCAGTATCATACTTAATTTTTATTGGAGATAACTTATTTTCTTGATGCAGCACTGGAACACTTAGTTATTTTACCACATTTATTTTGACAAATGATTTTCTATTAAAGATGTATTTATCCTCTTGGATAGTTATCATTTTAGGTAGGTTGAATCTGTTTGTTGTTTTGTTGTATTCTTTTAGGTAGGACTATTTAGGTAATTTTGTAGAGTCATGATATTTCTATAAATAGCACATGCACTTCTCTATTTGAGATCGAAAATTAATGATGAAAA
Organism: Dactylorhiza incarnata; assembly: GCA_033032865.1. Lineage (NCBI taxonomy): Eukaryota > Viridiplantae > Streptophyta > Magnoliopsida > Asparagales > Orchidaceae > Dactylorhiza > Dactylorhiza incarnata. The sequence goes on from JAWHQI010000281.1 coordinate 491,924, forward strand.
TTCCCCCCTTCCTAAGGGGTTTTCAGTTAGATGGCCTCCATGAAGGGGAGCCTTGGCGCAACGGTTGAGGTGTGACCTTGAGGTCATGGGTTCGAGTCCTGGAAGCAGCCTCTTGCAAAAATGCAGGGTATCGCTTGCGTACATTTCACCCTTGTGGTGGGACCCTTCCCCGGACCCTCGTTGCGTGGGGATGCTTTGCGCACCGGGCTGCCCTTTTTTATATTAAAGCCATACAAGCCACAAATCTTCTATTTGTAGAGATAGAGTTGCGTGATGAATTCAAAATCTTATTTTACCCAAACTAAAGCTAAAAAGGAAATAAACCTAAATCTAGAAATAAAAGAAATCTTCCGAAATAAATAACGACCCAAATAAGATGCAAAAAATTGTCAGGTTCAATTCCTTCATTTACATGGTAAACCCCTGGGTTTGACCTGTGATAAACTAAACTTGTTTTGACTAACTAATTGTCACCACATCAATTGTCCCGGATCACAAAAGAACCAAAAAATCTTCTCCTAAGATTTAAATTTGGAGGTAGTGATGTAGGAAATATGGAATCTTGGCAATGTTGACCATTAATGAACTTGGTGATGATGATGGAAGGGGTAGCACAAACCCAATGTATTGAAAGACTTATACGAATTTGTTTCTATCTTTTGGATATTTTGCTTTATATGGAGAGGCACTCTTGTATAATCTGCAGAAATTCTTATTCCACCCTCCTATAGTCCTATTTATATTCCCTTTCTCCCTTCATCTAACCTAGCACAGAGGAATAAAACATTAAATTATTATGGATATGGTTCAAATCTTTGTGATACTCCACACCTCAAACATTATATATTATTCTAAGTGGTACGGAAAAAATAATGTTGATGATGAAATGGTTGAACTATTGCCTGAAGGTATTAGGCAAAGAAATTAAAGGATCAAATTAATTATATTATGATTAGGACTTCCATGATTACACATCTGGTCGTAGTTCTCACCATTCCTTCTCTAATCAGTATGATTTGATTATAATAAGTCATAGTAAGAAGGGTTCTCATGATAACAATCATGACCACCCTTCTAATCTTATTATAAACCATTCTCAAAAGATATTGATATTGATGTATCTTATAGAAGAACTATGTATAATCCCAATATAAATACTCACTTTCTTGGCCCATTAGGAGATCCCTTTCATGTATAGATTAGTCCCACACCTTGGTTTGGAGTTAAGATCTCACTCATCCCTCCTATGTATATGTGTACAAATACTTGTGTTTTTCAAATTCATGTGAAGTAATAAAATTATCGTGCTTTTATTTCACACTTCTACATGGTATCAGAGCCTTCCTTGAGGATCAACCACAAGCTCTGTATTCACGAGTCTGAATCTGATCTCCTTCTCCCTAATCTGAAGTACTATTGTCACCCTGTTAACAAACTTATATATCTGACTGTCATACGACCAGATATCTCATTTGTTGTTATGTGGTCAATCGATTCACTCATGCTCCTCAGATATCCCATCTCCAAGCTGTCGCATGAATCCTCCGATATTTGAAGAATGCCCCGGGACAAGGGCTTATGTATAAGCCCTCCTCTTCCCTATCATTAATTACCTATTTTGATGTAGATCATGCTTGCTCCCTCGATGATCGTCGGTCTACGAGTGACTATTGCACATATTTTGGAGGACACCTAGTCATTGGGCGGAGCAAGAAGCAAACGGTGGTGGCACGCTCCTCTGCGGAGACTGAGTATCGTTCGATGTCGTCTACCGTTTCTAAACTCAAGTGGCTGGAAAGTCTTCTTACTGATCTTGGTGTCAAACTTCCCTCTCCGACCGTCCTCTAATGTGATAATCAAGCTGCCATCCATATCACTGAGAATCCAATTTTTCATGAATGTACCAAGCATATCGAAGTCGATTGTCATTTCATCCAGGAAAAAGTTCAACTTCGCAAACTTGATCTGCGACATATACCCATTGCCGAGCAAATCTCTGATATCCTTACCATGGCCTTATCTCGCCCCCTATACTGACAATTCATTTCCAAGCTTGGTGCCTACAATCTGTATGCTCTAACTTGCAGGGGAGCATAGAAGAACTATGTATAGGCCCAATGTAAAGACTCACTTTCTTGACCCATTAGGAGATCCCTCTTATGTATAGATTAGTCCAACACCTTGGTTTGGAGTTAAGATCGCACTCCTCCCTCCTATATATATGTACAAATACTTGTACTTTTCAAAATATTGTGAAGTAATAAAATTATTGTGCTTCGTATTTCACACTTTTACACATCTGATTCTTATTAACATTCCTATGATCATTGAGTGTTCAAAGAAATCATCATCAGCATAGAACTTATTATTGCATATGATCATCTCATTATCTTCTAAAATTATCTTATCATAATGAAAAACCATAATATACACTTGTTTCTTGAACTTTGAACTTCTAGAAAGCAGAAATTTGTGTCAATTTTAGAAGTTTAGGCGTCTCTGTCACCTCCATCAGTTCAAAAACCTTATCTTTGTGCTAAGTTGATACATGAAGATTATTTTTATGATGATTAGGTACTGTTATGAGTTTGATGATGATGACCAATCATCAGTAATCGGGCCCCTTGTTGGGCTTGAATCTACATTATGGAAAAGCTTATCCGAAATGTTTCTAAGGCCTTCTTTCTAAAGGCTTTGCTGTTTCCTCACTAAGTTAGGCTGCAGTTCATTGCCAGATAATCAAGTCCTAGTTAGGATTATAGATAGATAGTTGGACAAGCTAGGGGTGATTTAGGCTGCAATTGGTAAATGGACAAATCCAAGGCATCATCGTAGAAGTTCGAGTCCAAGGGTAGGAAATTATAAAATGTAACACCCCAAATTTTAGATTTGGATTTTCCAGGGCTATTCCATCCCTAAGACTAAATTTAAGGCTGTGATTGAGATTATTATGGAGACTTAAGATTTCTTCTTCTCATTTATATTGGGAGGATGAAATAAGGTGATCAAAAGATTCCTATATTTTTTATAACATTCTTCTCCAAATATACAAGTTATTCCACTGGTTATGTACATTGCCTTCTTCCTTTCAAGAAATATTGATTAAATTTGTGTTACCACTTCAATTACCAACATGTAAGTACATGATCCTCTTCTATGCTATTGGTCAAATTAAACATGTTGAAATCCGAGACGTCCAATTCAAAACCAATTGGTTAGGGTGAAGAGACTTTCCGGGTCCTATAAAACACATGTGAAAGCTCGGGATATACTATTTGACAGTAAATCAACAAATATTGTGTAGAGAACCACAAGGATAACCACATGAAGCACTCTAGCTGATGCGTGGATCCTAGGTGGAAACCGCTCAAAGGTTATATTTCGGTAATAATGATTGCCGTTGAATAGTCAGATCTGATTAAGATCGTTTATTGATTTGGTTGCATTGATTATTTCTCGATCATTGGGCTTCTTTTGTATCCGCAAGGATGATGCTATTCACTAGATTGAGGAGTTGATCACAAAAGATGTTCTTAGCCAATTTCAATTATGCGGATACTAATTCACTGATCACCTTTTGCTATCTCTTGGTTCTTTGATTGCTGAAACATGATCTTCATCTAGTGAGGAGAGCAAATAGGTTGTACTCTATTAAAGGCCCATTAACAAATTGGTGCCAAAATCAATTTTCGTCAACATCAGACTTCTTCTCGGTTAGACCAATATATCCTTCCATTTCTCCTTATTTTAATGTGTGTTTTCACACGAAGGTACTTGATTTTCCTCTCTTCTATTTTATTTCTTCATCAAAGTCAAAATATATAGAGATAAAACTATTACGGACATAGACTAGTCTCATATTATGACATAAAATTTGTATTTTTATTAATGTCATGCCACGTTTTTATTTAATATTGTATCACGTCTTCAATCTGTGTTATAATGTACCCTTTGTTGTGCTATTTAAGGACCCTTATTAGAATCATGATGGAAGGCATGTAAGAATTAGTTTATTCTTTGAATGAGATTTTGATAGCTCTCTCTCTCTCTCTCTCGAACACACCCTGCTTAAGCAGCCGCAGTTTCGACTCCATAGTATCCTCCTCCGTCATCTCCACCTCCGACCACCTCTTCGGCATTACTACCGATATGCTATGGGTTAGCTCATAACAATTTGGTATCAGAGCCCCTCCAATTTTTTGCTAACACCGTGTCATCCTCTCAACTTCCTTCACATTCCGCTGCCCACAAAAAATAGAGATTTTGATCCCTCTCCAAAATCTCTACCCACAAAAGTAGCTAGAACTCTCCATATTCTCGACAAAACCTAAGATTGACGGCTATCCCGTTCCCTTGTCCATGAGCCTTCACGCACAACAACCTAGAATAAATTCTGATCCATACCCGCAGATCCCTTTGAGCTTTCGTCCACAACGCACGATTCTTTCCTCCTTCAACTTTTAGCCAACGACAGCAGGTAGAACTCCCATCGACGTTTGTGCCTATTTCCTCTCCCATGGATGCTGACTGAGCGCCCCTTCACGCGTCAAAGCTGTCAAGCAGAACAATCGAGCATGTTCCCTTCCGATTATTTGCCACCCTTCAACCTGTACAACTATGACATCGTTTCGACAAGGCAATGCTACGCGACGTTGTTTTGGCAAGAGTTTAAGGAACCAGATGATCAGTCACAACTTCACGCCCAGAGTCCTTACCATTGTTCTGAGCTTGAGGACAAGCTCAAAGAAAAGGAGGGATGGTATGCTATGGGCATAGACTACTCGCTTATTATGACATAAATTATGTATTTTTATTAATCTCATGTCACGTCTTTATCTAATATCGTATCGTATCTTTAATCATCATGTTATATGTATCGAGTCTAGTGTAAGTTCTTTTTATATTAAGTCCAAGCAGAGTCTAGTGTAAGTTCTTTTTATACAAATCTAAGTATTCAGATTTAGTTATGCTTATACCCTTTGTAGTTCTATTTAAGGACCCTTAGGGTCATGAATGAAGGCATACACGAATTAATCTATTCCTCGTCCTTTGAATGAGATTTTGGTAGCTCTCTCCTTCCGGAGCACACCCTGCTTAGGCTGCCATTATTCTGGCTCCATAATATCCTCTTCCTCTATCATCTCCGCCTTCGGCCATCTCTTTGGCGACAAAAACATTGCAAGAATTTAATAGCACCGCCAATCAGAATAAATTGTGCTGAGCTTGTTTAGATGTACAAGCTATATCATAAGTCCAGTACTAATCTATTGCACTAAAGTTTTCTTGCCAAATTTTGTGTGAATCAAAATTATAATTTACTAATTTTTCCATCATCTTTGGTTTGTTGGAGATCATAGTATACTTCTCTAATCTCAGCCGCACCAACATTAGTTGATGCGCCTGAGAAGAATGATTTAATCCACATCAAATATGTGGTGTATTTGTTGGTGTGAATATTAGGTTTGACCATTGATGTATGTTACCGACATACACAGAAGAACCGCCGTGACAAGTTTATTCGAGGAGGACGCGCGACGACGCGAGAGCGGAGGTGCAAACCGAGCCGCATGGCGCCGGCTAAAGCAAACCGGGCGGTTCGGGTGTTGCGGCTTGGGCGAGTGGCCTTGGCAATTTGTATCTTTTTTTAATGTTGCTTTTTATTATTGTTGTTTGATGTGTGGTGGATCCCTCCCTATAAAGGGGATCACCTTTTGTTTTAAGAACCATCTTTGGATCACTTGAATGAAGTGGGGCTGCTCCCCTTTCTTCCTCCCAACCCTAACTCTCTCTCTCTCCCTCTCTCTACCTCTCCTTTCCGTATCTCTCTCTCTACTTCTCTTGCTACCGCTACCCGCTAGCCGCTATCGCCGACGGAAGCCGCCTCGCCTACGCTGCCGTCTCCTCGCCGGCTGCCCGATACCGATACCCCAAGCGTTATCATTGGTCCGACTTGCTCTTTCCGCTTGCCCTAGCGCTGCCGGTCTTCTCCCGTCGTTCCCCACTTCGATGGCTCCCAACACCCGGTCCCAAACCAGCGAGGGCCTAGACGAAGCGGACACCACCCTCCTGCGTCTCGACCGCCAGGAGGAACGCCTCGATGGCCTGCAGTCCGCCGTCGACGCCTTGCTCGCTGGCCAAGCACGCATCAGCATTCAACTCGCGGGCCTCACCGCGCCACCTCAACCCTCCGTGCCGACAGGCTCCGCCTCCACCAACGACACAACATCCATCCTAGGGATGCCGCCGCCGCTCTTTCCCGGGCTCACCGCAAACGTTTCCGCGGCCGCCGCTGTGTCCCCGACCGCCGCTGCGCCCGCACCTCCAGCCGACCGCCGACAACCCTTGGCCCTGGATGTTCCCTCCTTCTCGGGCGTGGATCCTATCGGCTGGATCGCCCGGGCGGAGCAGTTTTTTGACCTTCACAACACCCCACATACGGACAAGGTGGGCACGACCGTGGTTGGCCTAGAGGGCTCGACCCTTCATTGCGTTGGCTTCGCCAAATCCAACCCAGCATCCCATGGCACGAGTTCAAACAAGAGATGATTAGTCGGTACGACTCTCGTTACACCGGCTCCGCCATAGAGCGCCTCTGCTCGGCCCGCCAGACGACCACCGTGGACGCTTATATCGATGAGTTTGTCGCGCTCGTCACGCAAGTGTCGGGTCTTCCACCCGACCACTACCTTGAATTATTTCTGCAGGGCTTCCTTCCAAACATCCGCTCCCGCATCCGGACCTACCACCCCCGCACGGTGTCGGAAGCCCTTGACCTTGCCCGTGCGGTCGAAGCAGACATCGGACCCCGTATTGGCGGACCTCCCACCAACCGCCACCCTCCGCCGCGCAATGGCGGCCCCCGGCCGCCCCACCACCCGTCCAGACCCCCCACACCGCGTTTCCAATAACGACTACAATGATCTTCTTCGCCGCGGGTTATGCTTCCGATGCCGCCAGCCATACTCACCACATGTCTGCCCTGTCAAGGAGTTTCACGCCATTATTGGCGATGGGGACGACGACTCCTCCGCCGAGGATTCGGCACTCTCGGGGATACCGCCGGACACCCCCCGTCGGAGCCGGAGGGGGCACCCCTCAATGTCTTGGAATTGCCTTTCTACTCCGTAGGCGGTCTTACCGGACCCCGCACGATGAAGCTCGCGGCCGTGATCAACAACCGCCAGGTGATCGTTATGATTGACAGTGGAGCGAGTCACAATTTCTTGTCGGCTCAACTCGCCCGCGACATCGATTTACCATATTCCGCCTCCCCGGACTTCTCCGTCTGTCTCGGAGATGGTCGCCGACGGCCCATCTTGTGGCAATGTGTGGATGTCACCCTCTTTTTCGGCCCTTGCACGGTCACGACGGATTTCTACCTATTCGAGTTGGGCGGTCTCGACGCCATTTTGGGCGTGGCATGACTGCAGACTTTGGGGGATGTGCGGGTGAACTGGGCCTCTATGACCATGTCCTTTCAGCACCAGGGCCAACCATGCCGTTTAGTGGGTGACTCCGCCCTCCTCCGTTCGCCGGTTTCATTCCGTGTTATGCAACGCATCACCAAAGTCGAGTTCTCGGCCTGGCTTTGGCCTCTCCAGATGGCCCCACCGGACACAGCCGCCCCTCTCAGAGCCGGACTGCAAGACGTTCTCGAGGAGTTTTCGGATATCTTCGCCACCCCACCGTACCTCCCGTCTACTCGACTGACCGACCATGCGAGCGGCGGCGGTATCCGTTCGGCCCTACCGCTATGGGCATGCCCAAAAGGACGAGATAGAGCGGCTCGTGAGGGAAATGTTGTTGGGAGGTCTCATCCGGCTTAGCGCTAGCCCGTTCTCCAGTCCGGTTTTATTAGTCCGCAAGAAGGACGGGAGTTGGCGATTTTGTGTGGATTACCGGGAGCTCAACAAAGCCACGATACCCGACAAATACCTGATCCCGGTCATTCAGGAACTCTTGGATGAGCTTCATGGCGCCACATTCTTTACAAAGTTGGACCTCTGCGCCGGATATCACCAAATCCGGGTCCGACCAGAGGACGTGCCAAAGACGGCTTTCCGAACGCACGATGGTCACTTCGAGTTTTTGGTAATGCCGTTTGGGCTCACCAACGCCCCGGCCACATTCCAAGCAACCATGAATGACATCTTCCGGCCAGTTCTCCGTAAGCATGTCCTTGTTTTTTTTGATGACATTCTCGTGTTTAGTGGCTCTTGGCAGGACCACCTCCGCCACGTGCGTGAGACTTTCACCACCCTTCGGCGCCACCATCTCACCGTCAACCGGAAGAAATGCACTTTTGGTGCCACCATGGTGAGCTACTTGGGGCATACCATCTCCGCCGACGGTGTAGCGATGGATGAGGACAAAATTCAGGCGGTCCTTCTGTGGCCGACCCCTTCCTTCCTTCGGGACGTTCGGGCATTCCTCGGCCTCACCGGTTATTATCGGCGCTTCATCAAGGACTACGGCGGGTTGGCCCGCCCTCTCACCCAATTGCTGAAAGCCTCGGAGGAGGGCCCTTTCGTGTGGCCGCCGGCGGCAATGGCGGCGTTCGCCGCTCTACAAGCGGCGTTGGTACAAGGGCCGGTCCTGGCCATGCCGGACTTCCAGAAACCGTTCATCGTGGAGTGTGATGCTTCGGGCTCCGGCGTGGGCGCCGTATTGATGCAGGCCGGTCGACCTATTGCTTATTACAGCCGGGCGTTTTCCTCTGCGGTGCGCAACCGCTCGGCCTATGAGAACGAGCTCATGGCCCTCGTGTTGGCGGTACAACATTGGCGACCATACCTCTTGGGCCGTCCCTTCGTGATCCGCACCGATCATCATAGTCTCCGCTATTTGCTTCAACAAAAAATCGCCATGCCAACGCAACAACTTTGGGTGGCCAAGCTTCTTGGTTATGATTTCACGATCGAGTTCCGCCCGGGTAAGACTAATCGGGCGGCGGATGCTCTCTCTCATCACCCCCAAGCCACGGAATTGACCGCTATATCACGGCCGGTGTGGGAGGATGCGTCCGTTATCCAGCAAGAGGTCGACCGCGACCCCCAGTTGAAGGACATTCGAGCAGCCTTACTTGCCGACCCGGAAGCACGCCCACCCTATTCCCTCATTGGGGGCCGGCTCTTCCATCGGGGCCGCCTGGTGCTATCGGCAGACTCCGCCCGGATCCCACATCTATTAGCGGAGTTCCATCCACACCTTCGGGGGGTCACGCCGGGGCTTTCCACACATATCGGCGTTTGGCTGCATCGCTGTATTGGCCGCACATGCTCCGCTAGGTGAAGGCCTATGTGGCGGCCTGTTTGCCTTGTCAGAAGGCCAAATATGAGACGATGTTCCCCAGCGGCCTACTGCAGCCCCTGTCGATTCTCGAGCGCGTCTGGGAGGACATCGCGATGGACTTCATCACCCGACTGCCGCGGTCGAATGGGTTTGATTGTATTCTGGTGGTGGTCGATCGTCTCACGAAGTACGCCCACTTCGTTCCTCTTCGTCATCCTTACGCGGCGGCAACTGTTGCAGACAGCTTCATCACCGAGATCGTGCGGCTTCATGGTTTTCCCCGCTCCATCGTGAGCGACCGCGACCCGCTCTTCCTCAGTAGTTTTTGGACCTCTCCGTTCCATCTCCAGGGCACGCATTTACGGATGAGTACGACATATCATCCGCAATCGGATGGACAATCTGAAGTGCTGAATAGGTGTTTGGAAACTTATTTGAGATGCTTCATTGGCGAGAGGCCCGGGTCATGGGTGAAATGGTTATGTTGGGCAGAATACTCCTATAACATGGCATACCTCCACGCCGCAAATACCTCACCATTCGAGACCGTATACGGCCGGCCACCCCCCTCAGTGCTCCGGCATCTTCCGGGAGAATGCCCCGTAGCTAGCTTGGCCGACCATTTATAGGATCGGGACGTTATCTTGGACAGTCTGAAGCATCACCTCTGGCGCGCCCAAGCCAAAATGCTCTCCTTCGCCAACCGGAAACGTCGGGACCTTTCCTTCCAAGTGGGTGAGCGAGTTTTCCTCAAACTGCATCCATACCGCCAGCTCACGGCCGCCCGCCGCCCTTGTCCCAAGTTGGCTCCTCGTTTCTTTGGCCCGTTTGAAATTATCAGTCGTATTGGTGTCGTGGCCTATCGGATACGCCTACCGGACAGTAGCCGCATCCACCCGGTTTTTCATGAGTCTCAACTCCGACGTGTTATCGGCGATCACCCCGTCACCGACCACATACCGGCCGACCTCGACAACTCCGGTTCTGAATCCCTTTATCCGCCGGCCATCGTTGATCGGCGCCACCACACACCGGGGAATCCGGCCCCGGAGGAGATCCGGGTTGCGTGGCGCAACCGCCCCGTGTCCGCCGCGACTTGGCTACTACGGGATGACTTCCGGCGCCAGTTCCCAGATTACTGCCCTGAGGACAAGGCGAATTTCCCAGACGAAGGTATTGTTACCGACATACACACAGAAGAACCGCCGTGGCAAATTTATTCGAGGAGGACGCGCGACGACGCGAGAGCGGAGGTGCAAACCGAGCCTCATGGCACCGGCTAAAGCAAACCGGGCGGTTCGGTTGTAGCTTGGGCGAGTCAGCGAGTGGCCTTGGCAATTTGTATCTTTTTTTTAATGTTGCTTTTTATTATTGTTGTTTGATGTGTGGTGGATCCCTCCCTATAAAGGGGATCACCTTTTGTTGTAAGAACCATCTTTGGATCACTTGAATGAAGTGGGGCTGCTCCCCTTTCTTCCTCCCAACCCTAACTCTCTCTCCCTCTCTCTACCTCTCCTTTTCGTATCTCTCTCTCTCTACTTCTCTCGCTACCGCTACCCGCTATCGCCGACGGAAGCCGCCTCGCCTACGCTGCCATCTCCTCGCCGGCTGCCCGATACCCCAAGCGGTATTAATGTATCTCGCTAACCCTCTTGTCGCTCTCCAACCGTGGTATTTGAACCGATAGTTCATCCGGAGGTAGTTTGTGTCTGCCACGTGTCTTGACAGCTTCCACCATGGTTGAGCAGGGTTCAAGAGCAGGTTAACCATCTTTGAGCCCATATGGCCGAGTATGCTCTTGGTGTATGTGATGAGTTCCGTTTGAGCGTGAATGATGACCGATATGAATGAGCTCTCATGTGAGGAGGAGATTGCTAATGCACGTGAGAAACATGGTTTAGTCCTACATCAGATGTGCGGTGTCTTTGTTGGTGTTGATATATCGTGTGGTCGGCTTTTTTCACCCATGTGTTTAAGCTTTTGGTTGAATGTGGAAGGCTTTATAAATACCCTAAAATTGCTCAAATGTGAGATTCTGTTCATGCTTAAACTGAATGAGCTAAATTAATTCATTTTTATATCTTCAAGCCACCAAATGAAGTATAACATGCAACTCTTCTTTTTTGTGCTTTGACAGAGCATGCATGTTTACTCTTTTCACACACACAAAATTCTTGTTAACCGATGGCCTTCGTTTTTTTAAACAGGATGAGAAGTGTGATCAACCATTTGAAGGGAAGTCGAGATTTTCCACGGCTTAGAATAGGTGAGGCTGAGCTCTTAATCATTTTCATTTTCTTTCTTCTTGATTCATGATTTCCTAAAGTATGACAGCTTTTGTTGGGATTTGTCCAGGCATTGGAAGGCCACCAGGCAAGATGGATCCTGCTGCTTTTGTTCTCAAACCCTTCACCAAAAGAGAACGAGAAGAGGTTACTCCTTATTTTTGTACTGAACTATCGCACACAGTCTTTGTGATTTAGGGTCCATTTGGCGCGGCTGGGGCGACTGTGAACCCCCAGTGAACACGAAATGTGGTTCGTGAATACCCGACCTCACCCCCATAATTATTTAAGTTCAAAATGAGAATTTTTCGTGGCGGCAATCACAACATTGTTGTGCCATACAAGCGTAAAATGATGCCATTGTTTTTGTAGGACATGCCAAATGGACCCTTCATTTTACGTAAGATACCTTAAGTATAGTCTCAAACATCATGACCCTTGATATACTCGTTCGAGTTTAATCGAGAAAGTTAAGCATGCTCCTCTTGGAACATTCTTTGGGATGATGACCTTCTTGGGGAGTCATGCTAAATAAGGCAAAATTGCGCTTAGGTATTTCTTGATGATTTAGGCTTGGTTTGGCGCGGTGGCGGCGGTCGTGAATGCGGTGGTCATGAACCGTCGTTCGTGAACGTCCGACCTCACCTAAAAAATTTCATGCATTTTATGCTCAAAACTAGTTCATTTTTGTGGTAGCGGTCATAACCTCTGTCATGCCAAACATACAATCTATGATAATTGAGTTTTTGTCCAAACTCTCCGGAGCAAATAAGCCGCCCAAGGCTTTGTTTGGCGTGGTGGCGGCGGCCGTGAATGCGGTGGTCATGAACCGTCATTCGTGAACGGCCGACCTCACCTAAAAAATTTCATGCTTTTTATGCACAAAACTAGTTTATTTTCTTGGTATCGGCCAAAACCTTTGTCTTGCCAAACACATATTCTATGATAATTGCGTTTTTGTCCAAACTCACCGGAGCAAATAAGCCGCGCCAAACGAAGCCTTTAGGAGTGTATGCTGCAAGAACTAAGAAATAGTGTCAGAGTTTGATTTCTGACATGGTGACAAAGCAGGCTAGATAGAACTACTCACTCTCACATCACCCAGTTAAAAAATAACTCCACGTGTTACGCTAATCCCTCGACGGGACGCTCATGCAGCTTTGGACCCAACAATGTATATAGATCACAGACAATTAAGCTTCATTTGGCGTGGTGGTGGCGGTCATGAATGCCCGACCTCACCTAAAAAAATTCATGCATTTTACGCTCAAAACTAGTTTATTTTCTTGGCAGCGGTCATAACCTTTTGTCTTGCCAAACATACAATCTATGATAATGGCTTTTTGGACCCAACTCACCGGAGGAAATAAGCCGCGGCAAACGAAGCCGTAGTCTGTCTTAGATTGAGTTCTTGGGTTCTGACATGCAGAGTAGGCTAGACCTAACTACCCACTCCCACATCATGCAATTAAAAAAAAACTCTATTTGTTAAGAGGCCAAATATCCTAAATCCCACAGCATGAAACTCATGTAGCCTTGTGCACTTAATGTAGATTCGCGCCCCCTCCGCCTACAACCAAATGATTCCGAGTCGAATGATTGATTTCTGACAGTAGTTTCTTCTCAACGTCGACTAGCTTTTGATGTAATGTAGCTTTAAATTTAGGCTCGCTCGTGTTGGAGCGCTTCTAGGATGAATAGATACCTTTCTGGGGAGTTGCGCCGCGAGAATAAACTCGCGAGGTTTTTAGGCCAAAACATGCGATATGTCAATGATTGAGTGTTGGTCTGAAACCCTAACTTGAAAGATTTCCATGCTTTGTTGGATGCAGATGGACTTCACCCTTCAAAGAGGAGTAGAAGCTGTGAGAATTTTGCTGCTTCAGGGATTCAATAAAAGTGCTACTTTTGTTAACACTGCTCAGGCTTCAGAGATATTGAACTAGCTGTATCTGGCTCAAGCAGCTTACTATTATTATTATTTAAGATTTTGTATCATGGGTGGGGGGTGAATACAGGGGTGGACCTACATAGGTCCTAGTGTGGGCGGCCCACACTGAATTCTGAAAATATTATTTTCTGTAATACAGATCAAGTTATTTACTTAATAATAAAATATATTGTAAAATTCATGCCTAGATAATTTATTAGCTTAGTTGGTAGAGTTTTTTCTTTACTTTTAATCAAGAAGGCATGGGTTCAATTTCTAGCGACAGCAAAATTTTATGTTTTATTTTATAAATAATTTTGTTATTAAGATGTTTTTTTTTTGTAGACAAGTTTTTTGTTATATTGTTTTTAAAATTTTCTCTTACAAATAAGTTGTTGTTATATCATTGTTTAAATTTTTTATATAAATCAATTAACTGTTATGTTTTTGTTTAAATTATAAATAAATTTATTATTATGCTGTTTAAAACTTTTAGTATAAACAAGTTACTTGTTTAAAGTTTATTTTTATAAAAAAGTTTGTGGTTATGTTATTGCGTGGAAAATATTAAAAATATTTAAAATGAAAGGTGTTATTCAAATAGTCGACAATAATTTGAGATTTAAATTTGTAATTTGATTTATATTTGTAAATTTTATTATTTTAAATACTTCTCAATTATATATGACTTAAAAACTTAGAACAGTTGTTAATTAATAAAAAGTATAGAAAATTGAGTAACCCATTGCAATAAAGCAATAATTATTTAAAATATTATGATAATAAAAATAAAAATAATTCTTGAGTGTAAAAAAGTAGGCGCAATAAGTAAATTGGTTCTTAACTTTACCAATAAATGCTCATGTATATCATTAAAATCTCAAATTCACTATTGGTTGAAAAAGATATAACAATGGTTAAAGGATTACAAGTACGCATGGCATGATTGATTTTTTCATGTGATTTCACTATAAGTGTGAGTTGTGTTCAATTCATTTTATCAAAATTTCATTACATAATTAGAGAGAAATGAATGAATGAATGAATAATTATTTGATGATCTATACTAAAAATTTATTTTACCAACAACAATGAGATTATCAAGAAATGCTCCAAGAAGGCTTCAGCCGCACTCGTGTACTATCGATCTTATATTTATTATAATTTATAATATACTAGCATCTTCGAACGGGCTACGCCCGTTCTCGATGCGTCGCTATGGGCTTCGCCCGTAATCAAGCGGGCTTCGCCCACTTGGCATTCAAGGCGGCTTCACCCGCCCCCCCCGGCGGGCTTCACCCCCCCCCCCCCCCCCCCCCCCCCCCCCGGCGGGCTTCGCCCGCCCCCTCGGAGGGCTTCGCCCGCATTTACGTTAAGAAATTTTATTAATTTTATTAAAAAAATTAGTCGAACCCTGCCCGTTAGTCGAACCGGGGATTTCTTCGAACCCCGCCCATTAGTCGAACGGGTCCCGTTAGTCGAACGGAATCCCGCGTTCGTCGAACGGGACCCGTTAGTCGAACGGGGCTCCGGATAGAATTAATTTTTTAGCTGGGGTGCGGATAGAATTAATTTAATAAAAATCTCGCGTTCGTCGAACCCCGCACGTTAGTCGAACGGGTCCCGTTAGTCGAACGGAATCCCGCGTTCGTCGAACGGGGCTCGGGATAGAATTAATTTTTTAGCTGGGGTGCGGATAGAACTAATTTAATAAAGGCGGGCATCGAGAATTAATTTAGCCGCCGTTCGTCGAACGACGGCACGCGTTCGACGAACGTGTGAGCCCAGCGTCCGTCGAAAGCGTACCGCCGTTCGACGAACGGCGGCCCTTATGCGTTCGACGAACGCTGTAATTCTGATTTTTTAGCTGGGGGGGCGAATAGGCTTCGTTGGCTGGGGTGCGGATAGTGTTCGTCTCAGCCGGCTGGGCCCACAACATATACATATGAGTACTCAAAATGACCGAAAAAAAATTATACTTACTATTTTATAAAAAAAATTACAAAAAAGTATATATATTTTAACAGAAAATCATTTTAAAGTATTATTCGACGAACGACGGCCCTTATGCGTTCGACGAACACTGTAATTCTGATTTTTTAGCTGGGGTGCGGATAGGCTTCGTTGGCTGGGGTGCGGATAGTGTTCGTCTCAGCCGGCTGGGCCCACAACATATACATATGAGTACTCAAAATGGCCGAAAAAAATTATAATTACTATTTTATAAAAAAATTTGCAAAAATATATATATATTTTAACAGAAAATTATTTTAAAGTACTATTTAGTAGGTAATGATAAGCTAGGCTAGTAGGTTTAGGAGCTCTAGTAAAAACTTTTTTAATTTCTGAATTTGTTTTAATTTTTTTATTATTTTGATATTGTGTTATTACACCAATATCCCTTATATTTTATAAAATTCCCTTTTTTTTATGAGTTATGTTAAGTCATTGGCGTAAAAAGCTGAGGTTATAATTGACCCAAGCTGAATATTGCACCAAAGACAAGTTCTTGCATTTAGTAGTTAAAGATATACATTAAATGTTTATATATTTTTATAAAATTATATCGTATAAATTTATATTTTATAAATTATATTATATAAATATTATTTAATTTAAATTATATTAAAATATAATTTATATTATATTTATCTGTATTAGTTATAAAAGTAATAATATAAATTTATATTTATAATTATTCTAGAAGTCACAATTTTTGTTATATAGATTGTAATTTATGTGCTTACAATAACTTGATAGCTGATGTGGTGGTTGAATCTTTATTCAATATATGATTGGTTGTGAGTTTCATCTAATGACAGTACAATTTTGCAAACATTAAATTTTCAATGAACATATGAGCAAAAACGTAATTTTACGTTGTAGGGCAGTGATATGAAAATATTGGCCTAGGACACTACTATATTAAGTATATGAGCTTTAGTAAAATTAATATGTGGCTAGATTTGATTTCAGCAAGACCCAACGATTGAAATTGACTTGATGGCTCACCGACATTACACAATAAGATGTCTTCTTTATATGTAGTTTAGATATGATTAAATTTTGTAAGAATCACCATTTTGCAAGTTGAACATAAGAGTTTTTTTCCATTAAGAAGTTAGTTAGAACTTTAATATTCCTAACATATATATTTTTCTCTCAAGATAATTAAAAAGGGAAATATTATACACATAGCAAAATTCTAAATCCACAAACCTAATATCTAATATTTTATTTGAATTAAATATCTTCTATCAACCAACTAAATTTCTAATCAATAATTTATATATTATCAACAAACTAATTTTGTTTATTGGTTCTTCACAAATTTACAAAATGTTTTTATTGAAATCACTCTTGATGGGTTATCATCTATTATGTAGAGAAACTCGGGCTGCGATTAGCCAAAAACCCAACTCCTCCACTAAGATGAGAGGGTCATGGGGAAGAAAGTGGGTCAAACCCACTATCTCATCGCACAATTGCAACCGCGCGACCGCAACCACGCGCAGTCGCGCACAACGCCATGCCCAAACACGCACACACGACCGCATCAAGGTCGCACGCATCCACATGCGCACTACCGTGCGCGGTACCGCGCGGCCCGCGCGCGTGTGCGCGGCCCGCGCGCTAGCCCGCGCGCCTGCGCGCTAGCCCGAGCGTCCGCGCGCGCGACCTGCCGGTCGGTCTCCCTCGGCACGCCCGCCGCCACTTTGCGTCGTCCTCACACGACTCCGATCGTGCTTTTACGGCGCTCTCGCTCAACGCGCACTTAGCACCGCTAAGTCCGTAGCGTGTCTTTGATCCGCGCGCACTTGAACGTTGCAAATTAAGTTCATAGTGCGCGCAGTTGCTAACTCCACTTTTCCTCTTAAGACTGCAGGATTTGCACATTGCAATCAGGAAAATACCAAGGAAGCTGCCCGAAATGCCCGAAATGCCTGAACTGACCGGGGGGCAAAATCGTCATATTCAGAAAGTGGCGATCCGTGTGCACTCGATCAACGGTCGAGATCGGCCCGTCAGATGGTTACGGTGGTTACAACGGTAAAATTACCGGGTCGCCCCCGGCCAAATCTATAAAAGGGACCCAGAATCCTCATTTGAGGAGATCTGACACTTTGCATCCGAGAGAGCTCCTTGAAGAATTCCCTCGAAGACCTCCTTCGCGGATTCGAAGATCTCCTTCGCGGTTTGAAGATCTCCTTCGTGATTCGAAGATCTCTTTCGTCACTTGAAGATCTCCTTCGGACTTTGAAGACTTCCTGCAACACCAAGATACTTAGCTTTTCTGAGAGGTGACACCCTCGGAGAATTTTGTTCAATTGCAATTGTAACGAGAAGCGGCCTGTCGCTCTCTGAACTTGTAACTTCGTTTGTAACACCTAACAATTAGTGAAATTTGGCTGGCACGGATCCGGCCACGTGGTTTTTCACCTTTTTCGTGTTTTCCACGCTAAAAGCGTTCTCTTGCCACCTGTCTATTCTCTCTGTGACTGTTTGCGCATTCGGCCCACTCTCGGTTCAATTTGCCCGGTCTGGAAGAGCGTCGAGTGACCTGCAACAGTTTGGCGCCGTCTGTGGGAAAAGTGTTCCCCAAACTCTGCAAAGACTTATCAAAGACAGTATTCGCTTCATAGAAATACTTGTGACTAACAACGATGGCAAGAAGAAGTGCTCGCACCACCGATGGTTCCATCCCAGAAGGACGCATCGACCCCGCTCCCTCTCATTCACTCATCAATGCGCCTCCCGCCGAAGAGCCAGCGTTACCACCCGTTGCCGAGCTAGAGGGGCGGGCGTATGCGACAGATGGAGGAGCGGCAAACTGAAATGCTGGCTCTCCTCAGAAACCTCGGGGCTCCGCATGCTCCTGTTCCGCCCATCGCACCAGTCATCCCTCCCCTTGATCCCGAATCAAGCTCCATTGGTGGAAGCTGCTCAAGAGGGAGACACCTACGAAGATGAATACTCAGATGCTGCCAGCTCCGCGCATCCGGTCTGCTCCGCCAGGGGCGCTAGAAGAGAACCCCTCCACCATCAGCAAGGAGGGGTAGGAGTCGATCAAGCCATAGGAAGGCCCACTCGCGAGGAGATCCGCGATGTGATTGCCGAAGAGTATGGACAGGCCGGGCGCATGGGCATCTTCGCCCGCCGCCCCCTACATCGCGGCTCCCCGCTGGTACAACAAATCATGGACCATCCGATCCCGCATGGTTTCAAACTTCCCAACATCGAGACATTTGATGGGATGGACGATCCCCTGGAGCACATCAACCATTTTACCGCCATTATGCGGATCTACAACGCCGTTGATCAACTCCTCTGCCAAGTGTTTCCGGCAACACTCAGGGGGGGCAGGCACGCACTTGGTTTCATTCCTTGCGGGATGGATTCGTCAACAACTTCACCGAGCTCGCACAGCAGTTTACGGACCAGTTCGTCGCTAACCGAAGAACCGTTTGAGATCCCTCATATCTGTCAGGGATTCGCCAGAACGAAGGAGAGACCCTCAAAGACTTTTTCCGTCGCTTCACGGCTGAGGCGCGACAAATCCCAGGGGTTGATCCCGAGCTTCTGCGCGGCGTTTTCCCGGGGGGACTCCGCCCAAGCGGATTTTACTCCTCTCTGACGAGGGAGATAGTACCAAGCTATCCAGATCTGGTGCACCGAGTGGAGGCACAGATAGCAGCGGACAAAGCGATCGAAGCTCACCGCCGACAATTCAAAGGAGTGGTAAAGAGGAAGAGAGAAGAGCCAGCCCCGAAGCAGCAAGAGTAGCGCCAAGGAAATTTACGTCAGCAAGACCGTCCTGGGAACAGGCCCCCCAGAACCTACCAAGAGTACGCACCGCTCAATACCTCCCGCACAAACGTGCTCTACGCAATACAGGATAACCCGACACTACAAAGGCCAAGAGAACTTCCCCAGGGCAGGGGAAATCAGTCAAAGTACTGCGAGTTCCACCGAGGTGCAGGACACGTCAGCGAGGAATGCATCAAACTCAAAGATGAGATAGAGCGTCTCATTCGACAAGGTATCCTCGGAAGGTTCTTACAGGACCTGACGCAAAATCATCCCGCAACAGAGAACAGCTGCCTGCTCGACAAGGCGCGCAGGGCGACAGACAAGCAGTAGGGGTGGTGGAAACCATCTCAAGTGTTCCGTTCCCCACCGTCAATTCCATTGGCCTGCCGGCAGAGACGATCAGCTTTGGTGATGAAGATTTAAAGGGACTGCTCATTCCGCACCAGGATCCATTGGTCGTCAGCGCAGAGATCGACAACCCCAGCTTTCGCGTCAAACGGATACTGCTAGACAACGACAGCTCCGTCAACGTCATGTTCATGACCGCTCTCCTCGGCATGAAGATCCTACCAGAAAGTCTCCAACCAGCTTCTGGACCAATCTACGGCTTCAACAACAGTCCTGTCCCGATTAAAGGAACCATCACTCTCCCTGTTACCCTAGGAGATTTCTCTAGGAGGGCTACCCGCGACGTGCAATTCGTGGTAATCGAGACAGAATCGCCTTACAACGCGATTTTCGGTCGACCGTTGCAGGTCCTATTTGGAGCTATCCCGTCCATCCCACACCTCGCAATGAAGTTTGTCACCCCAGGAGGGATTGGAGTTGTCCGTGGAAACCAGGAAGCAGCACGCGCGTGCTATCTGCAGCAGATGGAGCCTGGGCAAGGAGCCGCCCTGTGCGCCACCACATCCAGAACTTGAAGCCCCAAGAGGAGCTAGGAATTGGGCAGAAATGTCTTACTATATTCCAAACTCGTCAAATTGTCTTTAAGAACTCTTGTTTGTAATAGTTATTCTAGACAAGTCGTAAGCCTGCGCTCACGCAAAAACTATTGTGTGTTAAATTTCGAAATGCTTTCTCTGCTTCGAGCCCTGCTATTCAAACACAGTTAAGATCAACTGCAAGCGGTGCCTATTGTTGTAATATCAACGACATCCCCCAGGTCGGTTAAGCGAACCTCCCACTACCCGGCTCGAATCGCTCGCCATTCGCCCACGTAGTAAGTTCCGACACGACCTGGGTCTCGTCCTCTAAACCGCGTCGTCGGGGCTTGCCCCCTCGCGCTCGCAAAGGGTTCGAAGCGTCCGCCCTTCACTGCTTCTATCAACATCCACCAGGTCGGTTAAGCGAACCTCCCACTACCCGGCTAGAATCGCTCGTCATCCGTCCACGTAGTAGGTTCCGACACCACTTGGGTCTCGTCCTCTAAACCGCGTCGCCAGGGCCTGCCCCTCGCGCTCGCAAACGGTTTGAAGCGTCTGCCCTTCACCACTCCTATCAACGACATCCCCTAGGTCGGTTAAGCAAACCTCCCACTACCCGGCTAGAATCGCTCGCCATTCGCCCATGTAGTAGGTTCCGACACCACCTGGGTCTCGTCCTCTAAACTGCGTCGCCAGGGCCTGCACCCTCGCGCTCGCAAACGGTTCGAAGCGTCTGCCCTTCACCGATACTATCAACGACATCCCCAGGTCGGTAATGCGAACCCCCCACTACTCGGCTCGAATCGCTCATCATTCGCCCACGTGGTAGGTTCCAACACCATCTGGGTCTCATCCTCTAAACGCCAACCCCGTGAGAGAAGAACATGGTTTGCCGAGCAAAACATTGGTTTAAACACCGCAAAAACTCCACTACTATAAGAGCTGAAAGCAAGAACAGTTGTACAAACGACGCAACCCGCCAACAGCCTTCAGCTCAGCAGCCCGCTCCGGCGAAGAAAGGCGCTCCACCCCCATCTCCAAAGACAACAACTCGGCCCCCAAACAAGCCGTTGTAGCTCGCAAATCTTCCAACAAAAGAGTTGAACCCTCCACAAGGGCCTTCTCCGACCGGACTCCAGCACGGGACTCCTCCAACTCCACCACAACGCCCAGACCACGCCGAAAGATTACAAAATCCTCGCACTTCCTTGAGCGATAGTAAAGAACTCCGAGGATTTGGGGGGCAATTGATGGGTTATCATCTATTATGTAGAGAAACCCGGGCTGCGATTAGCCAAAAACCCAACTCCTCCACTAAGATGAGGGGGTCGTGAGGAAGAAAGTGGGTCAAACCCACTATCTCCTCGCACAACTGCAACCGCGCGACCGCAACCACGCGCAGTCGCGCGCAACGCCATGCCCAAACATGCACGCGCGACCGCGCACACGGCCGCGTCAAGGCCCGCGCGTCCACGCGCTAGCGCGCGCCCGCGCGTCCGCGCACGCCCGCTCGTCCGCGCGTCCACGCACGCCCGCGCGTCCACGCACGCCCGCGCGTCCGCGCGTCCGCGCACGCCCGCGCGTCCGCGCGTCCGCGCACGCCCGCGCGTCCGCGCGTCCGCGCGTCCGCGCACGCCCGCGCGTCCGCGCGTCCGCGCACGCCCGCGCGTCCGCGCACGCCCGCGCGTCCGCGCACGCCCGCGCGTCCGCGCACGCCCGCGCGTCCGCGCGTCCGCGCACGCCCGCGCGTCCGCGCGTCCGCGCACGCCCGCGCGTCCGCGCGTCCGCGCACGCCCGCGCGTCCGCGCACTCCCGCGTGCTAGCGCGCGCCCGCGCGTCCGCGCGCGCCCGCGCGCCCTGCGCGCTAACGCGCGCGCGGCCTGCCAGTCGGTCTCCCTCGGCACGCCCGCCGCCCCTTTGCGTCGTCCTCGCACGACTCCGATCGTGCTTTTACGGCGCTCTCGCTCAACGCGCACTTAGCACCGCTAAGTCCGTAGCGTGCCTTTGATCCGCGCGCACTTGAACATTGCAAATTAAGTTCATAGTGCGCGCAGTTGCTAACTCCACTTTCCCTCTTAAGACTGCATGATTTGCACATTGCATTCAGGAAAATACCAAGGAAGCTGCCCGAACTGCCCGAAATGCCCGAACTGACCGGGGGGCAAAATCATCATATTCAGAAAGTGGCGATCCGTGTGCACTCGATCAGCGGTCGAGATCAGTCCGTCAGGTGGTTACGGTGGTTACAACGGCAAAATTACCGGGTCGCCCCAAGCCGAATCTATAAAAGGGACCCAGAATCCTCATTTGAGGAGATCTGACACTTTGCATCCGAGAGAGCTCCTTGAAGAATTCTCTCGAAGACCTCCTTCGCAGATTCGAAGATCTCCTTCGCGGTTCGAAGATCTCCTTCGTGATTCAAAGATCTCTTTCGTCACTTGAAGATCTCCTTCGGACTTTGAAGACTTCCTGCAACACCAAGATACTTAGCTTTTCTGAGAGGTGACCTGTCACCCTCGGAGAATTTTCTTCAACTGCAATTGTAACACTCTAACAATTAGTGAAATTTGGCTGACACCGATCCGACCACGTGGTTTTTCACCCTTTCCGGGTTTTCACGCTAAAAACGTTATCTTGTCACCTGTCTATTCTCTCTGTGACTGTTTGCGCATTCGACCCACTCTCGGGCTAAGACGGTTCAATTTGCCCTGTCAGGAAGAGCGTCGAGTGACCCACAACAACTCTCATTATTTTAAAATTCTATGTGTTCGTATAATAGCTAGTCTTTTATGATTGCGGCTTCTAAGTAAATATATTTACAAATCAAATACTTTTTTGTGCTAAGATAGAATTTTTATAATTACAGGAATGAAGATACTATATTTTTTTTCTTCATTGATTTACGAATAACAAAAATATTTGCAGATAATAATTTTTGTTCATTTTAGAGCTGCAAATAATAAAAATTTACGAATAGACAATTTCACTCTGTGTATAACAATTTCACTCCCGTTGTAACAATTTCCATACACATATGCTGCAAATTGAATGGCCGGACCTTCTTAAATTTGCCTCGAGTCTATTAGATTAGTAATCTTATATGTATATTATCCAATATTTTTCCCTTCATATCTGTCCTATAAGTGGCGACTTGAATCTCTCACGCATTAAAATAGATTCCAAATTCTCAACGGAGCACGGCCGCCGGCCGGCGGTATATCTCGGCTGGGCAATAGGTCAAAGAGGAGGAGGGCGGTTATGCCGCTTCACGCTTCCAAGCTCGACCTCCTCTCAGAAACTACTCCGCTCTCCTCCTCCTCTTCCCCCTCTATCATCTCCATACTCTTCGAGGCCTTCTCCCGCTCCCTCGCCCTCTCCCTCTCCGACTCTTCCTATATTCTTTTTCCATCCTTCTCTCCTTCGTCCCCTTTGCAGTCACCTACAGCCGTACCCGCCTCCTCTACCGCCGCATCCTTCCTCCGCCTCCTCCCTGCAAACCGCGTCCTATTCCTCGTCGCCGCTCCCCTCGAAGCCGGCGCCTCGCTCGTACTTCGCGCCTGGATCCTCCTCTCTACCCCGCCGCGCTTCGCTCCAGTCCGCCTCACATACAAGAAGAGCGCACCCGCCACCATTCCCCTTGCCCACGGATTCGGCGTGCGGCTCATCGGGACAGTCAATTACTTCGTTCTTCACGCACCGGCCGCAGGGAAGATCTGGGTGATGTCTGCCAGTCTGGAGAAAGGGGGAGAGAATGAAGGGGCGGGTGTGGATTTGATGAAGTGCGCTGTGGTGGAGTGCGACCTTCCGATCTACTCAATCGGGATGTCAACGGGGGTTATCGTTCTTGGCGAGATCGGAGGTGTTAGGGTTTTCCCCCTTAGGGTATTGGTGAAGGGTAATGGATTGAAGAGCAAGAGGAAAGGATCCTTGGCTGCTGGAAAGAGTGGTGATCGGTTGCTTCAATTGGAGAAGAGGTTCGTTCCCAATGGGATGATAGTTCCGATGAGCTGTACTGATGGAGGAGCAGTTGCAAAAGCCGGGGAAGAAAAGGCCATTGGAAAGGCTCACGGTGAGCTCTAAAATTTATGATTTCCTCTAATTGAAGTTGCTAGAACTTGCTGATTTTAAGTTCTAGTTTACCATCTTTGTAATGATTGCATGATCTTTGATCGAAGGCATTGGAATTGGTACAGCCCATTTGTGATTGCCGTGTTTGATTTGCATGTGAGATGCATAAGAACTTTAATGTTAATTTTAGGAATCGGACTGCATCGGCGGGCTTGAACCAGCCTACAAGTGAGTTAGGGCAGATTAATGAACCGGTCCAGCCGAGTGTCGCGAGGGAACCAGAGAATCGTTGGTCGAACTGGTAAACTGGCGAAGAAGGCCTGATTTTGGAGAATTGGGTGGTTCTCAAAGTTAAAGGATAATTTTCGGGCTCATTTAACCACCCGATAAACTTGATGCATCAAACACTATGATATAAGTGTCATTATTATATTATTTAAATAACAAGTATAATTTTATATTTATGAAATGGTTGAATTGATTAGACTTTGAACCTTTCCTTCATTCTGTTCCTGCTCCGCTCCAATTCTAAAAACCTTTTTCCCTCATAACATGGATGATATAAATTGAATTAATCTGATCGAGTGACCATGTCAGTTGGAGCCTATTCAGACTCCTCGCTAATATAAGTTAATTTTGGTTTGCGCGAATAGTCTAAACCCATGATAGGTGGGTTAGAAAAATCTGAACCTTAACCAAACGAATTTGAACTGGGCTTAGACCGTTCAAATTCAATTCGCGCTCTTAATTAAAATTGTAGGATGGCGAATTTGACATTAAGGTTAATGGGGTAGAGTGTAAATTCCACCTCTGGACCCTAAAGCTTAGTCCTATTAAAGGAATCATAGGATTTCAATTATTTTTATGCAAGGTTGTGAACAAGAGTGCTAAGAGGCCGCGTGACTACCCCATGCTTCCTTCATTTTTTTTCACGTGAGAAGCACTTGCTGATAGCCGTCGATCGTGTTTAATCTCTAATTCACAGCTTCCTTCTCCAGCGTCAAATGCTGCCAAACAGATATTTGAGTACCCTTCATTTGTCAGTTTATGTAATCCAGTTTGAAGGTCCTCATTGCTTCATTCCGATTGATATGATTATGACTTTTTGGACTCACATGCTCCTTGCTGAGCACCCTTATTTTTTAGTATCACTTTGTACATTTATTTACGTCTATAGTGCATTTAGTAATATTAGATATGTTACGACTCTCGCCTATATAATGGACTGGAGGATAGTCGTAGGGTCTAGCTTTCGTGTTTTGAGTAGTCTCACTTTTGGAGAGGAACTCTTTGGGGGGAGCCAATCCTCAAAAGTTGGCACGAGTAAATCTTGTGATTGTATCTCTACATTTTTATTCTTATTAAATTATTCAGATCTTGTTCCAATCAAATTGGTCTGACCTGCCATTTTGCCCACCGTTTCTTTAGATCATCGGCCCTAACCATAGGAACCTGCAACCCCCTTCCCCACTTGGAATTCCATCGTCTAGGTCCTTTGGTTTTGTCCACCCGCCGCTAAGCACGTTCCACATGATCCTCTCCCTATTCACGCGACTCTAATTGTGCAATCCCAAACCCTCCAGACTCTTCGCTTGGCATCGAGCACAGATCCTTCGTGCTGTCCGTCACCTCCTCTAGCCCTTCCACTCATGCCAACAAATAGTTATATGGCAATCCACATTAACAAGGATGCCATTGCTTTGGCATCCACCGACTCCAACTGTTGGGATCATTTGGAAGTTTAACTGGAGGATCTCATACTCATCGAGTTCTCAATCACCCGCTCATCGCCAACTGGCTCCATTGGCCCCACTTCCCCTACCCCTCTATGAACCACCATCGACTACATGAGATTCTTACATCCCACTTCGGACATTCACCTAGCCCACCTCCATCATATCAAAATATCGATGTTCGACGACATCGACTCTCTCAGCTGGATAGCTCGGGAAGAACAATTCTTTGATCCTCCAATTCACTCCCGCAAACTAGAAGGTACCATTTACGACAATCTACATGGAAGACATTGAGCTCCACTTGGTGCGTTGGACACACCCAAACATTCCTGATATCCCTGACCCACACTTAAGGAGAAACTCCTTCTCCAATATGAAACTCACCATGCGGTTAATGCATACGAGCTCCTAAGCTTCGTTCGTCAATCTGACTGTCGTAGCTTTCATCTTCGACTACATTGAGATTGCAATGCACGTGTCGAGTCTCTCCTTAAATCATTACTTGGACTAATTTTTCGTCGATCTACAACCTCACCTTTGTGAGCGCCTTTGCGTACACAACCCCTTCACCTTGACTTGAGCTATTGAGCAAGCTTGTTGTCTGGACGAAGAATTCTACGCCACCTTGTATTCCCTTCTCACTGTCCACCCACACAACATACTCGTGCTCCTAAACCACCTATGCCACAAAACTGATCTCACATCCACGATGACCCCCCAATATGTAACATCTAAGGGTTCTAATAAGAATAAATTAAGTTTACAAAGAGAGCATTACATCAATAAACTATATATGAACACATGGAGAGCAAACTAATTAAAAGATACCATTGACTTATCATCATTCATCTAAATAATAAATAAAGTTCCATTAGAAAGTCCCGGTACATAAAGAGCTTCGACACAGACTCCAAAAATTCATAATATAGTTTCTCAAAATAAAAGGTAGGATGAACTAAATCTATCATGTCTTTTTATTGTCATGGCTTCTTAGGAGTACTGTCAGATTCCCCACGTGATCTTTTATCCATCAAAACATCACCACGTAAACATAAAGTTCTCTTAGCTTCAAACCATTTAGATCACGAGGCTTCATGTTTGTGTCCTGCTACTGGATGTTAAAATTTAAAAATAAAGGGTGAGATAATCTTAATAAGTAATTCCCTTATTCTAAAATTTTAAAATGCGGAGAAAGCTTACCAATATTCTATAAGCTTCATAAGATTAAAAATATTAGTTATATTTTAGAAGCGATCTCAAAATTTAATTCATAGCTTACTTAAGACATATTTCTCTTCATTTCATAACATACATTCACAACTTCTAAAACTTAATTTTTTTCATAACTTATAAATTATATTCTTTAGTTCTTTTTATAACTTATGCACATATAACTTTTATACCTCATCTCTTCTCATACTTGCCATTAGTGCATAAACGTTAAATATTTATCTTTTTCATTCATTCTTTCTTTAAATTTGTGAATTCACTTGGAGGCAAATCCATGACTAACCCTTGTGTCAGTTGATAATTTAGTAACTCGTGCATGATCTAAAACTATGGTGAGGTTGCCCTTAACTCATTAAGGGCATAACTATGGTGATTTCATAAGGCCTCACCCCCCTTGCGAGACATAAATTATGGTGATGCCATAAGGCTTCACCGCCAACGGTTTGACCCGACTTGAGCAACAATAATCATGACATTAAGGGTCTGTTTGGGAGAGCTTTTCAGCTCCGGTGCGGTAGCTGGAAAATGTCACCGCTCATATAAATCCATTTGGGGGGCTTCCGGTGGCTATCGCAGACGCCCAAAAAGGTGAAATATGGGTTTTTAGAAAATTCACTCGAGACCTCCAGTCTGACCGACGCGTTTTCCGCTTTTAATAAACCCATTCCTCCTCGCGACCCCGCAACCCTACCTGCTCCGATCGCGAAACCTGTTGATAACCAATCACCCTTCATGGCCTCATCTCCCCAGTCTTACCGACGGCGCTCCGAGCAGCCTAGGCCGGAAAACCCTCGGCCTTAGTCTTCGTCGCCGACGCCACCTAAAGAACCCGCCGAGAAGCTTCTATGGTGATGGGGCTTAGGAGAAGAGGCCAATGGCTGCCTCCTTTTCTCTCTTTGGTCGCCATTGTTGTGGCTTTTGAAGCTTTTGACAGTGCTGTTTCTGACGTCAACATTATTAGGTTGTGAAGACTCCACGACCGTTCTCTGCATTGTACTCTGCTGCATTTGAGTTTGAGGTTCTGCACGAAAGGAGTAGGGGATTTCTCTGCAGTGATTGTTCGATCATCTGTAAGGTTGGCTGGTGTTTTAGCTTACTGATGATTTCAGCTCTTTGTCCCAATATTCTATTTTTCGTTCTTCTTCTTCTGTATAATTTGGGGATTGGTTTATTTTTTGCGTATGAGTATGCCTTTTTTTTTCTGGATTTTGGAGCTATGATTGAGAATATTTATCATTGTAATTTCCTGAAGCATTGTGTAGCTAGCAATGATTGATGAATGTTCTTGTTGAGATTTGCAGTGTTGATGCACTAGAGTGTTTGGGTGTGCATATAATGTGCTATTTTTAAACGCACAATACAAGCTATTTTCACCACAACGGAGATTTGCCAAACAATTTATAACGTGCTTCTCCGTTCTGAAATGCTTTGCAAAAGGAGTTCACCCAAACAGATCTCCATTTGCAATAGACCTTTTCCAATAACTCATTTTCCTACTCTCCTTTTGCTACCACTCCTTTTCCAACCGCCACCGCTCTCCCAAACAGACCCTAACAATGATGGATCTTCACCTAACTATGACAAAGTAGTTAATCTCGCCCACAAGGATTTAGACTCACTAGTAAGCTTACCTCTTTATTATCTATATTTTCTTCATTCATATTCATGTCTTTTTCCAATCACACGAGTCATAACTATTAAGGTAGAGTTATGCTTACATCGTGATTTATTTAGTGGCTTTTACTATTTATAACACAAAGTTAGGCGGTTTATGCATTTCTAACTAGTAATTAATTCTTCTTTAAGTGGGTCTTTAACAGTCCCTCACTAGACTACACTAAAAATAGGTATGGAGGCCTTTAGTAGCTCAAATAAATCTCTAACAATATTTAGATTGCTGGTTGAGTCTTAGATTCAAGTAAATTGCATAACATTGAAGTTCTTTTATATTTCTAAGGTTTGTTAATTCTGATCTGCACGGTAGATTGCTAGTTGGTCTTTTAATTCCTATGATTTGCATGTAATAGTCTGAACTTACTATAACTTCTTAATGAAATAAACAAAGGGTAATATTCTTTGTATTGCCTAATCAATACAAGACATAGACGTGCTTGCAACTATCTTATTAATCTCCGAACTTCTTTTGAAGATTATCTTGGTAATCATCGCTATAATTAAAATCAAACAAAAGATCATATGTTAAAACATTTACATTCCTAATGGTTATCTTAAGCTCTTGTCCCCAAACGTAAGTAGTCATGATAGAATGTTTCTTCTACTTTATTTTAAAATAATATGTTAATCTACACATACAACAAATCTCCCAAAATATGAAATTTATTAATTAACTTCTCTATCTCTAAGAGATCAAACATCTTGCATGCGATGTCTCAATCTTAACATTATAAACACTTTTTCAAAAATTCTGAAAACCATCATATTCTATCACCTATAATAATCATAGCTTAAATTCCCAAAGTATCAATACTTCGCATAAAAGTGAACGCTACATAATGTTACTGGCTCGCCGTAAGACGTTGGTAGATTCACTAGAGAAGGGGCCGAACGTGGAGATGAGTAAGCGAACGATACAGGAGCCGAAACCGCGGTTGCCTAGGCGGGTGTGTGCTCGGGAGGAAAGAGCTACCATAATCTCATCAAAAGGGAAAGAAATAGATTTCTTCTTGTTTGTC
The DNA here is from genome assembly GCA_033032865.1 of Dactylorhiza incarnata. Lineage (NCBI taxonomy): Eukaryota > Viridiplantae > Streptophyta > Magnoliopsida > Asparagales > Orchidaceae > Dactylorhiza > Dactylorhiza incarnata. The sequence continues at coordinate 521,894 of JAWHQI010000281.1, forward strand.
ATTCAACTAGCCCAAGTGGGGCCTTAAATAGGAGATACACGGGTATATACGTAATTAAAGACATTATAATAAATCCTAATGAAACCTAAAGACACTTGGACTATGACATTAAAGACAATAAACCTAATGAAAGGTATACCATAATAACTAAAGACACATCATAATAATTAGGCACGAAGCCCATAACATCTCGCATGTCCTTCAAATCGAGTTTGTCCTCAAACTCGAACGAGACTTGCACTGTGTGATCATCTGGTTCCTTAATTTCCCGCCAGAAAACTTTCCTGTAGCGAGTCGATATAGCAGAGACTGCAACGAGCAGTAGGACGTCATCGTGCTCACAAATGTCCTGAAGGGTTGCATGAATTTGGCTTGGCGGGGGCGCTAGATGGGGAGAGACTATCATGCATAATGGCTGGAGGTGGGGCAAGTTCCAAGTTTTGAAAGGCGCAAGGCGCACTGAGGCGCAAAGGGATCCTGGAGCCTAGGTGTAGGCGCGCGCCTGACGCATGTGAGACGCAAAAAAGTAAAAAAGTCATCCCTAAGATTAACAAAAACCATCAAACAAACATATAGTTACTTTCTAGGTAAAAGATGGAGATATTTGATCATTTAGAAAACAAAAGACCAAATTGTGACTTGCACTAAACATTAGAAAGTAGAAATACAACTTTATTTTCTTTAAATCAAATTGTACATGAGCCACCACACCAACTAATCAAAGCATATCATTCAATATTTAAATGAACTCACAAACTAGTGAAGGAAGAATATAGGAGCATACTTCATTTGTTGGAATCATTGGTAGTTCAAAGGATATGTAGCTGCATGCTGCATATGAAAGATCATAGCAAAGAAATATTGTTTTAGAATAATTTTAAGAGTATGATAACTATCTACCTATCTGCATGAGAAACCTGATGAACACCTGCAGAAACATAAATTTTTTTTCCGGATAAGAACAAACCCGCTTTCCCCATTCCATTGCTCGATCAACCAAGTAAGAGTACTCCAAATCTTCAAAGCATTTTTGGAGAGAAGAAAGAGGCTCATTGAAGTAAACAAGAAGGCAAACTCCAGAAGATCTTTTCCAATGTTTTCTTTAACAAAGGGATATTCTATAGTACTAACTTCTTTGTCGTCATATACTCATATTGCATTAGGTCAGGAAAATAAAAGGCTTTTGCATTTATGCCAATTCCTCCATTACTTTTGGATTCCTGGCTACGATATGAAGCACTTCTTAGAAATTATGAAGACAAGAAATTGCTCGTGTCAAAATAAATTCCATCATCATCTTCTGTTTCTCCATTTGCTCCTTGACTTTCAACATCTACATCTGAATCAGTTGCACAGTTGCACTACCATCTGATGTGACTGAATAAAAATCTGATAACAAAAAAGAAAGTTGTACTTTGTGTACAATGAAACCTTATTTTCAAGAATTATGATAAGAATGATGTAGACGGAATAACATAAATACGACAAACTCATAAGTACGGAAAATAGCAGATGTTCAGGTTTTCTAAGCAAATAGTATGGACAAATGCTAGAATTAGTCCTCATGACAAAACAACATTTTGTGCCTGTCATAGAAGCACTATAAACATAGATGTCAAAGGTAGTAAATTAATGTATCTAAAGATTATGAAGTCTTTTTTTCTAAAGATTATCAAAATGTGAATCCTCGGCCTCGTCATCATTCTATATTAATTACTCATCCTGAATCAATTATGCCTTCATCTTCTTCACTATAATATTCTTCTTCTTCATTGTACTCAGCTTCTTCATCCTCAACATCATCTGTAAGGATTGCTGGAGCAGGCGCCCTCATCCTAGATGTGCTCCCCTTTTCAACTATCTTTGCACTTGTTTGGATCACATTCTTCCCTTTGGATAAGCGCGTCTGATAGATGTCCTCTTCTACTCCAGTGGCCCTAGCAATTGCACCCCAAGTCAATAAATTGTCATCAAAAACTAATTCTTCATCCTGCTCAGCCTCATCGTCTTCCTCCATTCTGCCCATCAACCATTCGTTGCTGTCGTCAATATCTTTCAACGAGATTGGATCAATACGATCACTTGAATCACATCGCCGACGCAACGCTCGATTGTATTTCACAAATACCAAATCATTTAGACGTTGTTGAGCTAGCCAATTTCTTTTCTTGCTACGAACCTGCAACATAAACAAATAAACAATTAATCATATAATGATATAAATTAATCAAGAAGACAATCAACATATTAATCGTTGAAAATAAAATTTAAATACGTACATGTTCAAATAAACTCTAATTACGCTCACATCCAGATGCACTGCAAGTAAAATTTAGAACCTTTATAGCAAATTTAGTTAGATTAGGAGTATCGGCTCCATAAGATTGTGCCACCATTCCAGCTGCCAAAAAAATGAATATCAAGAAATTAATAATGCATTCTTAATAAATAAAATGTTTGTTTGAATAATGTCTAATTTATTAACCTGGGTGCTTTGTTTTCCTATGCCGAATTGCAAATTGCATTCCAAATAATCCTTCAGCATTTCTATATAAACTTAGTTGGTCCATAATTTTATCTTGATTGTCATGACTTGGAATGACCCTTTGCATTGTTTGGTATAAACGTTTTATGATTTCTCCATCTAATGCACTATCAGGGTTTGAATAAAAGAATTGTGGATTTAAAAAATGAGCCGCTGCATGCAATGGTCGATGAAGGTGATTTTCTCATCTCTTATCCACAATTTCCAGGACATCCTTGTATTTTTCCTCTTTCCCATTAAAAGAGTTAATGATTGTCTCTTTTACTCTATCCATAGCCTCATATATATAACCCATGATCGGTCTTTTCTCACCATCTACCAATCTTAGTATCCGAACTAAAGGTCCAAAAATCTTCAAAATATACACAATAATACTCCAGAAAGAGACCATTAATATAATGCCCTGTACCTGCTTACCTCTCGTTTCCTTTGCCCACTTGCTTGATGTCCACTCAGGTGAAGTAAACATCTCTCTTAGATTGGTCCTCTGTTTGTGAATGCACTAAAGAGTAAGGAAAGACGTCGCAAACCTCGTAACAGCAGGTCTAACAAGCTCCACTTGCCCTGTAAAGCTCCTTAGCATGTTGACAAGTCCAGGGTGAACATACATATAACTATTTACGGTCATTGCCCTCTTTATTGTTCTACTAATACTAGGCATCTTCCCAATATCCTCCAACATTTAGTCAATGCAATGAGCAGCACACGACGTCCAATATAAATGTAGCCGTTTTGCTTTCAATAATTTTCCTATTTAATATCAGAGTTAATGAGTTAAAAAAAAACAAATCAATATATTAGTTTAAAATTAAATAAATATTAAATAATGACGATTAATGATATATTTACCTGCTAGTACATTGTTACTTGCACTATCAGTAATAACTTGAACAACATTGGCCCCGCGTTCCACCACTCTATCAAACAATTCAAACATCCTCTCTCCCGTCTTTGCGTAATCGGATGCATCAACAGATTTCAGGAAAAAATGTTCCTTTGGGTGAATTCACCAAAAAATTTATCAGAGTTCTTTGTTTCTTATCTGTCCATCCGTCAGCCATTGATAGAACATTCATACAACCTCCACTCATCCTCATAACTCTTCATTATACTCTTGACTTCACTTACTTCATTATTCAACAAAGTCACACGAACTTCATGGTAACTGGGTGGTTTCATTCCAACCCCAAACTGTCCAATGGACTCAATCATCACTGCAAAACTAGAATAAGTAACAACATTAAAGGGCATAACTGCATTATACATCCATTGAGCTATATGCTTGCAAGCCCTCCCTCTAAGTTCCTTCTTACACGCTTCGTTAATTTTAGTTTGCTTCGTTAGTCTTTGTTGGCCCTTTTTTGCATCTTCTTCTCGATGTTAGGTGCAAAAAAAACATCCATCGGTCCTTTGGTCCGATGCTTTTTAGACACACCGCTTCCACGAATCTTCACTCCATTGTCATCCATCTCCTCATCACTTCCAAAAGTATCTGTATCTACAAAGTCAGGGAATGCTTGCTTTTCCGTATTGCTTGCATTCATTCTCTTTTTCATATATTCTTGAATTTCCGTGCGTACATGTTGTGGACATTTGAGACAAGCTTTAGAATTTCTAAATCCCCCAACAAGGTGTTGTTTAGCACGGTAAATTCCACCCTTTGTGACTTTCTCACAAAAATTGTAAGTTAAATTATTTTTATTAGCGGTAGAAATCTGCCGCACATACTTCCAGCCTGGATCAATCCTAGATTGGACACTGGATGAACCAGAACCACTTGCATCCATTTCAGCCTATTAAATAATTTTTACAAGTTAAAGAATGAGTGGACACAAATAAAATAAAATAAAATATAACAAGAGAATTAGTGAAATTTAGTGAATTGGGCTTCCAGTTCATTGAAAAACAGTGAACTGGGCTTCTAGTTCACTGTTTTCCAGTGCACTGGGCGCCCAGTTCACTGGAACGCCCAGTTCACTTCACTGTGCTTCCTGTAAACTGTGAATTGGAAGTTATACTACAGTCATTGGCGGAGCCACCTTAGGCCGAGAAGGGGCGGGCGCCCCCCTCAAAAAATTTGGAGACCCCCCCCCCCAAAAAAAAAAAAATATCGAAGCCCGATCCACCATCCTCGATCCCAGCGCAGGCTCCGCCACTGCAAGTTCTTCCTCCCAGCGATTTCGCCGCCGGGCGCCGGTGAGTACTCGCCGCCGGTCTAGGGGGTTACTCTTCCTTCTCCTCCATTCGCCCAGCGGCCTAGATCTTCCTATTCCAAACCATAAGGTAGCTTTTCTCAGTTGGTTCCGGACCTTCCGGTACTCGCGACCTCCATTCGCCCAGGTTCTACCCCTCTTCGCAAACCATCTCAGATTCTCAGTTGCGCGGGATGCTTTGTGACATTTTCTCATATTCTCAGTTGAAAATGAGTCAATCATTCAACGATTTCAAGCAATGAAAACACGTCGAGGGCAATTATGATTGATTGTAAGTGAATGTTAATTTTTATTATGCATTAATATATTATTTTTTATGATACATTTTTAAAATATTAATTTCCGCCCCTCCTGAGATAAAATCCTGGCTCCGCCACTGACTACAGTCTACAACTATGAGTTTTAGTGAGCTGTTTAATAGATAGTAAAGTGATTGGAAGCTATAATACATATAGATTATAGAACAACTAATGGAATAAAAAAAGAGGGGGTGTTTTAGCAAACTGTTTAATAGACAGTAAAGTGAAAAACCCCGCACCAATATAAAGTGTCTCCTACTATCTATTGTAGTACTACAGGTTCTAAATATGAGTGAATCGAGAACATAAATATGGGATTTAACTTACAACAGAACTCCTGAATTGCTTTATCAAATAAATGAATAAGTGAGGAACCAATGAAGATGGGGCCTGATTTTAATACAAAATTTGCATATTTAAGTAATTAAACCATAAAGAGTGTTACCGTTATTAATTAATTAGTATTAATTAAGTCCTTTTAATTAAATGACATGTGAGCCCCCTCCTCCCTATATAAGGAAGAGATATGAGAGTGTTATCTTCATCTTTGGTTATTAGGGTTTTGGCTCTCATTTGAGAGAGGGGTCTTAGGAGGAACCAGCCTCCTAGATTTTGGCCGGAGTTCGCTTCGGATTGTATTCGTTTTTCCCGTTTAATGCAAACATGTCTCGTCCTTTGTTTGGTGATGTATCAATGGTCCGACCTGCCGCCCTCCGCCCACTACACTTTCAGCCGCCGAGTACCAGCAGCACCTACAACAACATCCTCGATCGGCTCGACCGGAATACCGACCTGATGACCGACGCCCTCGCCCTCCTTCGCAACCTCCATGGCAGTCGCCACCTTCGTGTGGTTCCCTTTCTCGAGGCACCGGCAGCCGCCGGCCCGCTCCAGTCCACGCCGCTTCCGGCCGCTACTGCAACAGCCTGGAGGAGCGATCCCTCACCTGTGCGGATTCCTACGTCGGCACCCCCAACCTCCATCGAGCTCCATCGTCCATTGACCGCCTGCACCGCACATCCAGCGCCGATACCGACACCAACATCGGAGGCTCCCCCTCCTCTCAACACCGCTCTCGCACCGGTCCCGACCGCAAGAACAACAGCCCACGTCTTCGACGCAGTCAGCCTCCAGATCCAGCCCGCGCCTTCTCCTGTAACGGCAACGCGCGACCGCGACCGCTTCCTTCCGCGATCATCGTCTTCTTCCTGGCGTGTCGAGTCCTATTCCGTCGCCTGCATCGACATCTCGTTCCGCTCGGCTGTTATTTCCTCTCTCGAGCCGCGCGCCCTCTCCGCATCCTCCTCCCTAAACTGCCGAACCCCCTTTCCCATCACCCCATGCCAGCAGCTTTACTCCCCCCCACTACAAGACAAACCCCTCTCCTTTTACCTCCCTACCCCTCACCTCGATTTTTTTTATCATTTATCCCATTCACACATCTAGCCCCACTGCTGATCGTTAGCCGCCCCCTCCCTCTTCGTTTCAACATTTTGTCATTTTGCAATTTCTAGTAACACTCTCGCTACCCCTCGCTGACCAGTTGTACGTCGCTTCCGTGCTTAAAGATCCCGACAAAGATTTCAGACTCGGCCTTGCGGACAAGGCCGATTTTCAAGACCGGCGTATTGTTACTGTTATTAATTAATTAGTATTAATTAAGTCCTTTTAATTAAATTACATGTGAGCCCCCTCCTCCCTATATAAGGAAGATGTATGAGACTGTTATCTTCATCTTTGGTTATTAAGGTTTTCGCTCTCATTTGAGAGAGGGGTCTTAGGAGGAACCAACATTCTAGATCTTGACCGGAGTTCGCTCTGGATTGTATCCGTTTTTTCCGTTTAATGCAAGCATGTCTCGTCCTTTGTTCGGTGATGTATCAGAGAGACTAAGCCAAAAAGCTTGAACAATAAAGTGAATACATAATTCTAGATTCAGTTCAACAATATTTTTTACTCTAGAAGACTAATTAATAAAGATGTTGAGGAGCTTAAATATGTACACATTCTTCCAACCTGCCAAACTCAAGACACTGTCAAGAGAGAGCATATTCTCGTAGAGTGTCAAAAAAACTTTATATCCCAGGCATTTCTATATATCCATTTAAAAAAAATAACTTCAACAGCAAAAGTAGACTAGTGAGAATTAGAAGCTCAAAAAACCGTGTTATTACATAGTTGAAAGCAAATAATTTTTTCTTAGGAAAATCTAAATAACTTCCGACAAAAAAGTGATTTTTCATGCTTCTTAGGCTTATTAGAAGGTTCACAAATGAATGATGAAAGGCCAGTTTCTATAGCATTAGAGAAAACAATGAGTAATGAAAGGCAAAGTAGTCAATAGTTAAAGGATTAGAACTTTAGAAGATGGAAAGCATAAAGCCTCAACCAAGCCATTGTCTACAAATAACACAAAACAACGCGTATATATGAGGGCAACTGCAACTCCAGTTGAAGACCTACCCTGTTAAACAAGAGGAGCGGCAAGAGATTTTATCCGACGAGTATAGAACGCAAGAGGAGCGGCGGTGAGAACTTTCGAGCGGAGAGGGGCGAGCGGGAGGGAGACTATCGAGCAGCAAGAGGGAAAAATGAGTTGCTGGCTCGGTTAATATAGTAAAAGAAATCACCCTAATAAAAAACATAAACCGAACCGATTTTTAACGCATAGACCAAAATTTTAGCTGAGACGTACCTAAGCAGCGCATGGGGAACACAAAGCGCACGCCTAGGCGCGCTTGAGCCACCTCGCCCGCCTTTGGCTTGCGAGGGTGTGGCTATTCGCGCTCAGTGCGCCCGACGCCTCAGGCGCGCCTTTTCAAAACGTAGGGCAAGTGTGCCTGCGGAATGTGAGTCGCGGAGATCGGACGTGGCAACGCCAACTGGGGGGTGATCACTGATAGGAATGACTCTAGAGGGGCCGACGGAACATGAGTGTGGCCGGAACGGAGGATGATGGATGGAGGTGGCTGGTAGAATGAATGACATGGGGCTTAAAGCCAATGAGAGCCGCGATGTCGAAAGCGACAACTGAGACTGGAGGAGGCTCACAGGAGTCGACGACGACATGGGTGGCGGCGGAACAATCAACGAGTTCGATGGCGGCGTAGAGAGCGGAAGACGAGCGGGCAATTATTTATGTTTGCGTGCAGTGATCAGGTTGTCGAGTCTGGTGAGGATGGCAACACAACTTGCCATTGTCGATGCGTGAGAGACTATCTTGACCTCCCAATATTTGTGTCGAGCCGCCTCATACGACATTTGTAAAAAAATGTAATTAATTAATTAATTACCAAGTAAGTAATCAATTAATTATTGTTTTTTATGAATGAATTAATAATTATTTAAACAAATAATTGATTAATCAATTAAAAATCAATGCATTACTGGTTTTTGGGGCCAACTGGCCGAAAAGAAAAAAGACACAGTGTTCCAACGAAAAAAAACTGCGCAGGGCAGCAATGAAGCAACGGGGGGCTAAATAGGTAAAGACGTGGAGCTCGAGAGGAACGGGCGGCCTCGACAGAACAACATGCGGGGTGGCGCGAGGAAGATGAGTCAGGCAACTCGATACAGGATGTTGGCACAGACGAGGGAGACAACACAGATGGGCACATTGAGGACGAAAGTGCTGTGGTTGGCGGGGGCTGACAGCGACTTGATTTAGTTGAAGCCCTAGACGGGCTAGTTGTGGTTTAATTTAGGCGGAGCCCTAGACGTTACAGGCTCAACGATGCAGAAACCGGCAACAGAGAAGGCGCAACGACACATGAGATTCGACAACGGGAATTTTAGGAGCTTTGATGACGCACATATGGCGTGCGGCTATGTGGTCGATCATGTGCAGAGAGGCGCCATGCTGAAGTATAAGCGAATCACGACGTCGGTGTGCTGGACGGGGTTTGTTGTGACAGAAGACGAAGCCACTAGGTATTAGGCTGAGGGTGGAACTCGCTGGAGGAGGACCGAGGGATTTGAGACCAAATTGTTACGGGCTCGCCGTAAGACGTTGTTAGAGTCGCCAGAGAAGGGGCCGAAGGTGGAGATGAGGGAGGCGAAGGATATAATGGAGCCGGAACCGCGACTGCCCTAAGCGGGGTGTGTTCGGGAGGAGAGAGCTACCGCAATCTCATCAAAGTGGAAATGAATAGATTTCTTCTTGCTTGCCATTCATTTAGCCCAAGGGTGCTCTTAAATATGTGATACAAGAGTATAAGCGTAATTAAAGACACATCATAATAAAACCTAAAGACACTTGAATTATGACATTAAAGACAATAAACCTAATGAAAGATACAACTTGATAACAAAAGACATCATAATAATTAAACACAAAGCCCATAACACATAATCTGAAAGCTAACATTAATTTGAAAGAATACTCATGTGAAATCTTCAATTAAAGTGCGCTACAATATTATCAACATAAGCAATGACCATTACTCCAAAATTCAAAGAAAATATCAGCTTCGAAAGAATCTAACATGATAGGAATTCTTTGGTAAAATTATAGTTGTCTCTTGAAACCTTCAAAACAATCTCAATCTTTCATGTAACTTATATAGACTATTCATGAAATAAAGTTAGCATGCATGCATGCAAGTTCTTTTAATCTCTTTTAAAATTCCTCATGACATTTAATTGAAATGATTTCTCATTGCACATGTATGATACCACATTTCTTACATGATATTCTTTGACGACACCCTCATCTACAATAGCAGTTGGGAGGAGCATCTGGAGCACGTGGAGCGAGTCCTCACTATATTGTGTCAGCATCAACTTTATGCCAAACGATCCAAATGCTCTTTTGGCCAGGAGGAGGTCGAGTATCTAGGGCATTTGGTTTCAGCACAGGGCGTTCGAGCCGACCCGAATAAAGATTGAGTATGGTGACATGGCCCCTCCCTACGACGCTCCGGGCTTTGCGGGGATTCTTGGGGCTCACAGGTTACTACCGACGGTTCGTGAAGGACTACGGTAAAATTGCGAGACCTCTCACTTTGTTACTTCAGAAGGATGCCTTCCTATGACAAGAGGAAGCAGAGGTTGCCTTCCAGGCTTCGAAGGGGGCTATGACGACCACACCGGTCCTAGCTCTTCCGAATTTCAGTAAAGAGTTCGTGTTGGAGACAGACGCTTCGGGTGTATGGATCGGCGCGGTATTGATGCAAGAGGAGCGACCCCTGGCCTTCTTCAGCAAAGCCTTAGCATCAAGGACATTGGGACTGGCTACTTATGAAAAGGAGATGTTAGCCATCATACACGCCGTGGCCATGTGGAGACCATACTTGCTAGGGCATCACTTCGAGGTCCGCACGGATCACCAGAGTCTGAAGCATTTCTTGGAGCAGCGGCTGGTTTCTCCCCTCCAGCAGAAGTGGCTGACTAAATTATTGGTCTTTGATTATGAGATCATCTACAAGCAGGGGAAGAAAAATGTGGTCGCCGATGCTCTATCACGGCTTCCGGAGAGCACTCTCTCCCATATCTCGGGGCCCCTGATCGACTCACTGGATGAGATACAGGAGGAGGTATTACAAGACCCCGAGCTTCAGGCCATCGTGGACACGATCCAACAAGGGCAGACCACACAACCAGGGTTCCACTTACAAGGCGGGCGACTTTACTACCAAGGAAAGTGGTCATTCCGCCCACTTCGGCTTGGCGAACTCTCATGATGCACGAGCTCCATTCCTCGCCGCCCGGAGGCCACGCCGGCGTGCTTCGTACTCTACAACAATTGCGGGCGAATGTCTTTTGGAAGGGTCTGCGCCGAGATGTTCAACAGTTTGTCCGACAGTGCGAGGTATGCCAACGTCAGAAGTATGAAATGACTTCTCCTGCGGGTTTGCTTACACCGCTGGAGATCCCATATCACATTTGGGACACGATCGCCATGGACTTCATCGGCGGCCTGCCCAAGTCTCAGGGCAAGTCCATCATTTTGGTTGTGGTCGACAAGCTATCGAAATACAGACACTTCCTTGCATTGAGTCATCCCTACACTGGGGAATCTGTTGCCGAGTTATTTGTTCGGGAGATTGTTCGACTTCATGGCATACGCCGTGCCATCATTTCAGATCGGGATCCAGTATTCGTGAGCAACTTCTGGCGAGAGCTTTTTCGGCTGCAAGGTACAAGGTTGTGCATGAGCACGACCAACCACCCCCAAACGGATGGTCAGACGGAGGTCCTCAACCGGGGAGTTGAGACGTCTGCGATGTTTCGTGATGGATGAGCCGCACACTTGGACCCGTTGGTTACATTGGGCCGAATACTGCTACAACACTTCTTATCATCCAGCCAGTTAGCTCACCCCATTTGAGGTCGTCTATGGCCGTCCTCCACCCACGTTGGGTTACTTATGAGCCAGACAACACGACTCTCCCCGCTGTAGATCAGACGCTGCGTGACCGAGATCGTACCTTGGCTCTGTTCGCGACAACCTCCGAACAGCTCAAGACCGCATGAAGGTACAGGCAGATCGACATCAGACAGAACGGGAATTCGCTGTGGGGGACGAGGTCTTTCTCAAGCTCCAACCATACCGGCGACTCTCCGTCTCCTGGCGAGCAAACCAGAAATTTGCACCACAGTACTATGGTCCTTTCCGCATTATCCAACGGGTAGGTCCGGTGGCATATACCTTGGCGCTCCCTGAAGGGTCCCGCATACATCCTACCTTCCATGTGTCCTTGCTCAAGAAGAAGATTGGTGACGCAGTTCAGGCGAGCCCACTCCTACCTGAGGAGACCACAACGGGGGAGTTGCGCCCCTCACCGGAGGAAATTTTGCTGACTAAATGGAAGAAACGCTGCGCGGAGCACCGTCCTGAAATTATTGTTAAGTGGAAGAATTTGACTGAGGCGCACAACACCTGGGTTGATCTATTGGATTTTCGAGAGCTGTTTCCGGACTTCCATCTTGAGGATAAGCTGGTGCTTGATGAGGAGGGGAATGTTATGCCCCCGGACGCGCTGCGGTTCTCGGGACATAAGTACACTCGACGATCGAAGGAGGCCACACAGAGCAACGAGGCTGAACCAACCGGTTCAGCCCCTATTGGGGGGGGGGGGGGGGGGGGGGGCGGGGGCTCTCTAGCCCCGGGGTATTTATAACCCCGGGGCTATCTTTGTTGGGTTATGAAAACTATCTCTCAGATATTCCTTCTCTCAAACCCTAACCCTAACTCTCTTTCTATTTCTCTCCCAATCTCCCTACTCTTCTTCCTCGTTCATAACAAGTACCTCGAGCTTCACCGACATGGACTTTGTCTTCGCTGCATGAACCCGTATTCTCCAACACATAAGTGCCCTTTTTAAGAACCACACTTCTTGATTGGTGCCGTAGATGATGACCACACCCTCGCGGATTTGGACGCTCTTGAGCTAGTCGATGAGCCCTCGGGGCTTGACCTTGAGGACACTGCCAATTTTGAAGATGAGTGTATTGATATGATTGCAACTTCCTGCTCACAGTCGCCTCGCTGGGTGCCCTTATTTTTTCAGCATCGCACTTTGTATTTTTCTTTTGTATTTTATCTCTAGTGAAAATCTTGTAAATTAGATATGCGACCACTCTCGCCTATATATGAAGTGGAGGGCAGTCTTAGGTGCTATCTTTGGAGTTTTTAGTAGAGAAATTCTTTGAGGGAACCAACTACAAGAGTAGACGCGAGCATACCTCGTGATTGTAGCCCGACATTTTTATTCTAGTAAAATTATTCAGATCTTGTTCCTATCATCGGCCTCCTTTTTCTCTGGTGTTCCATGGTGTAAGAACTTCATTCCATCTATTCTTGTTTCTCCTTGCGGCAGCCGAGAAGCAAATCATATGGATTGATCAACAAGTAGAAGTTGATTATCTTCTAACAGCTCTGCTAATAAAGAAACTTGGTTCACACTCCCTTTTCCATTACTTTTAGTCTTGAAATTTAAATCGAGCATCAATTCTTGGTTAACTTGTTTGGGTGCCATAAGAGAGAAGAGGATTCACCGCCCTTCCATATATGAGTATATTTTCTTGTGCTAGCCATTGTCATCAATTATACTTGAATTGATATTTGAGGATTAGACGAGCATTTTTGAATGCTCTTGCCATCAACACAGATTTCTACTTGCCTAACATGACATGAATCAAAGAAAGGTGCGCGTTGAAGTTTTCAACATTTTATTTTAGGTGTAATTATTTCATTCATGTCTCATGTGTTTATATTAATTTTTATGTGATCTGTTATTTGTGTGATTGTACTTCATATGTAGAAACTAACTAATTTATACATGACGATCTTGTTGTAGCATAGATCATTACAAAATTAATTACTTGATTTTCATGGATTGGTTGTCTGACCTTGATGTCGGTGATCGACATTCTCTAAATATTTACTACTTAGAAGATGTGTGGTTGTAGAAAGCATATGCATGATGACATTGCTCTATATTATTATTTGAGCATCTTCTATTGTTGAGTTTTTAGGTTCAACTTGTTTCTTTATGATTAGGTGATCAAAAGAAATGTGAGTCCGCTTGAGTCTAGAACAATTCATATACCAGTCAACATCTTTGCTCAGCGGATTAAAAAACCCTACATCACTCTGACATTAAGTTACCCAAAATCTCACACCGAAAGAATAAGTCATTCATGTTATCCCAAGAACACCGTTCAGCATCAATCCACACATAAGGAAGTACATGTCAACCAAATTGCCAAAAAAAAGAATCAAGTCGACTGCTACAACTCTAAAATAAGATGATTGAAGAAGTCTGGACCCAGGAATGCTGAGCATAAGTGGTCGTCAACTCAGCAACCAAGAAGGCAAGGGGGAAGTCATCTAGAGGTTCAATGTTCAATCGTTTGTTTTCGAGTGGAAGGGCAAGTACAAATTGTAGAGAACCATACCCAATTTCTATGATTTCTACTCCGTTCCTCTTTTTATCGTAGTTTTGATTCTTTGATCGATTTTTCTAACACCCTCAACATACCTCTATTTATACACAGATCATTCACAACTAAAGTGATGTGATAACTATCACAATATTTGCACATAATCTAAACTAATTTCGCCATTCCTGCAACTAATTACAAAACTTTGGCAGTCTCATAATGGATTCTTGACTGATAAATACTCTACCGGAACTCGACCATCTTGGTCAAGATGACTTCTTAAAGTGTCTTGTTAGATCCTTCCCCTTGTTGATTTATCTCTTTCTCGAGCTCTCCTATGCTGTCGACTCTCAAGTAAGTACTTGGAATCGGATGTTTTCGTTTGTTTAATTAATTGTGCGTCGGAAAAAAATACTTGCATGATTGAATCATTGCATTTGCGTCACTTTAGGGTTAGTCTTCGTTAGTTCATCGGAGTATGTGCGTGTATTCATCCGCATCTTTAGTTTAGGGTTGTCGTCAATCCATTTCATTCATCGCGTGCTCGCTTGCATTGCATCTATGGTTAGGGCATCAAGCGTCCTTCACCTGTAGATTCGTTCTGCATCAAATTGGAGAGGGGCTTCACCTGTGGATTTATACTGTATAAAAAAAAGAGAAAGCAGCAAAACATGAAGATCTAAAGAGGAGAGGGGCTTCTGTCAATAGAGCATTTAGATCGAATGTAAAATAACATGGAGTAGCAAAACAACAATCATTAGGGAGTAAGATAGGTAAAAATAAGAAGAAATTAATCACAATAGAGCAGTAGGCATGAGGAACGAGCATTAGATGAGCAGGACAACGAGAAGCAGGATGGCGACGAGTAGGCCGGTGAGGAAAATCTGACAAGGAATTACCAGCGAGAAACGACATGAGTGAGAGAGGTCCGGATGAGAGAGATCGGATCTTGGGATGAGGGACTTGGAACTCAACTAAATGGAACAAAAAAATACTATTCACTAAATTTAGGGTTTCCAGGGGAAGAAATGGGAGAATGAGAGGTTTATGTGGTAATGTATATCTCAAGTTCAATGTGCAATGCAAGCGAGCACGGATGAATGCAATGGACTGACGACAACTCTAAAATAAAGATGCAGATGAATACACACACACACACTTTGTTGAACTAACGAAGATTAACCCTAATGTGATGCACATGCAATGATTCAATCATGCAAGTATTTTTCCGACGCACAATTACATAAGGGTGATGTTATGTATAGACCAAGTATGGCTATATACAAACCAATTTTTCACCTTTTTAGGCCTTTTTTAATACTATACACAAACCAAATAAACCCCCTGAAATTTACTCTCTCCTATTCCATCCGGCCCCATCGTGCGAGCCGAAAGCCCCCCCCCCCTCGGTTTCTCACGTGAAGCTTCTCTGCCCCTCCGCTCCTCGCCGCCCCTCCTCCGCTCCTCTCTGGTGTGAAATGGAGCCGCGCCGCCTCCCTTCTCCATGGCCTCTTGTTATCGTGATTAGCTTTTTTCTTTGGTCATCCAATTTATTCCCAAATCCCAGAAGCGCCAAAACTTCAAAATATTTCTAGAGTATAATGCTGCATTAGAATAAAGCTGCTGATTATCTGAGATCTATTTATGTTATTATTTATTTTCATTCTTTTATGATAAAATTTTCTGTGCGTGTTATGAACTTAAATATGTTGGAAATGATATATAGGCTGCTAAAATTAATTCAAGGTAACATCTCATATCTGGCTGATGGACATGAATGCATGTCTTCCTTAGATTGCTAATCATGATACAGTGCCTTGGCATTTCCTTTCAGTTGTCTTAAGGCGTGCAAGATTGAGACAGAATTCTGGCGATCTTTACTCATTTTTCATGGAAATTAAGTGCAAACATTCTATTTCTGAAGGCAATACTGAATATTTGGCATCAGTAAAAGCAATTTCAATCCATGTGCTGCCTCAGAATCAGTTTTTAATATTGGATTCTGTTGGAGATTTACATCTCCTGACCCTGCATGGTACTTTTACAGCATCAGAAGTCAGTTCTGATTCTTCCAGATCTTCCAAATATGCTCATATGTGCCGCCTGGATGTGAAGATGAAAGTGCAAGTGTTGTCTGTTCCTCCGGACATTTTTGCAAGTATTGCATCTTCCTTTTTTCTGCAAGTTCTAAGCTTGTATATGGTTTTAGGGTTCTTTGTTACTTTGCTTTTTCAGAAATGGAATCTGTTTGGATATCCGATGGAGCATATTCGGTGTACATGATGGCAGTGGTCATTAATGAATCTCCTGAAAAGGATGGTGCGGAAGACGAGGAGAAGGAAAAATCTATTCGACTCTCAGGTATTTGCAAATCAGTATTGTGAAATTACATTTTCATCATTTTCATCATTTTCATCATTTTCATTTCATACTAATGAACAATTGCTTATAGAAGTTATACTTCTCCATGAAGTATTTTTGCATTTCTATTTAAATGTAGGTGATACCAAGCTGAAGATGAAGATAGAGATACTTTTTTCTTTTCTTTTTCTCTAAGCTTCATTTAATTGAAATAAGCCATCACCGTTACTTTACATGAATTTTCATTTACTAATTTCTATTTCATTATCATTGATGCTAATTGTTTTGACAATGCAACATCTATCTAGCTGCTCAAGTAATTTTTACAAGTGAGAAGGTTCAACACATTATTGCTGTTTCTGCTAAGGCAATTCTAGTTCTTGGTCAAGGTAAGATTTCGAAATTATCGATCCATTTTTTCTTATACATATGATGTATTAATAGTCAAACATATTTTAATCATAATAATAGGATGTAGTATTTAATTTTCAAGTTACATCTAATAATAATTGCCTTCTAACATTGTCATGGTCAAACTGCCCAAGTCAGTTTTGATTGTACAAGTCATGTACTAGTTGGCAAGTTCAATAACTACATAACCCAAGACATTAACTTTGACTAAATGTTATCAAGTAATCTTCATCACACCAAGTCGCCTTCTATGCGATTATAGGTCCATCTAAAACTATCCTACCATTGTCCAGGCCATCATAATACTCGACGAGTGATCACACCAACATCCTACTCGATTATGAAGCACCGCTATGGGTACGAGTGCCGGGTACGATACGTATCTGGTACAGTGGTGTGGAAAAATTAAAAGGATAAGGATTACGGGTACGTTTGTGGTATGATGTATTTTAAATAAATCTATCAATCTATCTATATATATTTTAATGCATGTATATAAATGTACATGTATATAAATGTACATGTATATAAATGTACATGTATATAAATGTACATGTATATAAATGTACATGTATATAAATGTACATGTATATAAATGTACATGTATATAAATGTACATGTATATAAATGTACATGTATATAAATGTACATGTATATATGCGTGAGAATATAAATGTAACAAAAAAATATTGAACAAGTAGAAACACTATCAATTTAAACATCTTATTCTCAAATATAACAACACTCAAGCCTTTATCCCACTATAGTGGGGTCAGCTATATGGATCCTTTGTCGCCATTGTGCCCTATCTTTAGTCATAATCTCACTAATGCCTAAGTACGCCATGACTTGCAATAATATCCATCTAGTACCTTCATTATGATCAACTGGCTAGAGAGCATTGTTACTGCTATTGTTCAAGAAGTAGCTACAAAAGAACAATTAATTGGAATCACTTCTTCACATGTCTACATGATAGAGGTTGTAGACGGTAATTGAGCCATAGCATTTTATTGACTAGTGCCTATGAACTCTGAGCCGTATAAAAGAGACTAGCAAATATTGTGCCTTCTGTAGGGGTCATCAATACACACTGGATATATACCTTTAGGAGCTAATACGCGGTCTTATTCAGCAAGGATACAACTAAAATAGTTTACACATAGGTTCTCATGATCAAAGGAACAAGCTGTCAGTTATTGAGAAGCATAACAAGCTGACTTACAAGCAATGCCCAAAATCAGAGGAATCATCCTAGTTATAGTCGTTGGAGTTGGCAGTGTGGCTTAACAATGATCAAGTCTTATAATACTTCACTCTGGAGAAATTCTCTCTGCTCCACTGATAGGGTTTTTGGTTACCTTCTCACGTCTATTTCATAATAATAGGCAACCCAAGTAACGATATGATCATCCATGGGACTAACTTCCAATTTGACATCTTCTAATCAACATAGGGATTTTTCATAAGTAAAACTACAGAAATGTCTTTGAAAAACTGTAGATTGACTGTCTCAGGCTTCAAGCGACTTTCAAGATCATTTTACATATTCTTTAGAGAACGTCAAGTATTATGGCCGACTTTATTGTCACAGAGATAACTTTTTTTGGCCGAACACTCCTTAACTTATAGGCACTAGTCACTCAATCCGCGTGTCATTCCACTCCGACTAGGAATTTTGTTCTTTCGATCGAAGCATATGTTGTTCGTGCTTCTCCGTCGATGCCTCTACTACCTTCATTAGCTGTCTCCTCCCCCTCTTAAGCATTCCAAATTGTTGCAGCTCCTTCTATTGTTCCAATGGCTCCCTTGCACTACTTCAGCCACTTTACACTGCCAACCATCTTTTATGCCCTTCACTCGCTCAATGGACATCGACAGAGAACTAGATCTCTCGATCGCCTCATTATCCTGCTGTATGAATCGTGTCGAGATTGTTGTGTTTGGCCTCCAGGTCACAATACAGTAGATTCACTCTCTTCTCAATGTTCGCTCGACATCAATGATGATGCTTAGAACCCCAAATATGCTATGGAAACACTGCAAATCCCACCTCCTTCCAGTCCACCTTTGGCCTCAATCCAAGCCGCCTAAGTTTTCTAGACATCCTTGTGTTCAATGGAACTGACCCCTTAGGGTGGATTGCTACTGCAAGTAATTTTTGAGTTATAAAGTACACAAAAACACTAAAAATGTGCCTAACAATCATTGTTGTAGATGTCACCCAACATTTCTGACATGTCCTTTGACATAAAAGTTTTGGGGAGAATGACACGACATCCGACATTTTAAACAAAAATGTCATTTTTAAAAAATATCGCCCGATATATCGGGTGATATCTCGTGGCCGATATATCAATGTGAGTATTAAAAATATTTTTTTATTTCTTTCAAGCGACCTAACAGTAGTATTTTGTTTCATGCTTCATTTAGTGCATCTCATTAAACCTAGCTTCGGCGACCGAGCAATAATATTTTGTTGTGTTCATTATTTCATTATAACCATATTATTACACGTTTATTACGTAATTTATAAACATACATCACATGTACAATTGTACATATTTACAAAAAAATGTGTATATATAAAAATAAATTTATTTAAATATTAAAATCCGACATTGTAAAATATCCCCGATATATCCTCCGCAATCCGACATCCTTCATTTCAAACTCAAACCGACATGCACCTGACATCCAACATCTACAACCTTGCCGACAATAGAATGTTTCACGCTCCATTGGATTTATTGGACACTCCAAACCAATCCTTACACACATGAACACTCTTGAAAGAGAATGCATATACCTGCTCAAGATCCCAATGAAATGCATGATATCAGGACGAGTGTGTGTGAGGTAGACACGCCTTCCCACCAATCTTTGGTAGCTAGCGGAGTTCACTTTTTCACCATTATTTTCTTCCTTAATTTTATAATTTGCTTCTATGGGGGTATCTACTGGTGTGCAACCAAGCATTCTTGTTTCTTCTAGGAGGTCCATGACATATTTCCTTTGAAAAATGAAGATTCCACGGTTATACCGTGAAACTTCAATTCCTAAGAAATATTTTAACTTTTCTTGATCCTTGACTTCAAATTCCTTGCACAAGTGTGCTAAAGCCACATGATTTCATCCAAATCATTTATGTGATAATGATATCATTGACATAGACGATGAGAGTAGTCGCTTCCTCGTCTTTCTTATTAACAAAGAGAATATGATCAGAGTGACTTTTGTATCCCAATAGAGTCATGACTTTTTTTAAACTATCCAAATCAAGCTCTGAAGGAATACTTCGAACCATAAAGTGATTTTTTAAGTTGATAAACTTCTCTTCTGATCCTGTTTTGAAGAAATCCGGTGGAAACTTCATGTATACCTCTACTTCAAGATCGTCATGTAAACAACCTTTTTTACGTTTATGTTGCAGCTTCTATCCCAAACATGCAATACATGATAAGCCAATGCGGATGGAATCTATCTTGTTAACCGATGCAAATGTTTTAGTCAACGCCAGGAGTTCGAGTATATCCATGAGTGACTAACCTCACTTTGTATCTCTATTCGACCCCTTCTTGACTTTGTTTGACTGAGAACACCCATTTTGAGCAAACACGATTTTTTCCAGCTTGGAGAGGAGATATTTCCCAAATCTGGTTCTTCTCTAGTTCCTACATCTCTTCTTCCATTGTTTTTCTCATTATGGTATATCTATCACTTCCTGGCACGTTTTAAGGATACAATCAAAAGAAAAATTGGATATGAAATTGTTTTTGTGCTTGGGTCAGATTGCGATATAATTGGCAATAGAGTATTTGACGGAGGTTAGCTTACTCTTAAGATTTATGAGAGGTTGATAGAGGTCTTCGTCAGGACCTGGATCGAAAGTTTGTATCTGTCGTGGTGGAATTACAGGGGCTTGGACCATCTCAACACCAGCGTTCCGTTGTTGATAAACTTGAGAAAGAGGATGAATAAGCATCCTTGCAACACGAGACATGGTGGTTGGAATAGTGGGAGGAGTGGTATACGAGGCTACAATGGGAAGCAAAATGGTGAGAGCGTCACCATCATCATCCCTTTCCCCAGAGGAGAGTCAAATAATTGTTTCCCTTCTCGGAAAGTAACATCCATGGTACAAAAATGTTGAGAGGAAGGGTGGTAACAATGATACCCTTTCGTAGTGAAGTATCCAATGAAAATACATATGGAACGTGCATTCCGTTTATCACGATTATTTTGATGAATATGGACAAAATAAACACATCCAAATACACGAGGAGGGAGGTGAGATATGTGGATGACACATTTGGTGTACGCATGAGAAATATAGGAGACATTGCAGAGTATTGGAAGGAAGACGGTTAATGAGCTAAGTCGCAACGAGGACAACTTCACTCCAATAGGATTTGGGAAAATTCATTGTAATAAGAAGGTACCGTACGACTTCGAGGAGGTGTTTGTTCTCGCGTTTAACAAAACCATTTTGGGCGGAGGTATGAATGCACGTGGTTTGAAGTATACCATGATCAACAAGATAGGTTCCAAATACACCATGGTCGTGAAATTCCTCTCCATTGTCAATTCGAAGTACACAAATAGTGTTGCCAAACTGAGTGATGACCATTTTGTGAAAGAGTTTAAAGCAATGAAGAATGTCACGCTTTCGTTTTAATAAGTCACCGAATTAGGGCGAGAAAAACAGTTAATAAACGTCACAAACCAACAATGACCAGATAAAGAGATTACATGCGAAGATCCCCAAACATCTGTGTAAATAGTATCAAAAGAAAGCATACTAAGAGTGTATAAATGAGTCAGGACTATATCGTACATGTTTAGAAAATTCACATACATCACAAACAAAATTGCTCATAGAGCTGGAAAACATATGAAATATCTTGAGAAGATAACTAGAAAGCATACTAAGAGAGTATAAATGAGTCGGACTCTACGGTACATGTTTAGAAAGTTCACAAATATCACAAACAAAATTGCTCATAGAGCTTGAAAACATATGAAATATCTTGAGAAGATAACTGACGGAGGGGTGTCCGAGACGTTGATGCCACCGTCGCATTCACACATCCGCACATCCGCAGAAGAGGAAATATGAGTACTGGAGAGAGCTTGGTGAGCTTGATGGTCCGAGATGTATAAGCCCCCGTAGTTCCTACCACTGTTATTATATTGCTTCGTTGTCAAATCCTGAAAAACACAATCGTCTGGGAGGAATGTTACTGAGCAGTTTAAGGATGTAGTTAAATGACTAATAGACAGTAAATTTTGAGGAAATGTAGGAATATGTAAAACTGATGTAAGCGGCATAACAGAGGAATATAAGATGGTCTCTTTGCCAGCAGTGGAAGAAAAGGAGTCACTAACGGTGATAACTTTATCACGACTCAAGAGTGGGGTGTATGAGGTAAAACCTGACGATGTCCTTGTCATGTGATCGGTCACACTAGAATCGATGATTCACTCATATTGAATAGCATAAGCAGATTGTGACCTTGGAGTATCGAAGGCCGTGAAGGCAATGGTTGAGAGCATACTAGACGCCGTAGAGGATATCAATGGAAAAATCATCGGAGAGGAGCTTATTAGTATTTGCTTCAGTAGCATGAGCTGCAGAAGGAGTATTGGGCTGGCGAGGACTACCACGCCCACAATTATTAATACCTTTCCACGAGGGGGCAAGGTTTGGACATATGCGAAAGCAATAGTCCCGTACATGACCTTGTTTGTCATTGTGCAAGAACATCCGAATAGGTGGAATAGGAGGACCCTGACCAATGCCAGCAAGGGCTAGTACAATCAAGCATCAGAATTGAGTGAGTGTCGGTGATCCTCGCCCCATGACTATGTTAAAGGCTTCCCGAAGAGAGGGAAGTAGCTAACAGTTCAGGACATGCGTGTTGACCGTGTCGAACTCCATGGTGAGGCCCATAAGGAAGACAAAGACGATAATAGTCCTTGGTTTTTAAAGCACGGGTGTTGGCAGTGCAATGTTGGAGTGAAGTCCTCAAAGTAGTCTAGTTCTTGATAGAGATGTTTGAACCCAGAGAAGTAGGAAGCAACACTAGAGGAGCCTTTTTGAATTCGAGGAGGCGCCGAGTGAGCTCATACACTTGGGTAGAGTTACAAATTTGATAATAAGTTATGCGAGGCCGAGTCCATATCTCAAAGGCAGTCCATAAGCATGTACCTACGATAGACCAAGGAAGGCATCGAGTGGAGAAGCCATGAGATGACCACAAAATTGTTTGCATCCCACTTTTTCCATGAGAGACCAGTATTGGGAGATGGAACAATGATCCCATCAATGTACCCATAGAGCTGATGACTCCGGATGACATGTTGCGCTGCTCGGGACCATTCAAAATAATTGGAACTGTCCAAAGGCATGTTGGTAATCTGGAAGGAGCTGGTGGAACCATGTGTCTGTGGATAATTATTACTCGGAAGGTTTGTTATAGGAGAATGGGTCAGAACACTCGAATCTGAGGAGCCCGCCATCTAAATAGTCTAAACTGCAAATCGAAGCTCACAGAAAGGAGCTTGCTAATCAAAGCTCGCAGGAAGGGGCTTATGGGACCAAGCGTGAAGGGAGCTGGAAGAGAGCTCGCCGGAATGGAGCTCATGGGAAGGAGTGCACGGGAGCAGAGCTCACTGCACGACAATGCTTGCAGTGAGGTTGGGGGGAGCTCGCAACGAGGTCGGTGGGAGCTCACAACGAGGTTGGTGGATCTCCCAGAGTGCTCGTTGGAAGGCGGGAGCTCGCAGAATTTCACGCCGGTAGGTCGACAGAACTCGCAGAGTTCGATCGCAGGAGCTCCTAGGCGGTTGCAGGTAAGCAACGTTTGCAGGAGCTCGCATGACCTCACATGTAATCAGAGATCGTAGGAGCTCACATAAACATTGGCGTCGACAGATTGATGGTCGAAGACCCAGTCAAGGAGCAGTTACTGCTGAAAGGCATTGGAGTCGAAAGTTACAGGAGCTCGCGAGCATAGGTAGGAGCTCGCAGACCGACATGGTAGCCGTCCGAAGGAAAAAGGAGATCAACGAAAAATCACCTTGCTCTAATACCAAGTTGAGATATGGAAGAAAATATTATTTTTCCAGTCTAAATAATAACATCACATGACACCTCTATACACAAATAGAGTACCCAAACCAATATTAGAGACGTGAGACTAAAAACAATAAAAAGAATATGGGCCTTTATAGTGGTCCTTTGCAGTGAGCTTTTAATTCAACTGCAAGTCTTGTTGCCTATACCTCGTCTGAGATCTTGTAAATAGAGAGGAAAGTATAGGCACTTGGAATGGATTTTGGATGATCGTAATCTAAAGAGCAATTTTTGGCATTT
Organism: Dactylorhiza incarnata; assembly: GCA_033032865.1. Classification (NCBI taxonomy): domain Eukaryota; kingdom Viridiplantae; phylum Streptophyta; class Magnoliopsida; order Asparagales; family Orchidaceae; genus Dactylorhiza; species Dactylorhiza incarnata. The sequence goes on from JAWHQI010000281.1 coordinate 545,987, forward strand.
GAGCTGCAGGCGGGAGAGAGATTACTAATCCTTGGGAAGATGACATGTCGACTCCTCTTTCAAGGGCTTTCTTTGTTTCTTTTACCTCTTTCAAGAGCTTTCTTTGTTTCTTTTACCTCTTTCGCTGTAAATTTCTATAGTTCTGATTACTCCAAGTGATCGACTTCCACAACTTATTATCCGGCTAATTGATTCTCTCTTTCTACAACTCTTTAACATTAGTTTCTAGTAGAGCTTGATTTAAACTCCAACAAATGAGTCAAACAATAATGATACCTTCTTAAAGTTAAATTGCAGCTGCATATTCGGTTTGGTATAATTTCCATATTTTATTGCAGGAAACATATTTGCATATTCAATATTTTGATGGAGTAAAAAAGTTGTGGCTGTAAGTTTTTTGTTCACATTCTAATTTCCCATTTACTATAAACTTAGATGGATGTCAAATATGATTCACTGGGTTAGTTACAGGGATCTCCTCTGAGACTCTGCATAATTACAGTGACATTCTCTCTACTTTTTGAAGTTATAAAAATGTCCCTCTGAGCTTTTACAACATTACATGACACCATCTCCCAATTAACATACATTTCGAGTGCACTCTTCCTAGAGGGGAGGTTCATTGCACCAAAAAAATAACAGTGTGTGTAATCCCGGATGGAAGGTTTTGTAATTTCAAAAAGTAGAGGTGATATTCTTGTAATTATGCAAAGTCGTAGGGGGTGGTCACAGTAATTAACCCTATTGCCCCTGCTTTTTTTGGCATCCTATCTGTATGCTTATAATACTAAGGAATTAATCATTACATGCTTATTTCATGATGATGTAATCACACTTTGAAATGATAAATGCAATTTCTGATTTGTTCAAAAACCAATTGGTTACAGCCGGTGTTTCAAGAAGGTGGTTTGAATTGATTTGATTGAGATTTGATGCTGGTTTTCATTAAAACGGTGAGCTTTTCTTAGTAACTCTTGTATATTTTTTGGTCATAGTTAACATTTTTGAAGAAGGGGAGCCTTGGCGCACCGGTTGAGGTCCGTGTGACCTTGAGGTCATGGGTTTAAGTCCTAGAAGCAGCCTCTTGCAAAAATGCAGGGTAATGCTTTCCTACATTTCACCCTTGTGGCGGGGCCCTTCACCGGACCCTCGCCGTGGGGGATGCTTTTTGCACCGGGCTGCCTTTTTATTGTTAACATTTTTGAATGTAAGCTTGGCTTTGATGCAACATTTCTAACTACACGAATGCTTTTAGCAACAATTAGCAACAATTCAGAAGTTGTATGAGCTGCACTCTTTTCATTTCAACCTGGATCTTGAGAATTCATGAGAGTTTGATGAAGATGAAAGGTTTGTGTTCTTATCGGCTATTATATTTATTAGTCTCAAATATAATGTTTATTTCCATACATTTTATAAAATAAGTTAATCTCTAATGCCTAATCATAATTGTAATCGATTTCTGTTATTATTAATTTATGTTCTGAATTAATGCTGAATTAAAAATTTATTAGATGGAGTATGATTAAGGCTCTGTTTGGCATGGTGTTGGTGGTTATGAACACTGTGGTTATGAACTTTTGTTCGTGAACACCCGATCTCACCTAAGGAACTTCGTCCACTTTTATATTCAAAACTAGTTTTCTTTTCTTGGTAGCGGTCATAACCGTTGTCATGCCAAACATACATTCTATGACATTGCCGTTTTTGTCCAAACTCACCGGAGGAACCTAAATTTATTAGTGTATCAATTAGTTTTTAAATGGGCCACTCTTTTTCAATGTTATATTTGTTTATTATTTATTTATATCTGTAATATTATTAAATTCAATTTGATTTCTAGTTATCTGTGGCCATCATTATTTTGAAAAGCAATGCTCTACGGTTCTGAGTGTTGGGCAGTGAATGGTGTACATGAGCAAAAAATATGAGTTGCGAAGATGAGAATGCTTAAGTGGATGTGTGGTCACACGGGACTGGATAAAATTAGGAATGAATGTATCAGGGATAAGACAAGAGTGACGCCAATTGTAGAGAAGATGTGAGAAACTCGTTTAAGATGGTTCAGACATGTACATAGGAGACCATTAGAGGCACTTGTTAGGCGTTGTGAGAGTTTAGTCACTAGACTGTTAAACGGGGGAGGGGTAGACCAAAAAAGACTTGGAATGAAACTTTAAGGAAATATATGATGCACTTAGGCGACCCCACTATGGTGGGATAAAGGCTTCATTTGGCGCGGTGGCGGCGGTCGTAAACGCCGTGGTCATGAACCGTCGTTCGTGAACGCCCGACCTCACCTTAAAAAATTCATTCATTTTATGCTCAAAACTAGTTTATTTTCTTTATAGCGGTCATAACCTATGTCTTGCCAAACATATATTCTATGATAATGGTGTTTTTGACCAAACTCACCGGAGCAAATAAGCCGCGCCAAACGAAGCCAAAGGCTTGAGGGTTGTTCTTTTTTTCACCACAAAGATAAATATGATAAAAAAATAATAATATAATGTTCTTAAATTTTCTTTTATCACAGTAGATTTGAGCACCATATTGAGACCATCTGTTTAACTGGGTTGTCCTCTACTTGAAGGTCGCACATTGCTGAAGTGGTGTGGTGCTCCATAACCCAGAAAGTTATGGTTTTCGTGGTGGTTAACGTGGTCCACTGGTTCATCCTTAACGGAAGGTGCTCAGAGGAAGAGGTACGGCCATTTCCGATCACCAACCGACTGCTGCTTCTCCAATTTCAGTACCTGCAGTCCACTGCACCACGCGAACTATCATTCAGGTTTGGTGAGGAGTTTGCCAGTTTTTTTTATCATCTGTTGTTTGACTGCTCAAAGGATTCATTATGCTGTTGACCTGATATTCTGATGCTCAAATCTGGAATATTTATGCATCTTTTTTCCATTTTATAGGCCCCATGACATGAGGTGATAAAATATTATTTCTGTTTTATTTCATTTAAATATTTTTATTTAATTTGATCTGCCACTTTGCTTTTAGAAGTGGTGTAGATTCCAGAATCCGGTTCCGACAATGCGATCTATCAACCCCTTCTACCATTGCGGATGGAATGACATCTATACCCTTTGTAAGGTCCAATATCTTCTCACCTGTTTTAATCAGTCTCTATATCCTCCCCTGAGAACTACATGATGCTCGTTGGCTCCGTAGAGTTGAACTTTAAACCCTAAACCTTAAACTCTAAATCATCAGATATTCTCCTGTACATGTTTTGGACTCCAGCCTTTATGACCTTCTTATCAACACGACCTTTTGTTATGCCGCCCTCCCCGCCTCTCTGTCTGCTTCTTTTCTTCTTCCGTTGGCCGGGGATTGGGGTAAATCCTGAAGGGTACCCTTGCCTTCCCCGTGCCAACATTGCGCAAATTATGAAAATTTTGGTCTTGCTGAAGTGCTCATAAAGAGCGCACAAGCGAGCACAGGGCATCGAATTTAATATTGTATATAAGCTTATAATCTGGTTATATATGTTGGTACAACTTTGGAGGAAAAAAGTGAGCACAAAGTTGTTGATATGTTCCTTAATTTTAGTTTGTTATTTTGATGTTTTCCCTTTTTTAGATTTTTATCTATTCTCAAGCTTCTGTCTTTCCCCCTAAACTTTCCCCCTTTTTATACTTTCCTTTGAGGAATTGATGTTTTAAACAGTTAATTAGTTTATTTGAAGTATATGTTGAGTGTTGTGATTCAAACTCTCTAAAATCATTTGAGAATAAAACAAAAATAATAATTGCAAAAAAGTAAAAGAACTTCAAAGTTCTAGCATATGATTATAAATTTATAATACACTCTTTATTTATATATATATATATCTTTACCATATATAAAGAAATATCAAATCCATAAATTTTAAGTCGTTGAAATGATTACGGACGTCGAATTTGATATGATATTTCATCAGCCGTCGGATCAAACCGCTCCCTCTCTCCACTTTTTCATAGGTCTCCTAAACCTACTAAGGGGTGACCTAAAACTATGAAAGTGTAGAGTACCCTACAATATGAAATTACAATTTTACTGCTAAATTTATTGAAAAAGGAGTGTCATATGACCCATTTTTTAATCTCACAAAAATTGCCAATGGTGAGAATAGAACTCAAGTTTCCATTATGTCAAGCAAAGATGACAACCGTCACACCATATGGTTTTTGTTGAATAAAATTGAATTAAATTTTATATATACACATAAATATAGATCTCCCCCGTCGAAAGTCGTCTCCCCTGCCGAATGTCGCTGCCCCTGCCGAATGTCGTCGCCCCTGCCGAATGTCGACGCCCCTGTCGAATGTCGCCCCCGTTGAATGTCGCCGCCCCTGCCGAATGTCGCCCCCGCTGAATGTCGCCGCCCCTGCCGAATGTCGCCCCCGCTGAATGTCGCCGCCCCTGCCGAATGTCGCCGCCCGCACGCCCCCCCCCCCCCCCCCCCCCCCCCCCCCCCCCCCCGTGCCTTGTCACTCGTGTGTATATATATACCATATATAAAGAAATACTATGACCTGCTAATAGCATGAGTTCGAAATTCCAACAAATAATATAGGTCATCAGATCTGTCTCAGTAATTCAACCACCGTTGGATTTAAACCTTTTAATCTACACTCTCCAAATTTTCGTAGGTCTCCTAAACCTAGAGTAGTATGGTGTCCTAAACCTATATTTTTTGTAGGACTCCTACCCTACAATGAGAAATTACCATTTTAACCTTCTAATTTTGAAAAAATATGACCAGGTGAAACCCGGTCTGCATATAAAATATGCACGTCTGGTCTGCATATATCGCCAACCCGGCCTGCAAACAGGCTCGCCCACCCCATTTCAAATTTCAAATAAGCACTCATATCCTGCTACTTAAACACAAAAAATATTTATATTTTCACGATGTGGGACTAAAGGCCTAGCATATCAATTTTGCACTAGCAGTTATTCGTATACCAATATTTTTATTCTCAGTTTTCTTGATGTTTGAGCCCTAAATGTATCTTATTTGAAAAAGTGATCAACATCAAAGTTGTAGATCTCATCGAGATCTACAATTTTCATGTTGATCACTTTTTAATTTCAAGTCGTTTAGGCCCCCGATTTGGGCCCCGAAAAAAATCGACGTGATTTTTTTCGGGGCCCAAATCCTAAACGGCTTCAAATCTAAAGTTGATCAGCATGAAAGTTGTAGATCTCGATGAGATCTACAATTTCATGTTGATCACTTTTTCAAATAAGATAAATTTGGGCCTCAAAACTAAAAAAACAGTATTCGCGCTATAAATTTCTTATTTAGTTCGAGTGTATACTAGAAGACTGTCGGGATGGGCGAAGCCCGTCGTCTCCCGCCGGATCCAAGGCGGAGCCCCGTGTTAGGGGCGGGCGAAGCCCGCCTGGGGGGGGGGGGGGGGGGGGGGGGGTACTGTCGCGCGAGGCAGTAGGGGCGGAGCCCCGTGTCGAGCACTCGCGTGTGTGTAATCATATATATATATATATAATCATTTTATTAAATTTTGATATTTCTGTTAAAAATAATTGAGATTTTTTAGCTTGTGCAATGTGGAATGCATTTTTCTGGTTAGCGTGAATGCATTTTTTGTTCTCATAGTAAGAGTTTAAGAACACTGTAACATGTTTTCACACATTTTTAAACTCATGTAAAGTCTTTTTATTTGTATGCAAAACATTGTTAGTATGCACTTGAACCATTTTTTTTTTCAAATTGAGACCCTCTCCATTTCACCTAAAATGGTGGTATCCATTTCACGCGAAGTTTTTGCGTCCGGGCTCCTCTAGGTGGTAGAAAAACGCAGCTTCTAGACTTAGATTTCAAAACGAGCCTAGTTTCAGATATTTCTCCCATTTCAGTCTTGATTAGCCCACATTTATGGAACAATGCAAACTGCACAGTATTTTGTCTAATTATATATATATATGATTACTCAATTCTTTGGATAAAGAAAGGTTAATCTCGATTGTGAAATGGGTCCCTGAGAAATAAGTAGGTACGATCCCGTACGATGCGCACCATGTGAGGAGAATTTTGTACGTCGGATCTACGGTCGGACCGCCAGCTAAACATGGAGTTAAAAAAAAACATTGCGCAATTTTGTTGATCGAGCGATGGGCAGGCGCGAAGCGAAATTTTTTTCCCATCGAGCCAAACAGAGAGGATCTCGGTTTGATGCTAACACAAGATTTTGGTTTGATGCTAACACGAAAATTCAACGTCCAATCAGGCTGTCCCACACTTTAATCAACGCAAGGCTCGGGACAAAATTTAACATTCAATGTTCTGAATTGAAAAGAGAACTATGAATATTAAGAAATTGTTATAGTTTTTTTTTACTAAGAATTTAAAACAAGGGAAAATTACCGTAAATAGTCTAGCTAGAGTTAAATTATTATATTTTTTGGACGTTAATAGCAAACGGAGATTCGCTATTAGCAAATCAAAACAATTTGGGTTCAAGTCTTTTTAGTCTTTTTTTTTTTCAATTCTAAAAATCCTCTATTAGCAAATCCTTCTTAAACTTTCCGCCTCCCCCGAAACCGCTCCACCTTTTCTTTCTCATTCGTGAAAACTCTCTCCGCTCCCGTCGCCTTTTCTTTTACATCTGCGCACGAAAGACGCACTAGATGACTTCCGCTCCCTCTGCTTCCTCGCTCACGACGACTAGTTTGAGGGTATCATAAGAAGACACACGAAAACTCCCTCCGCTTCCTCGCTCACGCCGACGATGCCCTTCTTACGACGCCGCCGCCCCCCTTCTTCATCGTGGCCGACGTCGACGCCGCCTCCCTTCTTCTTCGCCGCCTCCCTTCTTCTTCGCCGCCGCCGCCGACGCACAGTTCAGGTAGACGCTAAATGCATTGTTTACAATGAAGGAAGAGGAAAAAATTTGACTAGCAATGATTATACGCGTGAAGAAGAATGCATACACACAACCCGGAATACATTAGGATTGTCTTGTGCTCATGAGTCAAGTGTTTATATCACTCAAAACAAGACATATCCCTTATGATTAATTCATAAACATTGGAGACAATTGAGTATAGAAGACATGAAAGAAGAGTTTAAACAAACTAAACAACGTGAAAATAGCGAGAAATGTGACATAGACATTGAGATTGATGATATCATAAAAAGGTATCAAAACACCTCTCAACATCAACAATTGGAGATGAAGAGAAAATTACGCGAAATTATGGATCCGGGTTCAAGTCTAACATTAGAGCCATACATGCTGAGCAAGTCAAAGGGAAGACCAAGAGGAAATACAAAAAAGTTTAAGGAAGATTTAAAGATTACAAAATGCGAGCCTTCACACTTTGAGCATATTTTGTTGGATGCTCCATATATGTTGAAAATTTTGAAGAAGTCATTTAGGTCTCATACAACACAAACAAATAAATTCTATGACCGGGTACGGCGCTAACTACCACCACAAATAGCAACTAATGCGGTAGATATTTTCAATGCGACCTCCGATGGACATTGCGTATATCATGTTATTGCAGAACTTTTGCATGATTTGCTAATAATAAAAATGTTTACTAATAGCTATTTTCAAAATTTACGATTTGCTAATAACCATTGTTTGCTAATAGCGTAACATGATTTGCTAATAACAATGTCCTTATTTAATATTTAAAAAAAAAAATATCTCAGCCATAAGCTTAACTTATAAGTTTAATATTGAATTGATCAATTATGTACATCCTCTCAACTTCAATTTCCCCTTCATTACCCACAGTTTCCATAAATCCTTAGGCTCCGTTCGTTTCGTTGGAATTGGGGCTTTAGAATTGACATTCAATTGCCAATTCCGATTGTGACTGTTCGGCGGCATAAAATTATCATGGTATTGGAATTCACTTCAATTCCCATGGGAATTGATTATAGAAGAAAAACGACCACTTCAATTCTTACCTCACGAGGTCTTCATTCGTGATTCCCACGGACGATTTTTTCGTTCGTGCGCGCATTTTTCGTTCGAACGCGAATTTTTTCGCCCGAACGCGAATTTTTCGCCCGAACGCAATTTTTTCGCCCGAACGCGAAATTTTCGCCCGAACGCGATTTTTACGCCCGAACGCGAATTTTTTCGCCCGAACGCGAATTTTTTGCCCGAACGCGACTTTTTCGCCCGAACGCGAATTTTTTAGCCCGAACGCGAATTTTTCGCCCGAACGCGAATTTTTTCGCCCGAACGCGATTTTTTCGCCCGAACCCGATTTTTTCGCACGAAAAATTCGTGTTCGGGCGAAAAATTCGCGTTCGGGCAAAAAATTCGCGTTCGGGCGAAAAAATTCTCGATCAGGCGAAAAATTCGCGTTCGGGCGAAAAAGTCGCGTTCGGGCGAAAAATTCGCGTTCGGGCGAAAATTTCGCGTTCGGGCGAAAAAATTCGTTATCGGGCGAAAAAGTCGCGTTCGGGCGAAAAATCCGCATTCAGACGAAATATTCAAGTTCGGGCGAAAAAATTCTCGTTCAGACGAATTTTTTTTAATATGAAGCCAAACAGTGGAATTACTAATTCCAATTCCCGTGTCATAATTCCTGAATTTAGGCGAACGACAGAATTGGAATTGACTTCAATTCCAATTCCTATGGGAATTTGAATTGAAGTCAATACCAATTCCTACATATCAATTCCTGCGAAACGAACGGAGCCTTAGAGAAATTAATGAACTATATATGAAAATCTTATAAATATTCATCAATATAAATCTTACTACCATTAACATTAATGCTTAATTTTTTTTTTTGCTTTATATGTTTATATGACCTTAAAAAATGTATACATGATTTCCTATAAATTTTATGAAATTTGTAAACAGAAGAGGAGCCACCTTGGCGCACCGGTTAAGGTGTTGCCGTGCGACCTTGAGGTCATGAGTTCGAGTACTGAAGCAGCCTCTTGCAAAAAACTGCAGCATAAAGCTTGCGTACATTTCACCCATGTGGTGGGACCCTTCCCCGGACCCTCGCTGCGCGGCCCAGCGGGTAGGCTTTGTGCACCGGGACCATTTCGTACAAGGCAGTAAATAACAAAGCAGTAAAACAAAAAAAGGTAACAATAATCCACACACACAATATATGGCAGGCAGGAATAAAGCCTAGTAAAGAAAATTATTAGCTCAAATTCTTATACAGGCAAGGATAATATCTCCAAGTGTGACAATTGTGACTGCTCGAATCTCGAAAAAAAACACACGAATATTAACGCAAAATGACCGTGTGAAATTCCATTAAATAATCGTTCAACAAAATTCATCCTAATAATTATATGGGAAAGTGACGAGCAGCTTATAATATAATGTATTCCTTCAACAATCCACATTAAAAATGCAATTTTTTTCGGCGCATGATCTTTCTCAGCTGATGATGATGCATGAGCTAACCCTAGTTTTAGTTGTCGACAATTTGGTGCCTAGCGCAACCACCATCTCTTGATAGCTGCGATTGGAGTATTCAAGAAGGGCGCGTACCGGTTGACGTACGGATTTATGGTGCGGCCGATCCTGGACCAGACGCTCTGATGGTAGCTAGAGGTTGCTGGAACATTGTACATGAGCTTCAGCATCTGCAGTATAAAACATGAGGGATGGAGCTCAGTTAAAAAAAAAGATTTTATTTATTTATTTCATCTAGGGCTGTCATCGATCCGATTTCGAGCCGAGCCAAGCTCTGCTAGAAATTATATCGCTAGCAATATCCAACATAATATATAAATATATAATTTAATTTTGTTATTATTATTTATTTAAATCAGAGGATCGATCACCCGAGGCCGGCTAGGAGTAAAAAGTCGAGTCGAGTTTTGGCTCGTGGCTTGGATCATTTGGGTTTGGTCCGAGTTCATTTTCGATCCTCGAGCAATCCTAACTGTTAAATAACTTGTAAAGAAATGCCCATATAATCTGCCCATGTAAAACCCTCTTAGGGATTAGTCCCACACCTTAGGATGATGTTTAGGCTCTCCTCTCTCTCTCTCTCTATATATATATATAGGGCCATTTACCGGGACCTCCCCTCTAACTTTGCTAAATTACCGAGAGCACCCCTCTTAGTTTCGAAATTACAATAACCTCCCCTTAAATTTTCATTTCATTACAAAAACCTCCCCTGAAGTTTTCATTTCATAACATCCATGCACAAAAATCTCCCCCCCCCCTCGGTGAACAGCGTCCAGGGGGTATTTTTGTTCATGGATGTAATGCAATGAAAACTTAAGGGGAGGTTTTTGTAATGCAAGGAAAACTTAAGGGGAGATTTTTGTAATTTTGAAACTAAGAGGGGTGCTCTCAATAATTATGCTAACTTACAGGGGAGGTTTGGGTAATTATTTCTCTCTCTCTCTCTCTCTCTCTATATATATATATATATATATATATATTTACACTAACAATACATGCTCTACATTTTAGATATCAGTATGTTTGATTCCAGAGAATTGGCAGAATACATGCACTACATTTTAGATGGAACATGATTCTGGTATCAAAGTGTTGGTTTGTTCGTCTGCAGGGCGTGTTGGCGGCTGTGTGCATCAGTCGTCCAACGCGTCGAGTGGGGACCACGGTTGTTGGATTATGCCTGACGTGGTCCGTCTGTCATATTAGTCTCACAGTACCTACTCACATTCACCCCCTTGTGCTATAAGTGTCTGGTCTCACCTTTCACCTTGGAGTTTTCGAATCGAAGCCGCGTGTTTCTACTTTCTACTGAACCCACCTTCTGTATTTGTTTTATTCTTTCATATTTCATACCAATTTATCAATGACGCAGAACTCTTTCGAGTCATGCTGTCATTTCGCACCAATTTATTAATAATGTAGAACCCTTTCGAGTCATCCTACCGTTTCCGCTCATACAAAATGTATAAGATATCTTCACGAATTCGAGATGACAATAGCCTCCAACTACTACAGAGGTTTTTTCCCTATGTAAAGTACACAATAAACGAGGCCAATTTTGATTCAATCAGTTCGATGATGGCGAACAAGCATGAATGGTTCTAAAGATGACATTTACACGAATTTTGTATGCATCTTATGTACGGGTCTTGATAACTCCGTGAATTAGCTTGCGCTAGATGGGTGGTTCTGGTTGTATTAACATCTATTGGAGCAGCTCATTGTTCCTTGCGATTAAGATTCGCTATTGGGCACAAAAAATTGTAACGGGCATGATTGGTAATCTAAAATCTATGAAAAGATTGAGATCATGCAAATCATCAGTCTCATAGTCTTCTCTTCTCAGAAATCATAAGCGAGCAGTTCGAAAAATTATTTCTGATGAAGCAAAAACTAAATAAAAATAAAGATCAAAGCTAACCTGCCAATATATAAATGTGTGGATTATGCTGCGCCTACGCCTGATTCAGAAAATAGATTTGCAGTAAGAGGAGCAATAGGAAGAAAAAATGAAGGAAATATCAGAAAAAATTCGAGAAAACCTACGAGAACAGTGATATTATGAAAAGGAAGCCGAGGGCAATCTCCGCGTTTGAACTCAGAATATTAATTGTAGTTGTGTTCGCATCAACCCAGAGACTGGGATCCTCGAGATATCTCCTGGATCAGATTCAGCAACTTTTTAAATTCAAAAGCCGTTGGAGATCTCATTAATTTTATTCAGCAACGTCAGGAAACATGTTAAAAAAACTTCAAAAATGAGAACATTATGAGGGCAGATTAATTAGATTAATAACGACGAACATCTGAGTAAACAGGAAATTGATAATCATCATCCTTATCTCAACTACTTGAGAGTCGGGTTCATGAATCCTCGTTCTTTTGTTCCAGTAGATTGCTCCCATGAGATGTTGAATGTACTGAAAAATATTCTTGAACAACTTGTAGCCATTATCCTTGGAAATAAGTATACTCCTTCAAATCCTTCTCATTTAAATATTAATTTGGTATTATCTAATAGAGGCATCTTCTTGATAGAATCTCTAACTAATTTTGATTGTTTTACAAGGAGGAATGCATGGGTACTTGTAACTGTCCCAATTAAATGTATCCTGTATCCAGAATCTTCATATAGGTATATATATACCTACTTGTATGCTCACGGTTTATGCAATAAAAAGCAATCAAATCCATCCTTGTCCATACCTGGCATTCCTCCTTGTAACAACACTCAAGCCTTTATCCCACTATAGTGGGGTCGGCTATATGGATTCTTTGTCGCCATTGCGCCCTATCTTTAATCATAGCCTCACTAATGCCTAAGTACATCATATCTTTCCTTATAGTTTCATTCCAAGTCTTTTTTGGTCTACCCCTCCCCCGTTTAACATGTCTAGTGACTAAACTCTCACAACGCCTAACAGGTGCCTCTAACACAACATTTGGTTTGTGAGGGGGAGTTCTTATACACTCCCGGGTGTGAAGCGGGACCTCCAAACTGTGATTCATCTCCCTTCTTGTCCACCTTTCTCTGTCTGTGACCCTTACTTCGATGGGCCAATAATCTCTGCCCAAACCTCAAGTCCAAACATTGAAGTCGAGTTCTCGACCTCAACATCTTGGAGCGATGAACGTGGACTTTGGGGAGAGGAAGAAAAACACAGAAGTAGATGTCCATGGCATGAGAAAACGAATCAGAAAGAGATCACGAGACCTCGTGGGGCAAGGGCGAGTTTGTCACTCGGGCAGACTGACAATTTTCGCAGTTCAATGGAAGAATTTTTCCGGGGATATCTCGCGCCCCGAGTGGAAATGTCGGTGACCCCTCTCCCCATGGCTGACACCTCTGAAACTCCTAAGCCACCTCAACGCCCAAAGAAGGATCCTACTGTCGAGGACAACGAGCGACTCAACTGGATTAACGTCGTGGTCGTGGTGAACGCGCGACGATCTAAGTTCGAGCCAGAGGACTGTCTCTGTCCGCTTCGCTAGCACGCGGAGACGTTCAACCTTTTTTACAAGGAGATTCTGATGGAGCCCGTTCCAGCTGGGTTCCGCGAGCCGGCTCTGAATTTCTACTCAGGGCTGGACGACCCCCTAACCATCAACTCTGAATTTCTACACAGAGACGTTGAACCCTTTTTACGAGGAGATTTTGATGGCTCCCGTTCCAGCCGATTTCCACGAGCCGATTCTGAATTTCCACTCTAGGCAGGACGGACCCTTAACCACCTCTAATGGTTCGAGGATGTGGTCTCGATCCACAACGTGATTGACGCCTTCAAGTGTCAGCTCTTGACGATCACCTTCAAGGGGAAGACCCGTGACTAGTTCCATCAGCTCCCGGCGAGCTTTATCAACTGCTTCAACGATCATCGTTGCGGGTTGATGCTGAGGTTCGCAAGCTGCAAGAAGAGTAAGAAGGGGCCAGTGACGCTCTTCACCATCCGACAGGGAGCTCAGGAGACCCTGGGACATTACATTGACCGGTTCCAGGAGGAGTTCATGGAGACCCAGGAGGTCGATGGGTACACGCTTCAGCTCGCCCTGAAGTGTGGGCTGCAGGAGGGGTTATTTAAACTCGAATTCGGCCACGATCCTCAGAACGTGCCCCGCTGGCCGTTGGCGTTGTCACAGGACGTGCAGATGCAAACGAACACGGTTAGTCCATCTCTCTGTCAAAATTGCGTGAAGCCTTGTTAGAAACTCACAAGGGGCAGGCAAACTGGTGGAGGCCCCGCCGGAGACAGCTTCCCCTTCGACAAAGGCCTGTCACTCGAACCGCTAGACGTTGCGACAAGGCAGAGGCCGCGACATGAATTAAAATCGTGGAAGGTACAGAAGTCGCGACAGGAACAACCGAGGCAGGAATTGAACCGCAACGGGAATAGAGGCCGCGGCCGGAGCAGAGGTCGCAACCAAAGTGGAAGGCGCTGCAGGGGTACGATGCGCGGAAGAGCCAACAAAAGAACAACGTGCTGGGATCCAAGTGAAATTGGTACGCATTTATAGTGATGATGTCATATTAAAGTGTGAAGAATTCGTGTGATCTAAGGTTGGCCATTGAATTCCGATTTTGTTACACTAGTGAATGTGGTATTTGTATTTGGGGGCATATGCAAAGTTAAGATGGTGGAGCTTTGTGCCAGTGAAAGATATGGGTTTGCATATCAAATGGTTGCGTGCAGGAGTTGCATTTGAGATTCCAAACAATGTTATTAGAGGCCAGGCGAGCAAGTAATGCCATGAAAGAGTGAAATGGAGAGGCAGTGATAGTGAGCGAGGGTTGAGAAGCGAAAACAACAAGTACAAAAGTATGAGTGAAACAAGACAAGTGTTAATAGCGCACGCCGGTGATTGTGGGCAGTTTGAGTCATGGTGGGTAAAATGGGTGATAGGCATGAGCATGTAGGCAGAGAAAGTGGAATCCAAATGGGAGAATATGGAGTTTGAACGAGAGGAACGAGTATGGGAAATGTTGTGTCGCAACAACGCAAATGCGGAACCGACAGCTGTGTGGGTGGCTTGCATGATCCTATAGCTTGGGATTTGGTCGCAAATAATGCATGCAAAAACATCGAAGAGAGGACTAAGTAGAGAAGAAATTGATCAGATGTTCAGAGAGGAGTTATTGGGAGGAGAAAAAAACAAGAGAAGAACACAGAGGAATATCAATCAAAAATTTAAAAAACATTCACTCCGCCCCAACTAAAATAGGTTACAAGAGAAATCCAAAATAAATTTAGATCTTAAATCTAGATAGCTGCCAACAATCTTATAATTGCATATTTATGCAAATTAACATATCAATAGCTTCATTTGCAGATCAAATTGTCAGTATTCATCTTAAAATACTTGTAGAACCACAATATTATCTAAGGAATATATTTCAAATTCACCAAATTCATGTATATTGTTGGTTAAGAGATAGTACCTGTAGAAAGACGAATGCCTAAAGTTTTTCCTTAAGAACTTGGAAACATTCTGAATTGATCCACAAAGAACTGGAACCAAGGCCACTGTCATGGAGCAAGACAATTCATATGTTTTAGTCTGTGATACAGTAAGGCAGTTTCAAATAAGTCTTTGGCAGTTGGTTAAGCATTCAAAATGTATTTCCATTATATATAATTATATATATATAATATAAATATATATATGTATGAAAGAGGACAAACAATTTTAAGATCAATACTCACATTTAAAAGGGGTCGAAGAAGTAATTAGCACAAGGCTGTAGGGGATGTACATAAAATCCCTTGTTGCAATAACAGATTGCAACCATGCTGGGAGAGCTGGATGATTCCATGCTCTTGGTATCTATAGAGGAATAGTTACGAACACACATAAATGACACTATAAAGAAGTAAAAGATGAATTTTCCTAAGAAACACAAATCTTTCACACAGTAGCAAGCTGTCAAATCTTATTATAAAGACGGTTTTCTTTCAACTTACCCCAACTTGAGTGTATAGCGAATACATTGACGAAAAGCTAGCTCCCAGTAGGGACAACCGATATGCTTTATTTGCAAGACTTGATGGTACAAGGGGAAGCATCCCAAGAATGGACATAGTAAACACCTACCAATCAAAGCCAACATCAAAACTAGTCCAAGAGCCAACTTTCAGCTACGTCGCGATTAAAACGGTTAAAGTTATATATAAGTGTGTGTGTATGCGCGCACGCGTTTGTGTGTGTGTGTGTGTGCGCACGCGTTTGTGTGTGTGTGTGTGCGCGCGCGTGCGCGCACACGTTTGTGTGTGTGTATCTATACTATCCATCTCTATATTATATATAAGGGAAAAAGACCCTTCAGTGAAATATTCATCTTTCCAATTTTACCATTCTTTATTACAAATGTTCCAACTTTTCATAAGTGAATTTAATTTGTATGTTTGTTTAATTTTAAAAAGTGTCATCATCCCCGCAATTTCTATTGAGTTTTGTATTTGACGTCACACAACTTTTTATGGGAATAACGAATGGAGGATGCACTGTCATGCCGGGGCATAGGGGAACCCCGTGATTTATACAATAAGGGAAAACATGCCTTTGGTGAAACATTGTACTTTCCAGTTTTATCCCTTCACTCCTACAACTTCTAACGAGGGATAAAGAGGGAGGATGAGGCCACCAAATATTAACCATTTTATGCACATGCTGCTCCCTTGGAAATATATGGATGCGTTTTACAATTTTTTGGGGGTGTTTTTGAATGATTTGGGGCACAATTTCTCAAAGTATGTTTTGATAATTTTTTTAAAGTGACGTTCACCCTCCTCTCCTCCATCTATTGAGTATTTCTTTACCAACATTTTCTCTAGAAAAAGCTCTTCTGAAAATCAACCACTATTTATTCATTTGATTTATTAAAAATATATGCCTTAATGACAACTGATCATTTCTCATTTTTATTGTAATTGTTATTAATATTTTTTCTATATTTCAATCATACAAAATGTATTAGATATATACTGGTGAGGCTGCACGGGTCCCCCTAAGCAATTTGAATCGGGCATCAGTTCCCAGTAGGTAGGTTGTGGTGGGGACAATATTTGGCGCTACTTGATATCTATCACAACATGTGAAACAGAAAATGATTGTACAGTCGGCATCGAGAGGTGGTAGGGTGTTGTCTCTGCCGCACAATGAGCACAAGATTCCCAGTGCGCCGACAACAACAATACCTAGCGTCGTTAGCCATCCCTCACGCACACTTATGTGCCAACGACAATACTAGATCACCACTCTTTGTCTTCCGTCTGAGTGTATGACATTAGCAATATTCAATCTCATAGGGACAATGAGCAGTGGTCTAATATTGTTGCGTACATTGCACACGAATGACAGAGCAACAACAAATATTGTTGCTGCTGGCGCACAAGGGAGCCCCATGGACGACTGCCCTTCACTCTGTCCCGTGTGTAGTGGATGTCATTAGTAGTACCCAAACTTACAAGGACATTGAGCATCGATCAAGGACTGTTACAGCGCACAGTGCGCATGGACAATAATAAGCGACGACAAGTGCATTTGCTGTCATCGTATCCCAAGAGCTTTGAGACTCATAACTACTGTATCGACGTTGAGATCTTTTGGATGAGGACTTGTAAAGAAGGCACCCACATTGTAGCACACAATTAAAAATTGTGTTCCATTCTTTCTCATTAAATGTGAAAGGTTCGTGAAAAAAATCTTGCCAAGTTTAACCTTTTTCTTCAAAGAAAAAAGAGCAATGCCAAATCTAGCATGTTCAAATTTTCTTAGTGAACGTGATTCTAAAGAGCTAACATGATGCAGTGGCTTCAAGTAAATACAAAATGGAAATAATAGACTGTCTACCATGAATAAAGATAAAGATGTTTGTTTACCCAAGCATTGAAAGCAAAAGTAACAGTCTGCTTATCCATTTGCAATGAAGATGGGGTCCTTCCCGGTGGTATAGATGTATGTGAACTAGACCCTACACCAAAATTTTCAGTTAACAGACATGTAAAAACCAACAGAGATGCATATAAAGAGCACACAAAAGTAGTGACATTTGAGGGACAGTAAGTAGAAAAGGAAAGGCACCAACAAACCAAAACTTACTTGAATTAGGCGTCCTTTCATTTTCTGTGGAAGGTATTGATGATGATCTCTGTGAAGCTCCAGATCCCTGAGAAGAGACGGTAGAGGACATTGGTTGAACCACAAAATCTGAATCCTGCACAGACATGAGGATTAGAGCTTAAATAGGGTAAGTACCTGCACAAAACAACGGCTACAATAACCAAATGAGTAACTGATGCATTATATAAATCAGATTAAATTAGATGAGCATATATTAAGTTCGAAACTACCAATTGATCAATGTAATGTCTGCTACTGTTATCCGATCCCTTTAAAGCATCACAAGTGTGAAGTGACTGTCACATATATTGCTGATCACCAAAATATCTCCATAATCAACTACCACCGTATCCTTCAACTCCACCCTCAGCTTCCACATTGTCCCTCTCTCCTTATCTCCTACACCACCAATGATGCTAACTCTCATTGCCTTTTCTACTACATGCCAGCCTTCTCGAACTAATTAAAGCTAATATTCTCATCAACTGCCACTAGGGACCTAGGGTTGTTACCGAGCCGAGCCAAAGTCGGATCGACCTAAAAAGTTCACCCCAAAATTTATGATTTCAAGACAGGTTGAAATTAAATAATAGTCCCCACAAAATATTTTTTTAAAAAATTTATGATTTCATTATATCATTCAATAAACATTGAATTAAAAGTTAAAATATATAAACATGTGGAAGAGTGAATAAAGACTCATGCTCGTTATCTTCTTTACATCTTGTATTCGTATCTATGATTCTCTAGTTCATATTACAACTTATAAGTTACAAATTACAATTACAAGTTACAAGTTACAATTACAAATTACAATAAATCAACTTGTGAAAAGTGAAAATTGATAGGCATGCAACAATCTTACAACAAGTTTCAATTACTAACTAATAACTTATAAATGATATTGTACACACTGCTCTCAGTTCATTGACTATTCAAACATTTAATTTCTGTGATTTTGAGGATAGTAATTGGACAGAATATGTTCTTCTCACCTAACCAAAGTTTCAAAATGACAAATAAATGAATAACTTGGCAAGTTAATAATGCCAATAAAATAAAAAATAAAAAATAGATGTGTATTTAAATATGCTCTTATCCCCCTCCAAAAGCTCAAAATGACAAAAAAATATTTACAATGCCAACAAAGATCAATGTTTAATATTATTATAAAATAAAAGGTGTATTTGAATATCTTCTTATCACCCAACCAAAGACTCAAAATGATAAATAAATAAATAATTCAGTAAGTTAACAGTGACAATAAGATCAATAATATAAAATAGACTGTGTATTTGAATCTGCTCACCTCACCAAAGGCTTAAACAAAATTCAATAAGTTAATAATGTCAATAAGGTCAATATTTAGTATTATAAAATAGAGTACTTATCACCAAACCAAACACTCAAAATGACAAATGAACGAATAATTTAATAAGTTAACAACATTAATAAGATCATAATATAAAATAGAACGTGTACCCGAAATCTCCATATGACAAATAATTCAGAAGTTAAAATGTCAATAAGTGCAATACCACAAAAACAAACATAGAGCGTGTGCACAAATGCACAACACAAGCTTCACTCTTCAGTCGTCACTGCACTGCACACCACATGTACACAACACAATTCACTGATTACACACAATGAGACACAACCACTTCACACGCGCACACACGCACACTTGCCAATTGGTTATTGCTACAAAAGTGACAGAACTCACACTTTACCAAATACACACAGACACACACACTTTACTGATTGCACTGAATAACACAACACATACACACTAGTCACACATCATAAATACATTTCACTCTCCACTGCACATGTACACAATAACAACACATTTTCACTAATTACACACACACACACACTCGGCACTTTACTGATTACATACACAACTCTTCACTGCACAACACATGTACAGAATAAAACATCACATTTCAATGATTACACACATACAACCACTTCTGCACTTCACTTACCTGCACACACACTTGCTAGTTGCTACAAAACAAACTTCACTACACAACCAATTAAATGGTTACACAGCACACACATTTGCCACACAACAGAAGTACACTTCACTCCACACTGTACAACACATGTACACAATAACAATAACACATTTCATTGATTACACACAAAACCACTTAGGTGAACGCCAGAGCGCACACACTTTCCAGTTGGCAGTTGCCACAGAAGTGACAAAATAAACACTGCACTAATTACATACACACCAAATTAACTTATTACACAAATACACTTGCCACATAACATAAACATACTTACTCTACAGTCTACACTGCACAACACATGTCCATAATAACATCACATTTCACTGATTACACGCACAACACATGTCACAGAAGAATAAAACTTATTTGTCAATCAATGAAGCTATAAAAAATAAGGGTCATAAACATAGATAATTCAAAGCCAATTTCAAAGCATTAATTTAGGTCAGGAAGATCAATGAAACCAATTTTATGTTAAGATAATTAATGGAAATTATAGAGAAAAAAGAAAAAGATCTTCATGTCATTTTTATTTATCAGATATCTAATATCATGAGCATTGATTGGGTATACTTTTAAGGAAGAAAAGTGCATGCCAAAGGTATGTCGAAATTTTCAAAGATATGTATGATGGAGACCTAACTAATACTGAAATTATCAAATAATGTACACCATGATCAAAGTATTTTCAATTACAATAGGTTTAAATAGGAACATCATTGAGTTCACATCTTTTTGTAAGGGTCATGGAGATGCTTACTATAAAAGATAACCAAGGTGACATTTCATGGTTAATATTTCTTATAAGATGGCAGTTTTGAAAGCAAGAAAGCAATGCGATAAGTGAAAAGTTAGAACAATGGAGATTTATTTCAAAAATAAAGGGTTTAGAGTAAGTAGAAAAAAATTGGAGCATTGGTACGCAAATTTGTTGAGGATGAAATATTCTTATCTCATTAGAAGATAAAGCGATACCTATGCGTGAAAGATTTAAGTACTTTGGATCTATTTTTAAAATATATATAAAAATATGAATTTTAGAGTTAAACTAGCCTTTGCCGGTCCCAAGCACAGATAAAAAATGGTGAGGGTTGCGTTAGGTAGACGGACAATGTACAAAATTAGTCACTCTTATGAATATGGATTGTTTGAGAAATTGTGCAAAAGCTAGGTTGTTCCCCGTAAGGAATGCGTCGTATGATCTAAATGCGACGTCTTGGCAAGGACCGCTACATCTCCAGGTCTTTTGTGTAGTGTTAAATATGCAAGAGTCATCGTCGTATGGTCTGAATGAAGCATCTTGGCAAGGACCGTTGCACCCCCAAGAGGACTTGGGTGTAGTGTTAAATATGCAAGAACCCTCACATATTAGGCGTCTTAAGAAAGTAGATTGTAGGATTTGATCGACTTAGGTTTATAAGTTGGAATATAGGTACATGTTGGAAATAAGAAAGGAAAGACTTAATTGTTTTATTCATCCTCATAAGGGGTATATAAAGTATTACAAGGAGACACATAACACTGATAACTGATGTTGGGACTAAACCCTACATCTAATACATAGATACTAATAACCCGACATATTACTATAAAACTCATAAACTCCAACACTCCCCCTCAAGCTGAAGGGAAAACCTCCAACTTGGAAACATCAAATAATGGCAATGAAGATAGGGCCGATAGGCGTTGTGGAACAAAACATCAGACGAGCCACCGAGAGAAATTCCAAACCGGTGAATCAAGCCGGGGACATAAACACGCACGACGCAGGACCTACACATGACATGGACTCACTGGAAATAGGTCAACCAACATCACCTACACACACAACATGCAGAAGGGAACAAACGATGTGGAGCAAATCATCAAACACGCATCCGTGGATAATCCGTCGGGGATAATCTGCACAAAGGGCGGTCCCATACGACACGGTCTCACGCGACACAACCCGCTGAGATTAGAACACCAACATCAGTCATGTCCCAACACACGACCAATCGAAAGAAATATGGGGAGACGCATAACAACATACAACATAAGCCTAGAGGCCGTGTGGAACGAAGGCGAAAGGTCGAGAAAGATCATCCGAGTCGTCTTCGTCCCAATACTCCCCCTCAAGTGGAACACACGTGCATGAAAACATGAAGAAAAGACAAGCTAACAACAACAACAACAGACACAACGAACACTAGCAATAAACCTAAGACACACTTAAAACACAAAGAACGACCAAACCATCACAAAGCATCTTTATCGGCGAGAGAAAAACACCAGAGAAGGGGTAGTAGCGTCTGGTAGCGCGGAAACAGGAGGATCAACAACGAGAATCGAGTGAGGGAAGCTTGAGCACATATTTGGAGGCAGGAGTATGCCAAAGGATGAGACTGCGTTGTGGAAGGAGGCAGCCAGCAGGATTTCGTCCATGGAAGAAGCGACAGAATTGGCAGAGGAAGACATCGGCGAAGATGTCGTCGGATCTGCAGAAGGGATCGACGACGAGGGCCTCGACTGGACCAGACAACGCAAGCAGTGACGAGATCAAGCGCCGAATGGAACATGGGGCTCGATGGGAGAAACCTTCAGCGACAACAACAACAGACGACGGGATAGGTTGCACCCCCCCCCCCCCCCACCCCCGTCGACGAGAACGAGGGGTGAAGACATTCCTCCCGGCGACGGGATCGACAAACAATAGTGGTTCATCAATGAGAACGAGGGAGAGGGAGGCTGTAGGAACCAGGAGCAGAAACCGGGATTTCGTCGATGTCGACGGGCCGCGGGGGCTGGAGCAGAGGAGTCCTCGTCGATGGAATCATACGACGATTCCATCGACGGGAGGGGAAAGGGAACCTGCTCGACGGGATCTTCAGCGGTGCCGTGAACGAGATCGAAACAAGAGGAGACGGAAATCAGAGGGTTGCTCACGCAAAAAGAAAATTTAGGGTTTTCAGAAGCAAATAATTATTAACCTGGCTCTGATAGCATGTTGGAAATAAGAAAGGAAAGACTTAATTGTTTTATTCATCCTCATATGAGGTATATAAAGCATTACAAGGAGACACATAACAATGATAACTGATGTGGGACTAAACCCTAGATCTAATACATAAATACTAATAACCCGACATATTACTAATTTACTATAAGACTCAAACTCCAACAGTACGTTAACAGAAAAAGCGATGGAAGTAGTGAATACGATGATTAGGAGAAGGATAAATATTTTATGCCTGCAAGAAACTAAATAGGTGGGTGAGAAAGCTAAACTTCTAGACAATTCAGATTTTAATTATGGTACAAGGGAAAAAAATAAAATAAGCAATGAAGTAGGTATTATTGTGGATACTACCTGGAGGGATGAAGTTGTAGGGGTAAGTAGAAAAGGTAATAAAATCTTAGCTCTTAAATTGGCCATATAAAAGAAAACTGATGCAGGATAGGCGTCACACCTGCCTGTCACCCTGGAGTCCCACCGGGGGGCCCACCTTGGCGTCGCACCAAGGCGGCATTATCAGGCCCGCGGGTCGTACACCCCAACCCATCCCCGGCTCCACCACAGGGCCGATAGGTTGTTGAGGCCGGGGCTCGATCCCCCGACCTCCTTTAACAAAAGTCTTCAGGCAGACTCTCATCACCAACTGATCCGCGGCTTGAAAAGGCTAAACGAGGGCCAAAACATTACTTCCTGAGTCTTCCCTGGCGACCCTGCGACCTTGCAACCCTGCAACCCTGCGACCTGGCAACCCTGCGACCTTGCAACCCTGCGACCTTGCATGTGCACTCACACCAGGCCGAACAGTCCACTAGAAAGAGGGATGGGGGGGGGGGGGGGGGCGAGAGGGGTCTTCCCCCACTGGCCAACAAGGGGGCCGCAAAGGGGGCGAGTGGGGGAAGCGGGCGAGTGGGGGAACTCCCCCCACTCGCCCAAGGGACGGGCGAGTGGGGGGACTCCCCCACTCGCCCAAGGGGCGGGCGAGTGGAGGGACTCCCCCACTCGCCCCGCTACTCCCTTCCCCGGGTCCTTCTTTTGGCTTGACTGGTTCCGGTCGCCTTTGAGCGGTCGCTCCACTTGCCTCAGCCACCTTTACTTCCGGTCTGGTCTCGACGAATTACGGGTTATACAAAGACACTTTAGAAAAAAGGATTTTAGGTTGAGCAGGACAAAGACGAAGTATATGGAGCATAAATTTAGTAATGCAAGAAGGACCGATGAGTCCATCATTAAGTTGGGTAACCAAGATATTTCTAGCAATGAGTGCTTTAAATATTTGGGATGGATAGTTCAAAAAGATGGAGGTGTAGATAAAGATGTGATACATAGAATCCGAGCAGGTTGGTTGAAGTGAAGTGGCGCGTTTGGGATCCTATGTGATCGTAAAGTACCATTAAAACTTAAAGACAAGTTTTACCGTACTGCAATTAGACCAGCGATGCTCTACGGTTCTGAGTGTTGGGCAGTGAATTGTGTACATGAGCAAAAAATGGGAGTTGCGGAGATGAGAATGCTTAAGTGGATGTGTGGACATACGAGGCTGGATAAAATTAGGAATAAATGTATCAGGGATAAGATGGGAGTGACACCAATTGTAGAGAAGATGAGAGAAGCTCGATTAAGATGGTTCAGACACGTACAAAGAAGACAATCAGAAGCACATGTTAGGCATTGTGAGAATTTACCCACTAGTCATGTTAAACGGAGGAGGGGTAGACCAAAAAAGACTTGAAATGAAACGATAAGGAAAGACGTGATGTACTTAGGCAATAGTGAGATTATGACAAAATAGGGAGCAACGGCGACAAAGGATCCATATAGCTGACCCCACTATGGTGCGATAAAGGCTTGAATGTTACTGTTGTTGTTAGAGTTAAACTAGATAATTAAAATGGAGAAGTGCCTAAGGAATAGTGAGAAAGACTAGCAATATTGTATGAATCTGAGCGTTGATAATAAAAGCTCCTTGATTTCTAAATTAAGAAGTAATTGTATTAGAAGATCAGTGAGACTGTGAGTGAAAACTATTGAAGATAGCATAATAGAAACATTACTTAAGTGATTTGAATATTTATAATGAAAGGTAGAAGTGCACCGATTAGACAAGTAAATAAAGTTAGTGTTGAAGGATTAGGAAAGAGAACTAATAGACTTAAAGTTACTTGGATAAAAGTTGTTCAGGATGATATTTTAGGTTTAACTCCTTAGATAATACTCAACAAGAATAAATGGAAAATGAGGATTTATAAGCCAACCACAAATAGTTAGGATAGACTATTGATGATGATGGTAATAACAAACACATGCTATTCTTAATAATTCAATTGAGTGAATTTTAAGCCTATTAAAGGTATTGAGTAGTCGATGACTTCAAGCTTGCTCAAGATCAACTAAAGCAACCTCCTCAAGCATGAAAAATTAGTTACGTTTGATTTTACTTCATATGTAGAAGTGATTTTAAATGCTTATTAGTTCGATAATTGAAAAGAGGTGAATGGACACCTAAATTAACTTAATAAAGGCATTCTTTTACTTAGGCTTATTAAAAAGTACATTTTGGAACTTATAACTCAAGTTAAAAAATATATTACGTCATATAATTTATTAGACTTCCCTTATGGTGCGTATTTAGCCCTTCTCTTACATGAGAAGGTATCAACTGTGATTTGTATAATAATGACTGCCCGCAATAAAATAAGATCTTATAGAATGTTCAGTACAAAGTGTTCTTAAGCTTAAATGAAGTTTCAACATTCCTTCTAATCCGTGAAATTTTTACTTTTGTGCTTTGTTCAATAAGTAGATAAGTTACCTTTTTTTGCACTTCCTCCTGTATTCAAAGATTCCATGTAATCAAGTCTTGTTTCATGATGCAACCTGTGTCACATTTTCGCGCGTCTTTATTTTACTATTATTTCCCGCATTTTCTTTGCGTTGCGCATGTTCTCGCGCATGTTCTCGTGCATGTCCTCGCGCATGTTCTCGCGCATGTCCTCGCGCATGTCTATTTTGTTTATCACATATGTATTATTTACTTTGTATCGTGCAACATCGTTCACGCTCATTGTGACGGCTTATTGGTGTGATCACCCAATAAGTCCCTGAATAAAAAGATCCGTCAAATTAGGTAATACGTTAATTAAGGCAAGCAACGACAACAAGAAGAATATTTTAAAATATAAAAATATTCACATTAGTTAAAAGAAAATAAATAAGAAAATTTCCTTGATATTAAATAATTTGTTTCCTAATCCTATTTGGTGTTTTGAAAGGACCGCCCCCTTTATTTTCTCTGAACATTAAATAATTTATTTCCTTCTAATGATCCCCCTGATTACTAAAATATTTATATTTTGTTTCCTATCACCTGATTTTTAATACCAGCTAAAACCCTCTTCCTTTAAAACCCTCTTCCTTTTTCTTAAAAGGACCTTCTCTGTTTTCCCGATAATCCAGCCCGACATTCAAACGACGCCTTCGCCGGACTCATTTCCCCTCCGCGACGCCTTCGCCGGACTCATTTTCCCTCCACGACGCCCACGCTAGACTCGCCTCCGCTAATCTCCACCTCCTAGAGTTCCGACGTTTCCTCCTCTGCCAACAACCGTCCCGTTCGAAGATCTCCAGGTCCTCGTTCCTGTTCCAATCTTCCAGACGACTTCCAGCCGGCTCTTTCTCCCCCAGGTCGCTGCCAGCCTGCCACGCCACAGTCCCTCCTTCCTCCTCCCGACCTAGTTCGCACCACTGTCGGAAGCCCTACAACCGACACAATTCCAATCCCTCTACAGTAAACAGATGAATCTTTTAACCACCACAGCCTTCTGAGCCTACCCCTTGTACCCGAGGATTCAATGTTCTTCTTTGCACTAGTGAGCTAAGGTATATATCCCAGTTCTCTGTTTGCTAATTGTTATTATAGTTATTATGCATAATTTATTTGGTACGTAAATATCGGAGTATGCTTGCCCCAATTAACCTAGAACCTATTTGTCGTTAATTTGTGAACTTCCGTGTTCTTCTTATGCTTGGATAGGCTCGTGGAAAGATTATTTCATGTTGTCAATTATGTTCGATTATTTAGCTCATATGCGTGCTATGAAATTGAGGTTGATTGTCGTTGATAATTATTCGTGAAAATCTCTCTTGCACTACATATTTTAAAAACAAACTCGAGCTTACTTATTTAAAATCGAATTTGAGAAGCCGGATTACATCATTTCAAAAACTCGAGGTGATCTAACCCAAAGATGAAAGTAAAGGTTCTACTTGCCCTTATACGGCAAGTAGAGAGTTTCTCCATAAGGAGGAATGAAATGATTTTGAAATCCTATAAGTATGGATATAAGCTGTTGGCACGGACATAAGCTGTATTTTAAATTCTTAAAAGCAAACAATCAAAAAGATTATTTACTTGGACGCGTAACGACTATGATTTTCCAATAACAATATGTGCAACCAACGTATAGTAGTTTTTATGGGGAATTTTGTGGACCTGGACGACTCCTTTTGGCAGCATTCTCCCCTCATTTCTTGTCAGTATTCTCCTCTCATTTCCTATAACAAGAGCAACTTATGTTGTTGGAATGTTACCATACAAGCTTCAGATGCTAAATCTTCTTCAGAGCTAGTTTTCATTGTGAAGTGTTCTTGAGCTCCAATTGTTTTTGCTAACATTCATTTCAATCGCTGATGTTTATGCTTGTTGTAATTTTCTCTCTAAGGAGTTTATTTATGTTTTTTACATCTCATGTAACCATTTTTTTAATTTGAAGGCTTGGATAGGTTCCTTCACCTAGATGTAAGAAGAAGGATTACGCATGTCCTTGTAATGGGAGTAGAGAGTTTGTAGAGCTCTTTTATTTATAAGGGTGAACTGGATGTCTAGGTCGTGGAATCTCAATCAAAGAAAACATTACTCATTTCTTCAACTTGATATCTATTTGTTCATCAATTCACTTGTTCAAGCTACAAATTAAGTCCATTATTTTTAAATTCAAGTTACGTGCCATATCCATCACTAGCCACCCCGACTCTCCTTTTCCAACATGTATGGTCGCTTTCCTCTTCTTCTCTTCTCCTTCACAATACTAACACTAACAGTTTTCATGCCAGTGCTCCATATTTACAAGTTGTCGATGTGGATATCGCTCTATATTTAAATTTCTTCAACCTAACCTCAAATCCACCAATTTAATCTCACCAACAGTCAAGTAGTGGATTCATAAAATCTACTATCCTAAGTTTCAATTTGATATGACTTCAGAGTAGCCATTATTGATCCTAAATTCAGATGAGAAAAATCTGAAGATTGATGTTATGTTGATAGACAATAATAAAATATGCACCAAAGCTTAATAAAAGAGGATTAAATATTAATAGCACCAATAAAGGAACATAGTCTAACTTTCCAGCCAATTCTGACCATAATGCAATAATGGTAGCAAACATTTTAATGGTTTTGTACATTGGATCAAAAGTAAAAGTAGTCGTTGCACATTAGAAAACGAAGAATATATTGATATATAGAGCACAAGCAGTACATGAGATATTAAAGGAATGGCCTGTTGAAACCGAAATCTTGAGAACAAGACTTGGTCTCTGTGGAGTTCGGGGTCCCTAAGAAGGGGTGGTCTCACACCTACTTTCCTCGAGCCAACTCTCTAGGCAAGAGCACTTAGATTTGGAAACGGACCAATGGCTTAGTGGGGAGGTCCCGCCACATACCCGGAAGTCCCCTTGGAACTTCCCCTCCCAAGCCACTACTAAGCTTGGGCACCACTGGAGCCTCTCCTCACCCTCTCTAGAGAGACTTGCTGAGGAGGGAGAGAGAGGAGAGAGCTAGCTAAGGATGAGATCTCCAAAATGGTGCCCCCTTGGTCCTATTTATAGGTTTTTCGGGTTTGGACTGCGAATAGCCAAAACTGGACTGCAAATAGCCAAATCCCGCTGTTCTGAAGCGCTAAACGCAGACCGCTGGACTGCGAATAGCCAAAACGGGACTGCAAATAGCCAAATCCCGCTGTTCTGAAGCGCTAAACGCAGACCGCTGGACTGCGAATAGCCAAAACGGGACGAGAAGGGACCTCCCTTGGGCAAAAGGGGTTCCTTACGGGGCTCGGCGAGCTCCCTTACTGGGCGAGGGCGAGAGGGGGGCACCCGCCCCTCCCCTCTCGCCTCTAACTTGGCGAGGGCGAGAGGGGGGGCACCCGCCCCTCCCCTCTCGCCTCTAACTTGGCGAGGGAGAGAGGGGGGGGCACCCGCCCCTCCCCTCTCGCCTCTAACTTGGCGAGGGCGAGAGGGGGGGCACCCGCCCCTCCCCTCTCGCCTCTAACTTGGCGAGGGCGAGAGGGGGGGGCACCCGCCCCTCCCCTCTCGCCTCTAACTCCTCTGGTGAGAGCTACGGGGGTTCGCTGGGCGATACCCAAAGGTCTTAAAACCCCTTGGGTCTAGTCGACACGTCTCGACGGCCCTCCATGCAGGGCCTCACTCGATCGATATGGGGGTTGTACACAATCCCCGCTCTTTGCGAGGTTGGTACAACCTCGGAAAGAAAAAGTCCAAGCCCAAATATCCATCGAGGGGGGTTGGGGGCAGAACCTCGCTCCCAAGGATCATTCGACCCATCCAGCTAGTGAGAGCCTGGAGTGAGGAGGACATCTCGGTGTTGAACTTACTCATCCGAGGATCATTCGACCCATCCAGCTAGTGAGAGCCTGGAGTGAGGAGGACATCTCGGTGTTGAACCCACCCATCCGAGGATCATTCGACCCACCCAGCTAGTGAGAGCCTGGAGTGAGGAGGACATCTCGATGGTAAGCCCTTCCTTCCGAGGATCATTCGACCCACCCAGCTAGTGAGAGCCTGGAGTGAGGAGGACATCTCGGTGTTGAACTTACCCATCCGAGGATCATTCGACCCACCCAGCTAGTGAGAGCCTGGAGTGAGGAGGACATCTCGATGTTGAACTTACCCATCCGAGGATCATTCGACCCACCCAGTTAGTGAGAGCCTGGAGTGAGGAGGACATCTCGATGTTGAACTTACCCATCCGAGGATCATTCGACCCACCCAGCTAGTGAGAGCCTGGAGTGAGGAGGACATCTCGATGGTAAGCCCTTCCTTCCGAGGATCATTCGACCCACCCAGCTAGTGAGAGCCTGGAGTGAGGAGGACATCTCGATGTTGAACTTACCCATCCGAGGATCATTCGACCCACCCAGCTAGTGAGAGCCTGGAGTGAGGAGGACATCTCGATGGTAAGCCCTTCCTTCCGAGGATCATTCGACCCACCCAGCAAGTGAGAGCCTGGAGTGAGGAGGACATCTCGGTGTTGAACTTACCCATCCGAGGATCATTCGACCCACCCAGCTAGTGAGAGCCTGGAGTGAGGAGGACATCTCGATGGTAAGCCCTTCCTTCCGAGGATCATTCGACCCACCCAGCTAGTGAGAGCCTGGAGTGAGGAGGACATCTCGGTGTTGAACTTACCCATCCGAGGATCATTCGACCCACCCAGCTAGTGAGAGCCTGGAGTGAGGAGGACATCTCGATGTTGAACTTACCCATCCGAGGATCATTCGACCCACCCAGCTAGTGAGAGCCTGGAGTGAGGAGGACATCTCGATGGTAAGCCCTTCCTTCCGAGGATCATTCGACCCACCCAGCTAGTGAGAGCCTGGAGTGAGGAGGACATCTCGATGTTGAACTTACCCATCCGAGGATCATTCGACCCACCCAGCTAGTGAGAGCCTGGAGTGAGGAGGACATCTCGATGGTAAGCCCTTCCTTCCGAGGATCATTCGACCCACCCAGCTAGTGAGAGCCTGGAGTGAGGAGGACATCTCGGTGTTGAACTTACCCATCCGAGGATCATTCGACCCACCCAGCTAGTGAGAGCCTGGAGTGAGGAGGACATCTCGATGGTAAGCCCTTCCTTCCGAGGATCATTCGACCCACCCAGCTAGTGAGAGCCTGGAGTGAGGAGGACATCTCGGTGTTGAACTTACCCATCCGAGGATCATTCGACCCACCCAGCTAGTGAGAGCCTGGAGTGAGGAGGACATCTCGATGTTGAACTTACCCATCCGAGGATCATTCGACCCACCCAGCTAGTGAGAGCCTGGAGTGAGGAGGACATCTCGATGGTAAGCCCTTCCTTCCGAGGATCATTCGACCCACCCAGCTAGTGAGAGCCTGGAGTGAGGAGGACATCTCGATGTTGAACTTACCCATCCGAGGATCATTCGACCCACCCAGCTAGTGAGAGCCTGGAGTGAGGAGGACATCTCGATGGTAAGCCCTTCCTTCCGAGGATCATTCGACCCACCCAGCTAGTGAGAGCCTGGAGTGAGGAGGACATCTCGGTGTTGAACTTACCCATCCGAGGATCATTCGACCCACCCAGCTAGTGAGAGCCTGGAGTGAGGAGGACATCTCGATGGTAAGCCCTTCCTTCCGAGGATCATTCGACCCACCCAGCTAGTGAGAGCCTGGAGTGAGGAGGACATCTCGGCGTTGAACTTATTAATCATATAAGCAAAATAACTTCATCCATCTAATGGGGGGATTTCCCTTGTCAAAAACCTCCTGGCCCAACCAGTGAGGGGTAGAGCTCGTTACAAAGAAAAACCACAAGAAACAAAAAACAAAAACACATCATGCCCCCCCATGGCCCTCGCCTCTCCGGCTGCTCGCGCGAGATGATCATTCCTCTGCTTCTCCTGCCACTCCCATCTGGCTCATGCTCTCCATGATCTTCTCCATCTCCTCCGCCCCTGCTTGCCAAGAGATGCTGTTGACGGCGGTAACGTAGCAGTGCCTCGCCATCCTGGGGTCTCCGCGGATCCTGACTTGGATTCCTCCAGCGTTGAGCTTGAGGCATTGGTGGAAGGATGATGGTACGCATCGAAAGGCGCTGATGAGGGGTCTTCCGAAGATGGCATTGTAACTGCTAGGAGCGTCAACTATGACGAACCGACAGTTCCTTGAGCCTCCCCCAATCGTCACTTGGAGTCCAACTCCACCCTCCACCTCTTTCCTTTCTCCGGAGAATCCGAACAAGGGCCCATCTGAGGTCAGTACCCTCCTTGGCTCCACCTTCAACTCGTCAAATGCCCTCTTGAAAATGACGTTGACAGAGCTCCCGTTGTCAACGAGGATCCGAGAGACAGTGTAACCTTCGATGGCTGTCTGAATGACTAGCGCATCACAGAATGGATCCTCGTTATCTGGCATGTCCTTGTTCGAGAAAGTGATTTTCTCCTCGGGAGGTGGGTCCTGTGACGTTGAAGCGACGCTGCGTCGGTATACGGCGTGGAGGCTTGCTTTACGGGTGGCCTCGATCCCAACCCCCCCGTGGATCACCGCAACCCGTCCTTTGGCTCCTATGTCAGTTCGGTCCTCGCAGATGTCGTCGTCCACTACTGCTCCAGGTGGAACTTCTTCAATCCGCACCGGCGGCTGCTGTTGTGCCTGACCTCTCGCCTCTCTCACCTCCAAGAATTCCGGGCAGGTAGTTGTTGCATGCCCCTCTGCTTGGTGGTAGTCGCAGTACGGCACCACCCTTCCCCCCCTTCTCCTACGGGCTGGGATGTCTCTTGCTTCCACTCCTCCTCCTCTTCGAATCGCCATAGCTTGAGCTGGTGGGGGTAGGAGCTGCCTAGGGGCCTGCCTCCAAGGAGGAGGGTTGGGCCTCCCTTGGCCTCCGTAGAAGTTTCCCCTCCTTGGGCGAGACCCCTCCCTTGCTCCTGACCCCCCTGAGGTCCTTGGTACCCTTGACCTCTCTGCTCTTCCCTCCTCCTTCCTTCCTGCTGCCTGAGGCCACCTTGCTTTCTTGGCTCGACCTCCACCAACTTCGCCAACTTCTTCGCCAGCCCCGGGTTCGCCACCTCGGTGGCTATCTCCTTTGCAGCTTTTTCCATCAGGTCCTCAAAGGACAGGGGAGGCTTCCTAGTTAGGCGCATTTTGAAGAGGCTCTCTCGTAGCCCCACGGTGAAAGCCATCTGGAGGGCATACCCTGGCACCTCCTGGATGTTCTGGATCTCCTCCTGGAATCTGTCCATGTACTGGGCCAACGTCTCCTCGTGCCTCTGCTTGACCAGGAAAATGGACTCAGCATTCTTCTTCCTCTTCTTGGATGTGGAGAAGCGTAGCTGGAAGCTTCGGCTCAAGTCATCAAAGCTGAAAATGGAGCCAACCGGGAGCTGGTGGAACCAGTCCCTAGCTTTGTCTCTCAGGGTGGTGGCGAAGAGACGACACTTGAACGCGTCCGTCATGGGCCTGATGGAGACGGTATCCTCGAACCACTGTAGGTGCTGGACGGGATCATCCTTCCCGGTATAGAAAGTCATGTTGGGCTCCTTGAAGCCTTCCGGGATGGGAGCCGAGATGATCAGCTCGCTAAAGGGTGACCCCCCACTCGCCGGCTTCGCGAGCTCCGCTCGCGCGACTCCTGCTCCGAGCGAGACCCCACTCGCCGGGCTGGGAAAAAGCACTCGCCCGGCGAGGTCTCGCTCGCCACTCTCAGTCACTGGCTCCTTGCCCGGCCGACCCCCTGGGGCAACCTCTCCTGACCCCCCCCTGGGCGAGCACTCCTTGCGACCCAGAAGGCGGTGTCTGGGGGGAGGGAGCCGAGCAGTCACCTCCCCTGGAGATGCCTTGGAGTAGCTCCATGATTCCCTTGATGGCCGTCATGAACTCTCCCCTTCCTACCACCTCACTTGGGATGTGAGACCCCTCATCGTCTCCTCCTCCGAGGTCTCCTGTCATGAGACTTGGCTCAAGAACTTCTGTGCTGACCACTCTCCACGCTCACCGCACCAAAATGTTGAAACCGAAATCTTGAGAACAAGACTTGGTCTCTGTGGAGTTCGGGGTCCCTAAGAAGGGGTGGTCTCACACCTACTTTCCTCGAGCCAACTCTCTAGGCAAGAGCACTTAGATTTGGAAACGGACCAAGGGCTTAGTGGGGAGGTCCCGCCACATACCCGGAAGTCCCCTTGGAACTTCCCCTCCCAAGCCACTACTAAGCTTGGGCACCACTGGAGCCTCTCCTCACCCTCTCTAGAGAGACTTGCTGAGGAGGGAGAGAGAGGAGAGAGCTAGCTAAGGATGAGATCTCCAAAATGGTGCCCCCTTGGTCCTATTTATAGGTTTTTCGGGTTTGGACTGCGAATAGCCAAAACTGGACTGCAAATAGCCAAATCCCGCTGTTCTGAAGCGCTAAACGCAGACCGCTGGACTGCGAATAGCCAAAACGGGACTGCAAATAGCCAAATCCCGCTGTTCTGAAGCGCTAAACGCAGACCGCTGGACTGCGAATAGCCAAAACGGGACGAGAAGGGACCTCCCTTGGGCAAAAGGGGTTCCTTACGGGGCTCGGCGAGCTCCCTTACTGGGCGAGGGCGAGAGGGGGGCACCCGCCCCTCCCCTCTCGCCTCTAACTTGGCGAGGGCGAGAGGGGGGGCACCCGCCCCTCCCCTCTCGCCTCTAACTTGGCGAGGGCGAGAGGGGGGGGCACCCGCCCCTCCCCTCTCGCCTCTAACTTGGCGAGGGCGAGAGGGGGGGCACCCGCCCCTCCCCTCTCGCCTCTAACTTGGCGAGGGCGAGAGGGGGGGCACCCGCCCCTCCCCTCTCGCCTCTAACTCCTCTGGTGAGAGCTACGGGGGTTCGCTGGGCGATACCCAAAGGTCTTAAAACCCCTTGGGTCTAGTCGACACGTCTCGACGGCCCTCCATGCTGGGCCTCACTCGATCGATATGGGGGTTGTACATGGCCGCTATAAAAGATGCTAGGATCTTCAATTCTCTCTAAAAATCTATTTGCAAATTGCAATTCAGGCAATGTGATGACATTTTATTTAAAGATGGAAAATGTTTGATTCAGAAGGGGATCCTTGGCGCACCGGTTGAGGGGTTGCCGTGTGACCTTGGGGTCATGGGTTCGAGTCCTGGAAGCAGCCTATTGCAAAAATGCAGGGTAAGGTTTACTTACGTTTCACCCTTGTAGTGGGGCCCTTCCCCGGACCCTCGTTGCGCAGGGATTCTTTGTGCACCGGGGTGCCTTTTTTATGTAAAATGTTTGATTTGTGGTTATATTTAAATAACATATTCAAACTGACATTAATATTATAAAATAATGGCATTTAAACATCAAAATTTGGTAGAAACAGAGAAATTGTGATTGATATGTTATAAATTACACAAAATCATAGTTCACATATTTTAAACTATAATAATGAATCAAACATAAAATATTTGATAGATAATGGCAACTTAACAAAGTTGTCATAAATTATATGAACCAATAATCCTTTTCAAATATATACAATGAGGAATGCCCAAGGGCCAAGACTAACAAAACAAATGAAAACCGCTGATTTACTAAAAACCCTAGCACAGGATGAACTAAACCCGAAATTGAGCAGGAAGATCCATTGTGTGAAAATTATACTTCTAAAAGATTAGGGCACATCCAAAGAAAGGGGGAAAACATCCAAGGGCCGACATGAATTCGGTGTTGGTGTTGCAGAGCGGATAAAGAAAGAAAGGCTTACGATATAACGCTGGTAAAACTTGCGCTTGTAGTGGTCGACGACGTCGGATCGGGAATTCATGTGAGGCGGGATGAGAACGTTGGACCAGTACTCCGCCCACCTTGGATCGATTTCGTAGTCATACGCCGCCGCCGCAATCTTTTTCATTCTCTGCGGGTCGCTCTCGTCGGCCAACTCTCCGGCTCTCTCCATCACTTCTCTCCAGCTATCGATCCGATCAGACAACAGGGAAGAAGGAGGTGCGCGCTGATCGCTCGATGGGAAGAAATAGAAGTGGGATTGCGAGCACAATTTTTAATGCGAGAAATTCGCCGGGAATTTTGGATTACCAAATTCTATGGCCGGATTTAACCCCGCACGTAGAGGATCTCGATATGGATACGAAAAATTTCACATTTGGGTGGTATACGCAAACGAAAAATTTTGGGTAGGTATGTGCATCCATCGGAGGTGCACGAGCAGATCCAATCGTTGGATCGCGAGATTCAACGGTGCATATTAAGTATTGCGGAAGTATTTCATATGTTTTCGGTGAGTATTAAAGATGTATTGCATCTGGACCGTTGATCGCAAGATGTATTGCATCTCGACCGTTGCGCACCTAAGAAAATAGGTACGTATACTTACCGAAAACGGGTTCATACGTAAAATAATTAAATCAGTCTCTAAATTTTAAGGTGAAATACAATCTAAATAAGTTAACTTTTTCTAAATAAGTTCCCGTTAAATTTTCATCAATTTTTAACGAAATTCGACAGGTGGTATGACATAATAAATTACATTTTTTTAATCTCATATATTCTATAAATAACTTCACTCTCTTTTTGGCGATTGTTATTAGGCCTGTAACGGTTCAGTTTGGTTCGATTTTCAAGTAAAATCGCAAATCGAATCACCCCTATGTGGTTCCAAAATTTTGGAACCGAACCGAACCACTCAAACATTGTAACCGAACGGAACCGAACCGAATCACCGAACCGAATGATTCGGTTCGGTTTGGTTTTGGTGGTTTAAATAATATGTAATATACGAATGTTGTAAAATCATTATATTGACAAATCAAGTACTCGACAAATCAATTTCTTGTGGAATTAGCGAGGAGCCGAGGACCAAGCGGCGAGCGGGGATGGGAAATCCTACTTGAGCGTCTGAGCGAGAGCGATCGAGCGATGCTTATTTGGTATTTGCTGTCCTCTAAAAGTCATGAATTGAAATCGAGATATAAATATATAATCAATCAATCATATAATAAAAATTTAAAAACACTAAAATATTGACCAAAATATGATATACTATAGATATAATGAAATCAAAATATGGATATAGTTAATTACAAAAAAATATAAATGTAATTACATATTATTATACACTACGGTTCAGTTCGGCTCGACTCGGTTCGTTTTGTCATGCAAAACCATAAACCGAACTGAACCGTATGGTTTTTCTAAAATCAAAATCGTAATCGAACCGTGACATACTGAAACCGAACCAAACCGTGCAGTTTAGTTTGGTTCGATTTGGTTTGGTGGTTCGGTTGGTTTTTGCTTACATGCCTAATTGTTATCCTCACTTAAGTTTTGACTATCCCCACTATTTTTGTATGAGTTATTGCGTGTCTTTTGAAAATACGTCTTGTACGTGTATTTTTAGGAAAAGTGATCAACACAAAGTTGTAGATCTCATCGAGATCTACAACCTTCGTGTTGAACATTTTTCCTAAAAATGCACGCGCAAGACATATTGCCGCCTTGATTGAAACATGTGCGTAACTATAGTGATTTTTTGGAAATACGCATTGTACATGCATTTTTAGGAAAAGTGTTCAACACTAAAGTTGTAGATCTCGACGAGATCTACAACTTTCGGGTTGAACACTTTTCCTAAAAATGCTTGTACTATTTTCAAAAGATGCGTAATAACTTATACAAAAATAGTGCGGATACAATCGCCTTTTTTCCCCTAGATCACAACTGCGACTCCGGCATAGGCGGTTGTTTCTTCTCCAGGCTAGGTGACTGCACCTTCACCACTTTGGCTTCGTTTGGTGCGGCTTTTTTGCTCCGACGAGTTTGATCAAAAACGTCACCGCCATTCAATGTATGTTTGGCATGGCAACGGTTATGACCGCAATCAAAAAAGAAAACTAGTTTTAAACATAAAAGTAGATGAATTTCTTAGGCGAGGTCGGGCGTTCACGAGCAACGGTTCATAACTATCACTTTCATGACCGTCACCGCCGTGCCGAACAGAGCCTTTGTACAACGCTTCTAGGAAGTCTCCCTTAGAGCCCATCGAAGTTTTAATCGACATCATCATTGTTACTAAAAGTGATAGGTCAACTAATGGGGTATTGTAGCTGCGGGCCATTGGATACCCATCAAGTAGCGGAATTTTTAGGTCCACGCGCAAAAATATATGTCATACATTTTACTGTTCGCACACCCCAGATGTCCCGTCATAGTGCAAAAAAACATCTGAGATGTCCCGGATCCAGAAAAATCGGGACCCGGACCCAAAAATCTCTCCATCAAGTATTAGATACCATCAAGAATTGGACACATGTACATTATTTGCATCGGCGGTCTAAGCAGTGGTATGGCTAGATTATCTTAGGCTCCGTTTGGCACGGCGGTGACGGTCACGAACGCGGTGGTTATGAACCAACGTTCGTGAACACCCGACCTCACCTGAGAAACTTCATTCACTTTTATGTTCAAAACTAGTTTTTTTTTCAAGGGTAGTCATAACAGTTGTCATGCAAAACATGCATTTTATGACAGTGACATTTTTATCCAAACTCATCGGAGCAAAAAAGCCGAGCCAAATGTAGCGTATGCTTGTAACCGCAGGCGCCTATATCCTCCGATCTTTGACAAAACCTTCTAAATCTGCTTTAAGATTCTAACAACAAGCATTCCATTTCATCAATGAGCTTTTCTATTTATTTTTATTTGCAAATGTTGTTAAATGGGATTATTGTTTTCATGGAGCACAATGGATGACTGTTGATAGTGCTATGAATATTACATTTGATGGTGAAAGACTTATCGAAGGGTGATTTAGTTTGGCGGTGTAAGGAATATATTTATATTAAGTTCTTATTGAAATCACTCTTATTTATTTTAAAATTTTATTTAATAATAGCTAGTCTTTTATATTGGAGATTTCTAAGTAAATATAGGGAATTTATATAAGCAGCCCCTGTTTGGCTGTTGGCAGCCCCCATTTCTATGAGTTATAACGCGTCTTTTGAAAATATGCATTATACATGCATATTTAGGAAAAGTGTTCAACACAAAAATTGTAGATCTCATCGAGATCTACAACTTTCGTGTTGAACACTTTTCCTAAAAATGCATGTACAAAGCGTATTTTCAAAAGGCGCGTCAAAAATTTGCTACAATTATGATCAGGGCAATTTTAGGGCATTGTGCGTGCATATTTAGGAAAAGTGTTCAACACGAAAGTTGTAGATCTCGATGAGATCTACAATTTTCGTGTTGAACAATTTTCCTAAAAATGCATGTATAATGCATATTTTCAAAAGACGCGTTATAACTAATAGAAATGGCGGCTGCCAACAGCCAAACAAGTGCTGCTTATATAAATCACCTAAATATATACTATCGCTAATTGGATTAATAAAATCCAATACTATTTTTTTATAAGATAGAGTACCGTGCAATTGCAGGGATAAATGTCTTATGTTTTTTTTCTGCATTGATCTGCGAATAACAATTCTGATTATCTTACAGTTACAGATAATAAAAATTATGAATAGATGATTTCGCCCCTGCATATAACAATTCTCTATTTTAATCTTCAAAGTACAAGTGTTGTACACCCGTGAAGGCCTCAGGATGCGCCCAAAGGAAACCTCGCAGAAGAGAGATGGGGGTAGCGATCGAAGCACACACGAGCCCCAGATATGTACATAACCGCGCGCAAAAGCGCACGGCAGCACACGGGCTGCACCCCTCGCCGCAAGGAGATAGCCCGAACGCGTCCCGACCGCACCACCTTGGGGGGGCCGGTTCATTCGCACCCCAAGGAGAATGGCCGACCAAGTCGCACCCCTCAAGGGGGGTACGGGCCGACCACACCCCCAAGGGGGTACGAGCCGGCTACACCCCCCAAGGGGGTGCCGCATCCCCCAAGGGGGTGCGGCCCGGCCGCACCCCTTGAGGGGTGCGGCCAAACCGCACCCCCTTGGGGGGTGCGGCCAAACCGCACCCCCCAAGGGGTGCGGCCCGGCCGCACCCCTTGTGGGGTGCGGCCAAGCCGCACCCCCCAAGGGGGTGCGGCCAAGCCGCACCCCCCAAGGGGGTGCGGCCAAGCCGCACCCCCCAAGGGGTGCGGCCGGGCCGCACCCCCCCGTGGGGTGCGGCCAAGCCGCACCCCCCCCTTGGGGTGCGGCCAGCCCGCACCCTCCCCGCTCGGGGGTGCGCGGCCGTGCCCACTCCTTCTAGGGGTGCGGTCCGGCGCCCGCTCCTCTCCGGAGGACTTCAACCGCTCGCTAGGGAGCGGCTCCTCGATTCACCGTCCGTCCGAGGCATCTCCCGGGGCCCGTCGCACATTCGGGGAGCTTCAGCGCTAACCCGCGCTCAGAACGTTTCTGAACGCAGTCGGGAAGCCTTCTCACCTTTTGTCTTTCCGGCTTCTCACTTTTTGTCTTTCCGGCTTCTCACTTTTTGTCTTTCCGGCTTCTCACTTTTTGTCTTTCCGGCTTCTCACATTTTGGGTTTCAGGCTTCTCACTTTTCAGGAACAGTTAGTCGCCTTTTTCACCTCCAACAGAACTGCCCGAACTGCCCAAACTGCCCAAGCTGCCCGAAGGGCAAGGTGGTCATTTACGAAAAATAGTGATCCGAGGGCCCCGGACCGGAGAATATGATTCGTCCACCGAGCATTTATGGAAACTGCCAACGGCAAAATTACCGGGCCGCCCCCGGCAAAAACTATAAAAGGAGCCCCATGGCTTCATTTGAAAGGACCTTGACTTCTGGACCCAGGAAAGCTACTAGCAGACTTTTGCGGAATTCTCCTTCGGCACTTGAAGATCTCCTTCGGGACTTGAAGGTCTTCATCTTCCAGAAAGGCGACCAGCGTTCTCGGAAGAGAAAGACGACTGGCCTTCTCACTTCCAGAAAGGCGACCAGCATTTCTCAGAAGGGAAAGGCGACTGGCCTTCCCGCTTCCAGAAAGGCGACCAGCATTTCTCAGAAGGGAAAGGCGACCGGCCTTCCCGCTTCCGAAAGGCGACTAGCAGTCTCAGAAGGAAAAAGGACTTAGTTTTTCCGAGAGGTGGCCTGTCACCCTCGAAGCTCTCTTTCCCCAAGTATTGTAACGAGCAGCGGCCTGTCGCGCTCGAGCTCTAGCTTCCAAGTTGTAACTCCTCCAGAAGATAGTGAAGTTTGGTCGGCACAGCTCCGGCCGCGTGGTTTTTTACCCTTTCCGGGTTTTCCACGTTAAAAAGTCCCTGCGTACTCATCGAACCTCTAATTGACTGTTTGCGCGCTTAGCTCGCTCACGAGCTAAGGCGGTTCAAGTGAACCGGTCTACCAAGAGCCCTAAGCGTTCTGCAACAGTTTGGCGCCGTCTGTGGGAACATTCCCAGAACTTTTTGAAGGTCAACCGCAATGGCAAGGAAGAGTACTCGCGCTGCGGAGGGATCAGCGCTGGAGGGACGCGTCGACCCAGCTCCCTCCCCCTCGCAAATCGACGCACCACCCGCAGAGCAGGCACCCCCTGCGCCAGCAGCTGGGCTGGAAGTGCGCATACGGCGAATCGAAGAACACCAGGCCGAGATGTTGGCTCTCGTAAGGGATCTCGGGGCTCCTCAAGCTCTGGTCCAGCCGCCAGCTCCGAACGCACCCCCGCCCCCAGTTCTAAACCTTGTCCCGAACCAAGAAGCCATCCAGGAAGACGAGGATTCAGAAGGATTCTCCAACACGGCGAGTTCCGCTCACCTTGCCCCGCCGGCTGGAGGCCCGGAAGCTGGCCACCGTCGCCATCACCTCAGAAGAGCTGCCCCTGAGCGGGTAACGGAAAGGACTACGCGCGAAGAAATACGTGATATGATCGAAGAAGAGTATGCCCAAGCAGGAC
This sequence comes from Dactylorhiza incarnata, assembly GCA_033032865.1. Classification (NCBI taxonomy): domain Eukaryota; kingdom Viridiplantae; phylum Streptophyta; class Magnoliopsida; order Asparagales; family Orchidaceae; genus Dactylorhiza; species Dactylorhiza incarnata. Next base: position 587,206 of record JAWHQI010000281.1, read on the forward strand.
GACGCGCCGCGCTCGCTCGCCGCCCCGCGCATCAGGGCTCCCCCCTGTCGCCTCAAGTCCTAGCTCATCCAACCCCGAATGGCTTCAAGCTTCCTAACATCGAGACATTCGACGGGACGGACGACCCTTTGGAACACGTCAATCACTTCACCACCGTCATGAGGATCTACAGCGCTCCCGATCAGCTCCTCTGCCAGGTGTTCCCGGCGACCTTGAAAGGCCAAGCGCGCACTTGGTTCCATTCACTGCGGAATGGGGCCATCAACAACTTCACGGAAATGGCACAGCAGTTCGTGGATTAGTTCATCGCCAACCGCCGAATTGTCCGGGATCCCTCCCATCTCTCAGGGATCCGCCAGAACGACGGAGAGACACTCAAGGACTTCTTCCGACGCTTCACTACCGAGGCGCGACAGATCCCAGGGGTTGACCCCGAACTCTTGCGAGGAGTTTTCTTAGGAGGACTCCGCCCAAGTGGGTTCTATTCGGCTCTCATGAGAGAAACCGTGCCAAGCTATCCCGACCTTGTTCACAGAGTCGAAGCGCAAATAGCTGCAGATGAGGCCATCGAAGCGCACCGTCGGCAGTTCGAAGGAAGTCAAGGAAAGAAAAGGGGAACAGATCAAGCCCCTCGCGAACGAGAAGATCGTCGCGGCGAGGAGCTCCGCGGTGATGGACGTCGGCGTGACCCCCGAAGGGATCTGGGACCGCAGCCGCCCAGGACCTATACCCCGTTGAACACCACCAGAACGAACGTGCTCTATGCCATTCAAAACAACCCCGAACTTCGCATGCCCCGGATACCCCCGCCAAATCCGAGGGGTGACCAGTCCAGATACTGCGAGTTCCATCGAGGAACCGGACATACCACCGAAGGTGCACCAGGCTCAAAGACGAGATCGAGCGCCTCATCCGCCAGGGACTCCTGGGAAGATTCCTACAAGGCCAGATTCCCAATCAGCCCCAGCAGCCCAGGGAGGCAGGAGAGCAGCCCCCCGCCCCCCGAGGCGCAGGTGGAGGAAGGCCGATGGTGGGAGAAATCGAGACGATCGCCGGACCGCCAGTCCCGGCGTCGCAGATCCTCTCGATCGCCCAGCCCGTGAGAGACCACGAAGACAAGAAACTCAAGCAGGATATTACGATAGCTTTCGGAGATGAAGACTTACGAGGTTTGCAGCTTCCACACCAGGATCCGCTCGTGATCAGCGCAGGGATCGGGGATCCCTGCTTTAAAGTGAAAAGAATACTAGTCGACAATGGAAGCTCGGTCGACGTCTTGTTCCTCTCCACCTTGCAAAGTATGAAGCTCACCAAAGACCAGCTTAGTCCGGCAGCCGGGCCCGTCTACGGCTTCGACAACAGGCCCGTCCCGGTGCAAGGCATGATCATCCTCCCAGTCACGTTGGGCGAATTTCCAAGACAGTCAACGCACAACATCCAGTTCATGGTGGTAGAGTCCACCTCCGCCTACAATGCCATCTTCGGAAGACCGCTCCAGTCAATCTTCGGGGCAATCCCCTCTATTCCACACCTAGCTATGAAGTTCCCCACTGCCGCAGGAATAGGAGTCGTAAGAAGAGACCAAGAGGCAGCCAGGACTTGCTACCTGAAGCAGGCTCAGCCAGCAAGGGCGACCGCTCTCAACATCAATAACTTCGACCTGCGAGACGAGGCGACTCTGCAGCGAGGAACGCCCGTTGAAGGGCTAGTAGAAGTACCGCTCTCCCGGCGAGACCCGACTCGAACTGTTCAGGTCGGGTCACTCTTGACATCACAAGAGCAAGAGAAGTTCACCACCTTCCTGCAGGAGAACGAGGACATTTTCGCATGGAGCCCGGAGGACATGCCCGGGGTAGATCCCGACGTCATATTTCACTCGCTAAACATCAACCCCGCCTGCAGACCCGTAATTCAGAAAAAGAGGAATTTCGCCCCCGAGCGCCTAAAAGCAATCGAGGAAGAGGTAGCTAAGCTCCTGGAGGCACGATTCATTCGTGAAGCAGAATATCCCACATGGCTCGCCAACGTGGTCATGGTCAAGAAGGCCTCGGGGAAATGGCGAATGTGCGTCGACTACAGCAACCTGAACCAAGCCTGCCCGAAGGATAGTTTCCCCCTGCCAAGGATTGACCAGCTCGTCGACGCTACAGCAGGCCACGAGCTACTCAGCTTTATGGATGCTTATTCAGGTTACAACCAGATAAGGATGAACCCCGCAGACGAAGAGCATACCGCCTTTCGCACCGACCGGGGAGTCTACTGCTACAAGGTGATGCCCTTCGGCCTTAAAAACGCCGGAGCCACTTACCAAAGGCTGATGAACAAGGTCTTCAAGGACCTCATCGGAGAAACGATGGAGGTTTACGTGGACGACATGCTAGTAAAGAGCGTCCACCGACGCGACCACTTGGAAGACTTAGAAAAGTGCTTCCAGCTTCTCCGTCGCTTCCAGATGCGGCTCAACCCCAGCAAGTGTGCGTTTGGTGTGACGGCGGGGAAGTTTCTAGGTTTCATGGTAACCCATCGGGGAATCGAGGCCAACCCCGAGAAGATTAAGGCGTTGGAGGATATGTCGCCACCTCGCTCAATTAAGGAAGTACAACGCCTAAATGGGAGGATCGCAGCTTTGTCCCGTTTCTTATCACGAACAGGAGACAAGTACCTCCCCTTCTTCAAAATCCTCCGGGGAGCGCGACATTCAGGTTTCCAATGGACAGACGAGTGCCAGGTGGCCTTCGAGCTTCTCAAGCAGTACCTGGCTTCGCCACCGCTTCTGTCAAAGCCCACCCCCGGGGAAACCCTGTTCTTGTACCTGGCCGTATCGCCTACGGCTCTTAGCTCAGTGCTTGTGAAGGACGAAGGAGGAGTGCAGCGCCCGATCTACTACCTCAGCAAAGTCCTCACCGATACCGAAACCAGATATCCGGCAGCAGACAAGACAGCCTTGGCTCTTGTTTTCTCGGCCAGAAAACTCAGACCCTACTTCCAGGCTCACGCAGTCAAGGTATTGACACAACTCCCATTACGGGCGATCCTCCAGAAGCCGGAAGTCTCGGGGAGACTTGTAAAGTGGGCCGTAGAACTCGGCGAATTCGACATCCAATTCCTGCCTCGCCCTGACATCAAGTCGCAAGTGCTCGCCGACTTCGTGGTAGAATACACCATCCCGCCAGAAACAACCCTCATCAAAGACACCGCTAGCACCCGGTGGACCCTCTATGTCGACGGCGCCTCGGGAGCCGAAGGGGCCGGAGCAGGATTACTCCTTATGAGCCCCGAAGGGATCACCCTGGATTACGGACTCCGGCTAAAGTTCCCCGCAACGAATAACATCGCGGAATACGAAGCACTGATCGCCGGTCTCCGGCTCGCTATCGACTGCAAAGTTGAGAACCTAACGATTTATACAGACTCCCAACTCGTGGTCTCACAGGTTGAAGGAGATTACGAGGCTAAGAGCGAGCAGATGGCGAAATACCTCGCATTCGCAAAGTCACTTCTCCAAAAGATCTCATCATATCAGATCCTACACATCCCCCGAGAGCAGAATACCAGGGCGGATGCTCTATCCAAGCTCGCCACCTCACCCTCCAGCTACCAGTCTCGAAGACGCCGAATCGAAGAAGTTGTGATCCCAAGCATTCAAGGGCCATGGGAAATCACAACCATCCACCAGGAGGAGTCGTCCTGGATGACCCCATTACGAGCCTACCTGGAGCAAGGGCACCTTCCTGAAGATCGCCTAGAGGCGCGAAGGCTGCGAATGCGGGTTGCATCGTTCACCATTATAGACGGGGAGCTTTACAAACGGGCATTCTCAGGCCCATATCTGAAATGCCTGCCGGCAAGCGAGGCGGACTACGTACTCAGGGAAATACACGGAGGAGTCTGCGGAGAGCACCTAGGCGGGAAGGCATTAGCGCGGAAAATACTGCGTCAAGGCTTCTATTGGCCGACAATAAGAAAGGACGCGGCCGACTTTGTCCAGAGGTGCAAAAGCTGTCAGCTACACGCCAACATGCCTCATCAACCCCCGGTCTCACTTACCACGCTGCAGAGCGCGTGGCCATTCGCACAGTGGGGGATCGACCTCCTCGGTCCCCTACCTCTAGCATCTGGACAGAGGAAGTTCATCATCCTAGCCATCGACTACTTCACCAAATGGGTGGAGGCAGAGCCCCTGGCCAAGATCACCGAAGAAAACGCCAAACAATTCATCTGGAAGAGCATCGTTTGCCGCTTCGGCATCCCGGCTACGATCATTGCCGACAACGGCACTCAATTCACTGGGAAGTCCTTCACCAAGATGTGTGAGGATCTGAAAATCAACCTGCGCCACACGGCCGTGGCGCATCCACAAGCCAACGGACAAGTAGAAGTCACGAACCGCACCATCCTCAAAGGGCTGAAAACACGCTTGGAAGAAGCCGGGGGACAGTGGGTAGACGCGCTCCCGAATGTATTGTGGGCATATCGCACAACAGAAAGAACTCCTACAGGAGAGACACCTTATAACCTCTGTTACGGAACCGAAGCTATCATCCCCGTCGACATCGGCGTTCCGAGTGCTCGAGTACTCACCTTCGATCCCAACAAGAATGATGGACTGCTCCGAGAAAACCTCGATCTAATCCCCGAAGTCCGGGACAACGCTTCTTACCGTGCTGCACTCTACCAAATGCGTGTAGCCCGGACCTACGACAGGAGGGTGAAGCCCAGACCAATCAACGTAGGAGATCTCGTCCTACGTAGCATCGAGGCCGCCGGTAAAGGTCCCCAAGGAGACAAGCTCTCAGCGGCCTGGGAAGGCCCGTACATAGTCACCGCAGTCGTAAAACCCGGAACATACAGACTCAGGACGGCGGAAGGGAAGACTTTGCCACGCACCTGGAACGCTCAAAATCTGCGCCGCTTTTACCAGTGATCCCAGGACCTCTACCATGTACTAAGCCACGAGCTCAAACTCGTGCAAACTTATCTTCAATTTCTGTACCAAGCCGCGAGCTCTGACTCGTGCAAATCTATCTTATAATTTGTGTAAAAGCCGCGAGCTCAGACTCGTGCACCTATCTTATCCCACATAAAGCTGTGCACCGAATGATTTCTTATTGAAAAGCTATGTTTTGACACCTTCACACACTTAAGAAAAACTTTGCAACGAGGCCCTGCCTCGGGGGCTTTGCACCGCCGTCGATTGAAGGTTCGCCCTTCTCCTCCGCCGTCAAGTCCCAACGTCGTAGGGGCCTGCCCCCCTTACGTACGCCCCCGGTTTGAATACACCAGCTATTCACCGGCCACTTCGAGGCCCTGCCTCGGGGGCTTTGCACCGCCGTCGATTGAAGGTCCGCCCTTCTCCTCCGCCGTCAAGTCCCAACGTCGTAGGGGCCTGCCCCCCTTACGTACGCCTCCGGTTTGAATACACCAGCTATTCACCGGCCACTTCGAGGCCCTGCCTCGGAGGCTTTGCACCGCCGTCGATTGAAGGTCCGCCCTTCTCCTCCGCCGTCAAGTCCCAACGTCGTAGGGGCCTGCCCCCCTTACGTACGCCTCCGGTTTGAATACACCAGCTATTCACCGGCCACTTCGGGGCCCTGCCCCAGGGACTTTGCACCGCCGTCGATTGAAGGTTCGCCCTTCTCCTCCGCCGTCAAGTCCCGGTGACGTCGGGGCCTGCCCCCCTGCGTTCACCCACGGTTTGAATACAAACGCAATTCACCGGCCAAGCCGCGAGCCCGACTCGTGCAAGATAGCCGCAAGCACAGACTTGCGCGAGCTAAATTTTCTATTGTGAAAGAAGCCGCGGGCTCAGAACCGCGCAAGCTAATCTGTCACTTTGCAGAAACCCCACAGTCCACGCGGATATCAGAACCTGGCAGCAAGCCCACGCAATCTCAGGGAACCAACACCCTCCGACATCAACTCCTACCCAAAAAAGCGCCACACAGAGGACAAGGGGTAAAACCGCCAAAGAAAAATCAAAACCTTCGAACTCCTCGCTCAGGAACTCGGACTCCGAAGGTTTGGGGGGCTTATGTTGTACACCCGTGAAGGCCTCAGGATGCGCCCAAAGGAAACCTCGCAGAAGAGAGATGGGGGTAGCGATCGAAGCACACACGAGCCCCAGATATGTACATAACCGCGCGCAAAAGCGCACGGCAGCACACGGGCTGCACCCCTCGCCGCAAGGAGATAGCCCGAACGCGTCCCGACCGCACCACCTTGGGGGGGCCGGTTCATTCGCACCCCAAGGAGAATGGCCGACCAAGTCGCACCCCTCAAGGGGGGTACGGGCCGACCACACCCCCAAGGGGGTACGAGCCGGCTACACCCCCCAAGGGGGTGCCGCATCCCCCAAGGGGGTGCGGCCCGGCCGCACCCCTTGAGGGGTGCGGCCAAGCCGCACCCCCCAAGGGGGTGCGGCCAAGCCGCACCCCCCAAGGGGGTGCGGCCAAGCCGCACCCCCCAAGGGGGTGCGGCCCAGCCGCACCCCCCAAGGGGGTGCGGCCAAGCCGCACCCCCCAAGGGGTGCGGCCCAGCCACACCCCTTGTGGGGTGCGGCCAAGCCGCACCCTCCAAGGGGTGCGGCCGGGCCGCACCCCCCCGTGGGGTGCGGCCAAGCCGCACCCTCCAAGGGGTGCGGCCGGGCCGCACCCCCCCCCCCTTGGGGTGCGGCCAGTCCGCACCCTCCCCGCTCGGGGGTGCGCGGCCGTGCCCACTCCTTCTAGGGGTGCGGTCCGGCGCCCGCTCCTCTCCGGAGGACTTCAACCGCTCGCTAGGGAGCGGCTCCTCGATTCACCGTCCGTCCGAGGCATCTCCCGGGGCCCGTCGCACATTCGGGGAGCTTCAGCGCTAACCCGCGCTCAGAACGTTTCTGAACGCAGTCGGGAAGCCTTCTCACTTTTTGTCTTTCCGGCTTCTCACTTTTTGTCTTTCCGGCTTCTCACTTTTTATCTTTCCGGCTTCTCACTTTTTGTCTTTCCGGCTTCTCACATTTTGGGTTTCAGGCTTCTCACTTTTCAGGAACAGTTAGTCGCCTTTTTCACCTCCAACAGAACTGCCCGAACTGCCCAAACTGCCCAAACTGCCCAAGCTGCCCGAAGGGCAAGGTGGTCATTTACGAAAAATAGTGATCCGAGGGCCCCGGACCGGAGAATATGATTCGTCCACCGAGCATTTATGGAAACTGCCAACGGCAAAATTACCGGGCCGCCCCCGACAAAAACTATAAAAGGAGCCCCATGGCTTCATTTGAAAGGACCTTGACTTCTGGACCCAGGAGAGCTCCTTGCAGACTTTTGCGGAATTCTCCTTCGGCACTTGAAGATCTCCTTCGGGACTTGAAGATCTCCTTCGGGACTTGAAGGTCTTCATCTTCCAGAAAGGCGACCAGCGTTCTCGGAAGAGAAAGGCGACTGGCCTTTTCACTTCCAGAAAGGCGACCAGCATTTCTCAGAAGGGAAAGGCGACTGGCCTTCCCGCTTCCAGAAAGGCGACCAACATTTCTCAGAAGGGAAAGGCGACCGGCCTTCCCGCTTCCGAAAGGCGACTAGCAGTCTCAGAAGGAAAAAGGACTTAGTTTTTCCGAGAGGTGGCCTGTCACCCTCGAAGCTCTCTTTCCCCAAGTATTGTAACGAGCAGCGGCCTGTCGCGCTCGAGCTCTAGCTTCCAAGTTGTAACTCCTCCAGAAGATAGTGAAGTTTGGTCGGCACAGCTCCGGCCGCGTGGTTTTTTACCCTTTCCGGGTTTTCCACGTTAAAAAGTCCCTGCGTACTCATCGAACCTCTAATTGACTGTTTGCGCGCTTAGCTCGCTCACGAGCTAAGGCGGTTCAAGTGAACCGGTCTACCAAGAGCCCTAAGCGTTCCGCAACAACAAGTATTTATTTTTACTCTCTCTGCCCCTGCCAAAAGAGCTTATTGCGCTCATTGAGAGAGATGGTGGTGACATTAGCAAAGCCAACTTTGAGTGTTTTTAAGTCCAAGAATTTCAACCCGACTGGGAACACCACTAGCCACTAACAAATATTGGCCTTCCCCTTCTATTCCATGGGCAACATCACATGACTAGGGGTGTTCACGAACCGAATCGACTAACTCTTAAATCAAATTCAAATTTCACATAAAATGCAGAGATTCAGATTCGGTTTCATTCGAATATTAGGTGTCAGATTCAGATTTGTCGTGAAATGTTGGATTTGAATTCAGATTCAGATTCGAATATGGACTCGAATTCGAATTTTATAATATTTAATTATATATAATGCTGAAATATAATTATATATAATATTTAATTACATATATAAATTTTATTTAATGATATATTTTACTATTCGCGAATCCTTCGAATAAGAATAAAATTACTAGGATTCGAATTCGAATTCGAAAAAAATATAAATATTATTCGAATCTTCACGAATTGAATCCCGAATTATTCACTAACTATACTATTTGTGAACAACCATACACATGACTATGTATAATGAAATTTTATGGGTGTGATTAAGCTTAGTCATGAATCTTTTTTTTCCTTAACATTTTTGGTATCATTAAGTCCTACTTTTTAACCTTATTTTTTACATACTTGGGAGTTGAGAGAGTGATAAATGAGGAGAGGAAAATAGAAAATATGGGGAGACCACTGTGTGCATGCACGTATAAAACAAAACAACATAAACTAAAATAAATATCCTTCTGTTTGGGAAAGCTCCAGCGGATGGAAAAACTATATCCTAACCGTTAGAGTTGATTTTAGACCGTTTGAATGTGCGACTCTTCTATTCTAACAACTCTATTCGTTCAACAACTTTTCAATTAGCATCAGCTGCCCTAAAAAGAGCCCGAATCTAAATTTTAAACATTGTTTGGATAAATCACAGACATGTTAATTCACGGACTATACGGTCTATACCTATAGCTGTCACGGTTCCGGTTCAGTTTCGGTTCTACTAAAACCGTGAACCAAACCGCTAAGGTAACGGTTATTCAAAATAGAACCAAACCGTATTGGGTTTGACCGGTTCCGGTTCCAGCAAAATTTTTGGAACCGTCGTGCTAACGGTTCCGGTTACGGTTCAACAAGAACCAAAACCAAACCGGCCATTAACGGTTCGGTTCGGTTCTATGCGGTTCGGTCCGGTTCCAATCGGTTCCAATTAGAAACAAAACTAAACTTGACGGAATGAATGCGGGAGGTCAAGAATAAAAAATCGGAGGGGAAAGTATACCCGTTCAATTTTTTTGCAAGAGGGACTTCGAGTCTGAGGCCCAGGCATAGGAATTTCACGTTACACCAAGGGGGGTGTACTTTTTGTATAATATATAGTAAGTCGGGCTAAAAGTTAAAAACTGAAACCGCAAAATCACAAAATTGCACCAAACCGCGTCAATTTTAAAAATTCAAAGATCACGATCGTATACTGCTGATGCAATGTTCATGTTGCTGAAGATCACGACTCAACATAGGGTAAATAACTTTGAAATTGTTTTTTTGAAATCTTATTTTACAATTACATTTTTTTTGAATAATATATTAGTTAATTCAATTTGACTAATTTATCAGATACAATTATATTTGTCTTTTATGAATATTATTAAATAGTAGTTGCATATCCTCAATATTCTTAAAACAAAATATTTCAGAAAAATATGTGAGTAAAATCGAAAATACATTATATGACTGTATAAAAACCAAAAGTACACAGCAAAAACTGACTACAAATCGCACCAATGTCAAACCACAACACAGTTTTGGCGCGGTGCAATTTTGTTCAGTCCAAAATCGACCTCATTTGTTGCGATGCTGTTTGAGTTCAAACCGCACCAGTTTCATCCATAATAGTAAGCATAGATATTATAGATATATTATAAAAAATAACAATATAATTATTATAATAATAATAAACGGGTTGCGGTTCGGTTCTGCTTCGGTCCGGTTCGGATCGGTTCTAAAAATCTTGAAACCACTTGAGACTTGTATATTGCGGTTCCGGTTCCGGATAATAAAATGAAAGAACCACACCTGGATCAATGTTGTTCACGGTTCCAAAATTCAAACCGGAACCCAAATAATTCGCGAACGGTTCGGTCCGGTTCTTTGCGGTTCCGGTTTGATTCTTAATCGGTTTACGATTTTCGGTTTTAAATGACAACTTTATCTATACCACATTTTCTACATTGTATGCAACACTTCAAAGTACATGTTGAAGCATAATGCAACACTTTCATAGCATCCACGACACCTCACAATGTATACGGAAGCAATGATGTACACGACATTTTCAATTTATACAACATCTCGGTGTATGTTAAAGTGACGTATAACATACTTCCTAGCTTCTCTCGCATTTCGCAGCACATATTGAAGCTTCGCGGCGAATTTTGTACGGTGTTTTAGCAACAATTAGCTAATAATTTTTCCCATATATATCTGTATTATATGAGTGAATATAGCATTCTCCATGCTCGTACCGTGCTTTCATTTTTCACCGTTGGATCTTTCACATGTTTTATCCGAAACATTTTTAATATAAAAAAATAAACTTCCGGGGGAGAGAGAGAGAAAGAGAGGGGGAGAGAGTTTGGCGGAGAGGAAAAGTGAGAGAAAAAAAAATAATCTTTTTAAGTATATACGTAATTTTTTTTACAAAATAAATAAAATAATATTGATGCATATTTTTTACAGTCATTTCAAGTGCTCATATGTGTGTTATGGGCACAGCCCGCAGATGCATTGAGCCGAGGGTGGGCGAAGCCCGCCGTCGCCGACCGGGTACTGCCGCGCTTGGTCGTAGGGGCGGAGCCCGTGTCGGGCACTAATGCGTGTGTGTATACACACACACACACACAAATGACAGACGCAGAGCTTCACCCCTGCGGCCGATCACGATAGTACCTATTTTAATTTTGGTTAAAAAAACCTATCATTATTATTTATACGTTATTAAATTTTTCAAATTAAATTTATTGATTTTCATTGTTATTTTTCAAATCAACTTTAATCAACTTTATTTTTTTTTTTTATTTTATAGAATTTCATCCTTTCTTTTAATTTGAGAACATGTTATAATTATTTAAATGGACATTGTATGCAGATTATAATATATGTTAAGTCATCGAAGTGACAAAATTTGAATGTTTCGCCAAATACAACTTTTCCCTAATGTAGTAAAGATGTTACCGTAAAATAAGTAGTCTGCCAGCAAATGTCACCGTCAAGGTTTTATTCTTTTAAGGTATAGAATTTATAGTTATTATTATAAAGAAGTAGCACTGCTGTCATTAAAGTATATTACATTTGTTTCATTTAAATTGCGTGCTAAATAATTATGATACAAAAGAGTAAGGATACAGAATAATTAATTTGATGGTGAAAAGTATATTTCATATAGATGATAAAAATATAAAAATGAATTATGATCACAGGAAAAATAAAATAAAATAAAAATCTCTCACCAGGAACAAGAATGTAACTATAATATAAGCTAAATATTAGAGCAAGTGCAAAATTTTAATTTAAATAGACCAATAAACATGAATTTACTAATCGGATTAAATCCTGAAATAAAAAAAAAATAAAACTCGGGCCTTCAATTCCTAGCTTTCATAATTGTAAAGCTGTATTGATCTGCAATAATTATGTAGAGCTTTAGTGATCTGCACATTTTTAGAATAAAATGTTATAGGAAAAAATATGGTGACCGCTAAAGTGATCTAAAGCAAGGTATTATAAGAATGCGAGCATCTAACCTAAAATTAATTGGACCTACGCGGAGAGGCTTAGAATCTATGATGTGTACACGACTACTTGTGGTTTCTATTGTGAGATTAAGGCTCCATTTGGCACGGCGGTGGCGGTCGTGAGCGCGGTGGTTATGAACCGTCGTTTGTGAACGCCCGACCTCACCTAAGTATCCTCGTCCACTTTTATGTTCAAAACTAGTTATCTACTTTTATGTTCAAAACTAGTTATCTTTTCTTGATGACGGTCATAACCATTGTCTTGCCAAAACGCCGATGAAAAAATGCTGATTAAAAATGGAGTTTGAAATAAGTGTTGTTTCTAAATAACAAAGTTTTGTTAAAAAAATTGAGTTAAATTGAATTTTCGGCGCTGATAGAAATGGAGTTTTGAAAAAATTGTTTGGAAACAAAATGGAGTTTTTGTGATTTTTTTTCATAATATGATAATCAGCACAAAAAAAACAAGATAATAGTTGATGCAAAACATAAAAACACGACAATTTTTTCCATATGTCTACGTTCTAGATTCATACAATTGTTGTGTTATACTTTCACGTAGCGCGATCATCTCTTCTACACCACCTGCAGTATCAGAGCATATTTCTCGTTGTCCTTGTGAGCCTACCCCATCATGCTCACCCCCTGCTCGCACTCACTGAAATCAATATCCGCACGCGAAGGGTGTCGTCGAATGAAATTATACCCCTCCATCTTTTGATTTACCCATCTTTAAAAATAAAATAAAATGATTCGCTACTTCTATCGAGGGAGATGGGGATAAAAAGGGCTGGGATCTGTAGCTCGCGATTGGAACTCGCCGACGTCGACGACAGAGAGAAAGAGGAGGGATCTTCGCCGGCGGAGGTTTTAACGTCGACGAGATGGAGAAAGGGGAGGAGATCTTCGCTCGTGCTACGTATCGGGAGGGAAGAAAGGAAAACACGGTTGCGGTCGACCGGGGGTTTGAAGCGCGTCTGACACCCTATATAAAATACCGGTTTTAAGTAACCGGCGATTTAGACATAAGCTGAACCAAACGCCACTTATCAGAGAAACCTCGTTTTCTTCCAACCGCACCGGAGACTATTAGCCCAACCAAAAACCACCTAAGGCTCCATTTGGCAAGGTGTTTTTGCTCCGGTGAGATTGGACAAAAACGTCACCGTCATAGAATGTATGTTTGGCATGACAACGGTTATGACCGCCGCCAAAAAAAGAACTAATTTTGAATATAAAAGTGAATGAAGTTCCTTAGGTGAGGATGGGTGTTACCGCTGCGGTAACGGGCTGACGCCGGGCGATAGGAGCGGACGATAGGAGCGGCGGTAGCGGCAAGGGTAGCGGACGGGGCTGACGCCGGGCGATAGTGGCGGCGGCTGAAAGGAGTCGGGCGGGAGAAATCGAGAGGGAGAGGAATAGAGAAAGAGAGAGAGACAAGGGGAGCAGCCCCTCCTAAGTTGATTGATCCAAGGATGAGAAACATAACCCTAGGTGCTCCCTTATATAGGGGGAAACCACCACATCATTAAGAGTTCAAAATAAAATAACATAATCAAAATGCTGAAAGATAACTAGGACCGGTCGGCCCTTTAGATGGTCTTCTCCAAATTGCCCGGTTCGGCGCGGGGCCTAGTGCTGTCGCTTGGTCCTGCGCGCGCCCTCCTCGAATAGACCTGTCATTCCGGCTCGTCAGACTGGAGGTCGGTAACAATACCGCCATCTGGGAAATTGGCCTTGTCCTCAAGGCAGTAGTCTGGGAACTGTCGGCGAAAATCGTCTCGCAGGAGCCAGTTAGCGGACGAACGGGGATGGTTGCGCCAAGCCACCCGTACCTCCTCCGGATGGGTAGCTCCGGCCGTGGGCTTGCACTGATCAAGAATGGCTTCCGGATAGAGTGGTTCGGAACTGGCCGTGTCTAAGTCGGCCGGGATATGGTCGGAGACGGGATGATTGCCTATCACGCGCCGAAGTTGTGAGACATGAAATACGGGATGAATGCGAGCGGTGTCCGGAAGGCGGAGGCGATATGCCACTGCTTCGATGCGGCTGAGGATCTCGAATGGTCCAAAGAAGCGCGGGGCGAGCTTGGAGCAAGTGCGGCGGGCCACCGTGAGCTGGCGGTAGGGGTGGAGTTTAATGAACACCCGCTCTCCTACTTGGAATTGGAGGTCCCTTCGTTTCCGGTTGGCAAAAGATGCCATCTTCGCCTGAGCCCGTCGAAGATGTTGTTTTAAACTATCCAAGATAACATCCCTATCGTGGAGATGATCCGCCAAGCTAGCCACCGGGCATTCCCCGGGTAGGTGGCGGAGCACGGTCGGCGGTGGCCGGCCATATACGGTCTCGAATGGCGAGGTGTTGGCGGCGTGGTGGTATGCGGTATTGTAGGAGTATTCTGCCCAACCAAGCCATTTGGCCCACGAACCGGGCCTCTCCCCGATGAAGCAACGCAAGTATGTCTCCAAGCACCTATTGAGTACCTCGGATTGGCCATCCGATTGCGGATGATATGCTGTACTCATCCGGAGTTGGGTCCCCTGCAGGCGGAATAACTCAGTCCAGAAGCTACTGAGAAAAAGTGGGTCACGATCACTGACGATCGAACGGGGGAACCCATGAAGACGGACTATCTCCGCGATGAAGTTGTCGGCGACCGTCGCCGCAGTGTAGGGATGGCGGAGCGGGACGAAGTGCGCGTACTTCGTTAGGCGGTCCACGACCACCAAGATGCAATCGAAGTCGTTGGAGCGGGGCAACCGGGTGATGAAGTCCATAGCGATGTCCTCCCAGACACGCTCAGGGATCGGTAGGGGCTGCAAGAGGCCGCTGGGAAACATCGTCTCGTATTTGGCCTTCTGACATGGTAGGCAGGCCGCCACGTATGCTTTCACCTGTCGAAGCATGTGGGGCCAGAAAAGCGAGGCCGCCAACCGACGGTATGTCCGATTCGCCCCGGCGTGGCCACCTGCCGGGGTGGAGTGGAACTCCGCAAGCAAAGCCGGAATCATTGCCGATGATGCAGATAAAACGAGTCTGTCCCGATGAAAGAGGCGGCCTCCGATCAGTGTATATGGCGGCCGTGACGAGGGGTCAGCCAACAGGGCGGCCCGGATATCCTGAAGCTGGGGGTCCCGGTCCACCTCGTGCTGAATGGCCGCGGCGTCGTCCCACACCGGCCGGGAAATGGCTGTTAATTCTGGCGCGTGCGGGCGTCGGGAGAGCGCATCGGCCGCCCGATTCGTCCTGCCCGGATGAAACTCCACCGTGAAGTCGTAGCCGAGCAGCTTGGCCACCCAAACCTGCTGTGTTGGCGTGGCTATCTTTTGTTGGAGCAGATAGCGAAGGTTGTGGTGATCGGTGCGGATGACGAAGGGCCGCCCCAGGAGATAAGGCCGCCAATGTTGGACCGCCAAGACCAGCGCCATAAGCTCGTTCTCGTAAGCTGAGCGGCTGCGCACCGCGGTAGAAAACGCCCGACTATAAAAAGCAATTGGTCGGCCGGCCTGCATCAATACGGCGCCGACGCCGGTGCCCGAGGCATCGCACTCGATGACAAACGGTTGGTGGAAGTCCGACATGGCTAAAACCGGGCCGTGGACCAAGGCCGACTGGAGCGTCGTGAAGGCCTCCATGGCCGCCGGCGGCCATGTGAAGGGCCCCTCCTCGGATTTCTTCAGCAGCTGAGTGAGAGGGCGGGCCAAGCCGCCGTAATTTCTGATGAAGCGCCGGTAGTATCCCGTCAAACCGAGAAAAGCCCGGACGTCGTGCAAGGAGGCGGGAATCGGCCAACGCAGCACTGCCTGAATTTTGTCTTCATCCATGGCCACGCCGTGGGCCGAAATAGTATGGCCCAAGTAGCTGACCGTCGCCGTGCCGAAGGTGCACTTCTTGTGGTTGACCGTTAGCTGATGTAGGCGGAGAGTGGCGAACGTCTCCCGAACATGACGGAGGTGATCCTGCCAAGTGGGACTGAAGACAAGGATATCATCAAAAAAAACAAGGACATGCTTACGCAGAACGGGCCGAAATATCTCATTCATGGTAGCTTGGAATGTCGCGGGAGCGTTGATGAGCCCAAACGGCATGACCAAGAACTCGAAATGTCCGTCGTGTGTCCTGAACGCCGTCTTTGGCACGTCCTCCGGCCGTACCCGAATCTGATGATAGCCGGCCCGTAGGTCCAGCTTGGTAAAGAAAGTCGCGCCGTGTAGCTCGTCCAGGAGCTCCTGAATAACCGGGATAGGATACTTGTCCGGGACCGTGGCCTTGTTGAGCTCCCGATAGTCCACACAGAACCTCCAACTGCCGTCTTTCTTGCGCACTAGTAACACCGGGCTGGAAAAGGGGCTCGCACTGGGCCGTATGATACCGCCCAACAACATCTCTCGGACGAGTCTTTCTATCTCATCCTTTTGGGCGTGCCCGTAACGATAGGGCCGCACGGACACCGCCGACGACCCCGGATGGAGAACAATGGCGTGATCGGTCGGTCGGGAGGGTGGAAGGTCCGAGGGTGCGGTGAAGATGTCCTCGAAATCCGCGAGGATGACGCCCATGTCGTCCTTGAGGGGTGCGGCCGCCGCGGAAGGGCTCGCCTGAAGGGGCCATAACCAGGCCGAGAAATCGACGTCGGCGACACGTGTCATCGCCCGATACGACAGCGGTGAGCGGAGGAGGGTCGGGTCACCCACCAAACGACACTGTCGGACCTGCTGCTGAAAATCCATCGTCATCGAAGCCCAGTTCACTCGGACGTCGCCCAGGGTCTCGAGCCAAGCAACGCCGAGAATAGCGTCGAGGCCTCCTAGCTCGAACATGTAGAAGTCAGCCGTGACCCGGCACGGCCCCACGGTCATGGTAACATCCCGGCATTGGCCCAAGGTCGGACGGCGGCGGCCATCGCCCAAGCACACCGAAAAGTCTGGTGACGGATCCACCGGTATGGCGAGCTCTTGCGCCAGACAGTTGTGACTCGCCCCGCTATCCACCATCACGATGACGGTGCGGTTGTGTAGTTCGCCGGCCAACTTCATGGTGCGGGGCCCCGTTAATCCCCCCACGGAGTAGAATGACAGTTCCAGCACGTTGAGGGGGGCGTCCTCGAGGTCGGCCGTAGGTAGGTCGGGTGGTGGATCCAAGGGTGGCAAGTCCTCGGCGAGGGCGTAACCCTCACTGTCGCTAAAGATAGCGTGGAATTCTTTGACCGGGCAAACATGCTGAGGCGAGTATGGTTGGCGACAACGGAAACATAAACCGCGGCGCCGAAGGTCATTGTAGTCGACGGTGGAGATGCGGTTGGGGCCGTCCGGGCGTGCCGGCCGACCGTGGGCCACGGGGGTCGGTCGAGGACCGGTGTCCCGCACGGGATGAGGACGGAAGGGGGGTGGGCCGGAGTGCCGAGGGTCGATGTCCGCTTCGACCGCACGGGCAAGTTCCAGGGCTTCCGAGACCGTGCGTGGGTGATGAGTGCGAATGCGAGAGCGGATATTGGGAAGGAGACCTTGCAGAAAAAATCCCAGGTAATGGTCGGGCGGAAGGTCGGGAACTTGTGTGACGAGAGCAACGAACTCATCGATGTATGCGTCCACCGTTGTTGATTGGCGGGCGGAGCAAAGCCGCTCGATAGCGGAGCCCGTGTAGCGAGAATCATAACGGTTGATCATCTCGTGTTTGAACTCCTGCCACGGAATGAGGGGTTGCACTTGGCGAAGCCAACGTGCCCAATGGAGGGCCGAGCCATCCATACCGACCATGGCGGTGCCGACGCGGTCCGCCGGGGGGGTACCATTAAGGTCGAAATATTGCTCCGTAAGGGCGATCCAGCCCATAGGATCCGTCCCGGAGAAGGGCGGAACATCCATCGCCATAGTGGGGCGAATAGCGGCGACCGGCGGGACGACGGGAAGCGGCTGGGGCGGCGCCGGCGCACGGAAGCCGGCCGCGAGCGGGGACGGGGGAAGACCGAGGACCGAAGTGGTGTCGGCCGGGGGGGGGGGGGGGGACTGTTGCGGCGGTGTGCTTGGCGACGGCAGCAACGCCTCCAGGCGTGCGAGGAGGGCCTGCTGGGTTGAGCGGATGTCTTCCACCGCGGCGTGAAGGCTGGCCATCTGGGAACCATGGAGTGCGAGGCTTTCCGCGACCTGGATGTCGGCGTCGGCGGCAGTGGAGGGATCAGCGGGGTGGAGGCGCGTGTTCGGAGCCATGAAGTTTTCCGGCGGCTGAGCGAGAGCGGGCGGAGATGGCAGGTCGGACCAATGTTACCGCTGCGGTAACGGGCTGACGCCGGGCGATAGGAGCGGACGATAGGAGCGGCGGTAGCGGCAAGGGTAGCGGACGGGGCTGACGCCGGGCGATAACGGCGGCGGCTGAAAGGAGTCGGGCGGGAGAAATCGAGAGGGAGAGGAATAGAGAAAGAGAGAGAGACAAGGGGAGCAGCCCCTCCTAAGTTGATTGATCCAAGGATGAGAAACATAACCCTAGGTGCTCCCTTATATAGGGGGAAACCACCACATCATTAAGAGTTCAAAATAAAATAACATAATCAAAATGCTGAAAGATAACTAGGACCGGTCGGCCCTTTAGATGGTCTTCTCCAAATTGCCCGGTTCGGCGCGGGGCCTAGTGATGTCGCTTGGTCCTGCGCGCGCCCTCCTCGAATAGACCTCCCATTCCGGCTCGTCAGACTGAAGGTCGGTAACAATGGGCCTTCACGAACGACAGTTCATAACCATCGTGTTCACGACTTCCACCGCCATGCCAAACAAAACCTAAAGGTTTGTTTGGGTGGGTGGTAGTGGATAAAGATAGAGCGGTTGGAGATGGAGATAAAATAGTATTTTTGAATGGAGTTCCCTCCCTGCGGTTGGAATCAGACATAAACAACACTTTGAGGATCGGTAGTTTCAAATGGAGGCAATTCAAAAAAGAAGAAGAAAATAGCGTTTGCAACTTTTGAAAAACTCAATGGAGAAAAAATGCTCAATAAAACCGAGCCTAAATCTTAGCATGTCCCTGTGTAAGATGTTTGACATCTAATTTAGGCTCCGTTTGGGGGGACTTATTTTCACCGGTCAAGCGGTTACGACCGCATGAACCGGACCTTAAATTAAGGTCCGGTTCATGCGGTCGTAACCGCTTGACCGGTGAAAATAAGTCTCCCCAAACAGAGCCTTAATTGAGTGACGCTACAAAGCGGATAGATAGGTTTAACCTATACCTTATGAGAACCTAAGCATCCAACATAAAACCTATTGATTGTAAGTGAAAGGGCCCAAAATCTATGTCAAGTGCACGGAGCCTTGACTTTTTTTAATGGAGTGACGTGAGAATAGATCCGGGGGCCTATCGTGCTATGATCACATATTAAAACCTAAGTGTCCAAACTAAAACAAATTGATTGTAGATGTTGGGGCCCAAAATCTATCTAAGGTTTCATTTGTCGCGGCTTATTTGCTCCGGTGAGTTTGGTCAAAAACGACATTATCATAGAATGTATGTTTGGCGAGACAAAAGTTATGACCGCTATAAAGAAAATAAACTAGTTTTGAGCATAAAATGCATGAATTTTTTAGGTGAGGGCGGGCGTTCACGAACGACGGTTCATGACCACGGCGTTCACGACCGCCACCACCGCGCCAAACGAAGCCTAAGTGTGCAAGTATACATGAGTTTTATAATGTGGGTTTATTTTTCTCAACATATCACATCACGTGTAAGATCTTTGACCTTTAACATGTGAGTTTCTAATTTTTTAATTGCGTGACATGACAGTGAGACGTTGGACCTAGTCTGCTCTTATGTGATATTAGAACTAAAACAACAAACCTAAAATCAATTGATTATAGGCGGAGGGACACATGATCTATATTAACTGTAGAAGACTATATGAAAATTCCAGTATGTGTCAAATACACGTCTCAAATCCTAATCCACCCGAAGTTCCCAAAAGTCTTTGCCATTCAACATTTCATTAGATCACGCTCTCACAATAGAAATCGCTACACAGTTTTCGGGGTAGGGTCATACAAATTAAGTACCGGATTCCGTATCCGAATTATATCCTCTTATTCTAGGGTTAATGCCAGGGAAATCCAAACGGTACCTCTCCTCTCTAATGCCTATGTTCTTCCATCTAGTAAAATGATCTACTGCTGCCCTTGGATGTCACCCATCTTGGGGGAGAAAAACATAAATCATGTGTACATTTGTGTTTATTCGTTCGTCATTTTTGCTCTATTCCATAAGAATATGAGATTATATTCTGACTCTGTATTAGAGCAAGCTAGGTCTAATGTCATACTTTGATGCCATGTTACCCAATAAAAAGAGTTCCCGTGTTGGAAGCTGTTGAGTAGAGCAAAATTTGTATATATATTTCCATCTTCTAAATACAATGTATGAATACAAATATATAGGAGGGAGAAAGAGAGAGGAAATCATTATACATGATGCGAGACTAAAGAGAAGAGAAAAACAATTGGGCTCCTACATGGGCCATTACATGGGTTTTTCTAACACTCCCCCGCAAGCTGGAGCGTACAAGTCGTAGGCACCCAACTTGGACAGGAATTGATAAAATAGGGTACTTGGTAGGGCCTTGGTGAGAATATCAGCAACTTGGTCAGTACCCGGAACATGTTTTAATTCTATCTTCTTCATTTGAACTTTCTCTCGGATGAAGTGACAGTCCACTTCAATGTGTTTCGTTCTTTCGTGGAAGACTGGGTTCTTAGCTATGTGTATAGCAGCTTGACTGTCACATAGTAAGATAGCTGGTGAGGAAAATTTTACTCCTAGATCAGTAAGGAGACTTTCAAGTCACGTGAGTTCAGAAACAACTGATGTCATTGAACGGTATTCTGCCTCAGCTGAAGATCGAGCAACCACAGCTTGTTTCTTACTACGCCAGGTAACAAGGTGACCTCCAAAGTAGGTACAAAAACCACTAGTAGACCGCCGATCATCCAGGGAACCAGCATAATCTGCATCAGAATACGCAACCAATGTTGAAGTAGAAGATGAGGTTTTGTATACCAGCCCTTGACCAGGGGCTGTTTTCAGATATCTTAGGATGCGTTCGACGGCTTGAAGATGGGACATTCGAGGGGAATGCATAAATCGGTTGACAACCCCAACAACAAAGGATATATCTGGTCTCGTGACTGTTAGGTAAATTAGTTTCCCAACAAGTCGTCGGTAGTACTCTGGGTTTGGAAGAAGAAGATCTGCATCAGAAGCATGTGCACACAGCTTGTGGTTGACATCCATCGGGGTGTTAATCGGCTTGCATCCAGAATAGCCAGCATCTTGAAGGAGGTCGAGACAGTACTTTCGTTGAGAGAGGACAAGTCCATCAGGACGAGACGATCTCCAGACCAAGGAAGTATCGAAGGTTCCCCAGATCTTTTGTTTGAAAAACGGAGCTCAGATGTTGTTTGACCGCTTGTATTCCCTTTGAATCATCTCCTGTAATTAGGATGTCGTCAACATATACCAACAGAAGAACCGTTCCTATTGTTCGATGTCGAGTGAACAGAGAGAAGTCTGCCGAGCTCCGTGTGAAGCCAACCTCCCGAACAGCCTTACTGAACTTATCAAACCATGCCTGAGGGGATTGTTTGAGACCATAAATGGACTTCTTAAGGTGACAGACTCGAGACTCCCCCGTGGTCTCAAACCCGGGCGATTGTTGCATGTAGACTGTTTCTTGTAGGTCACCATTGAGAAACGCATTCTTGATATCCAGCTGATGTAATGGTCATTGGCGATGCACAGCGACAGAGAGAAGGACACGAACGGTGTTGAGCTTGGTCACTGGAGAGAACGTTTCCTCATAATCGAGACCTTGTTGTTGAGTAAAGCCACGAGCCACCAGTCGTGCCTTAAGACGGTCAATTGTCCCATCAGGAGCATGCTTGATGACAAAGACCCATTTACACCCAATAGGAGTCTGGTTTGGGGGGAGAGGGACCAGATCCCATGTCTGATTAGCCCAGAGAGCTGTCATTTCTTCATCCATTGCTGCCCGCCAGCCGAGATGTTGGAGAGCCTCCTGCACAGAGTTAGGTATAGAAATAGAAGATAATGAAGTAGCAAAGGTTTGAAGCGGTGGGGAGAGGCGATGTAAGGATACATAGTTCGCCAACGGATGAGCGGTGGAGACTGGTGCCAGATCAGCAGGTCGCAAAGTGTCAGAGGTCAAAGCCGACTGCATTGGAGCGGCGGAGCGAGAAGGGTGACGGGTGTAGACACGGATAATAGGGGGGTTTTGGAGAGCAGGAGCCGAGTCGGGAGGGGGAATTGGTAGAGGAGTGGGAACGGGAATGGCTGGTTGAGGGAAGGATTGTGGTGGATGAGGTGGTGTTGGAGTGGTAACGGGAATGACTGGTCGAGGGAAGGATTGTTGTGGAAGAGGTGGTGTTGGAGTGGCGAAGAAAGGTTGGTCTTCCCGAAAGGTAACATCAGTAGAAACAGTCACCTTACGGGTAACAGGAGAGTAGCAAACGTAACCTTTCTGAGTACGGGAATAGCCAACAAACATGTGTTTTGCCGCCCAGGGAGCCAACTTGTCCGTAGACGGACCCAGAATGTGAACGTAGCAGGTACAACCAAATGTACGGGGTGTGAGAGAGAATGCGGTAGTGGAGGGGAAAAGGAGGCTAAACGGAGTAGCATGCTGGAGGACGGAGGAAGGTAGGCGGTTAACGAGATAACATGTCGTGGACAGCGCAAAGTTCCAATAGACTTTGGGTACTTGCATGTGAATCATGAGAGATCGAGCAACATCGAGCAGATGCCTATTTTTACGTTCAGCAACGCCGTTTTGCTGTGGAGTATAGGCATACGACGTCTGGTGAATGATCCCAAATTCAGAGCAGAGATTTGCAAATTCATGGCTAGTGTAGTCGCGAGCATTATCAGTCTTGAGAGTTTTTATATTTGCAGAAAACTGCGTGCGAGTTTCCAGAACGAAAGCTCGAAAAACACGATGAAGCTCTGAGCGATCACGAAGTAAATACAACCATGTTGTGCGAGAATAATCATCTATAAAAGTGATGAAGTAGCGATACCCAGAAATACTAGGAACTTTGTATGGGCCCCAAACATCGGAATGAATTAAAACAAAAGGAGCAGAGCTCCGAGTACAGTGAGAAGGAAAAGAGGAACGATGTTGTTTCCCCAAAATACATGAGTCACACTTAAAAGGAGAAAGAGAGATATTTGGAAGAGCCTTCTGAAGGACAGGAAGAGGTGCATGCCCAAGACGCTGATGCCACTCAACGGAGGAGACGGAAGAGAGGATGGTAGGAGAAACGTCAAGGAGATAGAGCCCATTTTGCAGTCGTACCTTACCAATGATACGCTGCGTCCGTCGATCCTGCATAAAAAAAGAAGAAGAGGTGAATGTTACTGAGCAGTCTAAATCGGCAGTGAGGCGACTGACGGAAAGTAAATTAAACGGGGAGCCCGGGACATGAAGAGCCGAGCGGAGAGGGAGAGAAGAATTGAGGAGAATATCAGCGCAGCCGGAGACAGGAACGATGTCACCATTGGCCACGGTGATATATTTTGGATGCGGGGAATCCAAGTATTTATGAGGTTTCAGCGAGGTGATATGGTGAGTAGAGCCGGAATCCACTATCCAGAGTGGACTAGTGGAGAGTAAAGCGATACTTTCTTTGGAGATGGAGGTAGCGGAGGCAACGGAGGCAGGTGGGCGGCTGAGCATGCCATGGAGTTGCTGGATCTGGAGGCGGACTTCTTCAAGATCAACACGAGTGGCAGAAGGACAGTTGGCAGCAACAGACGTACTCGGACGGGGAGGCAGACCATGTTTGCGGTAGCAAGTCATCTCTAGGTGTCCATCCCTACCACAGAAGGAACACTTAGGACGAGGCCGGCCACCACGGACTGGCGGAAAAGATGCAGGCAGCGTTGAGGATTCCATCGAGTATCCCATGGAATTACAGCGGTGAGAGAGGCCCGCTGGAGTGGCAGGTCTCTGTAGAAGAGATTGCTGCAGAGTAAGCCGCTGGAGATCGCTGGGATCGCTGGAGATCGCTGGGAGTAAGCCGCTGGAGATCGCTGGAGCCGCTGGAGATCGCGGTGAGAGCAGGCCGCACGATCTGCGTGCAGAAGTCGATCTTGCGGGAGGTCGCTGGAAACGCGAGCAGAGGAGAGCCGCAGGAGACGTCTCAGGAGACCGCTGGGAAGCCGCAGGAGATCGCTGGGAAGCCGCAGAGGAGGCCGCAGGAGAAGCCGCAGGAGATCGGAGAACGGAGAGCAGAGCTGCAGGAAGCGGCAGGGAGGAGATCGCTGTAGGCGGCGGCAGGGAGGAAATCGCTGGAGATCGCTGCAGGCGGCGGCAGAGGAGGAGATCGCTGCTGCTGAGGGAGATCGCTGGAGATCGCAGCAGGCGGCGGCAGGGAGGAGATCACTGCAGGAGATAGCTGGAGATCGCAGGAGGAGCTCGGCAGGAGACCGATTGGGAGCTCGGCAGGAGACCGATTTGGAGCTCGGCAAGAGACCGATTGGGAGCTTACAGGAGGAGCTCGGCAGTGATCCAACGAGCTGCGACCAGGATTCCGCAGGAGGAGACCGCAGGGAAGCTTGAGAATGCTGCGAGAATATTAGGAGACCGTTGCGAGGAGATCGAGAGAGGCGGGGCCCACGTGTCAGCGATGAGAAGGCTATAAGAGGTCCAAGGAGGAGGCCAGGAAGCAGAGCTGTCGGCAGGGGGGGGGGGGGGGAGCGGTCACAAAAATGGGAGACCGCAGAGCTGTCAGCAGGAGGGGTAGGCGGTCACAGAAATGGGAGACCGCGATTTTCGGACCGAAGGCTCTGATACCATGTTGAGTAGAGCAAAATTTGTATATATATTTCCATCTTCTAAATACAATGTATGAATACAAATATATAGGAGGGAGAAAGAGAGAGGAAATCCTTATACATGATGTGGGACTAAAGGGAAGAGAAAAACAATTGGGCTCCTACATGGGCCATTACATGGGCTTTTCTAACAGAAGCTAAAGATCATACATGTGAGGGGGCGTGTTGAGAATATAATCCAACCCCGGAAAAGTCATGTAGCCTTGTTATTTTTTAAAAGCAATTCCTACAAAATTTAATTACTTTAAAGTTTAAACACCCCGGAAGAAACTTTAATCTGGGCTCTTTGTTTTTTTTTCTACACTAAAAGGTTAGTCTTACCAACATCCAATTAATCTGGGCTCTTAGTTTATATGCCAATATTACCTTATTTCTCTGACTTATAAGTTGAGACTTCTTAGTCTGTTATTCCTTCTTGATATCACCTCGGCAGCCCACCTTCGCCCAACATCTGTCTGGAATTTGCCTGAAATGCAGTAAAATCCGAGAAAGTTATCATTTTGCTTAAAAATATCTTACTAGTTACTATTAATTACCCAAATCTCCCCCGGGAGTTTGCATAATTATAAGTTGCACCCCTCTATCTTTTGAAATTACAAAAACCTCCATGTAGGTTATATTTCATAACATGCATGTACAAATTTCCCCCAGCGCTTTCCTCGAGTGGGTATTTTTGTGCATGCATGTTACGAAATGTAACTTAAAGGAGAGGTTTTTTGTTATTTCAAAAAATAGAGGGGTGCAACCTGTAATTTTGCAAACTTAGAGGGGAAGTCCCGATAAACAACCCAATAATTGATTAGACTTTAGAGTTGATATTACAAACCTTCTCGAGTACCAGAATTGTAAATGAGTTGAGCTGATCTAATGACAGCTGTGTTCAAATTTTGCTTATTTATTTCCTTATTGAGCTCAAGGAAAGTTTAAACATGACTCGAGTTTTTTAAAATCATGTCAAGCTTGTTTATTGTCTGCTATCGAGTTAGAGTTATGGTCAAACTTAAATTAAACCCCGAAAAATATAAATGCTAATATTTGAATGCTAAAATGAATGTGTCAGAACTAATAATAACAAACTAAGGATTGATTACATTAGAGGAAGACTGAAAATGATATTTATTGAAGATAAAATAATACATAATAGACTTAGGTGGTTTGAAATGTACAATGAAAGTTATAAATGCACTAATTAGACGATTAGATAGGATCAACGCCGAATGAATAGGAATGATAATGAATAGACTGTATAACATGAGTAAATATTTTATGTTGATTTGGATAGTTTAAGTTTAATACCTCGGGAAGCACTCTACAAGAATGAAAGAAAAATAAGGATCCCCATATCCGACCTCCGACAGTTGGGATATGACTACTCATGATGATGATGAGATGCTAATGTTTGAACTTATAACATCTCTCTAACATAATTGTATATGTTATATACAAAGGAAATTTACATGGCTCACTTAGGCTTCATTTGGCACGGTGCTTTTGCTCCGGTGAGTTTTGGACAAAAACAACATCGTCATAGAATGTATGTTTGACATGACTACGGTTATGACCTCCACCAAGAAAAGAAAGCTAGTTTTGAACATAAAAGGGAATGAAGTTAGGTGAGGCCGTGCGTTCACGAATGATGGTTCATAACCACCGCGTTCGCGACCACGACCGCCGTGTCAAACGGAGCCTTAGTTATTTATGTTACGATTTAAATGATGCCATCATTTAACAAACCAACCATATTCATAATGCATATAAGAATTAGTGAATACCTTCTGTGGAGATAAAAAATTCATCCAGCACCTTCCCATGCTCTGCAAGAAAATATAAGATGGAAAAGAATTAGCAACAAATCCAAACAAGTGAAAGCTAAAACTAGCAAAAGACATGGATGCAACCCAGAAATAGGATTATAGATAGTTGTTCAAAACATAGATCAAAATCTCCACGGTTCACCGATCATCTCTGTCAAACATTACGAGCCACATGTCGATCATAAATTGGATCACTTCACTCGAGTTAAGCATGTCTCATTAAATTTGATTAGACCTTCACATCTCTTAGAACAAATATTTAATCCAACATACATAAATGGACTTAAAACAAATGCGAATGTGTAGTCATATAGATGCATAAATGCATTACTCGAAATCTTAACTTTATGTATAGGTACATGTGAGTGCATTCATTGGTGCATATACATTTCAATTGGATCTTGACCTAACATGATCTGATCCAGGCTTGACTCAACTCAACTTTGATTTGAGAAGAGGTTAGCTCGTAAGTTGGCTTGTTGTTGCTGTTGGAAAAAAAGTTGGCTTGCTGACTTCGTCGAACCACAACCTGATCAAATTTAAAGCGGGCTTCGGTCTTCGAGCCAAACTCAAACTCTAAGGTTTATTACAAGATTTAATCAAAGTGATCCAATGATCACCTGAAGCAAAAGAAGGGTAGAAAATGACCAGCATATCATGCAAAAGAAGGGTTGAAAATGACTATCGTAGCAGAGGACCGCAAGTGTAGAGACACACACCAAGTTCAATAAGAAGACTTTCCAACCAAGTAAACTCGGAAAACGCATGGGGCCATCATGCGATACTCAACCTTGGCGGATGACCGGGCTACAATATATTGTTTTTTGTTCATTCAGGTGACCATATTACCCCCAAAATAGGTGCATAACCCACTTGTATGACCACGATCATTTATGAAAGCTACACAATCAGCATCAGAGTAGACAAACAATGAGAGAAGATGAGGGCCCATACACAAGTCCTTGACCAAGAGCATTCTTCGAATATCGAAGGGTGCGCTCAACCGCTTGAAGGTGGGGACTTCCGAGGAGGATGCATGTACCACGACCTAGCAACAACACCAACAAAGGAGATGTATGACCGAGTTACCGTCAGATAGATAAGCTTGCTGACTAGTCGATAATAATACTCAGGATTAGGCATAGGAGGATCAAATATAGACTCATGAGTAGAGAGTTTGGGATTGACATCCAAGGGCCTATCCTATCAGCTGGCTTGCACACTAAGTATCTGCATCATGTAGTAGATCATTACAATACTTTCGCTGGGATAATATGAGCCCATTATGACAACTGGTTACCTCAATACCAAGAAAATATCGAAAACGGTCCAAATTCTTGGTATGAAAGTGAGTGATCAAGTACTTACTGATCATTGTTATGTCAGTCAGATCATCTTTGGTGATTACGACGTCATCAACATAAACCAGAAGAATCAGAGTACCCACTTGATGATGATGTGGGAACAGAGAGAAGTCAACCGAGCTTCGAGTAAAACCAAAAGCCTCACCACCTAATTGAATTTGCCAAACCACGCACAAGGAGATTCCTTCAAACTATAAATAGATTTGTGTATGTGGCATATAAGAGACTCACTCGTAGTCTTATATCCATGAGGTTGTTGTATATATATCGTTTCAATCAAATCACCAATTAAGAACACGTTCTTATCAAGTTGATATAACAGTAGACCAAGATGGACTGCCAAAAAGATCAATACCCGAATAATATTGAGCTTGGCCATGGGAGAAAATGTCATCTCATCATCAATACCATACTGCTAAATGAATTAACAGGACACAAGACGTGTCTTCAAATGCTCAACAGAACCATCTGGATGGTGTTTAACCGTGAACACGCATTTACAACCAACATAAGACTATTCATGATGAAGTGACACTAACTCCCAAGTCCCATTATCCCATAAGACCTGCATCTCCCCGGATATTGGAGAACCTCCTGTACAGAATAAGGGGTGAAAATAGAACACAAGGAACAAACAAACTTGTGTAGTAGAGGAGTTAAATGGTGAAAGGAAACACAATGAAAAAGTGAGGAGCGCATCATTATGATGGGTGACGGGCAAATCATTGGAACCAGGAACAACATCAGTAGTGGGGACTGGTCAGGGGCATTCTTGCGAGTATGACGATGACTGTAAACCTACAGTGGGAGAGGCGGAAGTGGTAGCGGTATAACAGAGACGGGTGTACAATCAACATACACGTTGGGACGAGGTAAAACGGGTGGTGTTGCTAGCGGAATAGAAGGGGAAAAGAAAGGTTGATCCTTAAGGAATGCAACGCCCCTATCACGATCTTTCGATCAGTCGGAGAGTAACATAAATCCTTTTTGAGTCCAAGAGTAACCAACAAAGACAAACATGGTAGCCCATGGTGCTAATTTATCCATATGAAGACAACAATGACGAACAACGTACGCGCACCCAAAAACTTAGGAATTGAGAAAATGGAGGTGTAGACGAAAAGAGATGGAGTATGGAGACGCAAAGTCAAGAACAATCGACAACATACGGTTGATTAAATAACATGCAGTAATGACCACATAATTCAAACAGATCTTTGGAGCACGCATTTGAAACATGTGAGACCTGGCCGCCTCAAGAAGATAACAGTTATTTGGCTCTACCATACCATTTTGTTGTGGTGTGTAGGAGTAGGAAGTCAGATACTCAATAAAAATGGGAAAATAACAATAATCGGATAAACTAATAATTTATGAGGAACACAAATATCTAAATGCACTACAAAAATATGGTCATTGTTTCTGTACAATGAGGAGAAAACGAAGAGCGTTGTTGCTTCCCATAGATACATGACTCACAAGAAAAATAAAAAAATTGATACTCAGGAACAACTTTGCGAAGGACCGGGAGAGGAGCATGGCCTAAGCACCGGTATCAATCCTCAGAAGGGATGGAAGAGAGAACTCGAGGAAAGTTCAGAATATATAACAATCTGATAGATTCCCCTAGTAATAAAATTGTGTCGAAGATCATGTATCACAAAGTATGAAGAAAAAAATGTCACAAAACAATTGTGATCATGAGTAAGACAACTAACATAAAGAAATTAAAATTTGTACCAAGAACATGAAGTATAGAACGAAGAGAGATAGTCGAGGTAAGGGGCATGTTGTCAGACCCGCTAACCAGTTGGCAACAATATAAGAATTGAGAAACGCGGCATCCACGAATATCAAGGGCCTACGCGGAGTAATATGGTTTGTAGCATCAAAATTCACTATCCAAGATGAACTATGAAAATAACATGATATACCCTCATTAGATGTCGAGCAGATAGGATCTGAGGACTGAATAAGCATCCCAGAAGACTTTGTATCTCCTCTCTTTAACACATCAATGTCAGATCAGGATGTGTCGATGTGTCAGCATGTCGTCTCTATGTGATTTAGAGGGACACAATAGGTACACATGCAGATGTTCTGTCCCTTAACTCGGCCACAACAATCTCCCTCAACTCCTTAAGAGCTCACACGACCTCCCTTGCACCTCATAGCCAAGGGGCGTGTTCCAATAGGTTGCTGGAGAAGGGCAGAAGATGGAGTCATAGAGACATCAGTAGGAGGAGTGACATTCAGAACCATTGAGCAAACGTCAGATAAGGAAGGAACTGTTGTAGTAGATAATATTTGCCCGAACATTGTGTAAACGTGGTGAAATTTTAGCCATCATCATAACAATACTTACGACCTCCTTCCAAGATCTCTGCGTACCTAGATCAAGAGTGAGAGACTGGTGTTAAATCCAAGTCAACCTCACTTAGGGTCTTCTACTGAGCAGCGAATGAATTCATATTGCCATATGGACCTAACTCAACACTCTGAAGATCCTGAAATAAGTTGCACAGATGATGGAGGTTATCCTTCCCAGACTATAGGCACTTTAGTTCGTCCCACAAAGCCTTGGATATCTTGTGGTGCATTGCAACTCGATATGGTTAGGTTTCGAGAGAGTTCGGTATCCAAGACTGAATGTGGTCATCATAACGTAGCCATTGCTCAGTAGGCTCGGTCGGGGGGTCTCAGGTCACATGATGAAGAAGACCCTTAGTATAGAGTACTTTGCACACTGAATGAACTCATTTAACAAAGTTCTTTCAGCCAAGGAGATAGTCGTAATCTTCTGCTCATCCCTGAGCTCATATATGGGAGAGGAGATTAAAGACGTCATAGTGGTGGACAAGGAGGATACATCATTTGTCCCCATTCCACAAATTCAAAAGAGCTCGTAAGAGCAACGAGAAGCGAGAGCTGGAAGAGAATTCAACGAGATCCATTTAATAGTTGAGGCCAGACGATAGCGCATCGAGCCCTGCTCATCCAAGAGTCGGGATCGAGCTTGACGAGGGAAACGAACTCAGAGAGAGATCGGTGAGAGCTTAGGCTTAGCGAGTGCAATGAGTTTTGTAAAGAAAGCTTGGCAAGAGTAACGAGTTCTGCTATGATAGCTTGACAGAAGCTCATTAAGAGCTAAGAGAGAAATCAGTGAGACCTAACGAGAGTACGATGGAGAGAATGAAGTAAGCCCTATTCTGAGAGCTTAGCGAGAGTAACAAGTTTAACAAGGGCTTCACAATGCTCAGAGAAGGAGCGGGAGAGGGCGGTGAGTTCAAACAGAATGTGGAGAGAACTCGGTGAGTTCAGCCAGCTCAGCAGCATCATGAAAATATCGGAGAGAACAACGCTCGGGAGGGGGCTAGGAGCGAGCACAACAATAGCTGAGTATCACTCGAGTCTCAATAGATATCAAAAACCGTTTTGCTCTGATACCTTGTGAGAGAGGTTCCAAAATCTTATTTCTTCATCTAAATTACAAGTACATATGCACTTATTTATAAAGTGAAGAAGTGACAGTTTCACCTACCACAAAGTGGGATTGTTACGCATGCACCTTCAGCCAAGTGGACCCCCCGTATGGGGATCACCAATGTATGCTTATGGAAGCCGCCGCAATTATTTGGAGCACGCGCATGGAAGCTGCCATGACTATTCCTTTCGTAATTAAGTGTGTTAATTATTTAATTAGTATTTAATTAACATTAATTAGATATGTTTATTATTAAATGTAATGTCTTATTTTGTGTGTCCTCCCTCATCTATATAAGAGGGAGGGGTAGGAGTTTGGAGGGTATGCTGGAATGTATGCAAGTTTAAGGGTTGCTCCTTAAGTTCCTCTTTATCCTTACTCTTTTCTTCTCGCTCATCACCCTCGGCCCTCCTCCCCTCGCCGGATTCCTCCCGGGAAATTACCAAGATGGTAACAATGGTCCGACCTGCAGCTCTCCGCCCACTGCCCTTGCAGCCACCGGGAACCAGCGTCGTGCTCGACCTCCACCTCATCCACGACATCCGCAGCGAGTTCCAAGCTATGCATGACCTCCTTGTCAAGCACATCGCCAACGACAAACGCATAAAGGAGAAATCCGTTCTGGCATCCCACTGCCTGGCCCACGCCGGGGAACCACAGGAGATTGTTTCCTCCCCTTCCAGCGTCGACCAGACTGCCCCACCCTCCCCTTCCAACGCCGAGCAGCCCGCCTCATCTTTCCCTTCCAGCGTAGAGCAGCCAGCCCCACAGTCCCCTTCCAGCGTCGAGCAACCCGCCTCATCTTTCCCTTCTAGCGTCGAGCAACCAGACCCACAGTCCTCTTCCAGCATCGAGCAGCCCGCCCCATCTTCCCCTTCCAGCATCGCGCAGCCAGCCCCACAGTTCCCTTCCAGCGTCGAGCAACCCTGCAACCAAGTCAGCACCTTCCCTTCCAGCGCCTCCGAGCAGCCTGCAATCAAGCATCTTCCCACGGCTTCTGCGTTCTCCATCGCCCTCGCACCAGACTCGCAAGTCAGCGGCCCCGATCCAGGAACTGCCTCGCCGTTCGTCTCCCTCCAGCAGTGCAAACCAACCTCACGCATTGATGCCGACTGCCTTGGCTCGTTCCTCCCAGTCATCGAGCCACGCGCCGGCTGTTTTTTTTTGCAGCTTTTCATCATGTCCTATTTCCCATACCCTCCTCAATGCCACCGGGCCCCACACAAAGCAGCTTCCTCTGTATTCTTCTATTTCTTCATCCACACCACCCTCACTATTCTCGGGCCCCACAAACATAACCACGCCAAAAACTCAACATTTTCCCTCCCTCCTGCAGCCCCATCACATCTTACATCAGTTCTCCTGTCTCTTCCTTGAGCCTAACTAGCTGCCACCAATTGTCTACCATAAACTCTCAGCTTCTTTATTTTTCCTCCATTGTCTTGTCACATCAAATTTTTTGTCCTTTCTTTATTTTTCCTCTTCCAAACAAAAGCACAACCACTTTTCCCTCTCCTAGCTGCCGCCACCCTTTCCATACTCAACCAACACCAACTTTCACCCTCGCACCCCACCCACTCTCGTTGTCCCCCTTTCTTCTCACCGCACTCTAATAACACATAAAAATTCAGCCAAAATATTTCTTTTTTTAACACCTCTTCGTTCTTTCTCCTCAGGGCACTCGCCACCGCCACTGACAATGCACAACTTCTTTCTCATCAAAATCCTTGAAGACCCCGACAAAAGAATAAAACTCGACCTTGAGGACAAAGTCGATTTTCAAGGGCGATATAGTGTTACGCATACACTTTCACCCAAGTGGACCCCCCACATGGGATCACCAACGTACGCTTATAGAAGCCGCCGCAATTATTTGGAGCACGCGCATGGAAGCTGCTATGATTATTCCTTTCGTAATTAAGTGTGTTAATTATTTAATTAGTATTAATTAATATTAATTAGATATGTTTATTATTAAATGTAATGCCTTATTTTGTGTGCCCTCCCCCATCTATATAAGAGGGAGGGATAGGAGTTTGGAGGGTATGCTGGAATGTATGCAAGTTTTAGGGTTGCTCCCTAAGTTTCTCTTTATCCTTACTCTTTTCTTCTCGCTCATCACCCCCGGCCCTCCTCCCCTTGCTGGATTCCTCCCGGGAAATTACCAAGATGGTAACAGGGATTAAAGAGCCTGATACAAGAATACAAAATCACATAAACATATGCTATAACCAGCATTTGAAATGGGGGATACCAAATTAGGAGGGTAAATCTTCAATGTACACAATTGTAGTATAAAAAGAGGGTATACCCACAGTGACTATGTAGGGCATGGTCCAATTACTAAAGATTCTTGTGCTACTACGATGTAGATCTATCCAGCTAATTATTTAAGGTATTTGTCATTAAACACCTTCATAGGTATTCTCAAAGGTCCCAAATTAATTTACTATAGCAGTCTTTCTAATTAGAGGGAGCTCTATTCACTGGGTACACCCTAAACCCCATCCCAGAACCTTCATTAGAGGGAGCTCCAATCACTGGGTACACCCTTTCTTCTCATTAAACACCTTCGATAGTTTGATGCATGTGTAATCATCTGTTAGCATTTGTATTTACAGCTAGAGGCACCAAAAAACAATGTAGTCATCCTTTGAAGTTGTTCGGAAACATACCCGTTTCATATTCCAATGCTTGAAGAATCATTTCGACCTGTGTTATATAACAAGAAATTAGTTGTATCCAAATTCAACAGATATTAAATAATAGCATACAACTCATAATGGAGTTCTAATTGTGTGCACGTAAATCACAAACCAAGAAACATAGTTATCAAAATTGCATGAGAGGAATTCAAGTCTAATGAAACAGTATAATACATACTTTGTCAAAATCCTTCACCACGCTAGCCTCAATGGAAGAATTGTTCTCATACTCAGCCCAGAGTTCTTTTATTTCATTAGCTGCTTGTGAAGAGTTAATACAAAGATTGTGGTAAAACCAAGATACAGTTTAAAAGTAAGAAATGGGGCAGCCGACATATACCCCTAATTCCACCCCCAAGAATTTCACACATTTCATTCAGAGCAGCCTGTTCACGTCTGCTCTTTTCCGCCTTCGGTACTCCATCAGAAGGGGTGATATCACCGACAATAGCTGCCATATTTATCAAAAGAATAGTAAACAAGAGTGTGACTGCTTTTTTCTTCATAATTTTATAAGTCAAAGCATGTCACACTAACTTGGCCGGCTCATCGGGTGAAAAAGAGAAGATGATTATTCTACTGTTTCGTAAGGCTCAAGCAAATGGTCTAACGTCCGAACAAGAACAACGCAATAGATTCTCCCACGAGCAAGAGATTACAACAATGATTTTAGTAAATTAACAACAAACATTAGACAACTAGGCAAGCTTTATTTTTAGGTGATAAAAATAAACTCATATAAATGAAATTAACAGTAAACGAGTAAAGTAGCATATGAGAGCAATACCCCCATGGTCATAAGAACCACAGCAGATCCAATCTTCTGTAGGCTCGGTGGTGGTGGGCATTAACAAGGTTGGGGGAAGCGTGATGCTGCAGGGAAGTATACTAGGGAATATTTTGTGGAGTTGGAGGCGGGGAAAGCCTTGGGTAGGTTGGATTCTCACTACCTGGTTTGAGAAAGGGCTAATGGGGAGGATAATCACTGCGAGGGTACAGCAATAGTTAAGATGAAGGCTGGCATACGAAATGACTACGGGGAATGGTTAGAGAGGGTGTTGGTGCCGGATGGAGATTGGAGGAGGCGTGTGGTGGACGGACGGGGCTTGGGGTGAGGGAAAACGATGGATGGGAAGTTGTGGGTCGCACAGTGACTGACGACATCGGGATGAGGAACTGCTGGCCTAGGGCTCATCAAAAATGGCGGTGGCGGCTGTAACAACAGTGGGACACGTGTCCACATAATAGTTGTCAATGACATGTAATTGCCTAATTAGTGCTATAAATAGGGGTCATTACTTGTAATCTAGGATTATGAAATATTTAATAATAAAGTTGCTTGCTTCTCTGTTCCCGTGCCTCAAGCAGTTGATGATGAGGTTTGCATCTGGAACATGATGGATGCCTTCAAATGCCGGTTCTTTGCGATCACCATCCAGGGAAAGGCTAGAGACTGGTTCCACCAGCTGCCGGCCAGTTCCATCTACTGTTTTGAAGACCTGCGGAGAGGATTGATGATGAGGTTTGCCACGTCCAAGAAGAGGAAGAAGGGGGCAACTGCCCTCTTCTATCTAGTGCAAGGAGTGCACGAGACGTTGGGTCAATACATCGACCGCTTCCAGGAGGAAGTCCTAGGCATCCAAGAGGTGGATGGCTTCACCCTTCAGCTGTCCCTCAGTTTCGGGCTAAGGGAGGGTCTCTTCAAGCTCGAAATCAGCATGGATCCTCCCCTATCCTATGAAGAACTTATTGAGAGAGCCAATAAGTTCGTTCAGGGGGAGTCGACGAACCGAGGATTCCTGGCAAGGCTCACCAAGCTGACCAAGGAAGAAGACGAGGAAGAGGAGAAGGTCCTGATGCGAGGAAAGAAGGTGGAGCCTAGGGAGCAGGAGAGGAAGCAGCAAGCCAGAGGTAAGGAGGGGGAGAGGAGGAGAGAAGAGCTAAGAAGGTCGGAGGGGCCCCGGAGCAGCGAGAGGAGGCCCTTTGTGGCCCCGGAGCGGCGAGAGGAAGAAAGGAGGTATCAGGTACCATAGCAGCGACCGCCGTGGAGACCGGCGGGAAGGCCCCAACAACCGGGTCAGGGAAGGAGGTTCTCCCCGGAGGGGAGGAATCGTGATCGGCAAGAAAGGCATCAGGAGGGAGGACGCAGGGAAGCGATGATTGTTGCCCGTCAGGGCAACAGACATAACTGAAGGAACAACTGAAGGAGGCATCGGGTGGAAGAGATTGATACGCCCGTAACCGGTGTATAATTTAACCGCAAGTGCACGTGCCGTGTCAAGTAATAAAGTGAGAGTTAAGATCGTTTACACGGAGAGGTGGGTGATTCAATGCTTGCAAATACTAGTTATTCTTTTTCTTTAAATCCAAGTGAGTCTTTATAAAGGTTGTGATATGTAAAGATAACTATAGAAGAAATCTAATTAAAATAGACTACGAATGCTTGGAGAAAAACTTTTATTAAAATCACGAATTGGAGAAATAATCTCGTGTCATGATTTCCCAAATCTAGTGCGATGACAATATGAAAGTGTCTTTGTGAAACGAATGAAGTGAAAATCCTTGCAACGCTTTTATGAACAGAAATCTGTATCTCTCGATAACGGAAGTCCCTAATTCTTTTATCCCCCAAAAGGTAAGATAGAGAACCGCTTGAAGAACGAAAACCTAAGTTGCTAACATCAAGGAAAGATCATCGTCTCCCTTCAAATGCCATAACGAAATCACGATATATTTGCGCAACTCCTCTCTCGAATTATGAAGCGCAGTAAAAATATAAAAATCTCGGTGAAATATTCATGCAACTCCTCTCTCGAATTATGAAGCATGAAAGTAAAATCTTCATAAACTTGTTACGTAGCTCCTCTCTCGAATTATGAAACACAACAAAAAGATGAAGAACCGAGATTCACATAATAAGGATCATGAAATCGATAAAAGAGATTCACTACAAAATCACCAAGAATAGTCTTAAGAATTTATCATCACACAAGATTAGGTACTTTCACAACACAAGATCTAGAGAAGTTAGCCCATGATAATGGGAGAAAACCACATAATAAGGTAGATCTTACAGCACATGATGATCAAAGTTCAGTAAATGCATAAATTTGAACTCTGCATGCTTCCGAAGCCGCCCTTCTTCAAGATCCGGAAAAACAGCCCTAGTCCTTCTCCAAGATGAGTTCTCTAAAGTTCTTTTTCCTCCTTATCTCCCCTTCCTCTGGTCTGAAAACTCCACTTAAAACCCCCTCCAAAAACGAGCATAACCGCCTCCCTTAAAGGTGTCTTTTCATTTTTGAAAAGGCACGAATTTAAAAATTTGCGTTTTTAAATTCGCCCAGAAAAAGGTTGCAACCTCTTTTTTTGACTTCTGATACTTTTTTGTCTAGATCAATATTTTCAGCAGTTTTCCATCCTCCAATGAATTCCTTTGATGAATCTAGCAAAAATACATTGCAAAAGGACCAAATGAGTCATACAATCATAAATATAAATTTTACTTTCATTTTAATATTATTTAAACACTATTTCAACATTTTTAGCTAATGATAAGTCAAAAATAGGGCCTAGATAACTTCATTTAGAGAAGTTATCACACCCCCATACTTAAACCTTTGCTAGTCCCTAGCAAAGACAATTTCAATCATCAAATTGAGTGAGGTAATATACATCGAAAGTTAAAAATGTCCAAGATCCTTTTTCTCAAGAAAGTTTAAGAGAAAACATAGCCAAGAGTACCGATAAAACTACTTTAGGATAAGTCAATCACTAAAAATTCAAAACATTCAAGAATTCATTAACTTGATGGAAGAAAAATCTCAATTAAAAATTTCTAGTGTGGTGTGTGCAATCCTTTAAAATAAATTACTTCCCGCCAACTTCCCATTGAACTTCTTATAATGATTAAGAAGGGGGAAGCATAGGCCGAGTCTTCGACTTAACCTCCGCAAGATTTAGTAGTTATGAATGAAAAGACAACATGCAGTTTGGTGATGAGGATGACATTGGTTTGGTTAGAATATGTATGGATGATGGAATGTGTCTCCCAAGATGAAAAATTCTTAGTATCTCTCCAAACTATGAAGGGAATTTGGGTCCGTAGTTGGGATCATTCTAAGTAGGTGTACACACACTTAGGCCACATATCACTACAACTCTTTTCTTTTATTTGAGTCAAAAATTAGAATCATAGTTGGGATCATTCCAGATATGAATGCACATACCTAGGCCGCATATCACTATGACTCATACATTTTTCTTTTTCTTTTTGATAGAGTCTATAGTTGGGATCATTCTAAGTAGGTGTACACACACTTAGGCCACATATCACTACGACTCATACTTTTTTTAACACCCAATCATAATTGAAGAGCATACTAAGAAATATCAAATAGAAGCCTAGGAAATTTACGCATAGAAATTCAGAGTTCAAACTTAAAGGGTATATGGTGATAGAATTGAAGAAATATGATGTGAAATGATCAAAGAGACGTACTAATCATCATAACTATTTATCATCAATGCTTTGGTTTACATCTCTAACTCTGTTATCACTCCCCTTTCATTATTATTTTTAGAAGTCCATACAGGTCTATTTTTAGGAAGAAAACTATTTTAAAGAATAATGTGGAAGAATGAAATCTTTAAAAGAGATTTAACTCATCTTGCTAACATTAAATCAAAATGGTGTGAACCCTTAGGAGTGACTATCCTCATAAGTTGTATTTATCAAGTACTCTAGAATAGGATAATAAAAAAAATTAGGATCGTTAAATAAAATCAGATAAATAAAATCAACCTCACTCAATTGGTAGGGATCAACTACCCCCACCCCCATACTTATGACCTTTGCTAGTCCCTAACAAAGCGACGTTTTTATTTTTTATTTTTTTATTACTCATGAAATTAGAATGGGAGAACTTGAAACGAACACAATAAATCTACGGAATGCAGAAGATTTGAAATTTAAATACTCCCCTGAAATCCGAAGGACGGAAGTAAGGACCAAAATTGTTTTGTTGATGTATCCAGTGAGCACCGTCCTGAGATGGCTCATCCAAAATCTGTCCCAAGTATTGCAATCTGCAAACCCATATGTGTTCTAAAAAAAATTGAGTGCAAGTTGTGGTTGCACCATGTCAAAAGCCCCAATATCATCAATGAAACAACATCCATCATTAAAATAGGAAGAAATGAAAAGAGAACTACATCAGGAAATATCTAGTAGATTCATAAAGTCCAGCATTTCACCAAAAGTTCAATCAAGATGTTTCACAGATTTTTGAAAAAATAGAATACGGGACATTATGATATGTGCAATCAATGAAACAGCATGTATGAAAGATTAATATCATAAAGCGTCGTGCTGTCAACCAACAGCACCAGTCAGAAAATATGAATAATAGATGTAGCATTCAGCATTAAAAAGAGTGGAGCAACAAACCAAAATATAGTAACAGCAAGCATGTCATAAGAGCATGCACATCCTCCCAGATATCAAAATAAGATGTTCGCATCTAAATGTAAAAGATAACAAAATAAGTGATCATAGTACAGTGCCACTAATCATCATCAGCTTCTTCCTCGTCTGCATCATCTGCCTCTTCGTCATTGTTTGAGTCGGATTCAATGTACTCGGTTGGGTCCAGGTTGTTTCCTTCTTCATCTAAGAGATTCCCCTCATCGTCGAACTGTGACTGAAACTCAAAGACAATGGATTCTGCAGGTATCTTCGCTTTCCGTAATAGAAGATCCACCTTTTTCTCCATATGATCCAGGCGGGATTTGGAATATAAATGTTGACACCTTTGATATGCCTTTATGAACTCAACACTATCCATCACATCCTCCAAAGTCGCATCCTTGCCCGATGGAATATTCACCTTCCTTGGTTTACTCCTCTCTCCCGCCTTTGCCTTTCCGCCATCAAATTCATCGGCCACCTTAATGTTGACTTTTATCACATGTTCTGTGATATGCTTCGTAACCGGTGTGATCAAATCCCCCTCTCCCGGTAGTACTCCATACCTCCGACAAAGGTCCGTAATCAAGGTTGGAAACCAAAGTGGTTTTGATGTATCATCTTGAGCTCGCATCTTAATGTGCTTACTGATTACCTCGCCCACATTAAACTTAATCTGTTTCAGTATGTAATATATTAGAACAAGGCGATTATATGTGACATTGTTAAGATGGCGAGTCGGCATTAGACTAGCATTAATAAAGAGGAGCCAGACCTTGGCTTCCCGCCTTAATGAAGTCGACTTTAGCGCCTTCATGGGAGCCCTTGACCCCTTTTGCTCAAGAGAATTGCAAACTACGGACACTAGTTCAGTCGGATCAATATTAGCGTCTAACCGAGCGTAATGTCTCTCATTGTCCAACTCAAAGAAATCATTTATAGCTCTTGCAGATATGTCAATGTGTGTTCCCCGGACCTTAACCTTCTCCTCCTCAATGCTTAAGGCATTCACGTAAAACTCGAAAACCCATGGCAGAATAGCTTCAGGTCGCGGATGGCAGAGCGTCTCCCACTGGAATTCCCGGATTCGTATGGCATACTCACGACTCCATGCACGAACTTCCATTTGGAAACCTCTCTCATATATGAGAGAGGAAGACTTGAGAGTTTCGAATCTCACCAAAGCATCGTTGTTCACAAATTTCATATCCTGCCGTGCCACCACTTTCAGTTTCCCTTTCCCTTTCCGTTTCGAAGACATCACTGGTACAGAAATGGGTAAAACCCAAAACTCTGAATACCCAAAATCGCAAATACTGACAGGACTGGAAAATGAAGACTAAGATGAAGGGGATTACCTTTCAATATGCAGAATTTGGAGAGAAGGGTGAGGTTAGGGTTGGCCGGCCGTCGGACTTGCTAACAAAGATGACACTGTTCTGGGTATTAGCAACAATCACCGACAGAAATGTGAGAGGATGGTCGCCTTGAAGCAGAGAACTCGCCTGGACGAGGAGAGGAGGCTGCGGATCGCCGGATGCCGCAGTTCGCAATAAGGATCGCCGAGCGCCGGTGGTAACGGCACGCGAGAGGCTTGCGCACAGGGATGCGAGAAACTGGAGGACCACCTATCGCCGCCGTCTGCACTAAAAGGGACGCGAGCGGCTGGAGCACCAACGAGCGCGAGAAGCTTGCGTACAGGGACGCGAGAAATGGTTCGGTAGGGTTAGGCGGCGTGGATTAAGAGTAAGGCTGAACCGGTTGCTGAATAGGCATTTAGAAGTAAGGCTGAACCGGTATTTTTTTTTTAAGAAGGAATAGGATGAACCAGGGTACTGTTCCGGTTTGTTTTTTTCTTCACAAAAGTACAGCAGAAATCAGGTTGCTACCTCAAATTTTCGAGGTTGCAACCCAAGCATTTTGACCCATTGAAGTGAACCGGTCCACTGAACCGGGAAATATTTTAGCGTGTGATTTCCTTCATAAATGTGCAGCAGTAAAAAGGTTGCTACCTCAAATTTATGAGGTTGCAACATCCAAAATGTGTACTTCTAAGATCTCTTCTCCCGCCTTTTCTCCCAGATACAAACTTTTTAACAAACAATAAAATAACAAATTACTTAAATAACATTAGTAAATATATAAATGACTAATATATCGATGGGTTGCCTCCCATCAAGCGCCTAATTTACCGTCCCGGCAGGACGGTACTAAGTCACAGAAACGTCAAGCACGACACCACTCGGTTGTCATCCTCTCTCAGATATATTTTTAATCTTTCTCCATTCACCTTAAACTCGGTGCCATCATTTTCGTTCAGAATAATCACCGCTCCATACGGGTGCACTTCTTTGACCATAAATGGTCCCGACCAACGTGATTTAAGCTTTCCGGGAAATAGTCGTAAACGTGAATTAAACAATAAAACTATTTGGCCCGTCTCGAAGTGTTTTTCTTTCAACCGTTGGTCGTGCCATCTCTTAGTACGCTCCTTATAGATTCTCGAATTTTCATAGGCTTGCATCCTAATCTCTTCCAATTCATTCAGTTGTAGTAACCTCTTCTTCCCTGCTTCTAGAAAATCGTAGTTAATTTTTTTTATCGCCCAAAAGGCACGATGCCTAGCTCTAGGGGTAAATGACATGATTTCCCATAAACTA
The DNA here is from genome assembly GCA_033032865.1 of Dactylorhiza incarnata. NCBI lineage: Eukaryota > Viridiplantae > Streptophyta > Magnoliopsida > Asparagales > Orchidaceae > Dactylorhiza > Dactylorhiza incarnata. The sequence continues at coordinate 629,323 of JAWHQI010000281.1, forward strand.
ACCTATAAGGGGTTAGGCCGATTGGTGTTTTGAATGCGGTGCGGTATGCCCACAATGCGTCATTCAGCTTTTGAGACCAATCTCTACGGTTGGCACTCACCGTTTTTTCTAGAATTTTCTTAATCTCTCTATTCGATACTTCCGCTAGACCATTTGTTTGAGGGTGGTAAGCTAATGCAACCTTATGCGCCACCCCATATTTTCTTAGCAAAGAGGCGAACTGTGAATTGCAGAAGTGACTTCCTCCATCGTTAATAACTGCCCTCGGTACTCCAAATCTATTGAATATATAATTTTTAAGAAAATTTAAGACTACCTTGACATCATTTTTGGATGTGGCGATCGCTTCTACCCATTTAGATACGTAATCGACTGCTAACAAAATATAAACATTTCCGCTTGAGTTCACAAACGGCCCCATAAAGTCTATACCCCACACATCACATAACTCAACTTCTAACATGATGTTCATAGGCATCGCGTCATTCTTTCGTATGTTCCCCACCCTTTGGCATCTATCGCATTGTTGAACAAAAGAATGTGAGTCCCGAAATAAGTTAGGCCAAAAGAATCCGGCCTCTAATACTTTCATGGCCGTCCTAGTGCCCATGAAATGACCTCCATACGGTGAATTATGACATTTCTCCAGGATCACTCTCATTTCCCCTTCGGGAACACAACGTCTCAAAACTCCATCGGCTCCAAGCTTAAACAAATAAGGATCGTCCCAAAAGTATGAACGCACCTGATGTAAGAATCGTTTTCGTTGCGGATATGTAAACTCAGAAGGCATGATATTGCTCACTAGGTAATTCACAAAATCAGCGTACCACGGTACATCACCCTCAGATATTGCAAGAAGCCACTCATCGGGAAATCTTTCATCCACTTCAGAATTCAACGAAGGATATGTACTTTCAATCCTAGATAGGTGATCCGCTACCGGATTGTCCGTTCCTTTTCTATCCTTAATCTCAACATCAAACTCTTGCAAAAGAAGCACCCATCGAAGCAACTGAGGCTTTGCGTCTCTCTTATCCATGAGATAACGGATCGCAGCGTGATCGGTGTACACTATAACCTTTGTGCATAAGAGATACGAGCGAAACTTTTCGAATGCGAAAACCACCGCCAATAGTTCCTTCTCGGTGGTAGTGTAGTTGATTTGGGCATCGATTAGGGTCTTACTAGCATAAGCAATAGTGTGAAATATCTTACCCCGCACTTGTCCCAAAACAACTCCTACCGCGTAATCGCTTGCGTCACACATCATAACAAATGGCTCTTCACAATCAGGTGTCACTACAATAGGTGCGGTGGTTAAACGATTTTTAAGTTCGTTGAACGCCTTCAAGCATTCATCACTAAAATAAAATTTTACGTCTTTCTCTAGAAGTCCACTCAATGGTTTAGCTATTCTCGCGAATTCTTTGATGAATCTTCGATAGAAACTGGCGTGTCCTAGGAAACTTCGCAGCATTTTCACATTTGTGGGTGGAGGTAATTTTTCTATCACGTCTAACTTTGCTTTGTCCACCCCTAGCCCACTCCTATAAACATGATGTCACAAAACTATGCCTTCTCGCACCATGAAGTGACACTTCTCCCAATTCAATACTAGGTTCGTCTCTACACAACGTATAAGTACCTTTTCCAAACATCCTAAACATTCGTCAAATGATTTACCAAAAATGGAAAAATCATCCATAAAGATCTCAATACCCTGGTCCATAATGTCAGAGAAAATAGCAATCATGCAACGCTGGAATGTGGCAGGTGCGTTGCAAAGACCAAAGGGCATTCTCCTAAATGCGAAAGTACCATATGGACAAGTAAAAGTTGTCTTCTTGATCAGCGGGGTCGACTGTAATTTGGTTATAACCTGAATACCCATCAAGAAAACAGAAAAAATCATTCCCCGCCAATTTATCTAGGACTTGGTCGAGGAAAGGAAGAGGGAAATGATCTTTTCTGGTGGCTTTATTTAACTTCCTATAGTCTATGCAAATTCTCCACCCCGTGATCGTCCTAGTAGAAACTAACTCATCCTTCTCATTCTTTATGACCGTCATACCCCCCTTTTTGGGTACACAATGCACAGGTGATACCCATGGACTATCAGAAATGGGGTATACAATACCTGCATCTAGCCACTTAATAATCTCCTTCTTAACCACTTCTTTCATTGGCGGACTTAAGCGACGTTGAGGCTCTATCGACCCCTTAAATGATTCTTCTAAAAGAATCTTGTGCATACATAATGAGGGGATTATTCCCCGGATATCAGCGATAGTCCATCCTATGGCCGTTTTAAATTGCTTAAGTAATTCTATTAATCTTTCTCGTTGATTCGATAATAAATTAGAATTAATGATAACTGGCAATGTATCGTCATCCCCTAAATACGCATAAGTAAGGTGATCGGGTAGAGGTTTTAACTCTAGTAATGGCGGTTCTACAATGGAAGGTTTAACTGACATGGATTTACCGGGCATCTCTAACGGTTCCGGCTTACTAAACCACGAAATTTGCTTCTCGAATGCTTGTAAGCATTCTTGAATCACTTCTTCTTCTTCGGATTGTTCATCCTCCGTCAATAAACAATTCAATAAATCATCTTGGTCGTCGGAAAATGAACTTGGCATATAATCGCATATAGACACTTGATTGACCGCTTCCATATTATCTTCCTCTCGGTGGGTAAATTTTAACGCTTTGAGTACATTAAATGTGATTTGTTCATCATTTACTCGCATCGTTAACTCTCCCTTCTGCACATCAATCAAAGTCCTTCCCGTCGCTAAGAATGGTCTCCCCACAATAATCGGCACTTCTTTATCCTCTTCCATGTCTAGGACCACAAAGTCCGCAGGAAATATGAACTTATCCACCTTTACTAACACGTCTTCAACGATCCCTTTTGGGTATGCTAGGGTCCGATCGGCCAATTGCAAGGTTATGGAGGTCTTGGAAATCTCCCCCAAACCTAACTTCCTAAATATTGACAATGACATTAGATTGATACTCGCCCCTAAATCGCATAATGCTTTGCCTTCAAATTTGTATCCTATGGAACACGGTATCGTAAAGCTCCCGGGATCTTTTAACTTTGGTGGGAGTCTTTTTTGAAGAATAGCGCTACACTCCTGAGTGAGTGCTACCGTCTCGTTCGTTCCAAATTTTCTCTTTTTGGAGAGGATATTTTTCATAAATTTTACGTAGCTAGGCATTTGCTCTAAAGCCTCGGCGAATGGGATGTTGATTTGTAATTTCTTAAATATTGCCACAAACTTTTGGAATTGTTGGTCGAGTTTACTTTTTCTTAACCGTTGTGGAAACGGTGGTGGTGGATAAATTATGGTATCTTCTTTTTTCTTCTTAAGTTCAGCGCTTGGTTCTTTCTTCCTCTCTCCTAACACCTCTACTTCTCCTTCCTTGCTATTATCCTCTTGTATTGCCACATCATTTGGGATACAATGAGGTAACTCCTCTAACTCTCTTTCATTATTACCCTTAACTTGTTCTTTCATCGGCTCACCGCCCAACTCCTTACCACTTCGTAGAGTGACTGCCTTACATTGTTGATTATCTCCCTTCGGATTTGGTGTGGTATCCGTTGGGAGTGACCCTTGAGGTCTAAGGCTCAATGCATTAGCGATTTGCCCCAACTGGGACTCAATTACACGAAGTGACCCTTCTAAACTAGTTATGCGTGTATCGTTCTTTTGCATTGATTCGATAAGGATCTCATCGGTTAACTTTCTAGAAGGTCCTTGTTGATTATAATTAACGTATTGAGTTGGACGTGGGTTTGAATTAAAACCGGGCGGGTGTGCCGCACCGGCGTTGTTCTTCCATGAAAAGTTAGGGTGGTTACGCAACTCAGGATTATAATAATTTGGAATTAAATTATTATTATTATATCTAGGTTGCCCTCCTATATAATTAATTTCTTCATCATAGCTAGGAATGGAGTGATCGACAATTTGTTCTCTATTGAATGATGGATTCATAGTGGGAGCCGTCATTATGCTATTTACCTGTGGGTTCATTTGATTATGATTTAATGTCAGCGCGTCTAACCTCTTGTTCATAGTGTTAAATTGGGCTGTAATTTGTGCAGCGAACGAGGTTAGTTGATCTACTTGGTGAAGACCACCTACCGAAGAAGAAGGAACCTGTCGATCAAATGATTGATAATTGTTTGACGATAGATCTTCAAGGATAGCATATGCATCCTCGGGATACTTGTTCATGAGGGATCCTCCTGCAGCTCCATCTACTTGGATCATTGTAGAAGTCTGGAGGCCATTATAAAATGTCCATACTTGTTGGTGCATCAATAAACCGTGGTGCAGACACTTTCGAAGAAGTTCCATGAACCTCTCCCAAACGTCGTACAATGTCTCCCCATTCCCTTGCGTGAACGTACTGATATCACGCATCAGTTTAGCCATTTTAGCAGGTGGAAAGTACTTAGCTAAGAATAAATCAACCACTTGCTGCCAAGTGGTGAGACCATTTTGGGAGTCAAGCCATTCCTTCGCTCTGCCCGACAGAGAGAATGGAAATAAGCGAAGTCTAATCGCTTCATCCGACGCGCCATTTATCTTAAAGGTGTCACACACATCCCTGAACGTCCGTAAATGAGAGTTTGGGTCCTCATGATTTAGTCCACTAAATTGTTTTTGTTGCACTAAGTTCATTGCCATAGAGTCAATTTTGAATTTATTCGCTTCAATGGCCGGCTTAATGATACTATAGTGTAGACCTCCTCTAAATGGCATATTGTACTCTCTACAAGTTCTCCTAATCTCAGCAGGTTGACCATTATGTTCTACCTGACCCTCTTGTCCTAAACCATCCTGATCGTTTTCATTGTGAGCGTTTTCATTATTTTGATTCATGGTTACTACGTTAATATTTTCTAATCGACTCGCTCTTCTATTCTGTCTACACGTTCGTTCGATCTCGAGGTTCAATGGCAAAAGTTCTGGTGTTCGATGTCTGGACATACACTAAGCAAGACAACAGAATAACACAATAATAACAGTAAATAAACAAAACAATCAAACAGCACAGCAGAAATGAAAGCTGAGTAAATAACAAAAGAAAATAAAACTTGAGCTTTAATTACTAAAGTTTCACTAATATTGCAAGAAATAAACACTAAATACGTCGCACCTCCCCGGCAACGGCGCCAAAAATTTGATACGCCCGTAACCGGTGTATAATTTAACCGCAAGTGCACGTGTCGTGTCAAGTAATAAAGTGAGAGGTAAGATCGTTTCCACGGAGAGGTGGGTGATTCAGTGCTTGCAAATACTAGTTATTCTTTTTCTTTAAATCCAAGTGAGTCTTTATAAAGGTTGTGATATGTAAAGATAACTATAGAAGAAATCTAATTAGAATAGACTACGAATGCTTAGAGAAAAACTTTTATTAAAATCACGAATTGGAGAAATAATCTCGTGTCATGATTTCCCAAATCTAGTGCAATGACAATATGAAAGTGTCTTTGTGAAACGAATGAAGTGAAAATCCTTGCAACGATTTTATGAAAAGAAATCTGTATCTCTCGATAACGGAAGTCCCTAATTCTTTTATCCCCCAGACGGTGAGATAGAGAACCGCTTGAAGAACGAAAACCTAAGTTGCTAACATCAAGGAAAGATCATCGTCTCCCTTCAAATGCCATAACGAAATCACGATATACTTGCGCAACTCCTCTCTCGAATTATGAAGCGCAGTAAAAATATAAAAATCTCGGTGAAATATTCATGCAACTCCTCTCTCGAATTATGAAGCATGAAAGTAAAATCTTCATAAACTTGTTACGTAGCTCCTCTCTCGAATTATGAAACGCAACAAAAAAATGAAGAACCGAGATTCACATAATAAGGATCATGAAATCGATAAAAGAGATTCACTACAAAATCACGAAGAATAGTCTTAAGAATTTATCATCATACAAGATTAGGTACTTTCACAACACAAGATCTAGAGAAGTTAGCTCATGATAATGGGAGAAAACCACATAATAAGGTAGATCTTACAGCACATGATGATCAAAGTTCAGTAAATGCAGAAATTTGAACTCCGCACGCTTCCGAAGCCGCCCTTCTTCAAGATCCGGAAAAACAACCCTAGTCCTTCTTCTCCAAGATGAGTTCTCTAAAGTTCTTCTTTTTCCTCCTTAGTCTCCCCTTCCTCTGGTCTGAAAACTCCACTTAAAACCCCCTCCAAAAACGAGCATAACCGCCTCCCTTAAAGGTGTCTTTTCATTTTTGAAAAGGCACGAATTTAAAATTTTACGTTTTTAAATTCGCCCAGAAAAAGGTTGCAACCTCTTTTTCTGACTTCTGATACTTTTTTGTCTAGATCAATATTTTCAGCAGTTTTCCATCCTCCAATGAATTCCTTTGATGAATCTAGCAAAAATACATTGCAAAAGGACCAAATGAGTCATACAATCATAAATATAAATTTTACTTTCATTTTAATATTATTTAAACACTATTTCAACATTTTTAGCTAATTATAAGTCAAAAATAGGGCCTAGATAACTTCATTTAGAGAAGTTATCAGAGATCCCTCTGTACTGCGAGCTACACCAGGTGGAGGGGCATACAACGATGGCATGTCCCGATTTTTGGGAGGCCAGGAGAAGGCTCGGTGCAGGAGCAGAAGGAGAGCAGCAGAGGCAAGAGATCCCGGTAGAGCCGGTGGTGGGTCAGGCACCCGTCCGGAGAAGGAATGAGGACCGGGTTGACCAGGGAGGTCGAGGAGTGGCCCAGGGAGGAGAAGGTGGAATGGGAGTAATCCACGGAGGAGCGGGACTAGGAGCTTCCCGCAAGGCAAGTCTCCATCAAACCTACCGCAGGAGCGCCGCTTCGACCTCCCAAGCACCGCCCCCACTGGATGAGATCACCTTCTCAGAGGAGGACATGCTGGGGAATGAGAACCCCTTTCATGATGCCCTAGTAATTCAGGCAACCGTCGAAGACTTCACAGTCAACCGAATCCTGGTGGACAACGAGAGTTCGGTAAACGTCATTTTCAAGAAGACGTTTGACGGGTTGGAGGTTGAGGCAAGCAGGGTGATAGACTCAGATGGGCCCCTATTCGGTTTCTCGGGTGAACGGAAGGAGGTGGAAGGAGGAGTGGAGTTGTTGGTAACCCTAGGCGGCACTTCAACGCGAAGTGTCGATTCATCATCGTTGACGCACTGAGCTGTTACAGCGCGATCTTCGACAGGCCACTCATCAACACCTTCAAGGCCGTTCCGTCCTCCTACCATCAGTGCTTGAAGTATTGCTAGGGAGACGTCCAGGTAAGGATCCGGAGATCCTAAGGCCGCCCGGGAGTGCTATCTGAACGCGGTGAGCACCATCAGCTGGATGGAGGAGGCGGACCGAGTCCTGGAAGGGATGGCTAGGCTGGAGGCTGCGGAGGAGGTAGAAGAAGTGGAAGTCTCCTCGGAGAGCGGAGAGCCAGGGCTGCTGAAGATCGGTGGAGCGCTGAAGGCAGAAGAGAAGATAAAGATGGTGGCGTGTCTACAAGAGAACGTGGACGTCTTCGCATGGAGCGCCGCGAAGATGCCAGGGATCGATGCAGAGGTCGCGTGCCACCATCTGAATTTAGACCTTGAGGTCAAGCCCATCCGGCAGAAGAAGAGGGTTAGTGCCGTCACGTTGGTTGAACCCATCCGAGAGTAAGTAAGGAAACTGCTTGAGGCAGGTTTCGTATCCGAAATCCAATATCCAGTCTGGGTCTCAAATATTGTAATGGTAAAGAAGGTCACTGGGGGCTAGAGGATGTGTGTCGATTTTTCGTTGTTGAATAAAATTTGCCCGAAAGATTGTCATCCCCTGTCTCGAATCGACGCGCTGGATGATTCAGCCGTCGGTTATTCTGTGATGAGCTTCCTTGATGCCTTTTCAGGATACCACCAGATCTGGATGCATCCTCCCGATTGTCGTGATGTCTCTTTCATCACTGGTGATGGCTGCTACAGCTACAAGATGATGCATTTCGGGTTGAAGAGCGCGGGGGCTACATACCAGCGAATGATGAATCAAGTTTTAAAGAGCAAAAGAGGATGAAGCTGGAGGTGTACGTGGACGATCTCTTGGTCAAAAGCAAGAGCGCCCAGGAGCACGTCACCAATCTGGAGGAGACCTTCGCGACCCTCCGAAGGTTCAAGATGAGGTTCAATCCCGCGAAGTGCGTGTTCGGGGCAGGAAGGTGGAAGTTCTTGGGACATCTCCTCACCCCCGAAAGAGTGGAGCCTAACCCTGACAAGGTCAAAGCTATCATCGAAATAGCATCGCCGAAGAGCATCAGGGAAGTTCAGAGGCTGACTGGAAGGCTTGCCGGCCTTAGCCGCTTCCTGTCAAAGGCATGAGAGAAGTGCTCTTCATTCTTCAGAACGCTCTGAAACAACCAGCAATTGGAATGGACCGAAGAGAGCGAGAATGCCTTCGAAAAGCTAAAGCAGCAGTTAACCCAGACATCTCTCCTCCAAGGCCCGAGGGAAGGCGAAGACCTACTCCTATACTTGGGAGTGGGGGCGGAAGCGGTAAGTTCTGTGCTTGTCAGAGAGGAAGGGAAGAAGCTACCCATCAACTATGTAAGTCGGGTGCTAAAGAAGGCAGAGATACGGTATCCCATCCTCGAGAAGATAGCTTTCGCCTTGGTGGTGTCGGCGCGGAAGCTCCGGCCTTATTTCCAAGCGCACTCCATCCGAGTCGTGACCGATCATCTCCTCCAAAATATCCTGAAAGGAGTGGAGTATTCGGGAAGGCTGGAAAAATAGTCGGTAGAACTCAGTGAGTTTGACATTTCCTTCTCGCCCCGGGTGGTGATAAAAGCGCAGGCAGTGGCGGACTTCCTAGCTGACCTTTCGGTGGAGGCGGGAAAACGTGAAGGCCTCGAATCTGGTTTCCTGGAAGATGTTCGTGGACGGAGCCTCGGACAAAAGCTCTGTGGGAGTAGACATCGTGCTTGTTAGCCCGCATAGAAATAGGATTGAGCAAGCGGTAGAGATCCTCTTCCCCGTCACGAACAATCAAACGGAGTACGAGGTCATAGTGGCAGGCTTGCGTCTAGCCAAGGAATTGGGAATCCGGAACATCCAATATTTCACGGAATCGATGGTGGTCTCTTCACAGATCTGAGGAGAGTTCGAAGTGCGCGACGCCATCCTGCAGAAATACCTGATAAAAGTTAAAGGGCTGATTGGAGGCCTTCAGTCCTTCTTCGCCAAGCACGTGCCAAGGGAGGAGAATTCGGCGACAGACTGGCCATGTGATCCGAGGGCCGGGAGAACAATCATCGAGTTGTTTCGACCATCCATCGAAGAAGGGGAGATGATGGAGATCGAGCAACGCCCTTCCTGGATGGATCCGTTCACAACATTCCTAGCTACCGGTCAACTCCCAGCGCACGACGAAGATCAAAGGAAGTTCAGATATAAGGCGGCCTACTACTTACTGCATAGCGAGGAACTATATCGCAAAACCATCTCAGGGCCTCTGGCCAGATGCGTCTCAAAAGCCGAAGTACCTCGAGTGTTGGAAGAGATCCATTCCGGGGAATGCGGGAGCCATTCGGGGACTCGCACTCTTGAACAAAGAATCCTGAGAAAGGGTTACTTATGGCCAACCATCTGAAAGGACGCCGAAGCTTTCTCGAAGAGGTGTTAGAAGTGCCAGCTATTCGCTCCTCTCCAGTTGTAGCCAGCCCAGCAACTTCGTTCAATCACGGCCCCTTGGTCGTTCGCCATCTGGGGAATGGATTTGATGGGACTCTTCCCCCAAGCTAGTGGTCAGAGGAAGTTTGTTCTCGTTATGATCGACTACTTCTCCAAGTGGATTGAGGCGAAGGCTCTGGCCAAGACCACATCTCAAATCGTGAAGAACTTTATCTGGGGGGAGATCGCTTGCAAGTTCGGGATTCCTCTCGCCATCGTCACGGACAACGGTCTGCAGTTCGCCAGCCTGGAGCTAACCGACTTCTGCCGTCAGCTGGGAACTGATCTCCAATTCGCTCCAGTGCATCATCATCGGAGCAATGGACAAGTGGAGGCCGCAAGCTAATTATGAACCTCTTGAAGGAAAAAAGTTGAGAATCTAAAGGGGAATTGGGCGGAGCAACTCCCCTCTGTCTTATGGGCTTTAAGGACCACTCCTAACTCAGCCACGGGGGAGACTCCATTCAAGTTATCTCACGGGTCCGAAGCTCTCATCCCCATTGAGTTCGAGGTCAGGAGTCCTAGGGTGGTGGCGGCAGAAGAAGGAGGCGAGGACTGAGGAGTGACGGCTCGAGAATGAAGAAGCTCAAAGATTTCCTCTCAATTACATCGAAGAGCTTCGAGATCTCGCCACGGCTAGGCAGGAGGAGATTAAAAGTTGGATGGTCAATCATTTCTACAAGCACGTCCGCATCAAGCAGTTCCAAGCCGGCGATCTCGTCCTAAAGAAAGTAGATGCGGCAGGAAGAGCAGCCGCTATCGGAAAGCTTAACCCAAACTGGGAAGGGCCTTTCATCGTCCACAAGTCACTGACAGCCGGAGGATACCGCCTGCAGAATCACGAACGGGAGCTGCTTGGGAATACGTGGAGCGGTGACGACCTGAAAAGGTTCTACCCCTGACAGGAATGTATATACCCCTCCTCGATGTATTTATTTTGTATAAATGAATTCCCCGCCCCCTGAAACACGAGATGGTGTGGGTCCTTCTTTTCTTCCAACAAGCGTTTTCAACAAAAATAGAAAAAAGAGTAGGTGAACTCGATCTCCACGATGGGTTGAGAAACGGGCCTCTAACTTGACTATCGTAAGACCCAGTACGGGTGATCGGACGGTACGTCGGAATAGCGAGTTTTCTTAAGACCAAGCCTCTGCATGGATGACCGAGATCAGCTCTCCCCTTGCATGTTGGCTGAATGACCCCTCGATCGCATTTCTTATCCGACTGGAGAGATTACTGGAAAAGAGTCTGAACGCCAACCCCCTAACTCTATGAAGATATAGTCGATTTCACTGACATAGGGACCCTTGTATAAAAGTGTCATTGAAAGAGCTAAACGCTCACAGCAAAATCAAATTCAAATAATCGTTTCTTCTCGTCATATGAATTAGTGTGGTTAACCCCCTCCGAGTATTGAGTGACAGGATGATGACACTTCAAGGACTGAAGACCCGAAGTAGGATGGAAGCCTCATGGTTGTGCGTCCCCCTGGACCCCCCGACTGTCATTTCCTACTAACCTTTCGCTTTATATATATATGTGTGTGTGTGTGTATGCACTCTTGAGTCTCACCAGGTAGAGTAGAAACCTCGAGAGTATGCATCCTATGGGGCCCCCAAGCGTCATCTTCAGATATCTACAACCTTGGAAGAAAGCAAGAGCTCGTATGGTGAGTATATATAAGTGCAAGCAGGCAGATACGAGCATGTCCATGCGAGCATGCGAGTATTATACTATGCAGGTTTGCTAGTAGGCGAGTATAAGAAGTCGGGCGATTATTACAAGTACCCATCGAAGCCGCATCCATCTCGCCAGCAATCACTTCGCGCCTATGAGCCTAGCGAGCTCGCGCCTATGAGCTAGCGAGCATTCAGCGTATTTGAGCCTATGAGCCTAGCGAGCATTCAATGTATTCGCGCCTATGAGCCTAGCGAGCGTTCAACGTATTCGCGCATATGTAACTAGCGGGCATCAGTACAACAATATAAAAAGTACGAGCAAGCGACATAGGTATCTCAAAATTTTGTATTAATTGCAGAAAGTCAAAATTACAATCACTCTCTCGGAGTTACAAAAGATTGTCAGCACAACGATAAAGATTAGCTCGGTGATGGAGCGTAATCCGAGGAATCGGACGACCCGTCATCCTCTCCCTCGTCAAAGACGTCCGGAAGGATGTCTTCCGTCGTCAGGGTCTCGTCAGTCGGCGTCAGGAAGCCTCCGACTTGAAGCTTGGAGAAGACCAGGTCACTTGCTGTGATCGCAATTTTTCGCCGAAGGTCGGACCACTCCCGCGAGGACATGGAGAGTTCCTTGTTCTGGCGAGAAGGGCTGGCATCCGCGGTAGATGGCGCCACGATCTTTGACTCAAGCTCCGCAATAAGGACCTGCGCCGCCTCCAGCGAGGTTTGGCTAGCTCGCAGGTCGCTTTCGAGCTTGGAGATGGACTCCGCCGTTGCGAGCTGCTCCTCCTGCAAAATCGAAAAGACTCGGTTTATAAAGTGTAAAGAACAGACGAAGGACGAACTAGTAAAGAAGTATGGTGGACTACCAAGATCACCTTGAAATCTTTGCTGGAGGAAGCTTTGTCCTCAGCCTCGACAGCCCTCGCTTCGGCCTTGGCTTGGCGCGTCTCTGCCTCCTGGAGAAGCTTCTGGAGGACCTCGTTCTCCTCCTCGGCATCAAGCAGATTCCAGGCGGTTTGATGAGCGAGTTCCGCTGCTCGCAACATCGCTCGCGACCCCTGGTCGGCAAGGTATCGAGGAAACGTGTTCCGCAGAAGCTTCGCATCATCGCGCCCGTAGAGACCGAACGTGACGCAGAAGGCATCGCGTTCGGCTCCTCATCCTCGCTCCAGGGTGATAGGTGGGAACTGAGGAGGACCTCATTCCTCCTGCTCCACGCGAGGAGAGGCTCGCCGTCCAAGTCAGTATTCCGCGCACCCTATCCAAAATTCGGGTGGTTCTCGGGGACGCTGTCCTCGAGCTCCTTTTGCCGATCCTCCTCGCTCTTCCGGGCAAGTTCCTTCTTCCTCTTCTTCATCGAGGGATCGCCCTCATTCCGTTGGCCGCCTGCGCGAAGTATCTCGGTCGGGTCGCCGAGTCCAGCGAGCACATCTCGCAAAGGGGACTCCGCCCCAGGACTGTCCTCGTCCCTAGGACGCGCTCGCCCTGCAGGAGACGCGGGGGGAGGGGACTCACCCGCCGTCGGAAGAAAGGTTGCGGGAACCTGGCGAACACCTAAAAAAACAAGGGTTAATCACAGGAATAAGCATTCGCCTCGTATGTTACTCACTCAAAGCGATGTAACTTTCTCCTGGCGCGACGTATTCGAGTTGATCGACACGTTGTCGCCAAAAAACGACGTTGAACTTCCTGCTCCTCATCGCCCGGCAGAATTCTTTGCGGGCGCCATGCAGGGCAGGGGGAGGAAAAACCCGTCAGAAGGCTGCTGTGGTCGGAAAGGGATGCCTCCAAAGTCGTCGGACACAGACGAATCGCTCGTTCCAGCGATGAACATTGTTCAAGGTTCCCGTGAGCGAGCATAGGTGACTACCGAAGTAGATCACCCCATCCTTGGTCGCTCCCAAGTAGAAGACCTTCTGGAAGACCGCGAGGTCGAACGGGATCCTCTCCGCCCTCAGGAAGCAGAGGAAACCCATGATTATAGCGACGCCATTGGTGTTGATCTGCGCCGGAACCCAGCCGAAGTAGCGGAGGATCTGACAGAACTCCGGCCAGAGGGGAAGTCGCAGACCCACCTCGAAGTGGGAGAGGAGAAATGCGAGTTTCCCCTCAGCGAACGAGTTTATCCGCTCGTCCCACGCCGGTAAGCTCGCACGATATCCCTCCGGCAGGAAGCGATGGACGAAGCTCTCCAGCTCGCCCTGGCGAGTAATTGACTTCTTGAACTTCTTCTCGGAGAAGTTCCTGGCGTAAATCAATCTGCGAGCAGCGACATCATCGGAAGGCGCCATCGAGAAAGAAAGAAACTCGCACGCAGCAGCTGAATACTCGGAGCGGATTACGAAAGCGTATTGTTTTCATACCCCCCTCCCCTTATTTATAGACATCGCAATGGGGGTCGCAAGACTCACCGCGCGCAAATAATTGCCCAAATCGCTCAAACTCTTGACGAAACGACTTTCCCGCAGAAGACTTCCTAAGAATGTGCGGTCGCCCCTCGCTCGCAGAGCGCGACAAACAAGTGAATCTTGCCACAATATGCAGAAATAAATATAAGAACACCGTAAAAAAACAAAAGCAAAGTCGAAATCAAGTGCGAGCATGCATCAGATCATTGTCAGAATAAAGTTAGAAATTATTACAGACAGTTTGAATGATAAAATGTTACAGAAAGAAGAAAAAGAAAGGTCGTCCGCCAACGTCAGAGTTATAGCCCGGAAGGATTGCCACGCCTGTCCGAAGTATAGGCATGTCGCACGGTCCATCCCAGCTCGTGCGCGAGGCTCATCTGCTCTCTGACCCTCGTTATGTACTCCTCGCTGAGACGAATGTGATCCTCCATGCGAGTAAGGATCCTAAGGGAGCCCATACTCGCCCGCATGCCACGAAGATCGGCCTGCAGCAAGTCCTGTTGATGTTCCACATCCGTCATCCGCCTATCCAGCTCGTTGATGACATAGTATTTGGCCTCCGAAGCCTCGAGCAGGTGTTCGAGCCCCTCGATGTTCGCGACGCGGGCCACCAGCTGGGATATTCGGTGATTCGCCTCATACGCCGCCAACCTGTCGACCTTGGTTTCGAGATCGAGGTATGCGGAAACCAGTTTCGTCTGGAACTCGCGCAACGGTAGGTCGATGGCGTCTATGAAGGCGGATCCCGGAGACGTCGTGCGACCTGGCAAAGATAGAAGCGAATCATAGGAATATCTACAAGAAGAACGCGGTAGATCGCTTAAAAGCGAGAAGTGCCTGCGCGCGCGGGAGCTACCCTGGGCAGCCAGCGGGGAGAAGGCGTCCGCCGGGGGGGTATCTCAGCGGCGTGGTGGGGAAAGGCGGCGAGGTGACGGAGTGCGGCGAGGAGGAGTCCGCAGAGTCCCGAACCGCCCACCTCTGCCATTCCCGCCCGCTGGATGAAAGTGCGGGGGCACGATCTCGTGCTGTCGGGAAGAGGGCCCGGACGGCTATTCCACGGGCGTCTTCCCGCGATCATCCGCCCTCGCGGACGTCGAAGGCGAAGGCGCAAAGGAGGACCGTCCGCCTCCTCTTCCGCCAGAAGCTGGATGACCTGGATCGGACACCGCCGGTGGGCAAGGAGTTTCGGACGAGGGAGGCAGAGGAGGATGGGGGACGTAATCCTCGATCTTCATAACTATAGGATTCCCATGCGGGAACTACTCTCGCCAACCTTTGTTGAAGATCGCGGTTAGAGAGAAGGCTCTTGCTGGGGGATAACGCCAGGCGGGATAGCCGGAGGAGGTGGTAGATGCCTGCGATCGTCGGCTCCCCAACAAGGGCGCCGACGTGCTCGGCCAGGCCAAGTTGGTCTCTAGAAGAGAAAGTCGGGATCAGTAAAGCAAACAGTTGCAGGACTTCTGATAATGGGCGACAATTACATGTTGTGGTCGTGTTGAGGGGAACGGTCGAAGGCTCGCTGTCACCGACCTGTTGCTCGCCGACATTGTCCAAACCCGCCTGGCTCAGCCGGGTTTGGACCAGGTCTGGCACAGGTTGTGTCGGGACTCCCGTCGGAACGTCCTCCCTCGGTGTCCTCTTAGTCGGACGCTCAACGTCGTCCCTTTTCCTTTTTTGCCCCCCCCCCCCCCCCCGCATGGCGAGGATCACCACCCTACGTCTTGTTCAGCAGCTTCATCAACGCATGAGTCTTCGCGACTATCTCCTCGGGAGTCAACATCTCGTCATAAGCTAAAAAGGGGTGTGCCAGGGAAGGCCACTCTGCTCCTATTTATAGATGTCGGAGGGGACCCCCCATGCTTTCAAGTATGACCGATACTCGCCAGAAGACCCTTGCCGAATAAGGGTTGGATGTTTCTTTCTGAGTCATTTCGTTGTTCGCAAAGAGCGGGGATTATGTACAACCCATATTCTTCGAGGGTAGGACTCGTTCAGGCCACGTGGGCAAAAGTCAAAGTCAAAGGTCAAGCCAAAGACAACCAACCATTCACAGGGGCATTCAATGCAAGATGCGAGTATAAGGATTACTCTCCCCTAAGTGGCGACTATCAACAGCATCTCGCCAGGCATGGGCGAGATCCTTCCTAAGCGGAGACTATCAACAGCATCTCATCAGGCGTGGGAGAGATCCTTCAATAGTCGCCCGTTCACCAGGTTAAACTATCCAATCTCGCAGGGGCCAGGTATAGTCGTCTGCATCCCCCCTTTAGAATTTGTCTATAAATAGATCCTCAGGGGTACCGGGAATGGCAATTGAAAAATCAGAGATCAACTCCCCTCATCCAGGAGAGATTCTGACGCAGGACGAATCTATAGGCGGCGGATAATCCGCGACCTAACCCTACATGCTAGGCAAAGCCCGACGGATTAGTCACAAATTAGATAATAAATAATAACAACATTCCACGCAGATAATTCAAGACAAGACAGAATATTTTATTAGGGCAAAAACAAGCTTAGGCTTTCCTCCGCGTGGAGGGGCAAAGCAAGAGCGCGCGGCGAATAACTCCTTCCTGCAGTTAGAGATTAATCTAGGCACAAATAACTAGAATAAAATGAACTTCCAAACAAGCATAAGATTACCACAATGCAACAATGTTTTAACACCTTTAACCAATACAAAACATATCACAAATCTGAAATAAATCTAGGGCTGCAGCGATTTAAATTAAATCTGAAGTTTGGAAGAGATTTTGGTGTTCCGAGTGGTGGTGGACTGATTCGGGTAAGGGAGAGTTGAGTGGGAGATGATAGGTGGCTGGATCGGGGCTGTAAGATGTTGGATCTGGACTAAAATGTCCAGATCTGGGCAGAGCTGAAGTATTCACAGAGATCTGGACAGATCTAGGCGTTGGGACTGTTGGCGGGATGGGAAAGAGACGGAGGGGGTGATGTGGGTGACTGGTGGGCATCAGGGAGGTGGGCGGCTGAGGGCTGGTGGCTGGGAGAAGTGCTGTTGTGGACTGGCGGCAAGGAGGAGGGCTGCTTGGGGAAGGCGAATGTATGTAGGGAGAGGGAGGGGGAGGCTGGCGGGGGTGCTAGGAGGAGGAGGCGGTGGCTGGATTGGGCAGCAGCTGGACAGAGGAAAAGGGGGCTGTTTGGGAGGGGTTTTAGGGTGGCCGGCGGTGGTTCAGGGAGGGAAATAACTATAGGTTATGAATAGTGTATTTCATTAATGAACAGTGAAATTTTTACTATGGTTCAGGGTTGTTGGCTGCTGTAGGAAGTGCTGGACAGCAGTCGGCTGCTGTTGGTAGGGGGGCTGGCGGCTTGGATGGATGGAGGGAGAGGAGAACAAAGAGA
Source organism: Dactylorhiza incarnata (assembly GCA_033032865.1). NCBI lineage: Eukaryota > Viridiplantae > Streptophyta > Magnoliopsida > Asparagales > Orchidaceae > Dactylorhiza > Dactylorhiza incarnata. Next base: position 646,536 of record JAWHQI010000281.1, read on the forward strand.
AAAAAAGATAACTTACCCAAGGAGTCGTCACCAAGGGGCTCCACGGAGTCGGCACCGCGGAGGAGATCACCGGAATGAAGGAAGAAGAGTCTCCACACATTCAGCAATAAAATTCCTGCAGCCCTAAGACCTCTATATATAAGAAAACAACATTAGGGCAACCGGAATCGACGGCTATGATTGGCCGGCGGTTCCGATGCCATAACTACATGAAATAATAACCGAAAATTACAAAACTATATATGAAATCGACTCGCAACACGAATCTGAACGCATCCACGGAGTCGGATCGTCGATCCGGGCACGCCATATATGGTAAGTCGCCAAATCAGCCCTAAATGGGCCCAAAGCTCGTCTTCGCCTATGCTCCGCATCAGATTCTCATCAAGCCAGTGTCTTCCTAGTACCAGGTTCAACCATCTGTGGTCGTGGAGGGAACCATCTGTGGTCGTGGAGGGGAAGTTTTACTTAAACTTCTGGATACGTGGCGGGACCTCCCTGTTAAAGTTCCATGGGGTCTGTTTGTGGTCTTTCTCTTCCTTCTTAGCGCTAGCCTTCATATCCAAATCGCCGGATCGCGGAATCAGTAGCCTTCAGTTGCACATAGGTCCGAACATTTGGAGCTAGAATTTTCCTGGCTTCAACACTCATATGTGTATTGCATCATTCTAGATTCCCCGAGACATTACATTATTAATTCGTTAAAGTCCCCATAGAGCATAATTGCACACCACTCACTACATCCGTCCTACGTCGGGAAAATATCGAAGATTAGTTGGGAAATTGAATTGTCTAACTATGATGAGGCCCAACATATCATTTGCAGTCACTCTAGCAACTCAATTCCTTAACTCACAATATGATAGTCATTGGGATGCATTTGTCGGAATCTTAAGATACAAGGGATCCCTAGGAAAAGTAATAACCTATACAAATAGAGGACACTTTGACATCCTTGTGTATATCGATGCAGATTGATCTGGTAGCCCAAGTGTAAGAAGATCAACCTCAAGATATAGTGTATTAATTGAGGGCAACCTTATTGCATCCAAAAACCAGAAACATATTGTTGTAGCTAGGGCAGAATATCGTGTCATTGCACTAAATACATCATGTGAACTCATATGGTTGAAACAACTTATCTCAGAGTTGAAGTTTTGCAATGTTAAAGTCTATGACAGGTGTGAAAATCATGCAATCTTGCACATCACATCTAATCCGATTTTCCATGAAGAAACAAAATATATTGAGATTGATTGTCATTTTATCCGAGAGAGTCATGTCCGAAGAAATAATCACATCCTTCATCAAATAATCAATCTGCATATATCTTCACCAAATCTCTCAAATGCCCCCAGTCGCATGCATTTGTAGTAAGTTGGATGCATACGATGTATATATACCAGCTTGAGGGAGAGATTTAGAAGTTATGTATTAACTTTAGACTGTCTTTTATTTAGCCCAACGGTGGGTGAATATATTATGATTATTACCCTTTATCTATATAAGAGATGCTTTGTTGAATCCAAAAGGATGATTGAAATAATAACATTCGCAGATTTTACATGATTGATATACTGTAGAAAATGGGATTGGGGAACAAGTTAGATGATATACTGATAGATCAAAACTCTAAATGATTACCAGATCAGAAGAAGTTACTCGAAAATCCAATCAAAGTTATGCGGCCTGATATTTCAAATTCATTAAGGCTCCGTTCGTTTGGTAGGTTTTGAGAGACAGGAATTGGTTTTGGCCGAAAATCTATGGCGCAGAGGTTTTGAAAATGGGCAAAAAATAAATTTTTGTGTTCGTTTGGAGAAGGTTTTGAGAGAAAATGATGATGAACTCCAGCCACAATGATGATGAACAGTGTCAAAACTATCCCCAAATCCATCTAAATAGATAAGTTTTGGGCATAGAAGGGTTTTTCAAAAAGCAAAACTCATGGGCTTTGGGCCAAAACCAATCCCCTCTTTTAAAATAAGCAAACGAATACTAGAATTGGTTTTGGTCAAACACCTTCCTCCAAAACCCATAGGTTTTCTGTGAATGTCAATTCCTTCCTAAAAAACGCTAAACGAACAAAAAAAATGGTTTTGATATACCCAAAACCAATTCCTTCCTCTCAAAACCCGCGAAACGAACGCAGCCTAAGTGTTTTAAGCTGGTCTATGTATACTCCATGCGCAAGTCATTGAGATAAGTAACTAGAATATTAAGATACTTGAAAAGTGTCTAAACTAGAGAAATCTTCTACTCATTGTGAACAATGGCATTTAAGAAGCTTTACAAATGTTGATACAATGCGGGCCGCCACACGCCGATATTAGTCTATATAGCACAGGGGCATTATTGTATTTTGTATTCCCCACTCCCCTATATATAGGAGTGGTAGACTGGTAGTGTAGAAAGAAATGGAAAGTACAATATATTCTTCCTCAAAGGGGCATAATATAGCTAATACATCAAGACACATAAACTCCACTCACGGTGTGGGACTAAACCTTAGACACTCTAAAATACTCAAACACAATACCTTTAACACTCCCCCTCAAGCTGGAGGTGAAACCTTCAGCTTGAACAAACATAACATAAAACGGAAGGTAAAAGAAAGTTGGCAACGAGGGACAAGACAGCAGCCACCAATAACTTTAAAAAAAACATTAAACCCTTAAACAGGAGAAGGAGCAGCAGTAGCGGCAGAGGAGCAGCCCACGCAGAGCAGCAACGGCAGAGGAGTAGCAGCAGGAGGGCTGCCGGGCCGGAAAATAAGATGCAGCAGCAGCAGGAAGAGGGGTACCGGCAGATCTGGAAGAGGGGAAGCGGCCGTCGATTGAGAAGAGGAAGCCCGGAGCAGAAGGCTCGACGGGATCGTCGATCGGCAGAGGAAGAAGCCGTCGGAGGAGGAGAGCAGAGGAAGAGGCCGCCGGATTTGGAGCAGCAGGTCGACGGAGCAGAGGAAGAAGCCGCCGATGTCGTCGATGTCGTAGGGGGAAGGAGTCGTCGTCGATGTCGTATGCGGAAGCAGCCGTCGATGTCGTATGCGGAAGCAGCCGTCGATGTCGCAGGCGATTGTCGATCGGCAGAGGCGCAGCATCGGTCGATGAAGACGGGAGAAGGCGTCGATGACGCAGACGGGATCGCGGCTGGGGAAGGACGACGACATCAGCTAGCGCTCATCCTCGTCGAGGGGAATAGACGCCACTCCCGTCGATGGAATCAAAGACGAGTCCGTCGACGGGAGCGGGAAGAGAGCCTCTCGACGGGGCGATACTAGCACAGGACGGGATACGGGTTCGTGGGGAATACGCGGGAGTCAAGTGGCGGCCACGAAAAAAAAACTTTAGGTTTCAGATCTTTGGCTCTGATACCATGTAGAAAAAAATGGAAAGTACAATATATTCTTCCTCAAAGGGGCATAATATAGCTAATACATCAAGACACATAAACTCCACTCACGGTGTGGGACTAAACCTTAGACACTCTAAAATACTCAAACACAATACCTTTAACAGGTAGTGCCTTTAGTTGGGCATCCTTTTGGAGTCTTAGGTTTTGGTTCTCTTGGAGAGTGGAGTGTCAAGGAGGACCCAGCCTCCGGATGCTTGGCGAGAGCTTGACTCTCGATTGTATCTTTGTTCGTTTAATGCAATTTCATGATTATTGATCTCAATGCGACTGTAGCGTATCAATTGGTTCGACCTACCCTTGTTTAGGGTTCCATCGAATCCTAATTTCGCCGCCTCGTCTCGTTCCGATTACGCGAGCGTGGCTTTCCGCCCCGCTGCTCCGTCGTTCCGATTACGCGAGTGTGGCTTTCCGCCCCGCTGCTCCGTCGTTCCGATTCCACGAGATCCCGTGCCGCGCGTCTGCGTTCACGATCCAGCTGACCCCATCGCGACTTCTGCGCCCGCTGCCAGCGACGACTGCCTCGCCGCTCTCGCCCAACTCCTCCACCGACCGCGCCGATGCTTTTTTGTGCCTTCACCGCGTTCTGCCTTTCAAGCGGCTGCTCGGCCTGTCCAGCGCCGCCTCATCCTTCCAGCGGCGATTATGCTGAGTACAAAGTCTCCCTCCTCCACCAACGCCTTCTCCAGCTCTTTCCCCGCATTCCGGAGGCCCTCCTGCGCCTTTTGCGGCCTTCCAGCGGCCGCTCCTCCTCGCTGCCTTCCGACGTGTCGGGCCGCCCTCCTACAGCTATTGAAGCCTTCCGACGCTCCTCTCCGCTTCACTTAGTCGTTGTTCATGCCCACGACTAGTGCAATGACCCTCCACGCCGACGAGAACACCTCCACCACTGCAATCTCAGACTCCCAGCGCATGGATCACATTGAAGCCCAGCTTGCGGATCTCACTCTCCTCCTCCGGGGGCTTACGACCACGACAGTTAATCGTCCTCCGGCCCCTCCTCCACTGCCACAAACTCAACATGTCCCGGACCACATGGGGTTTCTGCACCCCGCGGCAGACATTGCCCCGGCCCATATTCGTCGGATTGAAAATCCAGTTTGATGGTACCGACCCTCTTGGGTGGATCGCCCGCGCCGAGCAGTTCTTCGACCTACAGTCCACCTCCGCCAACCAGATGGCCCTCTTCGCCACTATCTATATGGAGGGTTCGACGCTACATTGGGTGTGTTGGATGCGCCAGCAGGTACCTGACCTCCCCTGACCCGCATTGAAGGAGGAACTCCTCCAACACTACGACAACCGCCAGACGGGTAATGCCTTTGAGCGCCTCAGCTCCGTCCTCCAGTACGACTCTGTGGCCACCTACATCGATGAATTCATCGTGGTCGCTACGCATGTCCCCGACCTAGCCCCTGACCACTACTTGGGCTATTTCTTGGCGGGTCTGCACCCCCACCTCCATATGCACCTTCGGGTCCACAACCCGTCTACTCTTTCCCGCGCAATGGAGCAGGCTAGGTATCTCGACGAGGAACTCTACCCAGATCCACCATCCTCCTCGACCCGGCCGCCCCAACAGGCGCAGCCATTACCGCCACCTCTTCCGTGCTTGGACCCTCTGCCCCCACCTGGGCCCCAGCTACTGAACCCGCCTCCGCAACCGTCAGGTTCGCTTCCATGAGCACCCTGATGACACCATCATTTATCTTACCAACAACAAATCGAGCTTCGTCGCAAGGGCCTATGCTTTCGCTGCAAGTAGCCCTTCTCGCCCACCCACATCTGCCCTCTCAGAAATCTGTGTATTGTTGGGACCTGAAGATGATGATCCGGACTTCGGGGATTTGGATTCGTTGACACTTTCTGACGACCCTTTCGGCCCTCGACTTTGAGGACAAGATCGTTTTTCGGGCGGGGCGTGTTGATACGATGCGGACCGCCACACGCTGATATTAGTCTATGTAGCCCAGAGGAATTTTGTATTTCCCCACTCCCCTATATATAGGAGTGGTAGTGTCTTTAGTTGGGAATCCTTTTGGAGACTTAGGTTTTGGCTCTCTTGGAGAGTGGAGTGTCAAGGAGGATCCAGCCTCCAAATGCTTAGCGAGAGCTTGACTCTCGATTGTATCTTTGTTTGTTTAATGCAATTTCACGATTATTAATCTCGATACGACTGTAACGTATCAAATGCAGATAGGGCAAAATTACCAACTGATAAGAAATCCATGATAGTGTATTGTGTGTGTTGGAGAACTTTGATATATTTTGGAAGAGCAAAAAATAAATTATAGTAGCTAGATCAAGTGCAGAATTGGGAGTGTCATGCAATGGTCAATATAGATTGTGAGATGGTGGGATCAAACTTCTATGAGAACTTGGATATCAACAAACGACTTAATGACATTGGGATTGATTATCACCAGATTCGATAAAAAGTAGCCGGCATAGAAATTGAGCCTCCACCAATTTGATATCAAATATGAAAAATTAGCTAATCATTTAGCAAATTTATTAACAAATCCACTTGAGAAAAAGCAGGTGCATTTCATTTGTAATAAGATGGGCATGTACGATGTTTATGCTTCAGCTTAATGGGAATGTTAAAGTGCATATGTTACTTGTAACTATACATATAACTCTCATCCAAATATACTAATAAAAGGATTTCACGCCAATATGCATGAGTTACAGATGTATAGAACACCTCACATTATAACGAGTAATTCAGCATATCGGAGAATATATTAAGCATTTGAATAAAGACTACACAAACTATTAGGATTTTTTTTTTTTGCATAGGTTAATTACCTTCAGCAATATCATGTACAATAGCAATCTTGATACACCTGCTTTAGTGATGAAAATGAAAATTATTAGAAAGTTAAAAATGTAGAAAGTACTTTGGCTCTGCAAATATATCCAATGAAAATGCTCAAATTATGCAAAGCATGCAACCATTAGGTAATCGTGATAAGTTTTGGGCTTCCAATTGATTTAATGGCACATTTAGCACTACGGTGTTAAGTTCTGGACTTCCATTTGTAAATCTCATTTTTATGTTTTTTACATTAAAGATGGAGGGTGAAGAAGTTTTTGTGTGTGAATGGGGGAGAGAAAAATAAAATAAAAGTATATTTAAACAGCGGAAAAAAATAAATTAGAAAAATATAAAGATGTGAGAAACAAAAGTAAAATATATAAAATAAAACAAAATATTTTTATGCATGAGAAGTGTGTGTCAATGGAAGGTACTCTTGCTATCGAACACTACGCATAGAAGAACGCCTGAAACTATCAAAGTACTATCGTTAAACCAGATACTGTGCTGAGGATTTTGTGTTTGTTCCACTAGTTTTTGTAAAACTTTCAAACTTTTGAAATACTGTAGCATGCACATTTCCCTTGTGCACAATGTGCGGCAATGACAATACCCCGTGGTCGCTCGACCTCTGCCTGTGTTGTGCCGCATAAATGATTTTGTATGCCTAACATCGAGAGACGTGCTGACAATATCATTGCCGCACGCTGCGTACTCTAGGACCTCGGGCACGCCACTTGTATCTCCAAAATGAAGGTCAAGGATTCAAATCCTTCAACAATTTTGTTTTAGTTTTGCATTGAGTTGTGCTGTATCCTTCAGGATGAAATATGTGTGCACATTAAAAAAAATAGCAAAAAAAATTTTAAGTTTGTCAAAAACTCAACCTTTCCCTATTAACGCCTGATAGGTCCCCAACAATCAAAGCCATCACTGCCATGCGATACATGTGATCAGCAATTGACTCGGGCCCCTTAATCCCGTGATTGATCCAACCCTTCCGCTTAGTTGTCTGAAAAAAAAAGTGCATTTATCATTGTAAGATTTGAATTCAGATTCGGGTAACAAGCAAAATGGTTTTTTCAATTCCTTCCTATGTTATGCTCAACGTTCAACCTATTCAGATTTGGGTCAACAAGCAAAATACCAAAACAAGAGAAGCGTAAATAATTTTTTTAACTTGTACTGTATGCCTCTTTTAAATTAATTACCTTTTCCATGTTCTCCCTTCGAAGATTTGTGCAAGAATATTTGTGCAGAATAGGTTGATCGTTAAGCATAACATTGGAAGGAATTGAAAAAGAATGTTCATAAATGAGGATAAGGCTAATGGTGAACTGAATAACACATTATATATTACATCAGAAGGGAACAACGGACCAAGAGATGTTATGGAGACACGGAGGTTCTTTCTTTCTCTCATGTAATTTCACCCACTCTTGGCGTACATACTCGCGTGGGACTGCACGAGAGATCCTAACGACCGCAGAGGGAAGAAACAACTAATTCGTGAACTTGATGTTGTTACCGACTATTAGTACTTTATGCATTTTTTTTTTATTCTGTTTCGTGTATTTATGTTATGCCCCTGGATCTTGGGGCTTAAGAAGACATGCTTGGTGTAAAAATTCACAAGCTTGGATTGATATTTTACAAGCCTAGGAATGGCCAAGGAGGGTTCTCTCCACGGAATTATCCTCCTTCATGTCTCCCCTCACCCTTTCTACCCTTCACCAGCCGCAAACCTTCTGAGTTATAACTCGCCTTCTCCAAATTTGTCTGTCGATGGAACCCTAGCTACTTGACGCGTCGCTTGAATTTTGTGTACATCGCCACCCGTAGTCGTGGGCAAGATCTAGCCACATGGCATGAATCACGCTAGCGCCTTGCAATTTCTACGACTATTGGGCGTCCATAACTGATCCATTCCTTGGCTGACTTTCTCTACCACCTTGCCTTCTCATGTCATTTATCACATGCCTTGGACATGAGCGATGTCAGATGCGCGCATTGATGCCATCAAGAAATCCTCACTCATCATCTTGCCACCAAAGAAAATTAATAGCTTTGATGCAAGACATTTTTCTCAAGATCGACGCGCAGGTAAAGCAACTCCAAATAGCTATCACCCCAACTCTTTAGTGACTGCAAACAAACCATCATCATTGCTTGATCTAGTGCTTGAATTGGGTCACTTCCATCTAACGGTCACTGACACCCACCACATATCCCTTCCATTGCTTGGAGGTTCCATGTTTCAACAATTTCCATCATATGGGTTATATTGCAAATGCCGAACAAATTTTGACAGTCAGCGTATCATGGAGATGCAAAAAATCCCCATCATTCTCCTCAGTACGGAACTACATGGGGTTCTTCATGCAAGGGATTTAAATTGACATCCGCTCCTATCTCCACACCCACAATCCAACCACCATCACAGATGTTATGGTTATTGCTCAACTGGTTAAAACAAATTTCTCCATCTAGACCACCTACTCGACTGCTAAAAAAGACTTCTCCATCTAGACCACCCGCTCGACTGGTTAAAACAGATTTCTCCATCTAGACCACCAATGCCCACCACTATCCATCTCCCTCTAATTCTTATACTCGGTGCCAAACCTAATGATTGACAAAAACACCTAGCAACAATATTAACTTGCATCTTCACCCTACATCACCTCTTCCGAAGCCATCATTTCCAAACCTTTCTCGTCTGCCTCCACCAAACCACTACCCCTCCAACCATGAATACAACAATCTCCGAAGCAAAGGGCTTTGCTTCCATTGTAAGCAGCTGTACTCGCCAACTAATGATTGTTTCGCGAAGGAGTTGCGAGCAATCACTGAGGATGATGACTGAGAAGTAATGTTGGCTGACTTTGAAACCATGGAGGTAGAGAATAGCGACCCAAACTGATAGTCCGAGAGGACAATTCTATCGGTTAGACCTAGCGTGCCTTTTTGTGTGCGGTATTTCTGGATCATATACTATGAAGCTAAGGGGAGAGCTTCATGATTACTCCATCATGACCGTGATTGATAACAAGGCAAGTCACAATTTCCTCTTATAGAACTTGGCGACTCGATTGCACCTTCCAACCACATCATCGTGTTTCATAGTTTTCCTTATGGATGGTCGCCAAAAATCTACGGGAGGGATTAGCCACAGCCTACAGATGCAAGTGGGTACTTGCCAATTCACAACAAACTTTTATGCCTTTGGTGGTGTTGACGTGCTCTTGGAGTCACTTTGTTACAAACATGAGGTGACGTCGGGTCAACTTGGCCCACATGCCAATATCCTTTGAGTTGGAGCACATATGCTTCAAGGTGACTCGCCTCTCCGGTGAACCTGGGCCATCATTAGAGCCATTCAAAAGACCGACTATGTAGACTTTTATGCCTTTTTGCTTGCATATGGAAGATCGGCACTCAGAAAATACCAAGGCCAACCGCATCACCGGCTAGCTCCTCATCTATAGTCGATTTTGGACACCCACTCCCAGGTCCTCATATACAGTTGATTTGGACTCTCACCTCCTCATTTGTAGTCGGTTTTGGACGTCTACTCCCACCTCTTTGCCACCAACAAGGCAGATTATTCGGATCCACTCGGTTGACATTCAAAAACCATGTTGCAAACATATGGAGACCATTACGAGTTCTTAATCATGCCCTTCTAGTTCACTAATGCTCCTGCCATCTCTCAATCCACCAAAGAACCTTTTCCATCTAGTGTTGCAGAGGTATATTCTAGTATTTTCATGATGATATACTTGTATACTGCCTCACATGGAAGGATCATCTCATTCACCTCAAAAAAAACCCTCACATATTACAATGACACTCCCTCTACATCAACCCAAAAAGTGTACTTTGGTCAACGCGAGATTCAATATTTGGGTCATTCCATCTCCCTTATGGTGTTTTCATAGATCACGACAAGATCGCGACGACTCCAATGACCAACTCTACGATTCCTTCGAGATGTGCACGACTTCCATAGTCTGACAGCCTATTATCGTAGTTTCATAGGCGATTACGACGGGACTATACAACTTGTGATGAACAAGAAGAGTGTTTATTTCACTTTTCATTGATCTTTCGAGATCACGATGACTTCACCGCTCTTAAACAAGCTTTGGTGGCAGCTCTTGTGCTTGTTATGCTCATTGTTTCACAATCCTTCATCAATAGTACATCTACTACATTATAATTATCTCTAGTTGAAGAATATGCCAAATAAAATCCACACTTGAGATCAACAGTACCTCTTGATCAGGAGGCCCTATGGTGAGATTCCCCTAGTCCTTACTATTATGGCGTAGAAGTATGTAAGGCGCCTTCCGTCCAGCCTCATATTATCTAGGATGAAAAGAGGAATTATCTCCCCCTCAACATTGTCTTTCCATCATGGAGGTAGAGGGATAACAAAGTCGTGGTTGGTTTCACCCTTAGCCATGCCCTATACGGTAGGGAGGGATGATGCACGAGATCTCAAAGGATACCCTTAGGGGGTTCTTCCCTGCGAAGTATGTCGAGAGTCCTTCAGATCTTTCGAGAAGATGCATTTACACGCAAGATCTCAGGGTGATCTTTTGGAACACTTACCATCAGATTGTCCAAGGCGAGAATGTCAGATCTCCGAGCCATCATCTCTGTGCAAAAGATAGAAATCGCAAACCTGTGGGCGGCAGAGCGAGAAATCTCCCTTCCACCTTCTAAAATCAGAGTACGGTGATCCTGGAGTCCTAGAATTGGAGAAGCAAGCTTGTAGTAAAGGAAAATTTTATAATAAGAGATCTCTCATGTAACCTCTTGAAGCAGGTCACTCTATTGCAATCTCTCCAGCGCGCGGTTCACCGCGTGTCTTCCTATGTTAGATACACCCATCTCATTGGTATGGCGAGAAGTTGAGCTCTGGTTTTGAAGAAATTAGCTCTCTCCCACTCAACGATGAAGAAATGGAGGTCGAGGTTACAAGTCTAAGAGCCCCATGGATTCTTCCCTTGGGTGGTCATGGTAACTTTCTGAAGATCTAGGTCGACAAGGTACACTATAAGGCGATCGATGAAGTCTCACGAATATTCTTGATGAAGACAATCAATAGGAATAGTTTGTCAATGTGTTCTTTATGAAACATGTAGAGGGTAATTTTTAATAAGTTTTTGAAGAAATAAACAACCTATTTCCTAAATCATGTACAGAAATTTCTTCTATTTTTATAACTTATTCATTTTTAATGAATGTATGTGGAACATAATGTCTATAGATGTTTTTTTATGAACGAGTGACCATCTCGCACGAATGAGAGTCACGCATCAGTGAGCCTCTCACATAGATGTGCATTATGCTTTTGTAGTTTAAAAAATATATAAAATTTATTTCCTCAAAAAGTCTTGTGACTACGCGCTTAGGGAATTCTTCCATTTGAGCTTCGACATTACAATTGTGTGTTGAGCAATTCTTGATTTAGTTATTGTTGTAACTACGCTCTAGGGAATATATTATTTAGCACTGTGAGTGTGTGCTAGGCAAGACCTTGCTGATTTTTTATCATCGATTTCACATAGGTTGGGAGACCACCACCATTAGCTTGTGGAGACGTTTAATGTCACGCAATTAGACCAAGATCTCGCAGAAAAACATTAATGAGGTGGGTTACTAATGATTAGTCATGTATAATCTTTATTTTGTGGAGCTAATGTGTTGCATGTTTGTATTTGTACTTAGAAAAGAGAGAGTCAGGGTGAATTGTGTTTATATATGTGTTGTTGTTGGTGCCAAAAATGGTACCTCCAAAATTCACACTAAAGGGGATGGGAGAAAACTACGAAGTGCAGGTTACTAAGACAGAAGATGCTGGAATAAAGGGAAAACGATCACGAAATGGCGATCACGAAGAAATGAGACCGCTTACACAGGTTGTAAGCTGGAGCCTCCGAGCAAAAGTCCTTTTTTGGTACCCCTACCCCTCTATTTATAGACGAGGGGGCTGCCCAAACGGGCAGAACTGAAAACTACGGGCTGCCCGGGGTACAGGAGAGCCGGGGCAGGGAAATGGGATACAAATAACAAAAATAAGAAAAATGACCAGATCGCTTGAACTGGCGATCTCGCACTGTCTTGACCGCTGGGTACTTAGAAAATCTCGGTAGAGGAGGCATCTGACGATCTGGGCGATCACCTAATTTGAGACCGCTGAGACCAGGAAAACTGAACAATGAGAGGAGGTCGCGGGCTTTCTGGGCAAACAGTTGTCATGGTTTTACTTCCATGTTGAATATTTGAATTTAAGTCTTTTTTCGCAAATGCTTTAGAATGAGGCTCCCAATTAGAGTGAATTTTTTTGAGATGCAAAGGAACTACTTATATTAGTAAAAAAAAAGAAGTTCAAGTTCAATGCCACGTAAATCAACAGAGATCTAATATGCACACTTTCTGGGGTAAGCTACTGATGATTTGTCGCATAGAATCTTTGTCTTGTAGAGCAAATTCTTCACGAGTTTATCTCCGCACCTAGAAGGAGGAACCTAGTGATGAGTCATGCTCAGAGCTTCTCACACAGCTCAATATTACACATTCTAACCCACATATAACAATATAAGATAGCTTTTTTCTCAAAAGTGATGCTCCATTGAGGGCTTTTAGTAAATTGTTTTTTGTGAGATAATGGTCAATTTTGATATTCCAAGCCCTCAGAGCTTGCTTCAAATTGTACATAATTTTTCTTAATTTGTATATTTTGTTTGCTTGATCAGAAATTATATAGCTTGTGATTGTTCATTGTAAATTTCTTCTGTAATTTTTTTGTTAAATAAAGTTGATTTTACGTATAATCGATACACAAGCATTTTTCTTTGTGCTGACAAAGCAAATACCATTATGATGGTCTCCATTCATGTTACAAGGGGCAAATTTTTCTTCATGATCTCTTTCTGGCATCTGAAAGTAACCTTTTCGCTAGTAGTCAAGTTTTGTATATCTAAATTGCCACATCTTAGTTAAAATTTGTTTTGTAGGTCCACTTTAGGTCAATTATGTCTTGGCCGTCTGGTTTGCTTACAAGTTCCCATGTATTATTCTTTTCTATTAATCTAATTTCTTCATTCATGGCATTTGTCCATGTCTTTTCTTTCATAACCTCTTCAAAACAAATGGATTCTCTTGTTGATAAAGTAACTTTGCATTGTTGATAGATATCTTCTGTTGGCTGATGCTTTTGAGAGGTGATGAATTACAGTATTCAGTCCCAAAACTAGATGATGGGCTTGACAAATTATTTTGTTTTATAGTGGATGGTGGGGAGCTTTCATTGTACTTTGATCTAGTCGATTCTTCCGTGACCTCAAGCAATGGATAGTTCTAATTCATTTCCAAATTGACCCCTCTCTTCCTTTTCAATGAAATTGACTCTCTTTTACTTATACCAACGATCCTTGTCAAAACATGTTTGTTGAAACCGACTACTCGGTCTCTGTGGAGTTCGGGGCCCTCAACGAGGCTGAGGGGCGACCAACCCTTACTTCCCCCAAGGGAGAGCTCTAGGTTGAAGGTGTCGGAACTAAGAACTGGACCAAGGGCTTAGCGGGGAGGTCCCGCCACGTACCCGGAAGTCCCCTTGGAACTTCCCCTCCCAAGCCACTACTAAGCTTGGGCACCACTGGAGCCTCTCCTCACCCCCTAGAGAGACTTGGGGAGGGAGAGGGAGAAGGAGAGAGCTAGCCTAGGATGAGAGATCTCTCCAAATGGTGCCCCCTTGGTCCTATTTATAGGATTTTCGGATCTGGGCTGCAAATAGCCTAGACTGGACTGCAGAATACCCAAAATACCCTCGGATCTGGACTGCGAATAGCCAAAACCGGACTGCAAATAGTCAAATCCCGCTGTTCTGGGATGCTAAACGCAGACCAACACCCCTCCTTTTCTGGTGGGTGAGAGGGGTTACCTCTGCTGGGGCTGGGCGAGAGCTGGCTAGCGCCCGGCGGTATCGCTACCGCCGGCGCTAGCGTCTCGCCCTCTACTGCTGGGGACGGGGGCGAGAGGAGCTCGCCCCCCTTGCCTTGGGGCTGGGCGAGAGCTGGGCTAGCGCCCGGCGGTATCGCTACCGCCGGCGCTAGCGTCTCGCCCCCTACTGCTGGGGACGGGGGCGAGAGGAGCTCGCCCCCCTTGCCTTGGGGCTGGGCGAGAACTGGGCTAGCGCCCGGCGGTATCGCTACCACCGGCGCTAGCGTCTCGCCCCCTACTGCTGGGGACGGGGGCGAGAGGAGCTCGCCCCCCTTGCCTTGGGGCTGGGCGAGAGCTGGGCTAGCGCCCGGCGGTATCGCTACCGCCGGCGCTAGCGTATCGCCCCCTACTGCTGGGGACGGGGGCGAGAGGAGCTCGCCCCCCTTGCCTTGGGGTTGGGCGAGAGCTGGGCTAGCGCCCGGCGGTATCGCTACCGCCGGCGCTAGCGTCTCGCCCCCTACTGCTGGGGACGGGGGCGAGAGGAGCTCGCCCCCCTTGCCTTGGGGCTGGGCGAGAGCTGGGCTAGCGCCCGGCGGTATCGCTACCGCCGGCGCTAGCGTCTCGCCCCCTACTGCTGGGGACGGGGGTGAGAGGAGCTCGCCCCCCTTGCCTTGGGGCTGGGCGAGAGCTGGGCTAGCGCCCGGCGGTATCGCTACCGTCGGCGCTAGCGTCTCGCCCCCCTGGGGTCTCCCTGCTGCTGAGGGCGCCGGGGGCGAGAGGAGCTCGCCCTCCTCTCTCCCTGCTTAGGTTTATCTTGAAGAATGATGTTCGAAAATACTTTCTGTGCTTCGAGAACCTACTCAGCGAATACAGGGTTGTACACAATCCCCGCTCTTTTCGAGCGAGGCACACGCTCGGAAAGAAATGTCCAACCCTGTATATTCGACGAGTGTCGTTGGGAATCCGGCTAACGGTGCTATCTCGGAAAAACACGTAGCCTCTCCGAAGAGGTCCTCCAACCTTGTCGGCTAATGAGAGCCCGGCTAGGGAGTCTGCTCGGGACTGAGCGCCTCCGGGAGCGAGCTCCACTAGTGGTCGACATTGGGTCGACACACTCCTAGGAGCGAGCTCTACTAGTGAGAGCCACCCAGCTAGTGAGAGCCTGGATTGGGGAGGACATCTCTTATCCTCCATAGGAGGTCAACCTGGCCTGCCGTCTAGTGAGAGCCCGGTCAGCGGAACCATCCAAGGGGAACATCTCTTATCCTCCCTAGAAGGTCAACCTAGCCTGCCGTCTAGTGAGAGCCCGGTCAGCGGAACCATCCAAGGGGAACATCTCTTTTCCTCCCTAGGAGGTCAACCTGGCCTGCCGTCTAGTGAGAGCCCGGTCAGCGGAACCATCCAAGGGGAACATCTCTTTTCCTCCCTAGGAGGTCAACCTGGCCTGCCGTCTAGTGAGAGTCCGGTCAGTGGAACCATCCAAGGGGAACATCTTTTTTCCTCCCTAGGAGGTCAACCTGGCCTGCCGTCTAGTGAGAGCCCGGTCAGCGGAACCATTCAAGGGGAACATCTCTTTTCCTCCCTAGGAGGTCAACCTGGCCTGCCGTCTAGTGAGAGCCCGGTCAGCGGAACCATCCAAGGGGAACATCTCTTTTCCTCCCTAGGAGGTCAACCTGGCCTGCCGTCTAGTGAGAGCCCGGTCAGCGGAACCATCCAAGGGGAACATCTCTTTTCCTCCCTAGGAGGTCAACCTGGCCTGCCGTCTAGTGAGAGCCCGGTCAGCGGAACCATCCAAGGGGAACATCTCTTTTCCTCCCTAGGAGGTCAACCTGGCCTGCCGTCTAGTGAGAGCCCGGTCAGCGGAACCATCCAAGGGGAACATCTCTTTTCCTCCCTAGGAGGTCAACCTGGCCTGCCGTCTAGTGAGAGCCCGGTCAGCGGAACCATCCAAGGGGAACATCTCTTTTCCTCCCTAGGAGGTCAACCTGGCCTGCCGTCTAGTGAGAGCCCGGTCAGCGGAACCATCCAAGGGGAACATCTCTTTTCCTCCCTAGGAGGTCAACCTGGCCTGCCGTCTAGTGAGAGCCCGGTCAGCGGAACCATCCAAGGGGAACATCTCTTTTCCTCCCTAGGAGGTCAACCTGGCCTGCCGTCTAGTGAGAGCCCGGTCAGCGGAACCATCCAAGGGGAACATCTCTTTTCCTCCCTAGGAGGTCAACCTGGCCTGCCGTCTAGTGAGAGCCCGGTCAGCGGAACCATCCAAGGGGAACATCTCTTTTCCTCCCTAGGAGGTCAACCTGGCCTGCCGTCTAGTGAGAGCCCGGTCAGCGGAACCATCCAAGGGGAACATCTCTTTTCCTCCCTAGGAGGTCAACCTGGCCTGCCGTCTAGTGAGAGCCCGGTCAGCGGAACCATCCAAGGGGAACATCTCTTTTCCTCCCTAGGAGGTCAACCTGGCCTGCCGTCTAGTGAGAGCCCGGTCAGCGGAACCATCCAAGGGGAACAATACTTCAAAAAACTTTCATTCATTAGTCATCCGGTTACATGTAAGAAAAACCAAGTAGGGAAACACTCTCTCCTACTACATGGCTCAAAGAAAAAACAAAGCACGGAGACCGGGACTCGGACTTCTATTCCCCGACATAGTCCTCCTCGACCTCCTCTGGTTGTTGATGCTGCGGCCTCGGGCCCCTCGCCTCCCTCATTTCCAAGAACTCAGGGCAGGCGGATGTCGCGTGGCCTTCCTCCTGATGGAAGTCACAGTAGGGTAACTCCACTCGGACGCCCCTTCTTCCTCCTCCACGATTTCTTCTTCTTCTGTGGCCTATCACCATGGCTTGCTGGGGTGGTGGAGAGGGTGCTTTCGATCCCTGCCTCCATCCTGGGAGGTCGGTCCCCTCTTCTTGGAAGTTGTCTTCCTCCTGGTCGAACTTCCTCTTGGGGGCCTTTGCTCTTCCCCCCTGCTGCCTTGCCTCCGGCTCACTCAGCTTGGCCAGCCTTCTTGTGAACTCCGGGTTGGCCTCTTCACTTTTAACTTTTTCGGCCACCCTTTCCATCAACTCCTCAAAAGACAAAGGAGCCCTCCTCTTGAGGTCCACCTTGAAGAAGCCCTCCCGCAGCCCCAACGTGAATGCAAGCTTGAGGGTGTACCCGGGAACCTCTTCGACGAGGTGAACCTCTTCCCTGAACCGTTCCAGATATTGAGCCAGCGACTCCTCTGGCTCTTGCTTGACCTTGAAAAGTGCTTCGGCATCTTTCTTCCTCTTCCTTGACGTCGCGAAGCGTAGCAAGAAACCTCGACGCAAGTCTTCGAAGGCATAGATGGATCCCGCAGGGAGCTGGTGGAACCACTCTCTAGCCTTTTCCTTCAGGGTTGTCGCAAAGAGTCGACACCTAAAAGCGTCCGACATGGGCATGATGGAGACCATGTCCTCAAACCCCTGCAGGTGCAGGACGGGGTCATCCTTGCCGAAGTAGTGAGACGTCTCTGCTCCCTTGAACCCCTCCGGAATCGGAGCTGAGAGGATCATCTCAGAAAAAGGACCTCCTCTGCTCGCCCCCCTTGGGGGCTGGGCGAGACGGGGTTTGACACCTTCCCATTCGCCTACTTGGGTCTCGGCGAGTGGGGGTCAATGACCTCCCCACCCGCCCACTTGGGTCTCGGCGAGTGGGGGTCGAGGACCTCCCCACCCGCCCACTTGGGTCTCGGCGAGTGGGGGTCGAGGACCTCCCCACCCGCCCACTTGGGTCTCGGCGAGTGGGGGTCGAGGACCTCCCCACCCGCCCACTTGGGTCTCGGCGAGTGGGGGTCGAGGACCTCCCCACCCGCCAACTCCTGGCACCTCCTCTCTGGCTGGTTGGTCGAGAGGGATCTCACCCTCCTGTCGGGGAGAGACCTCCGAACCACTTCCTCTCCTGCCTTCGCCTATCGAGGCGAGAGTCACATGTAAGGTCTGCAGGACCTCTTGCCTGAAATTTTCAAACATCTCCAACATCACCCCCTCTACCGGGGGCTGCGGGTGACCCGGGTCGGAACTTCCTCCACCTCCGCCCATGGAGCTCATCTTGAGGATTTCTTGAATCGGTCACTCTCCACGCTCACCGCACCATAAATGTTGAAACCGACTACTCGGTCTCTGTGGAGTTCGGGGCCCTCAACGAGGCTGAGGGGCGATCAACCCTTACTTCCCCCAAGGGAGAGCTCTAGGTTGAAGGTGTCGGAACTAAGAACTGGACCAAGGGCTTAGCGGGGAGGTCCCGCCACGTACCCGGAAGTCCCCTTGGAACTTCCCCTCCCAAGCCACTACTAAGCTTGGGCACCACTGGAGCCTCTCCTCACCCCCTAGAGAGACTTGAGGAGGGAGAGGGAGAAGGAAAGAGCTAGCCTAGGATGAGAGATCTCTCCAAATGGTGCCCCCTTGGTCCTATTTATAGAATTTTCGGATCTGGGCTGCAAATAGCCTAGACTGGACTGCAGAATACCCAAAATACCCTCGGATCTGGACTGCGAATAGCCAAAACCGGACTGCAAATAGCCAAATCCCGCTGTTCTGGGATGCTAAACGCAGACCAACCCCCCCTCCTTTTCTGGTGGGTGAGAGGGGTTACCTCTGCTGGGGCTGGGCGAGAGCTGGCTAGCGCCCGGCGGTATCGCTACCGCCGGCGCTAGCGTCTCGCCCCCTACTGCTGGGGACGGGGGCGAAAGGAGCTCGCCCCCCTTGCCTTGGGGCTGGGCGAGAGCTGGGCTAGCGCCCGGCGGTATCGCTACCGCCGGCGCTAGCGTCTCGCCCCCTACTGCTGGGGACGGGGGCGAGAGGAGCTCGCCCCCCTTGCCTTGGGGCTGGGCGAGAACTGGGCTAGCGCCCGGCGGTATCGCTACCGCCGGCGCTAGCGTCTCGCCCCCTACTGCTGGGGACGGGGGCGATAGGAGCTCGCCCCCTTGCCTTGGGGCTGGGCGAGAGCTAGGCTAGCGCCCGGCGGTATCGCTACCGCCGGCGCTAGCGTCTCGCCCCCTACTGCTGGGGACGGGGGCGAGAGGAGCTCGCCCCCCTTGCCTTGGGGCTGGGCGAGAGCTGGGCTAGCGCCCGGCGGTATCGCTACCGTCGGCGCTAGCGTCTCGCCCCCTACTGCTGGGGACGGGGGCGAGAGGAGCTCGCCCCCCTTGCCTTGGGGCTGGGCGAGAGCTGGGCTAGCGCCCGGCGGTATCGCTACCGCCGGCGCTAGCGTCTCGCCCCCTACTGCTGGGGACGGGGGTGAGAGGAGCTCGCCCCCCTTGCCTTGGGGCTGGGCGAGAGCTGGGCTAGCGCCCGGCGGTAGCGATACCGCCGGCGCTAGCGTCTCGCCCCCCTGGGGTCTCGCCCCCCTGCTGCTGGGGGCGCCGGGGGCGAGAGGAGCTCGCCCTCCTCTCTCCCTGCTTAGGTTTATCTTGAAGAATGATGTTCGAAAATACTTTCTGTGCTTCGAGAACCTACTCGGCGAATACAGGGTTGTACAATGTTGGTCTCTTGCATATCTTGCACTTAAAATATCATTCTTTTATGTTGTTGACTTGTTGCTTTTTTTTTTACTATTTTTTTTGTCTCTTCCTCTACAACTTCCTCGACCATGAATCCACGACTATTTTGTTTCCAACTCTTCTTTGGAAACCTATGATTTTGTCGGTTGTCTTTCTTTTCTTCTTCTCTTTTTTATGGAAACTTACTCTAGTCTGGATTGCATATTCCATAGATTACTCAAAGCATTTAATTATCACTTCATGTGCTTGAAGGGAACCCACTAATTCATTAATTGTGAGAGATTCCAAGTCTTTTGATTTTTCTATGGTTGCTACTATATGATCATATTTTGATAGTAGGCTGCTAAGGCTCTTTAAAATCTTGAGGACAATTATCTTTTCTTTTTGTACATCCCTTAAGCTTCTGATTTATTTATTATAGTTGTTGCTCAAAAATAGAAATTTTGTATTTCTTCTTTCATTAATTGTTTGTCAAATTCTTTCCAATAGGCCTGGAGTTTGATAGATATTACCTTGCTAGAGCCCTTGAACTTAGTGCAGAGGATATCCCGGGCTTCTTTTGAGGTGCTAGCACCCATGATTCCCGGGATTATTGTTTTTCCTACACCTTGTTGTATACATAGAAGAGCTCGAGCATCTCTTTATAGATTTTCCGTATACAGTTTAATTGCATTTGCTTTCCACATCTCTATTGGTCATTTTGCAGATGGATGATCATATATTCATTGTGGAGTAGATCCCAGAGGACCAGAGATAGAAACAAGGTACTCATCTAAACACTGCAGTATTTGAAAGCATCTCCATCAAAAATAGGTACTGCATTCTGAGAGTAGTTGAATGTCGAGGTAGAGGTGAATCTTATGAATGCAATATGATGAGATAATACAAAGCGAGTGGTGAAAGATGATCCAGGATACTAGCACAAGAATCAGACCATAAAGAAGAAATAAAGGATCTTTGATTGACAACCTCAAAATAGTGTGTTATGGCTTTGATACCACTGTAGATTTGATGATGAGCAAGATATGAGGAAGAGGATAAACAAACCGTGACATTTTCTCCTTAACGTTCTTAATCTACATGCACATAATTATAATGATACATTGAATTTTTTGGATACTCATTCGATGCTTGCATTAAATGCTAACGACTCTTAATCTTCTAATCATAGTTTATGGAGCTTTCTAGATTAATTTCATTCTCACAGAAATACCTTCAGACGACGACAGAGCGTAAGGAAATCGATAGCCGAAGCTGCGTCAGATTCCTTCAAGGCGGCTCCATCGGAGCTAGGGTTTCCAACACTGGCACAAATGCTCACAGACCTCGGCGCGTTTCCCTTCCCGATGAGCTGCATCAAGTTCGGGGAGAAAAGAGAGAAGCATGACGCTGATCGCGAGAGGCAGCACTGCCAACCGGAGGGAAGAGGCGATTTCACCGCCACTGACGTCGTCACAATCATCGACGCCGGCGACGAAGGCCGAGGACGATTGCGCGGGAATGGTGGAGAGTGGGGTGTCACGCGGAGAGTTTTCATCGCTAATGGGAATATTCGAAGGGGTTCTCTATTATATAAAACTCGGGGAAGAACGCAGTCGAGCCAGCGAAAGCAATAGGAGCGCTTTTTTTTCCCTTCCACGTGTCAATGTATAGATGACAATGTGAAAAATAAGATATATAATTTTTTTTCCTGTCCGTTGGTCCGGCCGAAATGTCCGAATTTAGATTTTATTTGAGCAATGTTACGAGAAGTTTTTGAAGTCAAATTTTATATTATTCAGAAATTCAATCTCGCTCAAAAATTGCTTAGATATTCTTGAAAATAATAAAGTAATATATTGTATTGTCTAATTGACAATAACAATATATTGTATTGTTAATTTGACAATAACAATATATTGATAATAATATTGTAAATTTAAAATTTTAAAAATATATATAATATATAACAAAAATACAAAAAAAGATTTATGAGCTAGAGCCTTGAGGTGCAGCCGCACCTCTCAATTTTTTTTTTCAATTCATTTACAACCGCTTGATTTGATTACAGCCGCACCTCTCAATCTTTCGTATTAGAATCATTAGATGAATCTCAGCCACATGATCATGGGAGATCGGACGGAGCTCGATATTTTTGATCTGTAAGCCCTTATTCTCCCTCTTCTTTGCTCGCATCGCTTCGCATCGAAGGAGCCTCTTCTGCGGTTCTACCCTAGCAACGAAATCAACTCTTTTGCACAAGTGACACGATTAAAAATGAAGAAACAATTGATGATGAAAACCAATATGACGAGCATGAGGAGTTGAACTTTTGGAATGCTATATTATATTGTATGTTTGTAACTTTGAATATTGAATTTTGAAACTTTTGAAATGCTACATTATATTATCTGTTTGAAATTTTTGGAAAAATTACAATATATTTTATTTGCATTTCTAGTATTTACAATACAATATATTATTTTCCTAGCATTGCAATACCAATATATTGTATTGTTAGCATTACAATATCAATATATTATATTGTTTATTCTCAAAATTACAATAAAATATTAGACAGTATTGTTCCAATCCATGTTAGATATTGAATTGAATTGGAATCACTCGGCTCAATTTGAGTAGATTAGATTTGACTCGAATCATATTTCGGGTCGATTTTCAATCTGCCCTGATTACTCGAAATATGATTCAAATCACATCGAATTGATTAATTATTATGTATTTATTAACATATTACTATTTAAAAATTAAAAACATTAGAGTATAAGCCTAAATTAAAAGATTTAATTTGCTTAATTTTGAGGCAACTCAATTCATTTTTGAGCCGACTATGAATAAAGATAAAGAAAGCTCAATTTCGAACAGATTCGATTGTATTTCGAGCCGATTCGATTCTATTTCGAGCTGACTTGGAATCAAGCCATTTCGAGTCGAGATGACTGGACTCAAAATAATTCTGATTTTGAGTCGAATTCGAGCAAAGTTCAACTCCAAAATTTTGATTTCGAGCCGATCCCAAATCACTCAAACTCGAATAGAAATCAGTCATGAACTATGTTTGGCACGACAGTGGCGATCGTAAAAGAGGCGGTTACGAACTGTCGTTCGTGAAAGCCCGACCTCACCTAAGGAGCTTCATCCATTTTTATGTTCAAAACTAATTTCTTTTCTTTTTGGCGGTCATAACCGTTGTCATGTCAAACGTACATTCTATGGTGGTTGCGTTTTTGTCCAAACTCACCGGAGCAAAAACGTTGTGTCAAATGAAGCCTAATTCATCCTTCTCTCTCTTCAAAGGGCAGCTAGTTGTCGGAGATGGTTGGAGTATGTTGTGTAGCTTGAAGGCATAGCCGGAGATGGGGGCGGAGTGGGGGTAGCTTTCAGGGCGTAGTTGATACCTTTCCATCCACCATCAATCATAGTTTGTGGGTAGGTATGTCATCTCATTAAGCTAAAATATGCATCAATTCATCACAACGTAGCTTTCAGAGACAACTGGCCTCAATTACTGAGTGTGGTGGTGCTTGCAGAGAATAAGCAAGGGCATAGTCATGTGGAATCTCATCGCCACCATGTCTAGTTGAGGGAAACCGCCGGGCTACATTTCGTGCATCGGGGACGATCAATCCGACGAAGATATTGTTAGAAATTTAATATATATATATAATATTTTTTTAAATTAAATGTTATATTAGAGTCTTTTGCTGTTTGTTGTTTGGGCTCCTCATTTGAAGGAAAAACTCCAAAACTAAATTGGAGGGAATCCAAATTTTGGAGGGAATCCTCTCTTGTTTAATGGATGAAAACATTTTGTCCCACATTACTTAACACCACCCTTGTAAAAGTGTTTATAAGTGAAGTCACTCCTTCTTATTTGTTCAAAGGAACATGCGGAGAAATTATGAACCACACGCGCGCATGCCGCACCGGATCCGGATTTGAGATTTGGGATTTGGGATTTGGGGAATAATTGAATTGATAATTTTATTTAAAATGGTTTTGATACATTTCAAATCCTAAAATCTAAGTTTAGTTGAGTTCTCAACGTTACGTCGACAAGCACTCGACGCAACATGCGTCGAGTAGAACGCCGTCGACTTGCGTCGACATCTCCGGATGCATCGAATTGAACTCGGCGCTTGCGTCGATAGGGCTGCTTCGACTAGCTGCGTCGAGAACATGACGCTTGCGTCGTTTAGAAGTCGACGCCATGTCGACTTAAAATCAACGCATCCTGTGTCGGTTTCATATTTTGTCAGCTGTTGCGAATTATTTCAGACCGTTCCTTGACGCGGTTTTCTCGCTTTTATTACGGTGACATTTTCAACGTTCCTTGCACTATTTATTTCTTACTTATTATAACCATCCAAATTAATTACGTTTTTAATACTTGCGGTTTTCCGAGACTTCCATATACAAGAGATTTTCTGAATCGATAGATACACCGAGAAAATTATTCTGACTGGCTCGCTTGTTCTTGCTGTTCAACAATCTTCATCGTGATTTCATCTTCTTTACATTTGCTTCATTAAGTGGGAGTTCGGGTGCTCTGTGCTTCTTCGGTGTCCGAGCACATCGGAGTTTCGGGATCTAGCCGGGTGTTGTACCTTGGAGGAGTGAGCATCAGTTGAAATCTCTGTCGGACGGTGGTGCAACTTCTTTAGGGCAGTGACCACACACCTTACCCAGGCTCGATTCTAAACTACATGTTATTCTCAATTTTATTTCTCACCTCCTCTGTTAATACTTGTTTTATAATCTTGTTTTCTAGATCTGATTTGCTAATGTTATTTATTGCAATTTTCAATGCGAAATTTATACAGTATTTTGGAATATACATCAAAATATTCCTACAAATATATCAGATGATCACAGGCTCCTCTCCGGCGAGCAAACCGCCTCTTTCGGCGGTTTTCGATGTGTTCGCATACACGGTCGGGAAGAAATCAAGCAATGCGAAATACTACCTCCAACCACGCGAGGCCTACACGGCGGAGCGTCACAACGAACGAGAATAACAAAGACGAAAGTCATATTAGAGATTATATTTAGGTTTTTTGGGTGCGAATAGCCATATTAGGACTACGGTTATATTTAGAGATTTTAGATTTTTTGGGGTGCGAATAATCATATTAGGACTGCTTATAATATCACTCTTTATTTTAGGGGAAATTATCTTTCCGAGCGCCGTAATTTTTTTGATAGACGATGTTTTATATAATATAATATCCATGATATGTTCAGTTCGGTCGTCGCGACAGGACATCATGCTTACACCCCCCCCCCCCCCCCCCACTTCATGAGTCTTGCCCCAGAGTCTATTGATGAAATAGCAATGTCATATGGTGAACATGAAGACATTGAGGTCAGCGGAGTTCCTCCTCCATGTGAGACCACAGCTACATCTGAAGTTAGCAAAAAAGGAAGAAAGGAAAAAAGAAGGTTGTTAGTTCCGTGTTAGATGATTTGGCGAAGTCTTCTAAGAATATTAGTCGATACAACCAGGAGACACCCAAAAAAGCTTCTTGTCCTTTTACCATTGGCCAAGCATTAGAAAAATTAGCCACGTACTTGGAAGTGCAGTATGATGAAGACTTCTATGATTTTGCCATCACATATTTGATGGACAAAAAACATAGGGAGACTTTCATGTGCCTTCCGGAAAGCATGAACGTAAAGTGGTTGCGTAACCGTTTCACTCGTGGGGGGGGAGTGGGGTTAACTTTTGTTATGGTTTATGTTGCTTGTTCCGATGTGGACACTATTATGATATCATATTTACTGTTGTTTAAACATTAGTGTTATTTGCTCTGACACTGCAGGTGGTGTAGAAGAGATGATCGCGTTGTATGATATTATAGCGGATTAGTTGTATGAAGGTAGATCATCATAGACCGAGATGGCAGAGTTATCTGGTTCTAAAAGAATCTCCTACATGATATTATAACAGATCAGTTGTATGAAGCTAGATCATAGACTGAGATGACATGGTTATCTGGTTCTAAAAGAATGTCTTTTTAAAGAAGTAAACATTATTTTTTGTGTTGGGCGTTATATTATGGAAAAAATATTTTTTCATATATTTTGTGATTGGTAATTATGTTTTGGAAGAAAAAAATTCACTCAAAACACTATTTAGTTTCCAAACGACTTTTCTAAAACTTCATTTCATCAAATAATTTTTTAACAAAACTTCATTTTCCAGAATCAACACTTTTCATATCAACAGTTTTCCATCAGCAACAGCCCAACCAAACAGAGTCTAAGAGATAGTCGAGGATATTTCAGAGTACTTTCTAATCTCTAGAAACATGCATCTATGCCATTCATTTCTCTGATTGTGAACCTTCTTTGTCGTCTTTGTTTTTCAATTTTTATCTCCACGTTTGAAACCCTAATTCGTCGCCGGCTTGGATATCATCCTGCACATATTTCAGGCACATTGTTTTTATCTTCTCCTCTAAATAATTTCTGATTTATGTTTACTTTCAAAAGTCGTTATTTTCAGCAAATTTCAGGCCCCATTTTAGAGTACATAGGCTCTGATTCAGGACATGCATGTTAAACACACTATTATAGATGAATATAAATATTCTACAACTTTCATGTTAGGAACCTTTGGAACATAAATTGCAAGCCGCTTCTTAGCTTGACTCATTCTCTGAATCTTCTATAGATTTCTTAATATGTATATTTTCAGTTATGAATTTATATTTTCATTTTTTGTATTATTGATTTTTGATAACTTTATTTTTATTCTCTTTACAAGGTAAAAATACAGTGACCCCTAGCCATAAAAAGAAGATGAAACTGTTGGGAATGCGAGCTAACACTCCCGACCAGAGCACATGTGCGACCGCGTTGAGCGGTATGCAAATTCGCAAAAAAAAACAATACAGTGCAGAAAATAATAAAGTACATAAAAATTTTAACGTGGAAAACCCAATTGGGTGAAAAACCACGGGACGATCGGAGTCCAACCCGGAAACCCTCCACTAAAAGTGTGTGAAAAATTCACACGCACGAATTACAGGTTTTCCCTCCACCGATCCACAAAGGATCTTCACACCTCCGCCACAAAATTAATCCACAAAGGATTTTACACCAAACACCCTTCTTCCAAATCGATACACAATCACAATATTTGAGAAGAGAAATAAAAAACGAGCGATGAAAATCGTTACCCCGGACGGATTAGTTAATCTGTCCCAACGTCGAAGATGACGTTCTCCAAATCCACGAACAAGAACGACTATGCGTAGCCCTTTTCTCCTTCGTCTTCAAACTCCAAGCCACGAACAAGTCGGGCTGTGATCAGCCCCTTCCAAAGCGCAACAGAGAGCAGCGGATCTCCTCCAACAGACGGCGGCGGATCTTCTCCAACAGAACGGCGGCGGATCTTCTCCAACAGAACGGCGGCCCTCCTCAAAAGTTCCAGGCGGTTCTTCTTCTCCCAGGCCGGCAACAACTTGCTCCCAAGAAAAGCTGCAGGCGGTTTTCCAAAATCGGGAGAGAAAAGGAGGAGGGCTGCGGCAGTTACTAGAACTCACAGGACAGAGAGAGAGGAGAGAAGTTGGCAGAACCTCTTTTTTATCTCATGTCAAAAAAGAATACTTTATTCTTTATTTGTTCTAACCGATGGATTCAAGAGGGAGGAGAGAGAACGGGCTGCCTCCATTCCTTTTGTGTTTTTTTTAATGCAAATATATATATATATATAAATATATGTAAAAAAACTGCCCTCTCTCACTTAGCTATCCGCACACCACTTTTATAATTATTTGTACCAAATAAAATCACGAGCCGCGCCCGGCGCGCGCCCGGTGGTTTTTGTCCGACTCGGATGGGAACCACACCCAGCAAATCTCCCCCTTCACATCGAGGCGGAAGAAACCGCCATCCCGGCGATTCCAACGCAATGCTCAAACTTCCCCCTTGGCACAGTCTTGGTCAGCATGTCTGCCCCATTATCATCATTGTGCACCTTCTGAAGAGAGAGCTCCTTCTGCTCCAGGACATCTCGTATCCAATGATACCGAGTGTCGATGTGCTTCGACCTCGAGTGAAACGTAGGGTTCTTTCCCAAGTGGATAGCACTCTGACTGTCACACAGGAGTGTGTATCGGTCCTGAGTGAAACCAAGTTCTTTGATGAACCTCTTCATCCAAAGCAACTCCTTCCCAGCCTCAGTAACGACAATGAACTCAGCCTCCGTGGTGGACAGTGCCACGCACTTCTGCAATCTCGATGCCCACGAGACAGCTCCCTCTGCAAACAGAATCAAGTATCCGGACGTCGACCTCCTGGAATCTACATCTCCAGCCATGTCAGCATCAGTGTAGCCCAACAACTCTGGCTCACTGTCTCCAAATCACAGCGTCAAGTCGGACGTCCCCTGTAGGTATCTCAGTATCCACTTCACTGCGCTCCAATGCTCTCTCCCAGGATTGGAGAGAAATCTACTGACTGTCCCAACCGCATGCGCAATGTCTGGACGAGTACACACCATAGCATACATAAGGCTCCCAACTGCAGAAGCATACGGAACCTTCTGCATCTCCTCAGTCTCCTCGGGTGTGTTAGGGCATTGATCAGCGGTAAGCCTGAAGTGAGCTGCAAGAGGCACGCTCACTTTCTTCGCCTGATCCATATTAAATCTCTGCAATACCTTGCGGATGTACCGCTCCTGAGATAACCAAAGCAATCTGGCTCCCCTGTCTCTGTGAATATGCATCCCCAAAATAGTCTTCGCAGCACCCAGATCCTTCATCTCAAAGGTGGAACTCAACTGCCGCTTCAACTCAGCAATGCGCGCAGTGTTCCTCCCGACGATCAACATATCGTCCACGTACAACAACAGAATGATGAAATCCTCTGGAGCATACTGCTTGATGAACACGTAGTGGTCAAGGGTGGTCCTCCTGAAGTCGATCTCCCCCATAAAAGAATCAAACTTCTTATACCATTGACGCGGGGCCTGCTTCAGGCCATATAGACTCTTCTGCAAGCGGCACACCAGACCTTCCTTTCCCCTGACACCAAAGCCCTCAGGCTGCTCCATGTAAAGCTCCTCGTCAAGATCGCCATGCAGAAAGGCGGTCTTGACGTCCATCTGCTCAATCTCCAAGTCTAACCTCGCAGCGAGGCCAAGTACCACACGAATAGATAACATCTTCACCACTGGTGAGAAGATCTCATCAAAGTCAACGCCCTATCGCTGTCCAAAACCTTTCACCACCATCCTGGCCTTGTATCTGGGAGGTGTGGAGGAATCTCCCTGCTTCACTCTGAAAATCCACCGATTCTTCAAGGCCTTCTTGCCCTTAGGCAATCTCACCAGGTCATATGTGTGATTTTTCTGCAGCGACTGCATCTCATCCTGCATAGCAGTCATCCACTGGCGCTTCTCAGCACTCTCCATAGCCTCGTCATAGCTCTCAGGCTCCCCCGCATCAGTCAGCAGTATAAACTCTGATGCAGAATATCTGGCGGACGGGTGCCTGGCACGATCTGATCTCCGCAAGGCAGGCTCTGGGGACGGTGCAGGCACATCATCAGCAATGTCCTCAGCGACTCCTGGTTCACCATCAGTGGTGATATCATGATCCGGAAGGGTATCAGTACCCTGTGCTGGCTCAGGCTCAATAGCCTCCTCAGTCTCGTCATCTGCAACCATAGGTGACTCTGCAGCAGTGCGAGAGTCAACCTCAAACTTAATAGTCTCCTCAGAATCACCAACCGTCTGATCCTCACTGAAAACAACATCACGGCTACGTACAAGCTTCTTCTCAACTGGATCAAAGAACCTGTACCCAAACTCTCCACTGTAGCCGTACCCCAAGAAAATACACTGACGGATCTTCGAATCCAACTTCGATCTCTCGTCCCTGGGGACGTGCACAAAGGCTTTACAGCCAAATACCCGCAAGTGACTATAAGAGGGGTCTTTCCCATACCAGACCCTATCTGGAACATCCTCCTGCAATGCTGAACTCGGCTAGAGGTTGATGACATGCGCTGCAGTAAGAAGAGCCTCTCCCCAAAACATCCCTAGCAGCTTTGACTCAGATAGCATGCACCGAATCCTCTCCATCAGTGTCATGTTCATCCTCTCAGCTACGCCATTCAACTGCGGCGTCTTCGGCGGGGTCTTCTCATGTCGGATACCATGGTCCCTGCAGTACTCATCAAAGGGACCAATGTACTCTCCCCCGTTGTCGGACCTGATGCATCTCAGCTTCTTCCCAGACTGTCTCTCCACCTCAACGTGGAATCTCCTGAAAGTGTCGAGGACCTGATCTTTGGTCTTGATAGCATAGACCCAAAGCTTCCTCGAATGGTCGTCAATGAAAGTGACGAAGTATGATGCTCCTCCTCTAGTCTGGACCTTCAGTGGTCCGCAAACATCAGTGTGAACTAGCTGCAATGGCTCAGACCTCCTGGTGGACGTGTGGCTGTGAAAAGAAATCTTGTTCTGCTTCCCAGCCATGCAGTGGTCGCACCTCTCTAAGTGATCTCCAGAAATATCACTAATCAGCTTCTTCTTCGCCAGGCATCCTAAACCCTTCTGGCTAATGTGTGCCAGCCTCTTGTGCCATAAGGAAGTGGATGCCTCATCCCTGACGGAGTTGGCCTGAGCAGCTTCAGGCCTCCCCTTCATGTAGTACAGTCCAGAATCTCTATAGCCTCTGGCCATCACAAGCGATCCCCTAATCAGCTTCCAGAAGTCTCCTCCAAAGACACTCAGGTGTCCTTCGTCTCCAAGTCTTCCAACAGATATCAGATTGAAGCGAATATCTGGCACATGTCGCACATCCCTCAGAACTAGTAGGGCACCAGTACTCGTCTTCAAGTGCATGTCTCCACGCCCAAGAACCTTGGACGTATCCCCATTGCCCATCCTCAACACCCCACAGTCATGAGTGGTGTAGGTGGCAAATAACTCCCTGTTGTGGGAGACATGCGCAGAGGCTCCAGAATCAACGATCCAGCATCGGTCGTCACACGCAAGTGCAACTGTAAAGTCGTCGCCAACAATAATGACGTCGTCCTCCTCAATCGAAACGGTGGCTGCCGTGTGACCCTCATCCTTGCCTTCAGTGGCAATCCCCTTCTTCTTTTGATCGTTCTTCAACGAGTAACAAAACTTCTTGATGTGTCCCTTCTTGTGGCAGTAGTGACATTCCACGTTCTGATAACGTGACTTCGACTTGCCCCTACTCTGACTCCTGTCCTTCTTCCTTCCTCGGCTCTTACTCCTTCCTCTCCCCCTTGGCTCAGTAAAGAGAACGTCAGCTCGTGAAGAAGAGCCTGAAGTCCCCTGAGACTTTCGTCTCACCTCCTCATTCAAGATCCCACTCTTGGCGATCTCCATGGTAACAATCCCCTGGGGGGAAGAATTGATCAGAGAAACTCTGACCATCTCCCACGAGTCTGGAAGTGACTTGAGTAGCCACAATGCATTCACCTCATCTTCAAAGGTCACCTTCATGGCAGTCAGACGATCGATAATCCCCTGGAACTCGTTGACATGATCCAAAATAGGTGAGCCCTCCCGGTATCTGAACTCTCCGAGCTTCTTCAGCAGATAAAGCTTGTTGATGCCCGTACTCTTGGTATACAGTGTCTCGAGAGTCTTCCACAGTACCTTTGCATCAGTGATGCTAGCCACATGGTTGTAGACGTTCGACTCTACGAACCGTCTTATAAACCCACACAGCTTCCGATGCTCCACCTTCCATTTTGCCGGATCTGTGTCCTTTGGCATCTCTTCAAAGACAGGAGCATGTCAACCCTTCACGTAGATCAGATCCTCCATCAGAAGATGCCACTGGTGGTAATTGGCACCATTCAACTTTACCATCTGCTATGAACCTGATGTGGACTCCATCCTGCTCTGCCAACTGGCCGGACCGACCACTGATCTTTGAGTCGACTATCTCAAAGTATGCAACCGGAGAGGATAGCCAGCGGGCCAACGGTCGTAAACTACCGCACCCAATTGCACACCCGAGATCACAATCGACTCGTCCTGAAACCCAAAAGGTCAGCCCGGTATCTGCTCTGTCACTGAAACGGCTCTATCACCGAACCTCGCTTTGATACCACTTGTTGGGAATGCGAGCTAACACTCCCGACCAGAGCACATGTGCGACCGCGTTGAGCGGTATGCAAATTCGCAAAAAAAAAAAAATACAGTGCAGAAAATAATAAAGTACACAAAAATTTTAACGTGGAAAACCCAATTGGGTGAAAAACCACGCGACGATCGGAGTCCAACCCGGAAAACCTCCACTAAAAGTGTGTGAAAAATTCACACGCACGAATTACAGGTTTTCCCTCCACCGATCCACAAAGGATCTTCACACCTCCGCCACAAAATTAATCCACAAAGGATTTTACACCAAACACCCTTCTTCCAAATCGATACACAATCACAATATTTGAGAAGAGAAATAAAAAAACGAGCGATGAAAATCGTTACCCCAGACGGATTAGTTAATCCGTCCCAACGTCGAAGATGACGTTCTCCAAATCCACGAACAAGAACGACTATGCGTAGCCCTTTTCTCCTTCGTCTTCAAACTCCAAGCCACGAACAAGCCGGGCTGTGATCAGCCCCTTCCAAAGCGCAACAGAGAGCAGCGGATCTCCTCCAACAGACGACGGCGGATCTTCTCCAACAGAACGGCGGCGGATCTTCTCCAACAGAACGGCGACCCTCCTCAAAAGTTCCAGGCGGTTCTTCTTCTCCCAGGCCGGCAACAACTTGCTCCCAAGAAAAGCTGCAGGCGGTTCTCCAAAATCGGGAGAGAAAAGGAGGAGGGCTGCGGCAGTTACCAGAACTCACGGGACAGAGAGAGAGAGGAGAGAAGTTGGCAGAACCTCTTTTTTATCTCATGTCAAAAAAGAATACTTTATTCTTTATTTGTTCTAACCGATGGATTCAAGAGGGAGGAGAGAGAACGGGCTGCCTCCATTCCTTGTGTTTTTTTAATGCAAATATATATATAAATATATATATAAAAAAACGGCCCTCTCTCACTTAGCTATCCGCACACCACTTTTATAATTATTTGTACCAAATAAAATCACGAGCCGTGCCCGGCGCGCGCCCGGTGGTTTTTGTCCGACTCGGATGGGAACCACACCCAGCAGAAATCTCAGTATGTGATGCCATGTCATAGGGAGAAGACGATCTCCACGTAATTCTCGCATTTAATTTCAAAAGTCTAGTAACCGATATCCAAGCTATTCTCGTGTCTAATCTTTTAAAAGCGCGGCGATCGCTCAGAGGTCGATGTCAAAAAATAACGATGTGTAAAATTTAGATGAATTCTAGACATGAATCTATAATAGAGCCATTAATACAAAAATTTAGAGAATTAATCAAGCTCCTCAGAGAGTGATAAACTTTGGTGTGTAGGCTCGGGCAAACTATGTGGCCCAAAAATACTAGACGCATATGCTCTCTCTCTCTCTGTCCTGGAGAGAACAACTCTGCGTATTTTAGAGGCGGTGGACGCGTTTGGTAGTGCATTCAGATGTCTATGATACGAGGCATTTACCCTTTGATGAAAATTTCTATGAGGATAATTATGTACATGCATGTTATGAAATGTAAATATACAAGGGAGGTCTTTGTAATTTCAAAAGATAAAGTGGGGCAATATGTAATTATGCTAATTCCAATGAAAGATTTAGGTAATTAATAATAACAATTTATTCCATAAAAGCATTCCTCTCACATCAGTTGGAACTCATATTGTATATGACCCCTTTAAGTAGAAGGCATCATTTTTCATTTCCAAAAGAAAAAATAACCAACAAATTGAGAAAGAAAATATTGATTAAATGGAAGACCCAACAAAAAACAGATTTTCTCAACTGCATCAGACAAAAACCATATTTAAAAAAAAAACTCCCATCAGCCATTCAGCCTGATACCCAAATCTCCCAGCCAACTCAACCCAATGGAACTATCCCAAACTTATTCAAAAATAAAAATAAATAAATCCCGTGCTCCCAACTTCCCCGCTTATTTGTCGCACGAAACAAAATCGAATATTCTCGGACAAAATCATCAATTCAATGCCTGGAAGCAACTTTCTCGATCTCGAGAACGAGTTCAAAAGATTCATGATTCTTCGCCGTCTTCAATGCCTGACATCCGTGAAGAGCAGAGAAACGCCGTATTTGTTGCAGCAGTCCACGGCGTCTCCATCTCTGATGCTCCCTCCGGGCTCTGCTATCACCCCAATGCCATTCCGGCAAGCCTCCTCCACCGCATCATTCCATGCTGTTCAGATGATTTTGCTTCAATTATTTCATTCAAAAAACAAAACAAATTTGCACGGAAAAGAGAATATTTTTACACTAGTACTATACACACACATACACTCTCACACACTAGCGGTCTTGCACGGGCTCCCCCCTTGCGCGGTGTGCACAATATCCAATCATCACACACTGCCTACGGGGCAACCCTGTGTGCAAGGTCCTAGTGTGTCTATCTATCTATACTATATTAAAAAGAAATATGTTTAGTGTTCAATGGCAACAAAAATAGGAGAATTTTGGCAAGCTAAATGAGACACAGTGAAATCAAGGCCGTCCATTTCCCGATAAAAAAAACATCACTCTATTAACTCGGCATTCAGCCATTCTCCCGCTCAGACATTCCAAAAAATCCCGCTCGACATTTCCAAAGAAACTAGGGCACGCCGTTCTCTCCTCCACGCATTCAACCCTCCTCCACGCATCCACGCCTCCTCACGCCGTTCTCTGCCCCACGCGAGGAACTCCGGCACCGATGGACTACAACTCCCACACCGACGGACTACCATTCCCACACCGACGGACTAAAACTCCCACACCGACGGACTAAAACTCCCACACCGACGGCCTCCAACAGCGACGAAACCCAACTCTGAACGCCAGGTACCTAAGAAACCAGGTACCTAAACATACATCTCCTTACTCTCCAGGCTATCCTAATTCTGCATTACTATTTTCTCCAGGCGAACTCCAACCCCGGGATAGAGTAATTGCAGATCTCCTTACTCCCGGCTATCCTTCTTCCGCCAGGTATCTCACCCTACCTATGCCATTCATACATTTTCTTCACCATGTTTGGTTATTTCTTTAGGGTTATTTCTCTAAATACATTAGCATATTATATGTTTGGTTATGTCTCTAAAATCTCCCAGATTTCTATTGTGTTCGTTTAGATAGGGATGAATTTATAGGGGCATTTCTCCAGCAAATTTGATGCCTAAAATATTGGTTTGATAAATTTTCCTTCCATTATGCTTCCATTTATTAACTGAAACGAAGACAGAAATTCATCTTAGCTTTCAGGCAATATGGTAAGAGTTGCTTATGTACATAATTACTTGCCAATGGAAGTTGATGTTAACATATAAACAACGTGATAATATTTATGCGGTAGTTATATATTCGCACATCATATGTATATATACGAGTGAATGTGCTAATAATATGAAAATATTAATTTGCTAACCATTTAGTGTTATGTTCATATGAAAATAATAATATTCATATTAGTTGCATTATTAGCTAACATGACCATATTAGCTAACATGTTCATTTTGCATATTGAAAATAATAATGCTGCATTATTATTTTGATCAAATTAATATGAAAATAATAATGCTGCATTATTATTTTGATCAAAACGGTAAGCCCTAACTCACTCACTCCATCTCACCGGCCATCTCATAAACCTTGCTTAACATCAATTCCTTCAGATCCTAATTACTAAGACCATTGCTCCCCTGCAGATCTACTAAGACATTGCTCCTTTGCATTCATATCCAACACTGTGCCTTCAATACTTCCACGTCCTAGGTAAGAAGTCTGTCTCCGGGGTATTTTTTTTTCTTAAATCTTTTACTTCTTATATTACCATTAAGTGATGTACATCACAGTACAGTAAAAAAAATAGAGAGTATATAAAGTAATAGTATAGTCAGTGCATATTATATCTAAATTCTATATAATTTATTATTATTAGTATAAGGTAGTATAAGATAAAAAATAGACTACATAAAATATACACAGAGTAAACAGAATTCCATACTTGATCTCAGAGATACATATAGAATTCTGTGGAAAGCCGTATTAGACGAAAGTCGTATTTACGGCTTGGAGGGAGATTTTTCATATCTTTTGAGATCCCCCCTACAATATGGTGTCAAAAAGCCAAAATAAGTGATTAGTTTTTTGCCAAAAAGGCATTTCGGGAATCGATCTGATTCTATCTCTATTCGTTCCGTTTGAAGAAAGGACGGATCTTTCTAGAAAGGATAAAAAAAAGTTCACGTTCCAACGAATCACACGTAGAGATATTGCTAATACACATAGAGTTAATGGTATTTCATAACTAATTGATTGAACTGCAGCTCGTAGACCGCCTGAAAAGGAATACTTATTATTTGATCCATATCCTGACATAAGAAGACCAATGGGTACAATGCTTGAAATGGCAATCCATAAAAAACACCTATACTGAGATCAGCTAAAAAAAGGTGATATCCAAAAGGAATTACTAAATAACTTAGTAGAATTGATATAACTGCTATAGAAGAGCCTACCCTAAACAAACGAATATTCCCTCTAGATGGGAGAAGATAAGATTCTCCTTCAAAAGTAGTTTGGTTCCATCCACTAAAGCTTGAAGAATCCCTAATGGGCCGGCATATTCAGGTCCAATACGTTGTTGTATTGCTGCAGATATTTTTCTTTATAACCACACAATGACTAATACCTCATTGTGATTCCTAAGACAAGGGTGAAAATGGGTACAAAAATCTACACGAGTCCAACTAGGGTTGAGTGTATTGTTCGAAACTCGAAAGTCGCTCGAAAATCGCTCGAATATTGAGTCGAATCGGAATCGATTAAAATTGATTCGACTCAATTTGAGTCGATTCAATTTGACTCAAATCTCATTTCGAGCCAGCCCTGAATCACTCGAAATATGATTCGAATATCTCGAATTGATTAAAATATTTTTTATTTATTAATATATTCTTATTTTTAAATTAAAAACACTAAAATTTAAACCTAAATATAAAGAGTGAATGCTTTAAGTGTTTTATTTGCTAAATTTAGAGATTACTCAATTTAATTTCGAGCCAAAACTTGAAATAAAAAGAAAAAATGCTCAATTTCGAGCCGGCTCGATTCGATTTCGAGTTGGCTCGGAATCGAGCCATTTTGAGTCGATTTCGATTTCAAGTCGAGTTCGACTCGAAAATTTGGATTTCAAGCCGAGCCCAAATCGCTCGAACTCGACTCGATATCAGCCCTACAGTACCCGGCCCGCCTCGATGGCCGTCTCCACCACTGCCGTTTCTAATTATTTTAAACTATTTAAAATCTAAAAATATTATAAATTATTTTAATTATAAAATATTTCTTATTATATAAAATGTTTTTTTTAAATTTCCTAATATATTTTTTCCTGAAATTATTTCAAAGTTTTTCCTGAAATGTATTTGAATTTCATAATGCGTAAATGTATTTGAATTTCATAATGCCTAAATGTATTTGAATTTCATAATGCCTTCGTTTTAGTGGCAGGGAAGATGGCACATCATCCCCTTTTGAAAGTGACGATGGCTCCGTTTCTCTCCTCCCAGTCCGCCGCCTCGATGGCCGTCTCCACCACGGCCGTTTCTCCGTACACCGGAAAAGTCCATTGTCTCTACCGCTGCTTTCAAGGCCGACACCTCTACTGCCGCCGTCGGGTTAGTCTTCTCTTTTCTCCCATCGCCCATTCTTCCTTCTTTTTCCGTCGCCGGCCGTTACCACTCATTCTGATGTAGTCTCCTCGGCCAGGAAGAAATTTCCTCTCCCAGCGTTCGCACATTTCTCCTCTACGCAAGGAGACCACAGATCAACTGCACGGACCGCAATACTGTGAATCCTCTGATTTCCATACACTCAAATGGTGTGAATCTTGATTCTTGATCTCCCTTTCACGGTCAATATTTTATCTATGCGTTTTTTAGAGTTTTTATTTTTTGCCTTCGCTTTAGTGGCAGGGAAGAAGGCATTGATCTCTGCTTCAAACAAACAAGATCTTGATATTCTTGGTAGAGGGCTTCAAGAGCTAGGGTAAATACTGTTTTTTTGTATTTGATTGTAACATGTAACAATCAAGTTCTTTATAATATTATTCATAATGGTTTTTGCTATAATTTCAGATATAACATTTTTTCAATGGGAGGGACAACAAAATCTTTGGAGCAAGCTGGGATTGCAGTAATTGATATTGACTCTGTTATTTCCTTTCCAGAAAAGGTGATCTTCTTGAAGCATTCTTTGGTTCTCATTTTTATCACAAAGTATTAGTTGCATCAAATCAACTAGAATCTTGACTTAAAAACGATGTTACTATATAAAAAGAAATCTGCTGGAGGATTAATTCGTCGGGAGAGGTAGGGGGAGGTGTGGGGCTTGTCGGGTTTGATGAAGTTTATTTTAATCAACCTGAATGATTATGCTGGGAATGTCTTCTTCCTTCCTTTTGTTGTTTTTTTGTTGAACTATATGTTTGTATGCTATATTTTTTCTTGAGAAAATGGTCTTTTCACCACTGACAATTCATTTTGTTATCCTTCTGTAAAATTGGTTTGAGATAATTGTTATTGATATGAGTTAGCTTACAACTACATATATCAATACATTTTAATTATAGTTATATTGTCATTGAAAGAGATTGTATCAATACATTTTAATTAGACATTTATAAAAACCACTTGTAATTTTAGAAGCTTTTGAAAGAGATTGTTGGACTTTGACAAT
Source organism: Dactylorhiza incarnata (assembly GCA_033032865.1). Lineage (NCBI taxonomy): Eukaryota > Viridiplantae > Streptophyta > Magnoliopsida > Asparagales > Orchidaceae > Dactylorhiza > Dactylorhiza incarnata. The sequence goes on from JAWHQI010000281.1 coordinate 685,070, forward strand.
GTTGGTCTTTCATCATTTTCTTTTAATTGATAAAACACAGTTATGAAATAAAAATAGTAACACATGTGTTTTTGATCATAAATATTGGTTCCACATTTATTTTAAGGAACCGAGAACCGAACCGGAACCGAACTGACATTTCCGGTTCGGTTCCGGTTCTACAATTTAGAATCGTGGGTCGATTTTGGTTCAAAAAATTTGAAACCGAACCTATATGAGTCGGTTCTTGGTTCTGAGTGGAACCGAACCGAACCGAACCGAACCGATCCGAGTTGCACTCCTACCCGAAGCCCATAACATACTCTTGAAGTTGATATTTGAATTTGTTGAGTTGTTGCTAGTGCTTAAGTTTCAGGAGGTCTAGAATCATTTTTTTCAAAATCAAGCTTGTAAGACTTGCACTTAATAAATATTTTTTGATAGAAATTTTGTATTTTGCAGATTGATGGTCGGATAAAGTTTACTAGACGGGATCATGATTATCACATGGTAACTTTAAATGATCTTGAAATTGGTAAGTTTTAATACCGAGCATTATGTTTTTCAATTAATAAGTGTTTTATTGTTAATATCATGAAATCTGTATGATAGTATAAATATAAAGCTTTTACTCATGAATTGTTCTCCACATATATTTTCTTAAATTTTAGCTATATTTTCTACTGGGACGTTCGATATTGTGGTTGTAAACCTCTCATCTAGTGAATTAACATTTGAATATGACATTGGGAAGTTTGACTTTGTTGGCGTGACATTACTCCAAGCTGCTGCTAAGGTCTTAACGTTGGATGTCGTTTAAACTTTTCTTTTTTTCCTCTTTATTAAATTTAATTGTCTGAACAGGATTACAAGGATGTTTTGGTTATAGTAGACCCTAAAGACTATTCTTACCTACTAGAAGTTCTTCGAAGAGAAGAAGATAATGAACTATTTCGTAGCAAACTTGCAGTCAAGGCTTTTCGACATTTATCTTCCTATTTTTTAGCTATTTTACAGATGCAGCAGAAATGATCTTCACAAGGTATCATCATTTTAGGTCTCGTTCTATTCTATCTTTTGTGCACATTTGACCAATCTAAAGCTTTTTTTATCATCATTTTAGGTCTCGTTCTATTCTCTTGCAATAGTTACCATCTTATTGCAGAGAATGCTCCGATCATTGTGAGTTATGGGATTGGGTGTGCTCTCCAGCTCTCCTCATGGCAGTATTTGCATCCTGGAGCCGTTCTGCGATTCTTTGATTCTCTTACCACGTATACCCCCATCTACCTTTTTTCTTCCAATGCTTATGGATCTGATATTATTATTTTGAACTCTATTAATTTTCAATACTGCACAATTTTGACGTAGTTATTTAGTAATTATTGATTGGCTATATGAGGATTGCATGATGGCCATTAAATTCATTGTTCTGTAGGCATGCTACGAGGCAGTAAAAACTTCTCTCTGACCATCAATTCATCTCACAGATGCCTCTTATATTCAGGCATAAAACCCTGTTTATATATTTGAAGAATTTTGTATAGTAGTTAGAGTCATTATCAAAATTAATGATTTTGATGGGGTATTGACTTATATTATTATTTAATGAAATTTATCATGAATTCTTGGATAAATATCATATATTTCGTACATGGTGCACCACTGTGTGCTCTTTTTAGTATATACGTGCACCATAGATCATTCAAAATACGAGTTTTCAAAATACGAGGTTTCGGCCTATTAGTCTTTGCCAGACCATCTATAAGGTGGCGGCGAAGATCCTTGTGGATCGCATGAATGGGCTCCTTCCTCGGTTTTCACACATCCCAAACCGAAACCGAACCGAATTCATTCGGTTCGGTTTGGTTCGGTTTTTAAAACTCGGTTCGGTTTTCTTACATAGTTAACTCATAATAAAATTTGACCAAAATATTTTCATCAAGTTCTCATTAATTTCTTTTTAACTTAAATGATAAATTGACTTAGATATATAGGTAACTTAGAAATAATTACTCGTGTCATGTGATATATAACATGTGCTAACTATAGTTCAATTTAAATTAATAATGAATATAATTTGCGCCATTTTTATATTTAATCAAGCAAAAAATAATTAATGTAAGCGTGTATATTACCATGACTTAAAGATTATATTATGGTCGAACTAGTTAAGTTGATGTATAACTTAAGCTTTAATAATTTTTTAAATTATTAGTTTGCCTATTTTAGTGTTAGTTGGTGTCACCTAGAACAAAGAAGTTGGATATCTCGATCCAAACAAAATTATAATACTTAAACTTTGCTAATTGTTTTTATTCTCTAACAATTAAGGTTCGGTTCGGTTCGGTTTTTTCGGTTTACACAACCAACAAACCGAACCGAACCGAAATGATGTCGGTTTTCAGCCCCCCTAAACCGAAACCGAACCGAACCGATCGGTTCGGTCTGAAAATCGGTTCGGTTTGGTTCGGTCGGTTTCGGTTTTTTATGCACACCCTTAGCAGGGGGCCTTTGTTCCTGGGCACTCTATTTCCCACCAGTGCTTTATCGCTCAGGAGGTGGTGCACAAGCTGGCGACCTCGACCTCCATGACAGGATTCCTCGCCTTGAAGGTCGACATGGAGCAGGCGTACGACAAGATGTCGTGGGAGATGCTGCGGCGGGTTCTGGACATGTTTGGGTTCCCGGAGAGGTTTGCTAGATGGATTCTGCAGTGTGTTGAGGGGCCGCAGTTTGCGCTGCTTCTCAACGGGCGACGTACAAGGTGGATCAAGGCGAGTTGCGGCTTTCGGCAGGGCTGCCCCTTATCACCTTTTCTGTTTGTTTTGTGCTCTGAGCTGCTCTCGCTTGCCTTCAGTCAGCGGGGGAACTCACTGGGCGTTATGGTGGCGGCCTCTGGCCCACGGATCTCTCATTTGCTGTACGCTGACGACATCTTCATCACCTCGGATGCCACCACGTCGTGTGTGGATCAGTGTCTTGCTGTGTTGCAAGAGTATTGCTCCTGGACTGGGCAGCGGATCAACAGGTCGAAGTCCATGGTCATGTTTGGCAAGTCCACCCATAGGTGGCAGTGTAGCAGGCTGACTCACCGTTTGGGCTTTCAGAGGGTCCGCGAGTTCACTTACTTGGGCATTACACTGACTATGCGTAAGTTGAAGCGCTCCGACTTTTCACACCTGCTTCTGAAGGTGGCGGAGAAGGTTCGTGCTTGGGGGAACCGACACCTCTCCTTGGCTGGCCGGGCCACCCTCGTCAACTCGGCGCTGTTGGCCACGCCGATGTTCCTTTATATGCACTGTCACGTGCCTCGCTCGGTCCAGGAGTCTATAGAACGGTTGGCGCGGTTTTTTCTGTGGCAGAAAGGCCCCTCCCAGCGTGGGATGCATTATGTTAGCTGGGAGCACTGTTGCTCTCCCGTGGCCGGGGGAGGGCTTGGGTTCCATGGGGTAAGTAGATGGCAGGGCTCTTTACGGGCAAAGTTCGCATGGGAGCTGATGCAGTCGGGTTCTTCCCTTTTCCACAGGGTGATTTCTGCTCGGTACACTGGCCGTCTTTGGCGGGAGGGGGTCACTCGGCGCGACTCTCCGGTGTGGCGGCTCATCAGGGATGGTGCTGAGTGCCTTCGTCCTCTTCTTCGCTGGAAGATTGCGGATGGGGGGTCTGTGGATGTGCTCGCTCACGCTTGGATTCTCGACCGGCCTTTGTCTCGGTGGCCAACTTTTGCTGACTGCAGCGCGCTGGAGTCGATCCCGGTGTCAGCTTTTGTGATGCCTGGTGACGGGTGGGATGCTTCCGCTCTATCTCAGTTTTTTGGGCCGAACCTTGTTGAGATCATCCTCCAGATCCCTCTTCACAGCTCGCAACCCCAGGACAGACCGGAGCTCTGCACCCGCCTCAGCGGCCGATCAGTTGCCTCCCTTGCTTTCATGGCCCAGTTCGATGGGACTCGTACGGATTTCAGCTGGCTTCGGAAGCTGAAGCTTCACCCGCGGGAGCGGATGTTTTGGTGGCGGCTCCTCTGGGATGCTATCCCCACCCGTGCGTGGCTTGCCCGTCGGGGTCTTTCTGCTGAGCGTGGATGTCCTTGGGAATGCACTTTAGAGGAGACCCGAGACCATCTGGTCTCGGAATGCTGTTGTCTTGTGGCCATCCGGGTCGCTCTTCGGCGATGGGGCTACAGTATTCCCTCATTCTCCAGTTGGGAGACTGTGCGTGACTTTCTCTCCTCCGCCTCTGCCGATGCACTAGGTACGACACGAGTTTTTTGCTGTGCGGTTTACCAAGCATAGCGTGGCCGCAATGCCAAGGTTCACCATGGGGAGGTGGCGACCTTTACGGTTATGGCAGCAACCATCGTTGAGAACCTCTCCATTTTGCATACTCTACCAGCACAGGGGCACTGGGGTACCACCCAGCCTCACCGGCTGTCGACACCACTCTCTTGGTGCCCCCCGCCCCCTGGATGGATAAAGTTCAATGTGGATGGTTCGCTTTCCTCGTCTGGGCTTGCTGGGATTGGGATGGTGGCTCGTGACGATCGAGGTGCTCTTGTCTTTGCTGCTGGGATCTCGATGCTGCATTGGGATCCTGGGGGAGTGGAGCTGGCGGCGATTTTGGCGTTGAAGGATCTGATTGCCCCTTCTTTATATGGGACTCGCGGAGCTATTATGGAGGGCGACTATCGTACCCTTATGGATAGCTGTGCTGCTGGGATGAGACGGGGTGACTGGAGTGTGACAGTGGATGGCGACGAGGACTTCTCATTTCTGAGCGGCTTTCCCCAGCTTCGGTTCCAGCATATTGGCCGTGAGGGCAATAGAGTTGCTGATTTTTGTGCGCGTTTTGCCCTTCGGGGAAATTTTGTTTGGCTGGACGTTGATAGCACCCAGACTGAGTTTGCCGAGCTTGTTCAGGTGGACTTAGATGGCATGCTGTAGTTTTTTTTTCTTTTCTTTTTGGTTTTTAATTACATGCTATTTGCAACTTTCAAAAAAAAAAAATACGAGTTTTCAAAATATACGTGCTGAACGGAGGCGAGCAAGCAGCGAGATCGGGTTTGAAGGATGCGCGAGTAGGGAAAGAGAGAACCTCGGGATTTTAGAGGGTGTCGTAAACCCCTGCCGGCAAAACTTTCCCGAGGTAAGAACGGCGAGGGGGAGCGGTCGAGGGGGAGCGGGCGACGGGGAGCGGGTGGGGAGGGGGGATCGCGTAGGTTTAGGTTTTGCGAGGGATCGGGATGGAGGAGGCCGCGTGGATCGGGTGTTTATGAGTACACAGGTTTTTGAGGAGGTTTTTCCTGAAGATCATCCTCCAGATCCCTCTTCACAGCTCGCAACCCCAGGACAGACCGGAGCTCTGCACCCGCCTCAGCGGCCGATCAGTTGCCTCCCTTGCTTTCATGGCCCAGTTCGATGGGACTCGTACGGATTTCAGCTGGCTTCGGAAGCTGAAGCTTCACCCGCGGGAGCGGATGTTTTGGTGGCGGCTCCTCTTGCATGCTATCCCCACCCGTGCGTGGCTTGCCCGTCGGGGTCTTTCTGCTGAGCGTGGATGTCCTTGGGGCTGCACTTTAGAGGAGACCCGAGACCATCTGGTCTCGGAATGCTGTTGTCTTGTGGCCATCCGGGTCGCTCTTCGGCGATGGGGCTACAGTATTCCCTCATTCTCCAGTTGGGAGACTGTGCGTGACTTTCTCTCCTCCGCCTCTGCCGATGCACTAGGTACGACACGAGTTTTTTGCTGTGCGGTTTACCAAGCATAGCGTGGCCGCAATGCCAAGGTTCACCATGGGGAGGTGGCGACCTTTACGATTATGACAGCAACCATCGTTGAGAACCTCTCCATTTTGCATACTCTACCAGCACAGGGGCACTGGGGTACCACCCAGCCTCACCGGCTGTCGACACCACTCTCTTGGTGCCCCCCGCCCCCTGGATGGATAAAGTTCAATGTGGATGGTTCGCTTTCCTCGTCTGGGCTTGCTGGGATTGGGATGGTGGCTCGTGACGATCGAGGTGCTCTTGTCTTTGCTGCTGGGATCTCGATGCTGCATTGGGATCCTGGGGGAGTGGAGCTGGCGGCGATTTTGGCGTTGAAGGATCTGATTGCCCCTTCTTTATATGGGACTCGCGGAGCTATTATAGAGGGCGACTGTCGTACCCTTATGGATAGCTGTGCTGCTGGGATGAGACGGGGTGACTGGAGCGTGACAGTGGATGGCGACGAGGACTTCTCATTTCTGAGCGGCTTTCCCCAGCTTCGGTTCCAGCATATTGGCCGTGAGGGCAATAGAGTTGCTGATTTTTGTGCGCGTTTTGCCCTTCGGGGAAATTTTGTTTGGCTGGACGTTGATTGCACCCAGACTGAGTTTGCCGAGCTTGTTCGGGTGGACTTAGATGGCATGCTGTAGTTTTTTTTTTCTTTTTGGTTTTTAATTACATGCTATTTGCAACTTTCAAAAAAAAAAAATGCGAGTTTTCAAAACATACGTGCTGAACGGAGGCGAGCAAGCAGCGAGATCGGGTTTGAAGGATGCGCGAGTAGGGAAAGAGAGAACCTCGGGATTTTAGAGGGTGTCGTAAACCCCTGCCGGCAAAACTTTCCCGAGGTAAGAACGGCGAGGGGGAGCGGTCGAGGGGGAGCGGGCGACGGGGAGCGGGTGGGGAGGGGGGATCGCGTAGGTTTAGGTTTTGCGAGGGATCGGGATGGAGGAGGCCGCGTGGATCGGGTGTTTATGAGTACACAGGTTTTTGAGGAGGTTTTTCCTGAAGATCATCCTCCAGATCCCTCTTCATAGCTCGCAACCCCAGGACAGACCGGAGCTCTGCACCCGCCTCAGCGGCCGATCAGTTGCCTCCCTTGCTTTCATGGCCCAGTTCGATGGGACTCGTACGGATTTCAACTGGCTTCGGAAGCTGAAGCTTCACCCGCGGGAGCGGATGTTTTGGTGGCGGCTCCTCTGGGATGCTATCCCCACCCGTGCGTGGCTTGCCCGTCGGGGTCTTTCTGCTGAGCGTGGATGTCCTTGGGGCTGCACTTTAGAGGAGACCCGAGACCATCTGGTCTCGGAATGTTGTTGTCTTGTGGCCATCCGGGTCGCTCTTCGGCGATGGGGCTATAGTATTCCCTCATTCTCCAGTTGGGAGACCGTGCGTGACTTTCTCTCCTCCGCCTCTGCCGATGCACTAGGTACGGCACGAGTTTTTTGCTGTGCGGTTTACCAAGCATGGCGTGGCCGCAATGCCAAGGTTCACCATGGGGAGGTGGCGACCTTTACGGTTATGGCAGCAACCATCGTTGAGAACCTCTCCATTTTGCATACTCAACCAGCACAGGGCCACTGGAGTACCACCCAGCCTCACCGGCTGTCGACACCACTCTCTTGGTGCCCCCGCCCCCTGGATGGATAAAGTTCAATGTGGATGGTTCGCTTTCCTCGTCTGGGCTTGCTGGGATTGGGATGGTGGCTCGTGACGATCGAGGTGCTCTTGTCTTTGCTGCTGGGATCTCGATGCTGCATTGGGATCCTGGGGGAGTGGAGCTGGCGGCGATTTTGGCGTTGAAGGATCTGATTGCCCCTTCTTTATATGGGACTCGCGGAGCTATTATAGAGGGCGACTGTCGTACCCTTATGGATAGCTGTGCTGCTGGGATGAGACGGGGTGACTGGAGCGTGACAGTGGATGGCGACTAGGACTTCTCATTTCTGAGCGGCTTTCCCCAGCTTCGGTTCCAGCATATTGGCCGTGAGGGCAATAGAGTTGCTGATTTTTGTGCGCGTTTTGCCCTTCGGGGAAATTTTGTTTGGCTGGACGTTGATAGCACCCAGACTGAGTTTGCCGAGCTTGTTCGGGTGGACTTAGATGGCATGCTGTAGTTTTTTTTTTCTTTTTGGTTTTTAATTACATGCTATTTGCAACTTTCAAAAAAAAAAATACGAGTTTTCAAAACATACGTGCTGAACGGAGGCGAGCAAGCAGCGAGATCGGGTTTGAAGGATGCGCGAGTAGGGAAAGAGAGAACCTCGGGATTTTAGAGGGTGTCGTAAACCCCTGCCGGCAAAACTTTCCCGAGGTAAGAACGGCGAGGGGGAGCGGTCGAGGGGGAGCGGGCGACGGGGAGCGGGTGGGGAGGGGGGATCGCGTAGGTTTAGGTTTTGGGAGGGATCGGGATGGAGGAGGCCGCGTGGATCGGGTGTTTATGAGTACACAGGTTTTTGAGGAGGTTTTTCCTGAAGATCATCCTCCAGATCCCTCTTCATAGCTCGCAACCCCAGGACAGACCGGAGCTCTGCACCCGCCTCAGCGGCCGATCAGTTGCCTCCCTTGCTTTCATGGCCCAGTTCGATGGGACTCGTACGGATTTCAACTGGCTTCGGAAGCTGAAGCTTCACCCGCGGGAGCGGATGTTTTGGTGGCGGCTCCTCTGGGATGCTATCCCCACCCGTGCGTGGCTTGCCCGTCGGGGTCTTTCTGCTGAGCGTGGATGTCCTTGGGGCTGCACTTTAGAGGAGACCCGAGACCATCTGGTCTCGGAATGCTGTTGTCTTGTGGCCATCCGGGTCGCTCTTCGGCGATGGGGCTACAGTATTCCCTCATTCTCCAGTTGGGAGACTGTGCGTGACTTTCTCTCCTCCGCCTCTGCCGATGCACTAGGTACGACACGAGTTTTTTGCTGTGCGGTTTACCAAGCATGGCGTGGCCGCAATGCCAAGGTTCACCATGGGGAGGTGGCGACCTTTACGGTTATGGCAGCAACCATCGTTGAGAACCTCTCCATTTTGCATACTCTACCAGCACAGGGGCACTGGGGTACCACCCAGCCTCACCGGCTGTCGACACCACTCTCTTGGTTCCCCCGCCCCCTGGATGGATAAAGTTCAATGTGGATGGTTCGCTTTCCTCGTCTGGGCTTGCTGGGATTGGGATGGTGGCTCGTGACGATCGAGGTGCTCTTGTCTTTGCTGCTGGGATCTCGATGCTGCATTGGGATCCTGGGGGAGTGGAGCTGGCGGCGATTTTGGCGTTGAAGGATCTGATTGCCCCTTCTTTATATGGGACTCGCGGAGCTATTATAGAGGGCGACTGTCGTACCCTTATGGATAGGTGTGCTGCTGGGATGAGACGGGGTGACTGGAACGTGACAGTGGATGGCGACGAGGACTTCTCATTTCTGAGCGACTTTCCCCAGCTTCGGTTCCAGCATATTGGCCGTGAGGGCAATAGAGTTGCTGATTTTTGTGCGCGTTTTGCCCTTCGGGGAAATTTTGTTTGGCTGGACGTTGATAGCACCCAGACTGAGTTTGCCGAGCTTGTTCGGGTGGACTTAAATGGCATGCTTTAGTTTTTTTTTTCTTTTTGGTTTTTAATTACATGCTATTTGCAACTTTCAAAAAAAAAATATGAGTTTTCAAAACATACGTGCTGAACGGAGGCGAGCAAGCAGCGAGATCGTGTTTGAAGGATGCGCGAGTAGGGAAAGAGAGAACCTCGGGATTTTAGAGGGTGTCGTAAACCCCTGCCGGCAAAACTTTCCCGAGGTAAGAACGGCGAGGGGGAGCGGTCGAGGGGGAGCGGGCGACGGGGAGCGGGTGGGGAGGGGGATCGCGTAGGTTTAGGTTTTGCGAGGGATCGGGATGGAGGAGGCCGCGTGGATCGGGTGTTTATGAGTACACAGGTTTTTGAGGAGGTTTTTCCTGAAGATCATCCTCCAGATCCCTCTTCACAGCTCGCAACCCCAGGACAGACCGGAGCTCTGCACCCGCCTCAGCGGCCGATCAGTTGCCTCCCTTGCTTTCATGGCCCAGTTCGATGGGACTCGTACGGATTTCAGTTGGCTTCGGAAGCTGAAGCTTCACCCGCGGGAGCGGATGTTTTGGTGGCGGCTCCTCTGGGATGCTATCCCCACCCGTGCGTGGCTTGCCCGTCGGGGTCTTTCTGCTGAGCGTGGATGTCCTTGGGGCTGCACTTTAGAGGAGACCCGAGACCATCTGGTCTCGGAATGCTGTTGTCTTGTGGCCATCCGGGTCGCTCTTCGGCGATGGGGCTACAATATTCCCTCATTCTCCAGTTGGGATACTGTGCGTGACTTTCTCTCCTCCGTCTCTGCCGATGCACTAGGTACGACACGAGTTTTTTGCTGTGCGGTTTACCAAGCATGGCGTGGCCGCAATGCCAAGGTTCACCATGGGGAGGTGGCGACCTTTACGGTTATGGCAGCAACCATCGTTGAGAACCTCTCCATTTTGCATACTCTACCAGCACAGGGGCACTGGGGTACCACCCAGCCTCACCGGCTGTCGACACCACTCTCTTGGTGCCCCCGCCCCCTGGATGGATAAAGTTCAATGTGGATGGTTCGCTTTCCTCGTCTGGGCTTGCTGGGATTGGGATGGTGGCTCGTGACGATCGAGGTGCTCTTGTCTTTGCTGCTGGGATCTCGATGCTGCATTGGGATCCTGGGGGAGTGGAGCTGGCGGCGATTTTGGCGTTGAAGGATCTGATTGCCCCTTCTTTATATGGGACTCCCGGAGCTATTATAGAGGGCGACTGTCGTACCCTTATGGATAACTGTGCTGCTGGGATGAGACGGGGTGACTGGAGCGTGACAGTGGATGGCGACGAGGACTTCTCATTTCTGAGCGGCTTTCCCCAGCTTCGGTTCCAGCATATTGGCCGTGAGGGCAATAGAGTTGCTGATTTTTGTGCGCGTTTTGCCCTTCGGGGAAATTTTGTTTGGCTGGACGTTGTTAGCACTCAGACTGAGTTTGCCGAGCTTGTTCGGGTGGACTTAGATGGCATGCTGTAGTTTTTTTTTTCTTTTATTTTTGGTTTTTAATTACATGCTATTTGCAACTTTCAAAAAAAAAATATGAGTTTTCAAAACATACGTGCTGAACGGAGGCGAGCAAGCAGCGAGATCGGGTTTGAAGGATGCGCGAGTAGGGAAAGAGAGAACCTCGGGATTTTAGAGGGTGTCGTAAACCCCTGCCGGCAAAACTTTCCCGAGGTAAGAACGGCGAGGGGGAGCGGGCGACGGGGAGCGGGTGGGGAGGGGGGATCGCGTAGATTTAGGTTTTGCGAGGGATCGGGATGGAGGAGGCCGCGTGGATCGGGTGTTTATGAGTACACAGGTTTTTGAGGAGGTTTTTCCTGAAGATCATCCTCCAGATCCCTCTTCACAGCTCGCAACCCCAGGACAGACCGGGGCTCTGCACCCGCCTCAGCGGCCGATCAGTTGCCTCCCTTGCTTTCATGGCCCAGTTCGATGGGACTCGTACGGATTTCAGCTGTCTTCGGAAGCTGAAGCTTCACCCGCGGGAGCGGATGTTTTGGTGGCGGCTCCTCTGGGATGCTATCCCCACCCGTGCGTGGCTTGCCCGTCGGGGTCTTTCTGCTGAGCGTGGATGTCCTTGGGGCTGCACTTTAGAGGAGACCCGAGACCATCTGGTCTCGGAATGCTGTTGTCTTGTGGCCATCCGGGTCGCTCTTCGGCGATGGGGCTACAGTATTCCCTCATTCTCCAGTTGGGAGACTGTGCGTGACTTTCTCTCCTCCGCCTCTGCCGATGCACTAGGTACGGCACGAGTTTTTTGCTGTGCGGTTTACCAAGCATGGCGTGGCCGCAATGCCAAGGTTCACCATGGGGAGGTGGCGACCTTTACGGTTATGGCAGCAATCATCGTTAAGAACCTCTCCATTTTGCATACTCTACCAACACAGGGGCACTGGGGTACCACCCAGCCTCACCGGCTGTCGACACCACTCTCTTGGTGCCCCCGCCCCCTGGATGGATAAAGTTCAATGTGGATGGTTCGCTTTCCTCGTCCGGGCTTGCTGAGATTGGGATGGTGGCTCGTGACGATCGAGGTGCTCTTGTCTTTGCTGCTGGGATCTCGATGCTGCATTGGGATCCTGGGGGAGTGGAGCTGGCGGCGATTTTGGCGTTGAAGGATCTGATTGCCCCTTCTTTATATGGGACTCGCGGAGCTATTATAGAGGGCGACTGTCGTACCCTTATGGATAGCTGTGCTGCTGGGATGAGACGGGGTGACTAGAGCGTGACAGTGGATGGCGACGAGGACTTCTCATTTCTGAGCGGCTTTCCCCAGCTTCGGTTCCAGCATATTGGCCGTGAAGGCAATAGAGTTGCTGATTTTTGTGCGCGTTTTGCCCTTCGGGGAAATTTTGTTTGGCTGGACGTTGATAGCACCCAGACTAAGTTTGCCGAGCTTGTTCGGGTGGACTTAGATGGCATGCTGTGGTTTTTTTTTCTTTTTGGTTTTTAATTACATGCTATTTGCAACTTTCAAAAAAAAAAAAATACGAGTTTTCAAAACATACGTGCTGAACGGAGGCGAGCAAGCAGCGAGATCAGGTTTGAAGGATGCGCGAGTAGGGAAAGAGAGAACCTCGGGATTTTAGAGGGTGTCGTAAACCCCTGCCGGTAAAACTTTCCCGAGGTAAGAACGGCGAGGGGGAGCGGGCGAGGGGGAGCGGGCGACGGGGAGCGGGTGGTGAGGGGGGATCGCGTAGGTTTAGGTTTTACGAGGGATCGGGATGGAGGAGGCCGCGTGGATCGGGTGTTTATGAGTACACAGGTTTTTGAGGAGGTTTTTCCTGAAGATCATCCTCCAGATCCCTCTTCACAGCTCGCAACCCCAGGACAGACCGGAGCTCTGCACCCGCCTCAGCGGCCGATCAGTTGCCTCCCTTGCTTTCATGGCCCAGTTCGATGGGACTCGTACGGATTTCAGCTGGCTTCGGAAGCTGAAGCTTCACCCGCGGGAGCGGATGTTTTGGTGGCGGCTCCTCTGGGATGCTATCCCCACCCGTGCGTGGCTTGCCCGTCGGGGTCTTTCTGCTGAGCGTGGATGTCCTTGGGAATGCACTTTAGAGGAGACCCGAGACCATCTGGTCTCGGAATGCTGTTGTCTTGTGGCCATCCGGGTCGCTCTTCGGCGATGGGGCTACAGTATTCCCTCATTCTCCAGTTGGGAGACTGTGCGTGACTTTCTCTCCTCCGCCTCTGCCGATGCACTAGGTACGACACGAGTTTTTTGCTGTGCGGTTTACCAAGCATAGCGTGGCCGCAATGCCAAGGTTCACCATGGGGAGGTGGCGACCTTTACGGTTATGGCAGCAACCATCGTTGAGAACCTCTCCATTTTGCATACTCTACCAGCACAGGGGCACTGGGGTACCACCCAGCCTCACCGGCTGTCGACACCACTCTCTTGGTGCCCCCCGCCCCCTGGATGGATAAAGTTCAATGTGGATGGTTCGCTTTCCTCGTCTGGGCTTGCTGGGATTGGGATGGTGGCTCGTGACAATCGAGGTGCTCTTGTCTTTGCTGCTGGGATCTCGATGCTGCATTGGGATCCTGGGGGAGTGGAGCTGGCGGCGATTTTGGCGTTGAAGGATCTGATTGCCCCTTCTTTATATGGGACTCGCGGAGCTATTATGGAGGGCGACTATCGTACCCTTATGGATAGCTGTGCTGCTGGGATGAGACGGGGTGACTGGAGTGTGACAGTGGATGGCGACGAGGACTTCTCATTTCTGAGCGGCTTTCCCCAGCTTCGGTTCCAGCATATTGGCCGTGAGGGCAATAGAGTTGCTGATTTTTGTGCGCGTTTTGCCCTTCGGGGAAATTTTGTTTGGCTGGACGTTGATAGCACCCAGACTGAGTTTGCCGAGCTTGTTCAGGTGGACTTAGATGGCATGCTGTAGTTTTTTTTTCTTTTCTTTTTGGTTTTTAATTACATGCTATTTGCAACTTTCAAAAAATAAAAAATACGAGTTTTCAAAATATACGTGCTGAACGGAGGCGAGCAAGCAGCGAGATCGGGTTTGAAGGATGCGCGAGTAGGGAAAGAGAGAACCTCGGGATTTTAGAGGGTGTCGTAAACCCCTGCCGGCAAAACTTTCCCGAGGTAAGAACGGCGAGGGGGAGCGGTCGAGGGGGAGCGGGCGACGGGGAGCGGGTGGGGAGGGGGGATCGCGTAGGTTTAGGTTTTGCGAGGGATCTGGATGGAGGAGGCCGCGTGGATCGGGTGTTTATGAGTACACAGGTTTTTGAGGAGGTTTTTCCTGAAGATCATCCTCCAGATCCCTCTTCACAGCTCGCAACCCCAGGACAGACCGGAGCTCTGCACCCGCCTCAGCGGCCGATCAGTTGCCTCCCTTGCTTTCATGGCCCAGTTCGATGGGACTCGTACGGATTTCAGCTGGCTTCGGAAGCTGAAGCTTCACCCGCGGGAGCGGATGTTTTGGTGGCGGCTCCTCTTGGATGCTATCCCCACCCGTGCGTGGCTTGCCCGTCGGGGTCTTTCTGCTGAGCGTGGATGTCCTTGGGGCTGCACTTTAGAGGAGACCCGAGACCATCTGGTCTCGGAATGCTGTTGTCTTGTGGCCATCCGGGTCGCTCTTCGGCGATGGGGCTACAGTATTCCCTCATTCTCCAGTTGGGAGACTGTGCGTGACTTTCTCTCCTCCGCCTCTGCCGATGCACTAGGTACGACACGAGTTTTTTGCTGTGCGGTTTACCAAGCATAGCGTGGCCGCAATGCCAAGGTTCACCATGGGGAGGTGGCGACCTTTACGGTTATGACAGCAACCATCGTTGAGAACCTCTCCATTTTGCATACTCTACCAGCACAGGGGCACTGGGGTACCACCCAGCCTCACCGGCTGTCGACACCACTCTCTTGGTGCCCCCCGCCCCCTGGATGGATAAAGTTCAATGTGGATGGTTCGCTTTCCTCGTCTGGGCTTGCTGGGATTGGGATGGTGGCTCGTGACGATCGAGGTGCTCTTGTCTTTGCTGCTGGGATCTCGATGCTGCATTGGGATCCTGGGGGAGTGGAGCTGGCGGCGATTTTGGCGTTGAAGGATCTGATTGCCCCTTCTTTATATGGGACTCGCGGAGCTATTATAGAGGGCGACTGTCGTACCCTTATGGATAGCTGTGCTGCTGGGATGAGACGGGGTGACTGGAGCGTGACAGTGGATGGCGACGAGGACTTCTCATTTCTGAGCGGCTTTCCCCAGCTTCGGTTCCAGCATATTGGCCGTGAGGGCAATATAGTTGCTGATTTTTGTGCGCGTTTTGCCCTTCGGGGAAATTTTGTTTGGCTGGACGTTGATAGCACCCATACTGAGTTTGCCGAGCTTGTTCGGGTGGACTTAGATGGCATGCTGTAGTTTTTTTTTCTTTTCTTTTTGGTTTTTAATTACATGCTATTTGCAACTTTCAAAAAAAAAATACGAGTTTTCAAAATATACGTGCTGAACGGAGGCGAGCAAGCAGCGAGATCGGGTTTGAAGGATGCGCGAGTAGGGAAAGAGAGAACCTCGGGATTTTAGAGGGTGTCGTAAACCCCTGCCGGCAAAACTTTCCCGAGGTAAGAACGACGAGGGGGAGCGGTCGAGGGGGAGCGGGCGACGGGGAGCGGGTGGGGAGGGGGGATCGCGTAGGTTTAGGTTTTGCGAGGGATCGGGATGGAGGAGGCCGCGTGGATCGGGTGTTTATGAGTACACAGGTTTTTGAGGAGGTTTTTCCTGAAGATCATCCTCCAGATCCCTCTTCACAGCTCGCAACCCCAGGACAGACCGGAGCTCTGCACCCGCCTCAGCGGCCGATCAGTTGCCTCCCTTGCTTTCATGGCCCAGTTCGATGGGACTCGTACGGATTTCAGCTGGCTTCGGAAGCTGAAGCTTCACCCGCGGGAGCGGATGTTTTGGTGGCGGCTCCTCTGGTATGCTATCCCCACTCGTGCGTGGCTTGCCCGTCGGGGTCTTTCTGCTGAGCGTGGATGTCCTTGGGGCTGCACTTTAGAGGAGACCCGAGACCATCTGGTCTCGGAATGCTGTTGTCTTGTGGCCATCCGGGTCGCTCTTCGGCGATGGGGCTACAGTATTCCCTCATTCTCCAGTTGGGAGACTGTGCGTGACTTTCTCTCCTCCGCCTCTGCCGATGCACTAGGTACGGCACGAGTTTTTTGCTGTGCGGTTTACCAAGCATGGCGTGGCCGCAATGCCAAGGTTCACCATGGGGAGGTGGCGACCTTTACGGTTATGGCAGCAACCATCGTTGAGAACCTCTCCATTTTGCATACTCTACCAGCACAGGGGCACTGGGGTACCACCCAGCCTCACCGGCTGTCGACACCACTCTCTTGGTGCCCCCCGCCCCCTGGATGGATAAAGTTCAATGTGGATGGTTCGCTTTCCTCGTTTGGGCTTGATGGGATTGGGATGGTGGCTCGTGACGATCGAGGTGCTCTTGTCTTTGCTGCTGGGATCGCGATGCTGCATTGGGATCCTGGGGGAGTGGAGCTGGCGGCGATTTTGGCGTTGAAGGATCTGATTGCCCCTTCTTTATATGGGACTCGCGGGGCTATTATAGAGGGCGACTGTCGTACCCTTATGGATAGCTGTGCTGCTGGGATGAGACGGGGTGACTGGAGCGTGACAGTGGATGGCGACGAGGACTTCTCATTTCTGAGCGGCTTTCCCCAGCTTCGGTTCCAGCATATTGGTCGTGAGGGCAATAGAGTTGCTGATTTTTGTGCGCGTTTTGCCCTTCGGGGAAATTTTGTTTGGCTGGACGTTGATAGCACCTAGACTGAGTTTGCCGAGCTTGTTCGGGTGGACTTAGATGACATGCTGTAGTTTTTTTTTCTTTTCTTTTTGGTTTTTAATTACATGCTATTTGCAACTTTCCAAAAAAAAAAAAAGAGTTTTCAAAACATACGTGCTGAACGGAGGCGAGCAAGCAGCGAGATCGGGTTTGAAGGATGCGCGAGTAGGGAAAGAGAGAACCTCGGGATTTTAGAGGGTGTCGTAAACCCCTGCCGGCAAAACTTTCCCGAGGTAAGCACGGCGAGGGGGAGCGGGCTAGGGGGAGCGGGCGACGGGGAGCGGGTGAGGAGGGGGGATCGCGTAGGTTTAGGTTTTGCGAGGGATCGGGATGGAGGAGGCCGCGTGGATCGGGTGTTTATGAGTACACAGGTTTTTGAGGAGGTTTTTCCTGAAGATCATCCTCCAGATCCCTCTTCACAGCTCGCAACCCCAGGACAGACCGGAGCTCTGCACCCGCCTCATCGGCCGATCAGTTGCCTCCCTTGCTTTCATGGCCCAGTTCGATGGGACTCGTACAGATTTCAGCTGGCTTCGGAAGCTGAAGCTTCACCCGCGGGAGCGGATGTTTTGGTGGCGGCTCCTCTTGGATGCTATCCCCACCCGTGCGTGGCTTGCCCGTCGGGGTCTTTCTGCTGAGCGTGGATGTCCTTGGGGCTGCACTTTAGAGGAGACCCGAGACCATCTGGTCTCGGAATGCTGTTGTCTTGTGGCCATCCGGGTCGCTCTTCGGCGATGGGGCTACAGTATTCCCTCATTCTCCTGTTGGGAGACTGTGCGTGACTTTCTCTCCTCCGCCTCTGCCGATGCACTAGGTACGGCACGAGTTTTTTGCTGTGCGGTTTACCAAGCATGGCGTGGCCGCAATGCCAAGGTTCACCATGGGGAGGTGGCGACCTTTACGGTTATGGCAGCAACCATCGTTGAGAACCTCTCCATTTTGCATACTCTACCAGCACAGGGGCACTGGGGTACCACCCAGCCTCACCGGCTGTCGACACCACTCTCTTGGTGCCCCCCGCCCCCTGGATGGATAAAGTTCAATGTGGATGGTTCGCTTTCCTCGTCTGGGCTTGCTGGGATTGGGATGGTGGCTCGTGACGATCGAGGTGCTCTTGTCTTTGCTGATGGGATCTCGATGCTGCATTGGGATCCTGGGGGAGTGGAGCTGGCGGCGATTTTGGCGTTGAAGGATCTGATTGCCCCTTCTTTATATGGGACTCCCGGAGCTATTATCTAGGGCGACTGTCGTACCCTTATGGATAGCTGTGCTGCTGGGATGAGACGGGGTGACTGGAGCGTGACAGTGGATGGCGACGAGGACTTCTCATTTCTGAGCGGCTTTCCCCAGCTTCGGTTCCAGCATATTGGCCGTGAGGGCAATAGAGTTGCTGATTTTTGTGCGCGTTTTGCCCTTCGGGGAAATTTTGTTTGGCTGGACGTTGATAGCACCCAGACTGAGTTTGCCGAGCTTGTTCGGGTGGACTTAGATGACATGCTGTAGTTTTTTTTTTCTTTTCTTTTTGGTTTTTAATTATATGCTATTTGCAACTTTCAAAAAAAAAAAAAAAAACGAGTTTTCAAAACATACGTGCTGAACGGAGGCGAGCAAGCAGCGAGATCGGGTTTGAAGGATGCGCGAGTAGGGAAAGAGAGAACCTCGGGATTTTAGAGGGTGTCGTAAACCCCTGCCGGCAAAACTTTCCCGAGGTAAGAACGGCGAGGGGGAGCGGGCGAGGGGGAGCGGGCGACGGGGAGCGGGTGGGGAGGGGGGATCGCGTAGGTTTAGGTTTTGCGAGGGATCGGGATGGAGGAGGCCGCGTGGATCGGGTGTTTATGAGTACACAGGTTTTTGAGGAGGTTTTTCCTGAAGATCGAACGGTGGCTATATTTCGAAACTGATATCGAATGATCTAAATTTTTTAGTGATTTTTGTCGACACACTATTTGCAACCATTCATATTTATTTTTAATCTAGTTCCATCAACAACCATGGGTTTGAATATAAGGAAAATTATAGATGGTGTTGGTTAGCCTGAAAATTTCTTCTCTTTCTTGAGTAATAAAGTGAGAAAAAATTGAGTCCAAAGATAATGTCATTTGGAGTTCTATCAATAATTTGCCAATATAGAAAGGAAAAAAAAGATTGGATCATATTTTATGTGATCTTCATTGAAGTAATCCCTTTTAAAGAAGTTAAATGACCCCTTATAAGGCCCATTTTTCCTACTCCTTAGTATTTATTCTCACATCTCTAATCTTGTATTAGGTTTCCCTCCTTTGTGGATATACACGGGAACATTGTAATCTATGGATATATATACATATTGAAATAACATTTTATTTCATTTCTTGACTTGGTATCAGAGGAATTATCTCGTCATCACTCTCGTCTTATCCCCTGCGTGGCTTCTCATTTTTACCGTCAGAGAATTGTTCGGGACCGTTTGAGCGCATTTATCCTGTCGCCCATAAAGTTGTTCGGGGCGATCCCGACTACATCTTTTATCATCGACCTCGGTGTCGAGCTTTTCTGCGAGTTCCGGCAAAGATCTTCTGAGCTCTGCGAGCTCGAGAGCTTTACTCGCGCAAACTCTGTCTTTCCGAGTGTTCTTCAGCGAGCTCTTCCATTCGTCCAGTTGAGCTTTCCTCTACAACAAGCTTAACCCCTCTACAACGAGCTCTTTCGTGCGCTCTTCCAACGTCCTGGCGAGCCTTCCTCTGCAGCGAGCTCTTCCAGCGTGCAGAGAGTTCTTCCAGCGTGCAGAGATTTCTTCCAGCGCGTGTGAGATCCCCTCTGCAGCGGGCTCTTCCAGTGTATAGGGTGAGCTCCTCTAGCGTGCAACACGAGCCCTTCCACTCCTTCTTTCGGCAACGAGTTCTTCTCGCACACGCACTGCAGCGCGTTCCCTATGCGAGCACTATCTCCATGTGAGCTCTTCCAGTCAATTGACTCCTCCGGTTTAGGGTTGGCAAGCTCTTCCTCCACTATACCATCATATTTGTGTATTTCAGCGCACTCTTTCCTGTTGTTTGCACTTACCCTTCACGGCAGACTCCTCAAATACATCTGTTGAGTTATCCTCGAATTTTGGCGTTCAGTCCTCTCTGATCAGGCCTCCTCCACTTGTTGATCCTCCTCGAAGCCTTGTCTCTTCCAGTTCCTTTCGAATTACAACTGTTCCTTTGGACGGTTCAAACTACTCGCGCCGCTCAGCATGCAATTCGCAACCATTAACTGCATGGGTTCATTGATGGGACCGGGTTCAACCTCCTATCATTGATGGGACCGGGTTCAATCTCCTGGTCGAGGCCTCATATTCTCTCAGAATGAGCATTTGAATGTTGAAGTATATACAGACGTTGATTGGGCTAGAATCCAAATCGATCGAAAATCTTCCAGTGGATATTACTCATTTGTTGGAGGAAACCTCATGACCTGGCGAAGTAAAAAACAAAATGTCGTAGTGAGGTCCAGTGCAAAAGCAGAATACAGAGCAATGTCACAGGAGGTATACGAAGTGCTCTGACTCAAATCTCTAATGCAAGATTTAAGGCTACAAGATGGGAAGTCAATACGACTATACTGCGACAATAAAGTGGGTATCAACATTGCTCATAATCTTGTTCAACATGATCGAACAAAGCATGTTGAGGTCGATAGACACTTCATCAAAGACCACCTGGAGAAAGGTAACATTTGCAGTCTCTTCATTCAATCCTAAGAGAAGCTAGCAGACATCTTCACCAAAGGCTTGAGTTGTGACGCACTGACGCCTTCACCAGTAACATCTCCAAGATGGGAATGATTGACATATACTGTCAACTTGAGGGGGAGAGTTGAAGTAAACCCATTTTAAGAAGCTAAATAGCACACTGTAAAGGCCCACTTATAAGGCTCATTCTTCCTCCTCTTTGTATAGTCCCACATTTCTAATCTGGTATTAGGTTTCCCTCATTCGCCTTCACCGGTAACATCTCCAAGATGGGAATGATTGACATATACTCCCATCTCGAGGGGGAGAGTTGAAGCAAGCCCATTTTAGGAGCTAAATAGCACATTGTAAAGGCCCACTTGTAAGGCGAGTACAGAGGAACTCGCCCACCTGAGGCGAGTACAGAGGAACTCGCCCACCTGAGGCGAGTACAGAGGAACTCGCCCACCTGGGGCGTGTACATAGGAACTCGCCCATCTGGGGCGAGTACAGAAGAACTAGCCCACCTGGGGCGAGTATAGAAGAACTCGCCCACCTGGGGCGAGTATAGAAGAACTCGCCCACCTGGGGCGGGTACAGACGAACTCGCCCACCTGGGGCTAGTACAGACGAACTTGCCCACCTGAGGCGAGTATAGAAGATCACCTCGCCCGAAGGGCGGCTATTTAAAGACCACCCCTTCAAAAGACGGGAGCCGCTATCTGCAGTCCATTTCAGAAGGCGGGAGCAGCTATTCGCAGTCCATTTTGAATTTGCCTATAAATTAATAACCTATAAATAAGACCCCCAAAGCACAAGTAGAAGGCACTTTCACACCCCCCCCCCCCCCCAATATGGTGGGCGAGTTCATTGTCTGCCTCTCTTGTGTCGAGCTCAGCATTGGCTTTAGGAGGGAAAGTTCCTATAGACTTCCGGGTATGTGACGAGACCTCCACGCTACAACACGCGGGTCTTGTTTATAGGCAGTTTAAAGTAAATTTTTATGCTCTCTAGCTTTTTATCACATTGTCTCACGTGGGTCGATCACCAAACAAAGTCTTTGGTCACTCCCCAAATCTCGAACATAGTTGAACCGGTATTAGGCTTCAACATTAATCTTAAAACATAATTTGTGATTGCAACTATGAGCCCAAGATTGCAGATTTTAGGCAAACTGCTCAATATGGGCATGGTTGGTTCCAACTTGTCAAGGATTCGAGGAACGAGAAACGAGAGGCTACAATACACCGAAATGTTTGGGTGCACATATGATGTTTGGCTACAAATAAAAATATTTGATGCGCACGTAGCATTTGAGTGCACATAGCCAAACTTGATGTGGGCGTAATATTGCTCTAGCAGTATCCCATAATATAAAGTGTAAATATTGCACAATTATTCTCCTTATTATCATCTTCTAGAGCTTCATATATACTATATATTATAAGTGAAAAAACTCACGGGATGCTTAGGGATTATATGATTTGTTTATATAGAATTATCATGAGATGCACAAAATCACACAAATTTAAGTTAAGGCTCACAAGTCATGCGATGTGATATGCTTGTCATAAAAGAAACAAGATGCATAGTTATAGTTATAGCGACCTCTCTCTCTATGTTTTGAAACTACAAAAATATGCCATCAAGTTCATTCAGTTAATAAACTCAAACGGTAACACTGAAAAGACCAAAACAACCCCCTACTTGCATTGAAATAGAAAACTGAAAGAACTAATACCAGCCATTTTTATGGTTGATTACAAATAAAAAAAAGGCAGCCCGGTGCACCAATCATCCCCGCGCAGCGAGGGTCCGGGGAAGGGTCCCACCACAAGGGTGAAATGTAGGCAAACCTTACCCTGCTTTTTTTTGTAAGAGGCTGCTTCCAGGACTCGAACCCATGACCTCAAGATCACACGACAACACCTCAACCGGTGCGCCAAGTTTCCCCTTCAATAAAATCAAAAGGGTAAATTTTCAGAATTATTTTCAGCTATAGTTTAGGCTAAATTTGCCATCACTCAAATTATGTATGTATGTATGTGTTGTAAGATCCGGTCCCTTAACTCTTGTAAGGTCTCACTCCTTCCCGACTCACTCGGGCAAGGCGGATCTTATGCCCAGGACCGCCGTCTTACAACGATGCCAACACCTTAGTTAACCACCATCGCTCGACGCCGATCCTGCCGGCTAGTATGATCATAAAGAAAGACAAGAGTAAAGTAACTACATGGTCCACAATCACAACACATCTATATATGAAATGGAAAGTACAGTCCACCATGAGTACAAGATTGAATGAATTATACATAAAAAGAGATTATAAGAAAGAGCAGTAAGGGCTTATGTCCTATACATTTCCAAATGAATTAAACAATAGAGTACACTTTTTTTCTCACTACAACTTATGCGGAAGCTAACCACTCTCAACAATGCGGAAGCTACTAAACTCTCAGCAGTGCGGAAGCTAGTAACTAATAACCACCTGATGTCCGGTAGTTGTACGCTGCATCAGCTGCTCCACCTTGCTCCCTCATTTGCTCCTCGTGTTGTATCTCCGTCTCCTCGAGCTCCTGGGTGTTACGGTCACAACCGACCGTTAGTCATAAAGACTAGCGCGCTTCACATCCTCTCCCCCGGTGACTCCTAGGTACCGGGCGGAAGGACGAAGCAGAGGACAACCAGAGGTAATAAACAAAAGCAGGTGACAGGGGGGGGGGGGTCTAACTAGCAGGTATATATATATGAAAGGTAAAACATCTACTAGTAGTGTATGTATAAAGGTAAGCAGTAAAGACAGTAAAAAGCAGTAAATAAGAGTAAGCGCAGCGTAAACAAAATAAGCTATCTACCATCACAGAATCGTATCTTAACTTATATGAATGCCCATACAAACTTATAAGTTAAGATTTCCAAGTATCCCATCATATAAAAGAGCACATACTAATTTATATGATGGGGGTATGTTATGTGTATGCCATGTTATGCTTATGATGTTGTTATGAAGTTCATGCAGTGCAACTCACCCACACGACTCTATGCGCACAGACCTTTATAGTTCCCACTTTGTTCGAAAAGAAGCCAACCTTCCGGGTACCACCGTCGTGGCTCACGGTGGCGGGGGTTCGGGCACACCCCAACACTAGGCGGGTATGCACTCTACCTGACCTAGACCGCACGTACGCCTCAACGCTAAGAACACAACATCGGAGCCCCTGCGTACTCTTGCTGGAATCCACCAGACTTTCAAGCCAAGTGGGCGTCTCAAGTGACACATGTCCTCTGGACACGGAGCCAAGCCTGCTCTCCAGACCCACCCCACTTGCTAAGTCATCGTACTACTGTCGGAGTGTTGACCAGCCTAGTACCGAAGACTTGCCACGGTTTATGTAACCAACTATGTTGTCCTATCCATCCGAGCCTCCAGCTCCCAGGACCAACATTTCCTTGTTCCACAGTGTTGTACTATCCATCCGAGCCTCCAGCTCGTCGGACTAACACTTCCTGGGTTTCATAGTGTTGTCCTAACCATCCGAGCCTCCAGCTCGCCGGACTAACACTTTTTCTGAGCCGCTCCATCCCTCACCTGGAAGGAGATTCATTTAGGTTTTATCACTCTACTTAGGCTACTCTTGCCTACTTTTAGTTATGATTATCAACTTAGGGTGAATCTTGGATTACCCGCGGCTTACCCTGTAAAGGGCTCTCAACGGTGTTAGGGAATACGATGGGCTGAAGCCCACCTCCCCCTTTCTCAAGATATTTGCTTTAGTTGATGGTTGCCCTTTTGTTCTACCCTTCACGTTACTTTATATTCATTGTGGGTTTAGACCTCATCACTCGTTTCACCCAATTGGACCAATCTCAGCTCAACTCCTTAGGCACTGACTCTTACTCAAATCTCAACCTTGTCCTTAGGTGTGACCCCCTTATGATTATTGTATCCCATATTCCATTCACTGGTTGGTCACAACTCCTATACATAAAGCATAAGGTCTGATTGGCCTAAAACTTAATTTCCAGTTTTTACTAAACGCAGACCATCCTTGAACTAGCTTCAATCCTAAAAGAGGATTCCTCAAAATACTTCTCCCCATGGTCTGGTATATTTTTCCTAGGCTCCTACTGACCTCAACATTTCATGCTCCAAAATTCATAATTTTCCCAATTAATTTGATAATTAATATTATTTATTTCGATATGACTCACATGCCATTTTCTACATGAAGTACCAATATCATTTGTCCACAAGATCCAAGAAAATTATTGAAGGGTGTACATGAAGAATTAAGTTGTTGGACAGAGATTCAAAATCCAATAAGTGTTTAGGACACACTAAATCATATTAAGTAGATAATCACTTTAATGGTACTTTAATGGGGAAAAATATAAATGTTCACCTAAAAATTTCAACAAAATTTCAGAGGTCTAAATGATGGAAATAATCATTCATGCAGGGTTCTAGAATTTTTCACAGAGAACATCTAGGTTTAATGAATTTAACTAATAAGGTGAATAGTGTACATTCCTTCATGAAGTATTATGAGCACAACACCACAAGTTCTAATAATTATTCTAATGATTCATATCAACATAAAAGGGGCCTACACAGAATTTGGGATTTTTCCAAAGTAATATCCATGATTTATAATTTATTTATCACAAGCTAGAATTCCAAGTAAAAATTATCTACTGTAATAATAATCATTCAAAAATTCTCAAATAATTTCCAGGCATGTATCATGGCCCATACTAGCATATGTCAGAGTTTGGTATTTTACTAATTACATTTGACCACTCATATTTCATTAATACACATGTGACAAATGGTAAATCCCCTATTTTCCAAGAAAAATCATCATTATAAATTCTAATAAAATTCTCACAGATATTATATGACATGAATAAGCATGTGTCAGAAGTTCACATTTTGCCAAAGTCATTTAACCCTAAATATTTCATTAATTTGTTATGTGACATAATTTCCTTTAATTATAGACTTAGGGATTTTTGCATCCAAAAATCCCTATCACCCTATGGGTGATGCTAACCAACATGGTGAACAACCATGTGCAATATCATTGACTTCCATCAAGCCATTAGGGCAAGGCACACAAAAT
Organism: Dactylorhiza incarnata; assembly: GCA_033032865.1. Classification (NCBI taxonomy): domain Eukaryota; kingdom Viridiplantae; phylum Streptophyta; class Magnoliopsida; order Asparagales; family Orchidaceae; genus Dactylorhiza; species Dactylorhiza incarnata. The sequence continues at coordinate 710,513 of JAWHQI010000281.1, forward strand.
ACCCTTTTCATGAAATTTGGCTAAGTGCACCCTCCTACACATAGGCTACCACTCCAATTATTGGGAAAACCCCCACATAATGAGTTCCAACAGAGCCTAAATTTTTACCAGGGGTCACTAATACCCTTACATACATGCCACCAAAATTTGGGGCCATGGTGAATAGTAAAACTCAAGAAATCACCTTAATTTAAAAATCTACATTATGCTAAATACTATAGCAAAATGTGCGCAAAAAATTCTGACTTTTGGGCACATGGTGTCCCTAGGGTATACCCACCTAGGGTTAAATTTTCAGCTTCATAGCCTAAGCCATTTAAGAGTAATCAAGGATTTAGTGGACTGACCTAGCCTAGGACCAGTCCTAGTAAAACAGCCCTACTGGGAGCTGTAAGTCACCAATGGGCTTGATTCAAGTCCCACATTATAGTAGACACCTAGGGTTACAACTTTGATGTTGATCACAATATCTGGTGAAGCCTCTAAGGGGAAGTAATATTGTAATAACAGCATACATCATCTTGCATTTCTAGGGCAAGTGTTAACATTGGTGAATAGTAATCACCCCTTAAGCCTAGGGTTCATTTAGCAAATATCTATATCAGATAGATTCCAAAGGCTCCCAAATTTTTACCAGAGCTTGTACATGTCCTATAGATTATGTCACCCAAGGTTTGGGTCCATTTGAATTAATTAAGCCCAAGATATATCATTAATTCAAAAGGCCATATAGTGATAAAAACTATAGAAAAATTATTTCCAAAAATTCTGAGATTTTGGCAATAGGTAGATATAGGCATAACACTCCCATGGTTAGAATTTCAGCTCCATGGGAGCTTCTATGTGGTGGAAATAAAATTTATAACTTCTGTCCTCCCCTAAGACCAGTCCTAGGAGAATGGACCTACAGGAAGCTATTGAACTCTAATGCCTCTGATTCAAAGTCCTACTTAAAGTAGAGACCTAGGGCTACAACTTTTATGTTGGTGATATTTTCTGATTCAACCACTAACATAGGTAAAAACAAGCATCAACCACACCAAATTTCTGTGACAGAACATGCACTATTCATTTATGTGATAAACTAAATCATTTAATATTAATAATAGCACAGATCTTGAAGCAGCCGTGGACGACATCCATTTATCTCCTTCCCTGAGCCGACGACCGAGATTAACCCGAGCTGGGCAATCTTCCTCCATTTCCCGGCAATCCGGCCACCTCCCTGGCCGACCACCGCCACCACCACCTCCGTTGAGGTGGTGGGCGTCGATTGGCGGTGGTTTGGCCGCCGGATGAGGCGGTTTCCGGCGAACCCGACGAGAAGCCCAACTCGGGATTTCCATGGAATTTCTAAATGGAATTCGTCTCAATTGAGCCCGAACTCGACTCCTAACGATCCTAGATGCTAGCACAGAGGGAGAGGGGAGGAAACGTGCCTTAATTGGAGCTCGGCGACGGTGCTTGCGGCGGCCGGCCATGGAAAACTTCTCCTCCGGCGATCTTGCTCCAGACCGCGATCCTCCACCATTTTCTTTGCTCCAAGGGTCGATTCCAACTGCTCTCCATCTTCTGAAGCTTGTGGAGTGGTCAGAATGACCTGTGGGGGAGTGTATAGGGAGGTGCCATTTTGGAGCCCACGGTTTTTTGAATTGGCCGACCACCACCTGCCACCACCTGGCCTTCTGCTGCTCCTGCCCACTTCTCAGGTGATCAGCAATCATATGAGTCCCAAGGCTGATAGGGTTGGAGTGTGGAGGTGGAATTACTTTATCAATCCTCTTTTTGTCCCTTCCTCTCTCCACCTTTGCTTTTTAATGAAATCAAGCACCCATGTGACTATTGCCCCACTAACCAGCTGCCTAGGTATTAATTTGATGATGATATAATGTGGAGTCAATTTGATTTGGAGTGGTTCATGTTCATTTAGGCTATATCACCTTAATTGAATATAATTGCCCATAGTTGACTAGGGTTGACTTTGGTCAACATGGTGAGTGGGTTGGCCCCAATTGGTGGTCATGGGTCCCATGACATTATCCGATTGCTTATTAGGTCAAGGGGTGGCCCCACTTGGGCCAATTTGGTCTTAATAGTTGATTTTGACCAAAATTGAGTGAGGGTTGACTTTGGTCAATTGGGGGTCAATTGGTCCCACCATGATGAGGCTTTTGGGTCCATTGAGTCTCTAATAATGTTTGGAATATATTGGTGAAGTCAATTTGAACATTTGAGGAGAAATTGACCTAATTTGGGTCAATTAGGTTTATGTTGACCTAACGTTGATTTTGGTCCACTCCATGAAATGGAGTCCCATCAATGTGCAATTTATGTCCTATTGACTTCCCTTAGTGGTTAAGGTAGCATAGTTGAGGTCAATTTGAAGTGTAGGTGGTCAATTGAGCTAAGAGTGTCGATTTGGGGCTTTTGTTGACCTAGGTTTGACTTTGGTCAATTTGACCCAATTGAATGGTCAACCCGTAGGGCTTCTGGTCAATTAGTTCTCCTTTAGTGTTAGGGACTTGTGGTGAGTTAATTTGGCCATGTGGAGGTCAGTTGGCCTTAAGGAGGTGGTATTGGGCTATGTTGATTTTGTGCCCTTGGTGTGCACATAGCAGTTCTCCTTAGCCTAAGTGGTCCTAGTGTCCTCTCACCACTCCACCCATGCCCCAACACTTTCAAGGGGTCTAGAAGGATTGGGGATGTTACATGTGTTGAAACCGAAATCTCGCGAACAAGACTTGGTCTCTGTGGAGTTCGGGGTCCCAAAAGAGGGGTGGCCTCACACCTACTTCACTCAAGCTAACAATCTAGGCACAAAACTAGGAACTCAAAGGACGAACCCAAGGCCTCAGCGTGGAGGTCCCACCACACACCCGGAAGACTAACAAGCACTTCCCCTCCGAAGCCAAAGACTGAGACAAAGCACCATTGGTGAACTCTCTTAGCCAACCAAAACATCTAAGGGGAAATCCCAAACCGAATCCCCCTCCTAAAGGTGCTCTCTTGGGTCTATTTATAACGTTCCTCGTTTGGGCCGCCGATAGCGTAACTCCGCCGTTCTAAGAGTTAATTAAATGACCCTTAAGGTCTTCCCGGTAATTTCACCTCGGGGCTCCCACGGGGCGAGTGGTTCGTGAAAACACCACTCGCCTACGATAAAAATATAAGCTACAAGAAAAGGGCATCACAGGCATTTTAATTTACAAGAGCATAAACTCCATACTTCGGCACGCAGGCCGGCAAATATAAATAAATAAGCCCTTCTCGGGGCGGCACAACTTTGGGCTAAAAGCCCGCAACCCCCTGCTTGGAACTGCGACACCTGTACGCCAACGTCTCGCCATGCGGTAGCAAACTGAGCCTCGGCCAATTGAAGCAAACCGACCTTCATTACCCACACCCCTTTCCCGAGGCGACGACATTTTATAAATACGGGCAAATAATAACTATCTTCCTGTTGAATCTTCTCCGGGGTCCCCAGAACATCACCAGTCCGGCCCCCATGCCCGGACGGGCTTCACACAGAAACATCACCGACCCGGTCTACACACCCGGATGGGCTTCACACAGCAACATCACCAATCCGGTCTACACACCCGGATGGGCTTCACACAAAATGCCTAAACCCGTACTCACACTTCCGGGCGCTAATGCAATTAATAGCGGGGACGCACACGTCAACCCGTCGGAGAGCTCCCTTCCCCCCACCCGTTGGTGGGGAGGGGCTTTCATGCAAATATGAGAATTGAGGGCTTCACCTGCCCGAGTAGAAACATCGTTACCCTTGTAGCGTGTATTTTGCCAGAGGCTCCTCGTCTTGGAGCCGTAGCGGCTTTCCGTGCATAGATCCGGCCTCTACATGCCGAGTCTAGCCCCAAGTCGGCCACGGGAGAGGAGCTCCCGGCCGATCGTGCTCCAAGAGGCCGCGGGAGAGAAGCTCCCGGCCGGATCTCGCCTCGGACGGCCACGGGAGAGGAGCTCCCGGCCGGATCTCGCCTCGGACGGCCACGGGAGAGGAGCTCCCGGCCGGATCTCGCCTCGGACGGCCACGGGAGAGGAGCTCCCGGCCGGATCTCGCCTCGGACGGCCACGGGAGAGGAGCTCCCGGCTGGATCCCGGGTCGGGCCTCCTCCGGCTGTTGGCGGCGAGACAGGGAGGGGAAAGGGGAGGGGGTCGGATCTCCTTCCTGGAGCGGCGCCGAGAGAGAGAGGGGAAGGGGGAGGGGTTCTTGCTGCTCCTCCCTGGAGCGGCGCCGAGAGAGAGAGGGGAAGGGGGAGAGGTTCTTGCTGCTCCTCCCTGGAGCCCGAGAGAGAGAGAGAGGCGAAAGGGGGAGAGGTCCCTCCAGCCGCTGCCCTAGCTGCGCCCAAGAGAAGAAGAGCGGGAGGGCTCCTGCGGCTGCTTTCCTGAACCCAGAGAAAAAAGGGGGGGGGGGGGGCTGAAATCGGGTGGGGGAGAGCATCCCCTTTAGGTTATTCTTTGGGTTTTATAAAACCCTATCCCAAGTTGGCTATCCGCAGCCCATCCCTGCTAAACGCGCTCTAAACGCACCCCAAACCCGCTAAATGCAGACCACGTCCCAAATTTGTAAAATATCAAATTATCGAGAGCGTTACACTCGAGTCCTGGCTCTCTGGGGAGGGTCCTACCCGACAGATACGGGGTTGTACAACATGTGTGATAGCGATAGTTGTTGATGGTGAAGGTCGAAGAGCGGTCACGAAAAGAGTTACATCTACCAAAATGTAGTCCTTTCTCATGCTCAATGGAATCTGATCTGTAGTAGGAACAAACTGGTGGGATCTGATCTATGTAATGCTCTCAGCGCTCAACTCATGAGTGGTGGATCCCAGTCGATTAGCGGTGTCATGGGTGAAATTAAAGAAGATGAGTCCCCAGGTGGATGGGAGTCAGAAATGGATAAGCTGTGGTGGCCATCAGACGTGGGTGAACTGTATGGGTGGTAAGGCAGCGGGAGTGGAGGTGTGCGTGGTTGGGAGTCCCCATTGCTTGGGTCCACATACTCGCGAGGCTCGTAGTATGGCGTCAGATCTTCAACATTAAATACCAGGTGGATACACATACTTGCCATGATATCAAGCTTGTAGGCATTCGTCCCAATGCGACTTATGACTGAGTAGGGGCTCATTCGTCTGGCGCTTAGTTTTTTGGCAGGCCCCGGAGGGAGCCTCTCAGGGCGGATTCGCACCATCACCTGTTCGCCTTCTTGAAATACTTGTTCCCACTTTCTCATATTTGCATGGGTTTTATAATTTCAATTGGTTATGATGATTCGTCGGCGGACCGACTCATGTAACTCATGCAAATGACGTGCAAATAACTCAGCAAACTCGCTAGGGCATGACTTTAGGGGACTGGAGATAATGTCGATAGGCTTTCTAGGTTCATATTCTGACACTACATGGAATGAACTCAACTCAGTGGACCTATTGACCGAAATATTATATGCAAACTCCGCAATAGGGAGAACGAAGTCCCAACTAGCTACATGCTCGCCCACCAGACACCTCAGTAGATTCCCTAGGCTACGATTCACGACCTCAGTCTGCCTATCCGTCTAGGGATGATAGACTTAAGAGTGGTGCCCATCTTATGCCACAGGGTCTTTCAGAAATAGCTCACAAACCTCACATCGCGGTCTGACACGGTAGACTTGGATAGACCATGCAGCCTAAAAACGTCCCTCATAAAGATGGATGCAACACATGACGCATCCGCCGTCTGGCGGCAAGCTATAACGTGCGTCATCTTCGAGAATCGATCGACCACCACAAAGATGGAATCATGTCTCCGAAGAGTACGGGGGAGCCCGTGCACGAATTCCATGTTGATGTCCTCCTAGGGGCGGTGTGGGACAGGTAGTGGTGTGTATAGACCCGTGTTTTGCTTAGTACCCTTGGCCGTCTGGCAGATACGACAGTGGCAGACAACGCGAGCCACATCGTGTCCAGAGGGGCACAGGGTGGCGCAATAAGGGTGTCTGAGGGTGGGGTGGGCTTCCTAAACGATGAGCTGCCAGACCTAGTGGGGCCTTGCCTGGGTCCTGAGGAGCGTAAGTACTGCTCATACTCCAAGGAGAGCTGGTAAATCTACTCAACACTCTCGAGGCGGTGGGGTATCAATTCTCTACGAATATCGGACCGTAGGTCGGCCCTGAAATGAGATGTAGTAGCGCACACTCCGCAATGTCACTCCTCACGACGAGATCATTGAAACAAGCCATGTACTCAACAACGGTAAGTGTCCCCTGGCGTAAGCCATACAACTGGTCTAGTAGTTGCTCTCTATAGGAAGCGGGGAGGTACTTATCCTTCAATCATCGTTTCATATCATCCCAACTAATGGGGTAATAGCCTTCCCTATTAGCCTCTCTCTCAACACTGGTCCAAAAGATTGGTCCGAACGCACCGCTCATCGCTCATGTCATGCCAGTCAAAATATTGGTCCATATCGAGGAGCCAATCATTAAAATCCTTCAGGTCCTGGTGACCATCAAAGTTGGGAGCATCGATACGAAGGCGACGAGTGAGGTCGTAAGCCTGGCCACCTCTCCGTGGATCGGGATAATCTTCGCGGAAGTCATCATGAGCATAATCATATCGAGAGGGAGGGGGGCCACGCTCTCTCCGACCCGGGGGATATTATTCATCACGGTGATGGTCGCGGCGACTATGTGGGGGCACACGATCTCTGGGGTCAGGTTGAGGCTGACGGGGCACACGATACTCATCACGCTGGTATGGGTGTCTATCATGAGCCGGAGCTTGTCTACGCTCAAATGCATGATCGGGATTCCGCCTCGCCGGCGGTATTGGGGCTCGGGGAGGAATATCACGACGGTAATGGTCTACGGGAGGCTGACCATCCATCGGACGCTGGTCAGGGCGAGGAGGGACATCAGGATCATCTTCAAGCGAGTCATCGTGTTGTGCGAGAGTGTCCCTCGCATTCTCTAAGTGAACTAAATGGAGGTTCATCTTGGCAAGCTCATGACGCACATCGTCAAACTGGGTGCCTAAAGTGTCTAAACGATCTAGAACATGGCATTGAAACTCGGTAAAAGCGGCACCCGAATTCGTGCTCGTCGCTCGGTCATTGGTGACTAGTGGATCTGACATGCTGGATCTAAAAACCCTACCACTACGGAGCATGCAAGCGGTCCAACCAGGCTCTGATACCAATTGATGTACAGTAGACTGAGGGGTGCACAACTCCAAGACTACTAGGAAAGGGAATGCGGACTAGACACGATATCCCTAGTATATATGCAATGATATCGTCGGTAACGGCGATGATTCATACGAGCAAGAGTAATCAACAACCCACGCAACAATATTTGAAAACAAAAATAAGCATTCAGTAAGCAAACATTTAACGGCTTTCCTACACTCAGAGGGTCAAGGCAAAACGCGCGGTGAATGAATCCCACTTGCAAGTCACAAGCGATTCGAGACGATCTTTCCACAGACAATATATCCAAGCAAAATAAAAATATCCAATCCAATAAATAAGTGCTGAAAATAATCGTCCAATACAACAAAAGACTCACAAAGTAGTGGGTTGTTCAAGGCAATGGAGATTTCGGAGCCGGAGGCATTTTGACGGCAATCCAATGTGGAACCAGAGGCGGGTGATGATGTAGGTGGCTGGAATTGGCGGAGGAAGTGGAATCGGACCGGAAATGAAGAGATCTGGCTATGTGGGGATGACTCCGGGTAAGGGGAGGATGGATCCGACGATTTGGAGCGGATCCGAGCTATAGGATGTGAGACAGGTGGGGGTAAGGGGCGGATTTGGGTTGGAATGCCCAGATCTGGGTGTTTAGATGAAGGGGTGGGGGCGGCTGGAGGTGGTTCCACGGGGCAAGGAAGATAGTGGCTCGGTTGGATGACTGTAGAGGCTAGGGCGGCTGTTGTGGGGGTTAGCAAGGGGGCGACAGAGGCTACAGAGGGAGGAGTGGTCGGTGGTGGTTGTTGGAGGGAATAGGTGGGGCGGCGGCTGTGATTGAGGGTGGAGGGAGGTCGGGTGTTGTGGGGGAAGGCCGAAACAGGGAACCGCCGGCTGGGAGAGGGGATTTGGGCGGCGGTAGGGGGATGGGGGAGGGAAAAGAAGGCTTAGGGTTTGGTAATGCCTTGGGGAGGGAGATACACGTCTAGGAGTCGTCACATAGGGTTCCACGGAGTCGGCACCAAGGGAGGATCGCGGGATTCTGGGATTAGACTCTCCAAAATCTGCAAGGACCTAAAAATAGCCCTCTAACACTTTATTTATAGTAAAGAGACAACAAGGGCATACCATCATAGACGACTATTATTGGTCCCGCGCGAGTACAGGAACATGGGTCCCGCCTTACGGCGCACCCCTCCTGGTGCATACTCTGATGGATCCCCATCAGAAATACTTCATTTGTAATGTGTTGCACCATCAAAATCATCTACACCATTCATAATTTAGAGATAAAAAGAAGAGAGAATGTGAGTTGGTAGAAGTGGCCAACGCGTCATTATGATGGAGAGTCTACTTCAGGTAACCATATATGATAATTTATTGATTTAATCACAATTTTGGGTGTAGTTCATGCACCCAAAAAAATCAATGACAAATGACGTATGTTCGCAATCAAGAGCAGTTGGGCACACCAAGAGCAATCGGGCCCCGTACTCGACTACTTTATATACATACGAACAAAATATCACAGGTCCAGTGATGTGCCAAAAAATACTAATGACACGTGAATTCATTAATTTACATATTACAAAGTTAAACCCATATAGGGTGTCTCAAGGTCTAGGGATTCTAATATAGATGATTGATCTAAATAAGATTAGTGAAACTCTCAGGTCATGTGATGCGCCAAAACATAGTAATGACATGAAAACATTACTACATTTATTGCGAAGAAATAAGATGTAGGTATCCAAAGTGAAAAATGAGAAGGAAAAAAAGGAGGGTATGGTAGTGGAACTGAAGAGAAATAAAAAAATAAAAAAAACTTAAAATGGATCCCAAACTACTTACCAAAAGGGAAGAATGCATCACTGGCCAAAGCAGCTCCCTTGGCCTCATCTCCTGCTCTCTTCCGGAAACCACCTCCGGCCAGCCGCCACCCCACCTCCACGTAACAACCACAACTACCTCATAACTACCTTCCTCCACTCCCCGTCCCTAAAATTTAGGAGCAATCCTAAATTCAAGCCCCACTCCCTCCACTAAATCCTCACAGCCACTCCCCCATTTCCCCTCCTAAATTTTCTTACGTGGAACCACACTTTTAACCACCCCATCTAATTAAAAGGACCAAGACAACTACCTCCTAATCCCCATTACCCGTGCCACACCCTCTAACTTCTAACTGCTGCACACATTCTTTTCAACCGGTCCCCATTTCTCTGCCTCCCTCACTCTAATCAACGGCTTAGATGGGCTCCCTCTCACATATTATTAGGTGAGAGATACGCACCAAAAAAAATTTCCTTCGATAATGCGGGGTCTTCGTCAATCATCCAAATAATGCGGGTCTTCGTTAATCATCCAAATAATGCGGGTCTTCGTTAATCATCCAAATAATGCGGGTCTTCGTTAATCATCAAAATAACGCGGAGTCGTGATGCTTTGGTGCAGAGTGCGAGAAATCGATAATGTTGGCTTGTTGGCTTTTGGCGCTGTCCGGACATAAATACCCTTCAAATGTTGGCACTTTGCACGATCCAAATAATGCGGGGTCTTGGTGCAAGATCCAAATAATGCGAAGTCTTGTGAATGTCCATCTCCAGATTTTCTTGGGGCACTTTGCACGATCCAAATAATGCGGGGTCTGGGGAATTTTTTTTGTACGTCGTATCTATTAATGCGTGCGAGAATAAATACCATGCATTTATGTGAGGGGCACGTTTCTTAATTTTGAAACGCTTCTCCCCCTTCAGCAAAATAAATGTTTTTTACCTTTTTCCTGCTCCGGCGCCCTAGTATTCCGACGAACTCGTCGCCCTGGCATTTCCACGATAACGCCGGCTAAAACGACACAGTTAGCGCCCTCGGTGAGTATTTACTATTACCCTTTCTCTGGGTTTTTTTAGGGCACTTTGCACAATCCAAATAATGCAGGATCTTGGTGCACGATCCAAATAACACGGGGTCTTGTCAATGTTCATCTCTAATTTTTAAAATTGACACTTTAAATCTCCCAATTATCTATTTCTGACATTTTGCATTTTTAGCTCAAAATAGAGTATTTACTATTTAAGTATATGCAATACAAAAAATACTCATTTAAGGGTATTTAGATTCGGGCAACACCAATAATCCAGGGTGCATAATGCCAAAATAAGCATTTTTTGTGTTGTTCGGACATAAATACCCTTGAAATGTTGGCTTGGGTGCAAAGTACGAGAAATCGATAATGTTGACTTGTTGGCCCCAAAGGGCTTCACTACGGACAATCGCGATAGTACGGGGGGACACTCGTGCCCCCACGCGACAGTACCCGGCCCGTGACGGCTTCGCCCGCCCCCGACGGGCTTCTAAATTATTTTTTTCTAATATATAATTTCTGTATTTTGTTTTTTTTGTAACATAATATTTATTTATATCTTTATTTATGTATCTATATAAAAATAAAAAAACTGTTTTTTGGTAATGTAATATTATTTATATATTTATTAATGTATTTATATAAAATAAAACTAAAAAGAAAAAAGAATTTCGAATTTTCAATGTTCAATTCCTACTCAACAGCATTATATATATATATATATTTTAAATGTGAATATATATATATATATATATAATTCCTACTCAAAAGTAATATGGCCAGTGATCTGCATAAACACAAAAATAATAATATAAAAACATGAAAAAAGAGCAAGATTATAACTTACATTGACGGATTGGCCAAATAGCAAGTTTATAAAAAAAGAATATTTTGTATTAAGAAAATGAATTCAAAATGCCACGGCGGCCAATGCTCTCTTCTGGGATCTAGAGACTCCTATATTTCTAAATCCCATCATGGTCTAAACTAATCATGAGCATCGAATCTCGCCAGTATTTTAATGGTCAAAAGCTCCAGAGCCCAAGTGAACCGCTTCGTCGCTCCATCGCCCCGTCTCGATTCCATCAAACCCCATTTTCGAAGCAAGCTAGCAAAGTGAGAAGGAAACATGTTCCCCAGGAGCGGAGGATCTGGCCTGTTAGAGTGCTCGAAGCATCCGCATGACCATCTAGTTTGGAATGATCTACTCGTTGCCCCTAGCGGGGTATTTATAGACAAACCATAAATCCCCGACTACGGGTATTCGATGCCTTAACGGATCCGTTCACTACCCGTTCGCACATGTTACCTGTTATATTAATATACTTCAACAATCTCCTCATATATTGAATATAACGGTGTCACATAACATAATACTTTCACCAAGAGTTAATAACGACAATAAAATGAGTTATCCAGCAAACATAAATATGAGTTTTAGAGAACAGAAAATCTAAACTCAAACACAGTAAATAGAACTGGAAAAACTCAAAAGACATAAAATTAATCTATTCAAACAATAGATCATCTTCATCCGGGTCGAAATCAACTTTCTCTCCTTCAATCTTCATTTGATCTGCAAACAAGTACAACAAGAATGTCATGAGACAAATCTCAATGAATTCAAACATTTGCTATCAAATTTAAAGTTATTAGTTCTGGCAATAAGAGAACGTAATACTCTAACTAGGAAGAAAGAATCACGTGTCAGCATCACCATCTAATTTACACAAAATTAGGAAATTGATTGCATAGAATCAAACCATGTTCCATCGATTATTAAGATTATTATTACACATTCACAATTGTGTTATATCATCAAGTTTGGAATGATACAACAAGCTGTGACCATCATTGTACAACCCTCATATTTCCCGAGCCGGTGTGACCCGACCCGGGCTAAGCCGAGACAGCAAAGGTGGCCGAGAAGGTCAAGGCGACCGAGCAAAGAGGGGAGCGGGGAAAACGCCCCCACTCAAGACCTTCGCGAGGGGAGTGGGAGGGGATCTCCCACTCGCCGAGCGAGTGGGAGGGGACCTCCCACTCGCCGGCCGAGTGGGAGGGGACCTCCCATTCGCCGGCCGAGTGGGAGAGGCCTCCCACTCGCCGAGCGAGTGGGAGGGGCCCTCCCACTCACCGAGCGAGTGGGAGGGGCCCTCCCACTCGCCGGCCGAGTGGGAGGGGACCTCCCACTCGCTCGGCGAGTGGGAGGGGCCCTCCCACTCGCCGCCCCCTTAGGCGAGTGGGAGAGGCCTCCCACTCGCCCGGCATAGGCGGGGGGGGGGGGGGGGGGGGGGGGGGGAGGTCAGTGTGACCTCCCCCGAGGGGGGAAGTGGGCATCTCGAGTCCCACTCGCCCCCCTCCTGCGTGATCGAGGGCGATCATGGTTGGGCTGCGGATAACAAGAATTTTGCTATCCGCAACCCATTTTTGGGAAAGTCTATAAATAGACCCCCATGAGCACCTTGGGAAGGGTTGGTCACCTACCCCCCCTTGCGTGTGTATTGTGAGTGAGCACCCCTCTCCCTTGTCTTCCTTCGGCTGACAGAGAGGTGGTTCTTAGTTCCCTCCAAGGTGCCCAGGCTCAGCATTGGCTTGGGAGGGGAAGTTCCGAGTGAGCTTCCGGGTGTGCGGTGGGACCTCCACGCTGAAGCTTAAGGGGTCTGTTCCTAGACTCTAAGTTGTCATCAAGTCCGAGTCTCTTAGTTCCTAGCAACCGGTCACGGGTCTAGGCTTAGGTCAAGTAAGGGTTAGTCGCAACCCCCTTTCGAACGCTGAAGCCGGGAAACTGGTTTCAACATTCTGGTGCGGTGAGCGTGGAGCGTGGAAGCGACTAGTTCGGAAAGCTCTGAGCCATGTCTCATGGCTGGAAGCGACGAGTTGGGAGACTCGCCTCCGGCATGCGAGTATGTGAAGAAGGGCGACGTCGATGAATTCAGCAAAGGGATCCTGGAGCTCCTGCAGGTCGCCCCCTCCACTCGCGGCGATTGCTCGACACCACCTGCAGGGAGGCGATAAGAACGCCCCCGTCCAACCAGGGGGGAGTAACTCCACCTGGAAGGGCCAAGAAGGAGTTGCGGAGATGGAAGAAGTGGCGAAGAAGATGACCAATGAGCATGCGGCCAAGTGAAGTGCCCAGGAAGGGCGAGATGTAAGTGAAGTGCCCAGGAAGGGCGAGATGCAAGTGAAGTGCCCAGGAAGGGCGAGATGTAAGTGAAGTGCCCAGGAAGGGCGAGATGTAAGTGAAGTGCCCAGGAAGGGCGAGATGTAAGTGAAGTACCGTCATAGCTTCCAAAGTTAAGCGGGGCAAGGATAGTGCAATGCACGTCTGCCTCTTTGACTTCCAAGTCACTGCTGCTCCTCCTAGGGTAAACACATAACCACTAGTGGATCTACTATCAGCAAATTCTGAGCACCAAGTGGCGTCAGAGTACCCTTCAAGCACTGGAGGATGTCCACTATAACATAAAGCATACTTTTTAGTGTACTTTAAGTATCTCATTAGCCTATCCAAGGCATTCTAGTGGCCTGTTGAAACCGACTACTCGGTCTCTGTGGAGTTCGGGGTTCCCTCGAGAGGGGTGGTCTCGCACCTACTTCTCTCGAACCAACTCTCTAGGGAAGATCACTTGGACTTGGAAACGGACCCTAGGCTACAGCGAGGAGGTCCCACCTCACACCCGGAAGACCTGAGAGATCTTCCCCTCCCTAGCCAATGTTGAGCCAGAGGCACCAAAGGAGAGCTCGACAAGTCAAGAGCTCTCAAGGGAGAAGAAGATCCGGAATCCAGAATCCCTCTCTTTGGTGCCCCTTAGGGTCTATTTATAGGATTTTTGAAGTTGGGCTGCAAATAGCCAAAAACTGGTTTGCCAGATTACCAAAATACCTCTGAATTGGGATGCGGATAGCCGAATCCCGCTGTTCTGAAGCGCTAAACGCAGACCACTAGACCGCGAATAGCCAAAACTGGACTGCGAACAGTAAACTGGACGAGGGGGGCCTCCCCTGGGCGAGAGAGAGGGAGGGGCGAGACCCCCCCCCCCCCCCCCCTCCCCTCTCTCCGCCTCTCTGCTGGGCGAGAGAGGGAGGGGCGAGACCCCCCCTCCCCTCTCTCCGCCTCTCTGCTGGGCGAGAGAGGGAGGGGCGAGACCCCCCTCCCCTCTCTCCGCCTCCCTGCTGGGCGAGAGAGGGAGGGGCGAGACCCCCCTCCCCTCTCTCCGCCTCCCTTGCTGGGCGAGAGAGGGAGGGGCGAGACCCCCCTCCCCTCTCTCCGCCTCCCTTGCTGGGCGAGAGAGGGAGGGGCGAGACCCCCCCTCCCCTCTCTCCGCCTCTCTGTTGGGCGAGAGAGGGAGGGGCGAGACCCCCCTCCCCTCTCTCCGCCTCCCTGCTGGGCGAGAGAGGGAGGGGCGAGACCCCCCCTCCCCCTCTCTCCGCCTCTCTGTTGGGCGAGAGAGGGAGGGGCGAGACCCCCCCTCCCCTCTCTCCGCCACTCTGCTGGGCGAGAGAGGGAGGGGCGAGACCCCCCCTCCCCTCTCTCCGCCACTCTGCTGGGTGAGAGAGGGAGGGGCGAGACCCCCCCTCCCCTCTCTCCGCCTCTTCCTCTCCTTCTGGGTGAGAGCTACGGGGGTATCGCTGGGCGATACCCAAAGGTCTAAAAACCCCTTGGGTCTAGTTGACACGTCTCGGCGGCCCTCCACGCTGGGCCTCACTCGATGGATATGGGGGTTGTACACAATCCCCGCTCTTTGCGAGGTTGGCACAACCTTGGAAAGAAAAGTCCAAGCCCAAATATCCATCGAGGGGGGCCGAACCTCGCTCCCGAGGCACGTTTGACCCATCCAGCTAGTGAGAGCCTGGAGTGAGGAGGACATCTCGACGTTGAACTTGCCCATCCGAGGATCATTCGACCCACCCAGCTAGTGATAGCCTGGAGTGGGGAGGACATCTCGATGGCAAGTTCTTCCTTTCGAGGATCATTCGACCCACCCAGCTAGTGAGAGCCTGGAGTGAGGAGGACATCTCGGCATTGACTTACCCATCCGAGGATCATTCGACCCACCCAGCTAGTGAGAGCCTGGAGTGAGGAGGACATCTCGATGGTAAGCCCTTCCTTCTGAGGATCATTCGAGCCACCCAGCTAATGAGAGCCTGGTGTGAGGAGGACATCTCGGCGTTGACTTACCCATCCGAGGATCATTCGACCCACCCAGCTAGAGAGAGCCTGGAGTGAGGAGGACATCTCGATGGTAAGTCCTTCCTTCCGAGGATCATTCGACCCACCCAGCTAGTGAGAGCCTGGAGTGAGGAGGACATCTCGGCGTTGACTTACCCATCCGAGGATCATTCGACCCACCCAACTAGTGAGAGCCTGGAGTGAGGAGGACATCTCGATGGTAAGCCCTTCCTTCCGAGGATCATTCGACCCACCCAGCTAGTGAGAGCCTGGAGTGAGGATGACATCTCGGCGTTGACTTACCCATCCGAGGATCATTCGACCCACCCAACTAGTGAGAGCCTGGAGTGAGGAGGACATCTCGATGGTAAGCCCTTCCTTCCGAGGATCATTCGACCCTCCCAGCTAGTGAGAGCCTGGAGTGAGGAGGACATCTCGGCGTTGAACTACCCATCCGAGGATCATTCGACCCACCCAGCTGGTGAGAGCCTGGAGTGAGGAGGACATCTCGATGGTAAGCCCTTCCTTCCGAGGATCATTCGACTCACCCAGCTAGTGAGAGCCTGGAGTGAGGAGGACATCTCGGCATTGAACTACCCATCCGAGGATCATTCGACCCACCCAGCTGGTGAGAGCCTGGAGTGAGGAGGACATCTCGGCGTTGACTTACCCATCCGAGGATCATTCGACCCACCCAGCTAGTGAGAGCCTGGAGTGAGGAGGACATCTCGATGGTAAGCCCTTCCTTTCGAGGATCATTCGACCCACCCAGCTAGTGAGAGCCTGGAGTGAGGAGGACATCTCGGCGTTGACTTACCCATCTGAGGATCATTCGACCCACCCAGCTAGTGAGAGCCTGGAGTGAGGAGGACATCTCGATGGTAAGCCCTTCCTTCCGAGGATCATTCGACCCACCCAGCTAGTGAGAGCCTGGAGTGAGGAGGACATCTCGGCGTTGACTTACCCATCCGAGGATCATTCGACCCACCCAGCTAGTGAGAGCCTGGAGTGAGGAGGACATCTCGATGGTAAGCCCTTCCTTCCGAGGATCATTCGACCCACCCAGCTAGTGAGAGCCTGGAGTGAGGAGGACATCTCGGCGTTGAACTACCCATCCGAGGATCATTCGACCCACCCAGCTGGTGAGAGCCTGGAGTGAGGAGGACATCTCGATGGTAAGCCCTTCCTTCCGAGGATCATTCGACCCACTGATGCGCGCAAAATAGAGCTATAAACGCAAGTATACGTGCCGATCAAGTAATAAAGAGTGAGTGAGATCGTTCCCTCGGAGAGGTGATAAAATTAGCGCTTGCAAGTACTAGTTAATCCGTTTCTTTAAATTCAAGCGAATCACAATGAGATTTTTAGAAAATTAAATAATATTAAAATAAAAATTTGAAAAGCTGAATTACTTTTAATAAAAATAAAAATACTTTTTATTTTAAAATCAGTTGAGGAAAGCAGTCTTGTATTTTGATTTCTGACAATTAATATGATGAACTTTTATGATTTATCTTATGTGAATGTTCTACGAATTATCTTGTAACAATTTTAAACGGAGAAATCCTAATCTCTCGATGTTGGAAATCTCAATATTTCAATTCCCCTAGTTATCTCTAACTTAATTGAATTGAGAAATATTGTGCGAAGCGGCAACCGTAGTCACTTAGCGAAAAGAGGAAATCTCTTTCTCACTTTTCATCTAAATTAGAGTTATGAAACTCACACTTCTCCTCTCTCGATTCTCGAAGTGTTAGTGAAATAAAGGAAACTCAGATTAAAGATTTACACCACTCTTTTCTCGATTCTCGTGATGTAGAAAGTAGAATTTTACTCAAAACCGTATCTCATCTCTCGACTCTCGACACGCAAAAAGAATAAAATCCATAAATCTAGAGTTTCAAGAATGAAATCATAACCCGAATAAAATAATTCAAACAACAACAACAAGATTACAAGTAATTATTCATCACAAAAATTGTCATACTCTCATCATACAAGACTTGAGAGATTTAGTTCATAATAGAGAAAAAGAAATCCAAAATAAGAAAGATCTTACAACACATATTGAAGGAATTTCGGAATTTCTCCCTAAATTTCCTGCAAATGGAAGGTTACTTCCTCCTTCTCTCTCCAATGGCCGAAATCCACCCTTAATTTCCTCCTCAAATTCGTGTGTCTTCTCTCTCCATCATGGGGGGGGGGGGGGGGGGGGGGGGGGGGGGGGGGGGGTATATAATAGCTTTCCACCCTGGCGTGCCTTGATTGCTGGTCATAATTGCTGAATAAATGCTCCTTAATATGAATGTAACAGCCCAAATTTGAATATTTTCGAATTGCTGAAAATCTGTAACTGCCGGTTTTGTTGCAACAAATGTCAGAATTTGTTGCAACAAATTTTATTTCGTGATTTTTCTTCAAAAATTCTTCTTTTGGCAAGTTGGAATCTTCTTGAATCCTCTTCTTAGCCATGATGATAACTTTAACTCCCATGATTAATGCACGTATTCTCCTTTCCTAACATAAAATCAAATAGAATGAGAATTATCTTTAAACTTAATTGTCAAATTAAATGTTTATCATTTTGTGACTTTTTAATCAATATTATATGGATTATTGATGAGTCCTGATTATATACACCTTCATGGACTCATCCGGGCCATTATTTAGTCAATATCACGCACTTTAGCCTTATTATAGTTTATAATTGATAACCCATGCTAGGTGCACATTTTGGCCCACTTTGGTGTGTTTTCGTGTTTATTTCCTTTCATAGTACTCATATGTTGTTAAGTGCCACTTTTGGTGGCTAGATCTGTGTTTGTGCTGGAATAGGAGGCGTGCAAGTGTTTCCGGTGCAATTCTGCACAGGAACACTGCGCACGATCACTTGTTCTAGTGCGCACGACCACCGGTCGTGCGCCACTAATCGTGCGCACTTAACCCTTTTTCACGAGTTCTGTCTGGTGTAGTGCGCACGACCATCAACTCCAGTGCGCACGACCATCGGTCGTGCGCCACTGCTCGTGCGCATTGACCATTAAATTTCTGAGTTCTGTTTGCTGTAGTGCGCACGACCATCAACTCCAGTGCGCACGACCACCGGTCGTGCGCCACTGGTCGTGCGAACATTGTATTTCATGATTTCATCTCGTGCAGGTTCTGTCCAGGCAGTGCGCACGATCGCAGGATTCCAGTGCGCACGACCACTGGTCGTGCGCCAATGATCGTGCGCAGTGTTTAATCCAGCGCCTATTTAAGCGCCTGTTGCGATTTTAGGGCGGATTATCATTCCGGGAGCGGGATTTCTGCCCCGCACGCCACCGACCGCCCCCTTGGATCGCCCCTACTTCATCTCCTACGCAAGGGGAAGCTTCCTCGGTCCATTCCTAGACATCCTCCATCGTCCGTGAGTGTTCTCCATCATCCGCAAGCCTCCAAGCAATCATTTTCGCTTTCCGCCCGGTGAGAAGAAGAAGAGACCTTGAGTCGAAGACGACGGAGCACGTAGGGAGATTGTGACAGCCCTCTACGCCGGAAGCATTGTCCGCCCGAGTCCGGAGGTAGCCCGACAACCTACCATTCCGGCCGTGAACGGCCGCTAGTCTTCACCGCCGGTTATCTCCTTCCCTCTTTCCTTGATTGTACCCCTGTGAAGCTTTCACTAAATGAATATTGTGATATTTACTTGATGAGAATGAATGTTTCTGTGTTCTTATTCATGGGTTGGTTGTGATTCACCACGTTCAAGCGCACTCACTCACACACGCACGCAAGGTGTTTGCTCCGTGTTGGCAAGAGCTAACGACGGTTGTGAAGAGGTGTTTGCGACCCTCACTCTCTCGCGCCTGAGTCCACCTCATTCGCCTCACGAAGCACGGCATCGCGGCCGTTGCATCCACCTCACGTTGCGAAGCGGTGTTCTCGACCCGCATCTCTTTTATTGTTGTTAAAATTAGGAAAACCAACCAAAAACCCCTTGTTGTGTTTGTGAAACGCTTGTGTAACAATATTCACTGCACGATTCGATCACCCATCCTGCATTCCTCAAGAGATCGACATCCGGGGAATTTATTCTCCACAATTATTACTTGACAGCGACCGGTGCACTTGCCGACGCGCATCAAGTTTTTGGCGCCGTTGCCGGGGAGACCTCGGAATGCAGGCGTGTATCGTCTTGTGTCGTGACTCTCGTTACACGAGCAGTTGTCTTTGATCTTTTCGTTTTCTTCTTGTTGTTGACAGTGCATGCAGAGGCAGACTGCAGGTGAACTTGCACCTTTTGACCCAGAAATCGAACGAACCGCTCGCGCGCGAAGGCGTGCTGCGGCTCTGCAAGCAGCCATGGGTGATCATGTGATCCCGAATGATGCTGATGCGCGAGTGCACGATGAGGGGCAAAATCCGGCCACTGAGGAACAGGAGGCGGAGAGACCTCGGCCTCGTACTATGAGAGATTATACCACCCCCACTGCTGGAAGCGTGTATCCGGGCTTTGGGCCCAATATCATGAACAATCAGTTTGAGATAAAGCCGGCGATCTTAAACATTATCCGAAACCATGCTCAGTTTTCGGGGATGGCTAGCGAAGACCCGCATCTGCATCTGGCAGAATTCTCTGATATTTGCGGAACTTTCCGCTATGCGGGCATTGCTGATGACACAGTCAAACTGAGACTGTTCCCCTTCTCCCTCCGTGATAAAGCAAAAGTATGGCTTCATTCCATCCTGCCCGGGACTGCTGCAACATGGGATGCCCTTGCATCCAAATTCCTGGCTAAATTCCACCCGGTGGATAAGATTGTAAGCTTGCGGCGTGAAATCGCCACATTTCGGCAGTTGGATCAAGAGACTCTTGCGGAAGCTTGGGAGCGCCTCAATGAACTCCTTCGCCGTTGCCCTGGCCACGAGCTCCAGCCGTGGAACGTGGTTGAATTGTTCTACTTCGCGATCGAGCCCAATTATAGGGCAATGATCGATGCTGCGGCCGGTGGTACCTTGATGAACCACACCCCTGAAGATGCCCTGCGGATTTTGCGTGACACTGCCTCCCACAGTACCTTCTGGACTGCAGGGAGAAACGCTCCAAGAAGCAGCCGAGGACTCTTCATGGTTGATTCTCTTCCTTCTCCGTCTCCATCTGCTGCCATCATTACTTGTGAAGGATGTGGAGGTGGAGGCCACCATGCTTACGAATGCTCGGGGAACCAAGTGGTAGGTGATTTCGTGCACTTATCTTTAAATGAATCTGTGAATTATGTTGGAAATCAGTCCAAGGGGGCGCCGTATAATAACACTTATAATCCGGGAGCGAGAAGTCATCCGAACTTCTCGTGGAATCCCAACACGCCCGGCCAACGATGGTCACTGGGGCAGCATCAAAATGATGCTTACGCCTCCGGGAGCCAACCGAGGCCGCCGCACCCGGATTACAACCAAGCACCCCCTACTCAAAAGAAGAGTAATTTAGAAGAAATGTTGGAAAAATTCATGCTTGTAGCTAACTCGAATATGGCAAACCAAACTGCATCTATGCGAAACTTGGAGACGCATTTGGGTCAATTGGCCCAAGCGCTAACTGAGCGTTCGCAGGGGTCCCTTCCCAGTAATACGGAAAAGAATCCCATTGATCAAGGGAAAAGTTTGGGGGATGTGGTGGATGCCAATCCGAGTGAGCTGACAATCTCGTGTTCCATCAATCAGGTTGAAACAAAGGCTCTATGCGATTCCGGTTCCTCTCGCAATGTTATTGCGCTGCAAGATGTTGCGAAACTTCAATTGGAGATTAACACAGAGGGAAAGAAATCGCTGATTCTCGCTAACGGCACCATTATTCAATCCGAGGGAGAGGTGAGAAACGTGGAAGTAATAGTTGAGGGGACAACTGTGGTCGCGGACTTTCAGGTGTTGGGCCCCCGGGAAAATCAATCCATCCCTATCTTGGGGGTGCCGTTCTTGAAAGAGAGCGGCGCCACCCTTGACTTTGCCACGGGGTGCGTCATCTTACCTAACACGGCGCTGCAGCCCATTCATCTCGAAGCTAGAGCCGACACATCCACTCCTCCCCCTCTTGTTATTTCTGATGAACTTCTGAGTTGTGCAGAGAAGACGCATTTCCAAGAAACAGGTGAAGGGGAAATGGAGGAGCTCAAATCTGATGAGGAGAAAGTGATTGACTTTCGGAAAGAATTCGACGCCAAGAAGGAGGATGACGGTTGTCCGGGAAATGATGATGTAGATTTAGTCAAGAATGCTGATTATTTTTCTTCTTGTGATGAATCGTGTAATAAACTGTTTAAGCGTTCCGTCTCTTGGGCCGATCCGGTGGTCACAGTGACACCGGAAGTGACGCCACCTGATTCTAAGGAGGAAAAATCTGAGAGTTCACAACGGTGGCAATCTCCAACCGTCACCAAACTGAAAAAAGAAAAACTTCTGCGTGACGCTCGTGCTGCCGCTCTTCGTAGCAAGATGACGGAGGTTAGGGGAGCATTGGGTAATACCAGTGCTGGCCCTAAAGCCTTCACCTCCCGCCTACATGCTACGGGAGATGCGCACCACAAGAGCGCTTTTAGTTGATGCGTGTTTTTAATTGCTGTAATGAACTATTTTTGAGTATTTCTTTTTAAATGCCTGCACTCTTTTTCAACAATGCTAATACAGGTATTTGGTCCAGCTTAAGGACGTTAAATGAAAGCGCTACTGGGAGACAACCCAGATTTCCGTTTTTTTTTATATATTTCCTTTTATCTAACCTTTCCCAGTTCAGTTTTTGTTTTTGCTTTTGTTGTTTTGAGTTTTGCTTGCAGGTTTTGTGTTCGATGGTGGATGTTGCGGACTATTTTTGATTTTAAACGCCATTCTTCGGGTATGCTCACGTGCTGAGCATTGGGTAACTTCTTCCCTAGCTTTCAATTTTGATTTTCACTGTCATATCATTATGTTGTATGGTTTTGATTAAGTCTGGGGGAGAGTCGTTTCTTTGTCACCCACTGCACATGCTCATCTCATTTGCATACTAGAAGTATTTTAATTTCAGTTATTTAGTATCGTTCATCTTCACACACCACTTCACCCACTTGAGTGTGTGCTTATCTTGTTGTGTTGTTCCGTTTAAGCTAGTTTGGTTGGATTGTGAAATAGGCTATTAACTCAGGAATTATTATTTGGAGCGCGGTGTCGACTCATGTAGTGTTCTAGTCGCTTCGCATGCTATAGTAGGACCTGAGTAGAATTAGATTTTCTTTATGCATTTAACTTATGTGTAGTATCTCTGCGTAAATTTAGATTTAATGTACTCAAGTGGTGAATTCGAATGAAATTGATGATAACCCGGTGTTGTGTGTGTGCGGTCGCTAAACGTGTGTTGCTCGAGTCGGGAGGAAGGTTTATCTTTCTCGTGGGCTAAGAACTTGCCCCAAGCGACTCTTGAAGCATGGGTGAGAGCTACTTGTTGAGTCAAGCATGATGTAGGCCACCATTTGGCTAGTTTGAGCTTTGCCATTCCATGCCCCTTTCATTCACCTTTGCAAGCCAAATTTGTGCCTACCATTTTTATGTTCAGCTCCTCCTCATCCACCAAAGCCTGAAGCCTATCCTACGCCCGCAACAAAAAAAAAAAAAAAAAAAAATGTTTTAACTGTGCTCATAATTTCCAACTTGTGTGGTGTGTGGTATCATTGTGTTTTGAAGAGAAAATATTGTCTATCCGCTGATTTTGAACCAACTGGAGGTTGCTTGAAAGAAGAAAATTATATAAAAGAAAAAAAAAAGAGTATCCTGAAAATAATCCTCCCAAGCTAAAGAGAAAAATCTGTTGGTATTGGTAAAGTAGGCTGTGTGCACACCTGGTTTTCATGATAAGTCTGGGGGTGTGTCACACGAGCATAGTTGTTTGGTCTTGTAAGGTGCAGTGTGCCGTTGGCTCATTTGGGTTGCGTAGCCGTCATGTTTATCTTTGCATATCATTCCGTAACCTAAGCCCCGTTTTAATCCTATAAGTCCTACTGATTTGACTTGCGAGTTTGCTAGCGCCGTGGAGAGAGTGTGACCGGGCAAGCGTATGGTTCACGACGTTGATGGATTTCAACGGAGTTATTCCTAAGTCCCGATCTTTTGCAACACCCGCCTCAGCGTCTCGTCACTTTCATACCGGGCATGATCGTCAAATTCTTCATAATTCACCCACTGAGTACAATTAAATCTTTGATTACGCTTTAGTACTTACGTAAATTAGTTAGCATAGCTAGAATCTTCTTCTACTAGAATTCCTACTCGCATGCATATGTTACTTCGCACTGTACTCCCCTGCGTAATTCGCTATTTTAATTATCTTTTTCAACTTCCGCTGGATTAGTTTGCTCGGGACGCGCAAACAGTTAAGTCTGGGGGTGTGATGAGTCCTGATTATATACACCTTCATGGACTCATCCGGGCCATTATTTAGTCAATATCACGCACTTTAGCCTTATTATAGTTTATAATTGATAACCCATGCTAGGTGCACATTTTGGCCCACTTTGGTGTGTTTTCGTGTTTATTTCCTTTCATAGTACTCATATGTTGTTAAGTGCCACTTTTGGTGGCTAGATCTGTGTTTGTGCTGGAATAGGAGGCGTGCAAGTGTTTCCGGTGCAATTCTGCACAGGAACACTGCGCACGATCACTTGTTCTAGTGCGCACGACCACCGGTCGTGCGCCACTAATCGTGCGCACTTAACCCTTTTTCACGAGTTCTGTCTGGTGTAGTGCGCACGACCATCAACTCCAGTGCGCACGACCATCGGTCGTGCGCCACTGCTCGTGCGCATTGACCATTAAATTTCTGAGTTCTGTTTGCTGTAGTGCGCACGACCATCAACTCCAGTGCGCACGACCACCGGTCGTGCGCCACTGGTCGTGCGAACATTGTATTTCATGATTTCATCTCGTGCAGGTTCTGTCCAGGCAGTGCGCACGATCGCAGGATTCCAGTGCGCACGACCACTGGTCGTGCGCCAATGATCGTGCGCAGTGTTTAATCCAGCGCCTATTTAAGCGCCTGTTGCGATTTTAGGGCGGATTATCATTCCGGGAGCGGGTTTCTGCCCCGCACGCCACCGACCGCCCCCTTGGATCGCCCCTACTTCATCTCCTACGCAAGGGGAAGCTTCCTCGGTCCATTCCTAGACATCCTCCATCGTCCGTGAGTGTTCTCCATCATCCGCAAGCCTCCAAGCAATCATTTTCGCTTTCCGCCCGGTGAGAAGAAGAAGAGACCTTAAGTCGAAGACGACGGAGCACGTAGGGAGATTGTGACAGCCCTCTACGCCGGAAGCATTGTCCGCCCGAGTCCGGAGGTAGCCCGACAACCTACCATTCCGGCCGTGAACGGCCGCTAGTCTTCACCGCCGGTTATCTCCTTCCCTCTTTCCTTGATTGTACCCCTGTGAAGCTTTCACTAAATGAATATTGTGATATTTACTTGATGAGAATGAATGTTTCTGTGTTCTTATTCATGGGTTGGTTGTGATTCACCACGTTCAAGCGCACTCACTCACACACGCACGCAAGGTGTTTGCTCCGTGTTGGCAAGAGCTAACGACGGTTGTGAAGAGGTGTTTGCGACCCTCACTCTCTCGCGCCTGAGTCCACCTCATTCGCCTCACGAAGCACGGCATCGCGGCCGTTGCATCCACCTCACGTTGCGAAGCGGTGTTCTCGACCCGCATCTCTTTTATTGTTGTTAAAATTAGGAAAACCAACCAAAAACCCCTTGTTGTGTTTGTGAAACGCTTGTGTAACAATATTCACTGCACGATTCGATCACCCATCCTGCATTCCTCAAGAGATCGACATCCGGGGAATTTATTCTCCACAATTATTACTTGACAGCGACCGGTGCACTTGCCGACGCGCATCAATTATAACCATAAAATAATACGAATGTGGTACTAAGATGACTTCTTTTGGGAAGTTATCACACCCCCACACATATTTCTTTGCTAGTCTCTAGCAAAGATGAAGCATTGAAGACATGAATGACAAGCAAGAAATTTGATTCACTTTACTTTTGGAACCCAATTGAATTCAAACTTACTCAAGGGATTCGCATATAAGGATTAATAGACTAGTCAATCATTAAGATTTCAAATGATAACCAATTCATTAGTTTGATAAAAGATAAACTCTAGTGTAGTGTGTGATGTTCCTTAAAATTATTTACTCCTTTAGCATTCTTTTCAAAATTTCATCATCAAAAGAAAAGAGTGAGAATATGCTGAATTTTTGATATGGCCTTCACACGAGTTTGGTGGGTCAATTGATAGAAAATAATATGGGTATGTACTAGGTTTTGGACTTTGGCTTGGCTAGGACTTTCATGGTTTAGATTTTTATAGAAGAATTTTTTTCCTAGTTAAAAAATCTTAATAATTTTCCAAATCATGGGGTTTAATTCATATCACAACACACATTTTTTTTTTATGCCCATAGTTGGGATCATTCCAAATAGGTGTACACATATTTAGGCCGCATATCACTATGACACTTATCAATTTCTTTTGTTTTTCTTTTCTTTTTTATGCCCATAGTTGGGATCATTCCAAATAGGTGTACACATATTTAGGCCACATATCACTATGACACTTATCCAAATTATTTTATTTTATATTAAACACCCAAAATTTGAAAAGTTTATTAAGAAATAACTAGAGAAAAAGAGTAGGAAATTTATGCTTGGTTGATTGTATCAAAAGGGCTCAAGCTCAAGAGATAGTGGATGATCAAAAAGTAGGCGTTTATAGTGCAAAGAGACTCAAAGGTGACCCTAATCATTTTATCAATTAACTGCCCAATGTCAATGTCTTGGCTTAAATCATTGACTCAGTTCTTACTCCCTCTTTCACTCTTAATTTCAGAAGTTCCAAAAAAAAATTTAAAGAAGATAAATTCTTTTAAGGAATAAAGTGCATAAGAGGAATAGAGCTTTAAAAAAATCTTACTAACTTTAAGGTCATAATCTGAACTTTTAGGATTAGTTAGCCTATTGGTCAACTTAAATTGAATATCTAGAGTAATTTTCAAAACAACGGTTTCTAAAGTAAAGTTCATCAAACTTGAGATTAATAATATGTTCATCATCCATTTGGTGGAGGATAACCCCCCCACACATAATACATTGCTAGACCCTAGCAATAGGTGTTAAATATTTTTATCAAAAGTTTTGAAAATTAAAAGTTTAATAAATGATTAGAAAGGAAATCAAAGTTGTAAGCCTCCCCTGATTAAACCGCAGTACTCAATCATCCTCTCCTGTTTGAATTTTTTCGTTTCCCCAAAATGAGGATGAAGAGCATAATGAAGATGTCCCTCTTTTGAGCCATCATCTGCAAGTTAATAATCAAACATTTTTCCAATAGCCATAGCACAAGTAATAATCACCATGCACAAAATCCTTAATGAAAGTAAACCAAAATATAATTGTAGCATCAGTTATAGAATTAGATAAAGCATCAAGCCATAAGAGAGTCTTTCAAAAAGATAATGCAAGCATTAAAAAAAACTAAAAGTGTTTTATAAAAACACTATTCTTCGTCGTCGCTGTCGCGATATCATCCACGTGATCATCCCCGCCTTGGTCTTCCTCCTCCTCGTCGTCATCGTTGAAAACATAGGCATCCTCATCATCCTCACTGGAATCGTTATCAGCCGCTTCTGGCAATGAAGGGTCCGCACGCTTCCCTCGGGAATTCAACAGGTAGCCGTCATCATCGAACGGCCTAAGGAAAGGTAAGCTTGGATTTCCCACTGGCAGTAGATTATGTCGAAGGAGTAGATTTTGATTTCGAAGGATCGCAAGCAACCGTGCCTCTACTACCATGTGGTGATTTCTTTGGTGCTCTTTCATGTACTGTAATGTTGCCAAGATAATATCGTTTCCTTTCGGCTCCTGAGAAGTATCTTCATGGGTCTTTTGACGCTTGCTCGAAGAGGCACCAACTGCACGCTTTGGTGGCATTTTGGGATCATCCAATACTTTAATATTTGAAGTGACTACATTCTGCGTGATGTGACGTGAAACGGTGGTGACTAAATCCCCATCCCCCATGCTTACTCCCATATGCTGACAAAGCTCAGTAATTAAGGTAGGAAACCATAAGTGAGTCCCCTTGTCTGAAGATGCTTTGGCCCTAATCTGCTCACATATTATTCTTCCTACATTGATCGGAATTCCTTGTATTATGCAGTAAATCAACAAAGCCTTATCCAAGGATACATTGTTTGGGTTCTTGGTTGGTAAAAGGCTGGAATTGATGAAAAGCAACCAAACCTTAGCTTCTCTAGTGAAACTGGCGGCCTTGAAGACGTGTTTGACAGTATTTGCCCAAAGATCATCCTTATTAACACAAAGGACCGTAGCAATGTCATCCGGGGACAGTGTAGATTTCAGCGAGGAGTACTCATCACTACCCTTAGTTTTCAGATCTAGAAATTCATTCAGATAACGTGCAGAAAAATTGACCTCCTTTCCCCTTACCATGGTAATGTCGTTCTTCTGAAATATGGCATTGGAGTAGAACTCGTATACCCATGGTAAGACAGCTTCCGTTCGGGGACTGCAGAATGACGTCCAGCCCTGGTTGTTAATTTGTGCTTCCAACATAATACTCCATTGTTGTTGTTCAAAGACAAAACCCCTTTCATAGATTGCGCGTTTCTTTTTGATCTTCTCGAACAGAGCCTGAGCTTCATTACTAACAAATCGCAGATTCTTGGTAGCCACCCTCTTCACATGTTCCTTCTTCGTAGGGGCCATGGGTTCTATAGGTAAAAAGGTTTGCTAAAATCTTAACCTAATGTGGAATGGAGCGTAATGGAACACAAAGGAGGCGACGTACCAGTGATTGGAGGACTTGGGACGATGACTAGGGCCTTCGAAGCTCGCCGTCGGCGTAGTCGGGGCGCCGTGTTGTCCAGCGCGAAGTCGGTCGGGGACGGGTCGCGAGGTCGCGGAAGCCAGGAAAGGGGGGAAGGCGAAGTTTTAGGTCGGAATGAATACCACGCGTGAAAAGAATTTTTATATAAAACGGCTACTTTTGATTAGCCGTTAATTAGGTTGTCTTAATTTCCCGATCATAATAATTGGGGCGGAAATTAGGGAATGGCGCGGTTTGAGCGCACAATTACAGGTTGTCCTATTTTAGAACTGTGCTAGCCCAGAAAGGGAGTCCAACAATGATGTTACCGATTTTGAATTTTTGTTTAGACAAAATTTTTGTGAATAACAAAATATTAAACTACAGAACTACAGAATTTCGAAATATATTTTTAGAGTTAAACTAAATATTGAACTTGGGTTGCCTCCCAAGAAGCGCCTCGGTTAAAGTCCTGGCCGGACCTTTGTCCATTTCACTTCATTTTAATCGAACGGATGACACCAATCTCTCATTGTCACCATTTCGATAAATTTTTAAACGTTCGCCACTTACCTTAAATTCTGAATTGTCAATCTCATTTACTATAGTGATTGCGCCGTAAGGATATACTTCTTTCACTCTAAACGGTCCCGACCAGCGTGTTTTTAATTTTCCAGGAAATAGTTTTAAGCGAGAATTGAACAATAGAACTAATTGCCCTGGTTCGAATTGTTTATCACTCAGACGTTGATCGTGCCACTTTTTCGTTTTTTCTTTGTAAATCCTCGAACTTTCATACGCATTCATTCTGATTTCCTCCAATTCATGTAATTGTAATATTCTTTGTTTCCCAGCATCTTGATAATCATAATTAATCTTTTTGATAGCCCAATGTGCTCGGTGTTCTAGCTCCAAAGGTAAGTGACAAGCTTTCCCGAACACTAATCTATAAGGGGTTAGACCAATCGGCGTCTTATAAGCAGTTCTATATGCCCATAAAGCGTCATTAAGCTTGTGAGCCCAATCTTTACAATTGACACTAATAGTTCTTGCTAAGATATTCTTAATCTCCCTATTAGAAACTTCCGCTTGTCCATTTGTTTTAGGATGATATGCTAAAGCTACTTTATGATTGACCCCATATTTCCTTAGAAGTTTAGTAAATTGATGATTACAAAAGTGGCTTCCTCCGTCACTTATAATTGCTCTAGGGGTCCCAAAACGATTGAAAATAAAATTCTTTAAGAAATGAAGAACTATCTTCGCATCATTTTTAGTTGTAGCAATTGCTTCAACCCATTTTGAAACATAATCAACAGCTAGAAGAATGAAAAGGTGACCATTCGAATTGACAAAAGGTCCCATAAAGTCAATAACCCAAACATCAAATAGTTCGACCTCTAGAATTGTGTTCATCGGTAAAGACCCATTTTTTTGGATATTTTCATGCCTTTGACAATGATCACATTGTTTGACAAATTCTCTAGCATCATGAAATAAAGTGGGCCAAAAGAATCCTGACTCTAATACTTTCATGGCTGTTCTATTTCCCATAAAATGCCCTCCGTAAGGTGAGTTGTGACATTTCTCTAAAATAGATTTTATTTCTCCTTCCATAACACACCGTCTTATCATCCCATCAGCACCAATTTTAAATAAGTAAGGATCGTCCCAAACATAAGATTTCACTTGATGCAAAATTTTTTTCTTTTGTTGAAAATTAAAATCAGAAGGGATGATTTTACTTGCTAGGTAATTTACAAAATCAGCATACCAAGGTATTGGAAATTCATGAACAGCTAAAATTCTTTCATCGGGGAATTTTTCATTAATTTCCAATTGAGGTGAAGGGTTTGTAGATTCTATTCTTGATAAGTGATCAGCAACTGGGTTATCTACCCCTTTCCTATCCTTAATCTCAAGGTCAAATTCTTGTAATAATAAAACCCAACGGATCAATCTTGGTTTAACATCTTTCTTTTCCATGAGATATCGAATAGCTGCATGGTCCGTAAATACAATTACATTAGTACAAAGGAGATAAGATCTGAATTTTTCAAAAGCGAACACTACGGCTAATAATTCTTTTTCGGTAGTGGTATAATTGATTTGAGCTTCTACTAAAGGTTTGCTAGCGTAGGCAATTGTGTAAAATATCTTCTCTCGAACTTGGCCTAATACAACTCCGACGGCGTAATCGCTAGCATCACACATAAGTGTAAAAGGCTCTTCCCAATCGGGAGCCACTATAATTGGTGCTGAAATCAGTCGAGTTTTAAGTTGATTAAACGCAAATAGACAAATATCATTAAAATCAAACTTAACATCTTTTTCTAATAAACTGCTTAAGGGTTTAGCGATTTTAGCAAAATCTTTGATAAATCTCCTATAAAAACCTGCATGTCCTAAGAAACTTCGTAAGGTTTTTATATTCTTTGGTGGCGGTAATTTTTCTATTACCTCAATTTTTGCTTTATCAACTTCTAATCCATTTTTCGAAACATGATGTCCAAGAACTATTCCCTCACGCACCATGAAATGACATTTTTCCCAATTTAAAACCAAATTAGTTTCTACGCAACGAGTAAGCACTTTTTCTAAACAAAATAAACATTCATCAAAAGTTTTTCCAAAGATGGAAAAATCATCCATACAAATTTCTATGCCATGGTCCATAAGATCGGAAAATATAGCGATCATGCAACGTTGAAAAGTGGCCGGTGCGTTGCATAAACCAAATGGCATTCTCCTAAATGCGAACGTTCCGTAGGGACATGTGAAGGTTGTCTTTTCTTGGTCTTCCGGATCTACAGTGATTTGGTTATATCCGGAATACCCGTCTAAGAAACAAAAGAAATCATTACCAGATAATTTATCAAGAACTTGATCTATGAAGGGTAATGGAAAATGGTCTTTTCTAGTAGCTTTATTAAGTTTCCGGTAATCCATGCATATTCGCCATCCCGTAATAGTCCTAGTCGAGATTAATTCATTTTTATCATTCTTTATTACCGTCATGCCCCCTTTCTTGGGTACACATTGAACGGGGGAGACCCAAGGGCTATCGGAGATGGGATAGATTATTCCAGCATCTAACCATTTAATTATTTCTTTCTTTACTACCTCCTTCATGGGCGGACTAAGGCGTCGTTGAGGTTCTATGGATCCTTTATATGATTCTTCTAACAGAATTTTATGCATGCATAACGAAGGACTAATTCCTCTAATATCTGCTATAGTCCAACCTATGGCCAATTTATATTGTTTCAAAAGATTTATTAATTGTTGATGTTGTTCCGGCAATAAGTTGGAGTTAATTATGACCGGCAACGTGTCATTCTCTCCTAAATACGCATAAGATCGATGTTCCGGTAAAGGTTTAAGTTCAAGAACGGGTGGTGTTTTTATTGACGGCTCGGGCGCTCGTGGTCCCTCTCCCATTTCTAATGGTTCCGGATTTCGAGAGAAAACCATTCGACAATCTTTGCTCCCTTCCTCATCCTCGGGAATTTCATCAAAATCTGATAAAAAATTCAATTCTTCTTCATCATTATCAAGTTCATAATTTTTCTTAAATTCATAAAGTGTTAGACTATTTATTTCTTCCATCCGATCTACCTCTTGCTCAGGAAATTTCATGGCCTTGAGAACATTGAATGTCACTTGTTCATCGTTCACTCTCGTGGTGAGTTCTCCTTTATGAACGTCAATCAACGTTCTCCCGGTTGCTAAGAAGGGTCGGCCTACTATGATAGGTACTTCCTTATCTTCTTCCATGTCAAGCACTACAAAATCCGCCGGAAAAATAAACTTTTCTACTTTAACTAAAACATCCTCCACAATACCTTTTGGAAAAGTAAGAGATTTATCGGCCAATTGTAAAGTTAAAGACGTTTTAGTTATCTCTCCTAATCCCAATTTCTTATAAATTGATAACGGCATTAAATTTATACTTGCGCCTAAGTCACACAAAGCCTTTCCTTCGAATTGAAATCCAATGGAGCAAGGAATGGTGAAGCTTCCGGGATCTTTTAACTTAGGTGGTAATTTCTTTTGTAGAATTGCATTACACTCATGTGTAAGTGCTACCGTTTCATTTATGCCAAATTTTCTTTTTTTATTTAGAATATCTTTCATGAACTTCACGTAACTTGGCATTTGCTCCAAGGCTTCGGCAAAAGGGATGTTAATTTGAAGTTTTTTAAAGATTTCTAGAAATTTCTGAAATTGTTGATCAAGTTTACTCTTCCTTAATCTTTGAGGGAATGGTGGAGGTGGATAAATGATTTTATTTTCTTTTTCATTAGGAGGATTTGCAGTTTTTTTCTTCATGTTCTCTCCTAAAATGCCTCCTTCATCTTCAATTTTATTTTCTTCTATGATTATTTCCTCAGTTGACTTATTCGAAGGGTTGATGTTAGTATTAGCATTAATGTTATTATTTCCTAATAGATCATCCATTTTATTGCTCACCAACTCTTTTCCACTACGTAATGTTATTGCTTTACATTGATGGTTATCTCCCTTGGGATTGGGAGTAGTATCCGTGGGTAATGCGCCCGGTGTTCTCATACTTAAAGTCGCAGCTATTTGTCCCAATTGAGACTCAATCATCCGCATGGATCCTTCTAGACTTGTGAAACGTGCTTCATTTTTTTGAATTGATTCCATGATAAAATCGTCAGTTACTTTCCTTGAAATTCCCGCCTGATTAGGATGATGGCTTTGGTGAGTGTTAGGAGTAGAATTAAATAAATGAGTTGGTGTTGACCCATTACCACTATTTTTCCAAGAGAAATTAGGATGATTTCTCCAATCGGGGTTATAGTGATTTTGATTTGGGTTTTGTTTATATTGTCCTCCTATGTAATTTACTTCTTCGCTTCCTCCTACAAGTTGTTCTATTGTTAAAGTAGGATTAGAGGAGACCATGGGAGTGGTTAAGCTATTAACTTGAGAGTTCATTTGATTTGGATTTATAGTCAACGCATCTAATCTTTTATTAATCGAATTAAATTGGGACGCCATTTGTGCTGCAAATGACGTAAATTGATCAACTTGGTATAATCCGGCTGTGGTGGAAGGTTGTGCTTGGCGTTCAAAAGAATGGTAATTATTAGAAGATAAGTCTTCCAAAATACCGTAAGCATCCTCCGGATATTTATTCATTAGAGATCCTCCTGCAGCTCCATCTACTTGTATCATTGTAGACGTCTGGAGGCCATTATAGAAGGTCCACACTTGTTGGTGGATAGCTAGTCCATGATGAGGACATTTTCTAAGTAATTCCTTAAAGCGTTCCCACGCATCGTAGAGAGTTTCTCCATTCGCTTGCATAAACGTGGAGATATCCCTCATTAACTTAGCGGTTTTGGAAGGGGGGAAATATTTGGCTAAAAATTTTTCAATTAAAATGGCCCAAGTAGTTATAGAACCATGAGGCCACGAATTCAACCAATCTTTAGCTTTCCCTTCCAGGGAGAAAGGAAATAATCGCAATTTAATGGCTTCGTCGGATGCACCGTTAATTTTGAACGTATCACATATTTCTATAAACGTTCTTAAATGTGAATTGGGGTCTTCATGATTATGACCAGCAAATTTATTATTTTGGACAAGTTGCATAGCAGTTGAGTCAATTTTGAAATTATTAGCTTCGATTGCGGGTCTAGCGATACTAAATTGTACCCCTCCCCGATAAGGCATGTTATAATCACGACAAGTTCTTCTTTGCTCTACGTGTTGCCCATTTTGGTCTACTTGACCTCCTAAATCTTGCCCACCTTGATGAACCTCGTCTTCTAAATTTTGATGGTTTTGATTATTTAAATCCATTGTTGGGTGATTTAAATGTTCCAATCTAGAGGTCTTCCTATTACGTCTGCAGGTTCGTTCAATTTCTGAGTTTAATGGTACTAATTCTACCAAGCGATACCTGGACATACACTAACAGATTTCAAAAGAAAAACTAAGTTGAAATTAACTTAAATTAAAGCTTGACCTCCAAATACTAAGGGTTACTAATATTGCAAGAAAAACACTGAATTCGTCGCACCTCCCCGGCAACGGCGCCAAAAACTTGATGCGCGCAAAATAGAGCTATAAACGCAAGTATACGTGCCGATCAAGTAATAAAGAGTGAGTGAGATCGTTCCCTCGGAGAGGTGATAAAATTAGCGCTTGCAAGTACTAGTTAATCCGTTTCTTTAAATTCAAGCGAATCACAATGAGATTTTTAGAAAATTAAACAATATTAAAATAAAAATTGAAAAGCTGAATTACTTTTAATAAAAATAAAAATACTTTTTATTTTAAAATCAGTTGAGGAAAGCAGTCTTGTATTTTAATTTCTGACAATTAATATGATGAACTTTTATGATTTATCTTATGTGAATGTTCTACGAATTATCTTGTAACAATTTTAAACGGAGAAATCATAATCTCTCGATGTTGGAAATCTCAATATTTCAATTCCCCTAGTTATCTCTAACTTAATTGAATTGAGAAATATTGTGCGAAGCGGCAACCGTAGTCACTTAGCGAAAAGAGGAAATCTCTTTCTCACTTTTCATCTAAATTAGAGTTATGAAACTCACACTTCTCCTCTCTCGATTCTCGAAGTGTTAGTGAAATAAAGGAAACTCAGATTAAAGATTTACACCACTCTTCTCTCGATTCTCGTGATGTAGAAAGTAGAATTTTACTCAAAACCGTATCTCATCTCTCGACTCTCGACACGCAAAAAGAATAAAATCCATAAATCTAGAGTTTCAAGAATGAAATCATAACCCGAATAAAATAATTCAAACAACAACAACAAGATTACAAGTAATTATTCATCACAAAAATTGCCATACTCTCATCATACAAGACTTGAGAGATTTAGTTCATAATAGAGAAAAAGAAATCCAAAATAAGAAAGATCTTACAACACATATTGAAGGAATTTCGGAATTTCTCCCTAAATTTCCTGCAAATGGAAGGTTACTTCCTCCTTCTCTCTCCAATGGCCGAAATCCACCCTTAATTTCCTCCTCAAATTCGTGTGTCTTCTCTCTCCATCATGGGGGGGGGGGGAATATATAATAGCTTTCCACCCTGGCGTGCCTTGATTGCTGGTCATAATTGCTGAATAAATGCTCCTTAATATGAATGTAACAGCCCAAATTTGAATATTTTCGAATTGCTGAAAATCTGTAACTG
Organism: Dactylorhiza incarnata; assembly: GCA_033032865.1. Lineage (NCBI taxonomy): Eukaryota > Viridiplantae > Streptophyta > Magnoliopsida > Asparagales > Orchidaceae > Dactylorhiza > Dactylorhiza incarnata. The sequence goes on from JAWHQI010000281.1 coordinate 745,836, forward strand.
CCGGTTTTGTTGCAACAAATGTCAGAATTTGTTGCAACAAATTTTATTTCGTGATTTTTCTTCAAAAATTCTTCTTTTGGCAAGTTGGAATCTTCTTGAATCCTCTTCTTAGCCATGATGATAACTTTAACTCCCATGATTAATGCACGTATTCTCCTTTCCTAACATAAAATCAAATAGAATGAGAATTATCTTTAAACTTAATTGCCAAATTAAATGTTTATCATTTTGTGACTTTTTAATCAATATTATATGGATTATAACCATAAAATAATACGAATGTGGTACTAAGATGACTTCTTTTGGGAAGTTATCACCCACCCAGCTAGTGAGAGCCTGGAGTGAGGAGGACATCTCGGCGTTGAACTACCCATCCGAGGATCATTCGACCCACCCAGCTGGTGAGAGCCTGGAGTGAGGAGGACATCTCGATGGTAAGCCCTTCCTTCCGAGGATCATTCGACCCGCCCAGCTAGTGAGAGCCTGGAGTGAGGAGGATATCTCGACGTTGAACTTGCCCATTCGAGGATCATTCGACCCACCCAGCTAGTGAGAGCCTGGAGTGCGGAGGACATCTCGGCGTTGACTTACCCATCCGAGGATCATTCGACCCACCCAGCTAGTGAGAGCCTGGAGTGAGGAGGACATCTCGATGGTGAACTTGCCCATCCGAGGATCATTCGACCCACCCAGCTAGTGAGAGCCTGGAGTGGGGAGGACATCTCGATGGCAAGTTCTTCCTTTCGAGGATCATTCGACCCATCCAACTAGTGAGAGCCTGGAGTGAGGAGGACATCTCGATGGTAAACTTACTAAACATATAAGCAAAAATAACTTCATCCATCTAATGGGGGGATTTCCCTTTTCAAAACCTCCTGGCCTAACCAGCGAGGGGTAGAACTTGCTACAAAGGAAAACAACATAAAATAAACACAACATACCCCCCATGGCACTCGCCTCTCAGGCTGCTTGGGTGAGATGATCATTCCTCTGCTTCTCCTGCCCCTCCCATCTTGCTCATGCTCTCCATAATCTTCTCCATCTCCTCCGCCCCTGCTTGCCAAGAGATGCTGTTGACGGCTGTGACGTAGCAGTGCCTCGCCATCCGGGGGTCTCCGCGGATCCTGACTTGGATTCCTCCAGCGTTGAACTTGAGACATTGGTGGAAGGATGATGGTACGCATCGGAAGGCGCTGATGAGGGGTCTTCCGAAGATGGCATTGTAACTGCTAGGAGCGTAAACTATGACGAACCGACAGTTTCTTGAACCTCCCCCCATCGTCACCTGGAGTCCAACTCCACCCTCTACCTCTTTCCTTTCTCAGGAGAATCCAAACAAGGGTCCATCTGAGGCCAGCACCCTCCTTGCCTCCACCTTCAACTCATCGAATGCTTTCTTGAAAATGACGTTGACAGAGCTCCCGTTGTCAACGAGGATCCGAGAGACAGTGTAACCTTCGATGGCTGTCTGAATGACCAGCGCATCACAGAATGGATCCTCGTGATCTGGCATGTCCTTGCTTGAGAAAGTGATTTTCTCCTGGGGAGGTGGGTCCTGTGACGTTGAAGCGACGCTGCGTCGATATACGGTGTGGATGCTTGCCTTACGAGTGGCCTCGATCCCTACCCCCCCCCCCCCCCCCCCCGTGGATTACCGCGACCCGTCCTTTGGCTCCTACGTCAGTTTGGTCCTCGCAGAAGTCATCATCCGCCGCGGCTCCAGGTGGAACTTCTTCAATCCGCACCGGCGGCTGCTGTTGTGCCTGACCTCTCGCCTCTCTCACCTCCAAGAACTCTGGGCAGGTAGCGGTTGCATGCCCCTCTGCCTGGTGGTAGTCGCAGTATAGCACCGCTCTTCCCCCCTTCTCCTACGGGGTGGGATGTCTCTTGCTTCAACTCCTCCTCCTCCTCTTCGAATCGCCATGGCTTGAGCTGGCGGGGGTAGGAGCTGCCTAGGGGCCTGCCTCTAAAGAGGAGGGTTGGGCCTCCCTTGGCCTCCATAGAAGTTCCCCCCCCCCCCCCCCCCCCCCCCCTTGGGCTAGACCCCTCCCTTGCTCCTGACCCCCCTGGGGTCCCTTGTACCCTTGACCCCTCTGCTCCTCCCTCCTCCTTCCTTCCTGCTGCCTGAGGCCACCTTGCTCTCTTGGCTCAGCCTCCACCAACTTCGCCAACTTCTTTGCCAGTCCCGGGTTTGCCGCCTCGGTGGCTATCTCCTTTGCAGCTTTTTCCATCAGCTCCTCAAAGGACAAGGGAGTCTTCCTAGTTAGGCGCATTTTGAAGAGGCTCTCTCGTAGCCCTACGGTGAAAGCCATCTGGAGGGCATACCCCGGCACCTCCTGAATGTTCAGGATCTCCTCCTGGAATCTGTCCACGTACTGGGCCAACGTCTCCTCATGCCTCTGCTTGATCAGGAAAATGGACTCAGCATTCTTCTTCCTCTTCTTGGATGTGGAGAAGCGTAGCTGAAAGCCTCGGCTCAAATCCTCGAAGCTGTAAATGGAGCCAACCGGGAGCTGGTGGAACCAGTCCCTAGCTTTGTCCTTCAGGGTGATGGCGAAGAGACGGCACTTGAACGCATCCGTCATGGGCCTGATGGAGACGGTATCCTCGAACCATTGCAGGTGCTGGACGGGATCATCCTTCCCGGTATAGAAGGTCATGTTGGGCTCCTTGAAGCCTTCCGGGATGGGAGCCGAGATGATCAGCTCGCTAAAGGGTGACCCCCCACTCGCCGGCTTCGCGAGCTCCACTTGCGCGACCCCTCCTCCGATCGAGACCCCACTCACTGGGCTCGGAAAGAGCACTCGCCCGACGAGGTCTCGCTCACCACTCTCAGTTGCTGGTTCCTTGCCTGGTCGACCCCCTGGGGCAACCTCTCCTGACCCCCCCTGGGCGAGCACTCCTTGCGACCCAGAAGGTGGTGTCTGGGGGGAGGGAGCTGAGCAGTCACCTCCCCTGGTGATGCCTTGGAGCAGATCCATGATTCCCTTGATAGCCGTCATGAACTCTCCCCTTCCCACCAGGTCACTTGGAATGTGAGACCCCTCATCGTCTCCTCCTCCGAGGTCTCCTGCCATGAGATTTGGTTCAAGAACTTCTGTGCTGACCACTCTCCATGCTCACCGCACCATAAATGTTGAAACCGACTACTCGGTCTCTGTGGAGTTCGGGGTTCCCTCGAGAGGGGTGGTCTCGCACCTACTTCTCTCGAACCAACTCTCTAGGCAAGATCACTTGGACTTGGAAACGGACCCTAGGCTACAGCGAGGAGGTCTCACCTCACACCCGGAAGACCTGAGAGATCTTCCCCTCCCTAGCCAATGTTGAGCCAGAGGCACCAAAGGAGAGCTCGACAAGTCAAGAGCTCTCAAGGGAGAAGAAGATCCGGAATCCAGAATCCCTCTCTTTGGTGCCCCTTAGGGTCTATTTATAGGATTTTTGAAGTTGGGCTGCAAATAGCCAAAAACTGGTTTGCCAGATTACCAAAATACCTCTGAATTGGGCTGCGGATAGCCGAATCCCGCTGTTCTGAAGCGCTAAACGCAGACCACTAGACCGCGAATAGCCAAAACTGGACTGTGAACAGTAAACTGGATGAGGGGGGCCTCCCCTGGGCGAGAGAGAGGGAGGGGCGAGACCCCCCCCTCCCCTCTCTCCGCCTCTCTGCTGGGCGAGAGAGGGAGGGGCGAGACCCCCCCTCCCATCTCTCCGCCTCTCCTGCTGGGCGAGAGAGGGAGGGGCGAGACCCCCCCTCCCCTCTCTCTGCCTCCCTGCTGGGCGAGAGAGGGAGGGGCGAGACCCCCCCTCCCCTCTCTCCGCCTCCCTTGCTGGGCGAGAGAGGGAGGGGCGAGACCCCCCTCCCCTCTCTCCGCCTCCCTTGCTGGGCGAGAGAGGGAGGGGCGAGACCCCCCCCCCCCCCTCCCCTCTCTCCGCCTCTCTGCTGGGCGAGAGAGGGAGGGGCGAGACCCCCCTCCCCTCTCTCCGCCTCCCTGCTGGGCGAGAGAGGGAGGGGCGAGACCCCCCTCCCCTCTCTCCGCCTCTCTGTTGGGCGAGAGAGGGAGGGGCGAGACCCCCCCTCCCCTCTCTCCGCCACTCTGCTGGGCGAGAGAGGGAGGGGCGAGACCCCCCCTCCCCTCTCTCCGCCACTCTGCTGGGTGAGAGAGGGAGGGGCGAGACCCCCCCCCCCCCCTCCCCTCTCTCCGCTTCTTCCTCTCCTTCTGGGTGAGAGCTACGGGGGTATCGTTGGGCGATACCCAAAGGTCTAAAAACCCCTTGGGTCTAGTTGACACGTCTCGGCGGCCCTCCACGCTGGGCCTCACTCGATGGATATGGGGGTTGTACATGGCACTTCCCAGGGTTACTAGTGAATCTACTTAACATGTCGACCGTAAAGGCTATGTCTAGTCTAGTGCAGGTTGTAGCATATATGAGACTACCTATGAGTTTGGAGTAATCCAACTGTCGAATATGTGAACCTTCATTTGGTTTCAGTATATTGTTATAGTCGTATGGAGTCTCAACCTTTTTGCTACTAGCGTAACCCCACTTCTCAAGTAGATTTCTAATATAGTGACTCTGACTCAGGGTTATCCCCTTTTCAGTGAAGTTCACTTCCATTCCGAGGATGGTCTTCACCACTCCTAGGTCAGTCATGCTAAATTGTGCCTTCAAGGCAGCTTTCACGTCTTCCACCTCAGACTGATCATTGCCCATAATTAGCATGTCATCAACATACACGCATATAATTGCCACTTTATTTGAACTTGTTCTTATGTACAGACATTTATCTAATAGACTAGATTTAAAACCTAGGCCTTTAACACAAGTGTCAAATTTTTCGTGCCACAATTTTGGTGCTTGCTTCAATCTGTATAGTGACTTAAGCAACTTACAGACCAAATCTTCTAGACCTTCTATGACGAACCCTTCAGGTTGGATCATGTAGATCTCTTCAGTTAAAACTCCATTAAGAAATGCAGTCTTAACATCCATATGATGAACGACAAATCATTCAATAAATGCTATAGCGAGAAGAATCCTAATTGTCGCAATGTGACAAACAGGTGAGTATATATCAAAGTAGTATATACCACTCACTTGAGTGTAGCCTTTTGCAACTAGACGTGCTTTGTATTTTGCGATACTCCCATCAGGATTAAGCTTCTTTTTCAGACACCCAATGGTTTTAGCCCCTTTGGGCAATGCAACCAAAGTCCATGTATTATTTTGCAAGAGAGAGTTCATCTCATCTTCCATGGCTTCTTTCCATAATAGAGAATTCCTAGATCGCATCGCTTCCTTATAGGTAGATGGATCAGTTTCAACTTGGTAAGTCACAAAGTCTTTACCGAAAGTTTTAGGTACTCTTTCTCTACTAGATAACCTTGAAGATGTCAACTCACTAGTGTCTATAGGCTCTGTGTCAGAGATTCGCGGTACTGGCTCCACAGCATGCTCAATAACAGTGGCTGGCAGACCTGGAAGAGTTAGGTTTTTATCCTTAAGGAACTTATCCTCAAAGAAAACTGCATCTCTAGATTCTATTACCGTATTTGTTGAGAGATCTAGAAATCTGTCTACAGCACTATCCTCTGCACATCCGAGATAGACATAGGTGTTTGTCATAGGTCCAATCTTAGCTCTCCTAGAGTCAGGTATCCTCACATAAGCGATACAGCCCCAAGTCTTAAGATTGACAAATCTAGGCGGTCTCTTAAACCAAAGCTTATAGGGTGTCTTATTCAACTTTGCATGAGGTACTTTATTAAGAATGTGATTTGACATGAGGACATTAAATTCTTCTAAAGCTTATAAATCTACCATTTGTTCTTGTATGTAGGTTACATTGGAGATGTTCCCTTCATGCTGGCAAAACCACAAATTTTTATGAATCTAAGTGGTGAGTCTGTAAGTATTATTTCCTTAGGTATTAATTTTTTTTTTCAATATATGATTTATCTTTCAAAATACAATGTTAAATTCAGAAATATTTATGTAGGTTGGATCACTTGTTACATATTTCAAAGTACCACTGGATCAATTACTCCTGGTATAATATAATATCATAATGATGTCCTTACTTTCCACATCCAATACTCTTAGAACTTGACTATATTTATCTAATACGTTTTCTGTACCAGATTTTTGATGATATAGATTTACCTTTTGAAAAACTGAGGTTATTACCAAAAGGTGGACATGGAGGCCAAAATGGGTATGCTTCATTTTCCTTGACCCTGTTCTGGTATCGTACTTAATTTTCAAGAGAGATAACTTATTTTCTTGATGCAGCACTTGAAAACTTAGATTTTTTACCAGATTTATTTTGACAAATGATTATCTTATAAATAATTATTTATCCTCTTGGATATTTATCATTTGTTGTATTCTTTAAATAGTACATGTACTTTTCTATTTGAGATCGAAAATAAATGATGAAAATCCCCACCCCTCCTAAGGGATTTTAGTAGTTGGCCTCCATGAGTGGAGAAATATCAGAATCAGAGTAGATTTTTTTTTCATTTATATTAAAGTCATACAAACCATAAATCTTCTATTGGTAGAGATAGAGTTGCGTGATGAATTTAAAATCTTATTTTATTCAAACTAAAGCTAAGGAAACAACCTAAATATAGAAATAAAAGAAATCTTCCCAAATGAATAATGGCCCAAGAAAGATGTAAAAAATGGTCAGGTCCAATTCCTTCATTTACATGGTAAACCCCTCGGGTTTGACCTGTGATAAACTAAACTTGTTTTGACTAACTAATTGTCACCATCTCAATTGTCCGGGATCACACACACAAAAAACTTCTCCTAAGATTTAAATTTGGAGGTAGTGATGGTGGGAGTATGGAAACTTGGCAATGTTGACCATTAATGAACATGTTGATGTTGATTGAAGGGGTAGCACAAACCCAATGTATTGAAAGGCTTCTACGAATTTGTTTTCTATCTTTTTGATATTTTGGTTTATATGGATATTATTGGAACCAGGAAAATCTCGGTTCACAAGAGGTTCGGACCGAGAGGGACCAAAGACTACTTGTCTAGCGGCTGGGATGGTTGAGCTTAGACTAAGGGGAGATGAGAGGGGCATGAGTTTTTTGGATTGACTGTAAACAGGAGCTTGCGAGCTTCAGCGAGATGGTCCCTCCACGTTCCCGAAAGTATATAGGAACTTCCCCTCCATAACCAGAGCTGAGCTCGGCACATGCAGTGCACAAAAAAGTTTATGGGAACCTTGGGGGGGTATAAGTTATAATGTGCCTCAAAATGTGCCCCGGGGGTCCTATTTATAGGAAATCCAGGGAGTGGTCTGCGAGTAGACACACTCTCCTGAGGTACTGGACATTCGGCGAGTTGACTGACGACATCGCCCTACTTGCGAGGTCTTGCTGGAGAGCTCGCTTGGTGAGCTCGGGCAGAATGAGAGAACAGAAAGCCAATGAGGTAGGCTCAAGCGCGGCGGGCTCGGTGGCCTGGCTCGTATAGAGCTCGCCGGCGGGCCGCACTCGGTTGAGAGAAGAGCTCGTGGCGAGGTAAGCTCATATGCAGCGAGCTCGTTGCAGTGGGTGCGATCTTCAACCTTTGGCGAGCTCTCGATTCTCTTTGCTTTCCCCTGTGTCCTTGTCTCTTTAAGTCAACAACCATTATTCGGAGGTACGGAGGCTCTCCCTTGGGTCGGGGCCCACCTCGACGAATATGAGTTGTACACAATCCACGCTCTTTGCGAGTTCGCCGAGAGCTCAGAAAGAAGAGTACAAGCCTTATTCGGCGAGCTTGAATTTGGCGATTTCGTTGTTGTCGATACCCCTCTCTTATAAATAGGGGGTAGGACTCCGAAATTTCACTTTTTGAATCGCAACTCTCCTTAAGAAATTATGACCTCGCCTGCTAATACGACAACCTCAACCGCCAAGATGAAGGCAGGATCCTCTTGCAGGGCTCGTCAGGAGCCAGCTACAGAGGTCGCGCTCGTGAGCAACCTCCCGTGGTGTTTTGGGACCGTCCCCTCACGCGATCTCCTCCGTCAGGAGAAGTTGAAGCGAACTATCGAGCACAAACGCGTTGAAGCTTGCGCTGTGAAGCGCTTGGCACGCGATACTGCTGTGCTCCTGGATATGGGAGAAGGGCTCCCCTCCAAGAAGGCGGCTCCTCCGCGACTGTTGATTCGCTACCGAGACAGTGCTTGGAGCGGACAGAGGAGGTGTGTCTGAACTCGCATTCTTCCTTTGGCGAGGTTGGACTACCTCGCTGAGTTTAACTACTCTTTGTTGCTTGCGCAGGTGACTCGCGGGTCCATCACGGACCCGACGATTGGTGATTACGACGTCCCTTCTCCACGAGGAGGGAATGACGGGGCCATACTAGGCAAGGGGCATAACGGAATCGCCACTCATGTAGACTCGCCCAGTATGTCCACTTTCTTCACCTTCTTCTATTTCTTCTCGCCTGTCTGACGCTTATTGTCTTTCAGTGTGCCTCCCCAGCGAGAGTCCCAACACCTCGCAACCGACCGAGAAGGTTGTGCCTACCACCCCGCCAGTCACGTCGGTGCCACCCGCCTCCAACGCGTGATGTTGCTGAGGGCCAACTGCCGAGCTACAGGCCGTCGACCTCAGGAGTTCTAAAGGCTACCGAGCTCGCGACGAGCTCCATGCCGCGCCCCTGTTCGTTGTCACTTTGAGGAGTCTGCCGTTGACGCCTGCACCCCTCGGTTCGCCTCCCGCGGGGACTCCTTAATTTTCAATGCCGAGTTCCCTGGAAGCGCCACGCCTGACACCTTCACAGACGCATGATGACGCGCCTTTGCGCATCGCGCCAGAGAGTCGGTCTGGCTCCAAGGCAAGGGTCTAGAGGTGATGCCTCACCCAGAGCATGGCGGGTCCAACAGTGGTCACCGCCGTGAACATTCGTAAGATTGCTCCCCCGAACAATCCCGAGATCGCCATCGCGTCCAATCTCGAGATAGACACCAAGGTCGAGAGGAAAAAAGGTCTCGACGACACTCCCCTCACTGTGTAAGGGATAACCTACCACCTCGTCGGGGTAAAGATCTTCTCGCGCGTATTTCTGACGTGGCGATCTTCTTCATGATTGCTGGTTTTTCGCCTGTGTAGGTCCAGCGCCGCCAGCGGATTTGCCTCACAGCCGACCGTCCTCGCCCACCATCGAATTCTTTACTGATCCCAATGAGCCCTTCAACGAGTATAGGGCTTGCTCGCTTGCCCTGTCCAGTTCGCATGAAATGCGGCTGAAAGCGTTGGAGGCTAGCGAGCTCTACCGCCGAATGGTATCTGTGGAGGCTCACCTTTCTTTGGTGGAGGAGTTCACACATCGCCTGGAGAGCGTCGAGCGCAAGTATTTCGATAACCAATATTTGGAGGTCCGCACGGCTGAGGTGGAGCACCAAGTTCGTCAGCTACAGAACGAGGTACACCACTTGACGCAGAGCGCGGGCACTCCAGGTGATATGGCGAGGGTGTCTGACCAAATCAGGCGAACTGAGGAAATTATCCACCACCATTCAGAGGGTCTTCACAGGGCTCAGGAGGAGCTGCGAGCCACGCGCGATGTTGGCTGGATGAGCTCGTACATTTCGCGTGGCGAGCTGAACAACCTTCTCTGCGGGGCGTGAGAGACTTCCCCTCAAAACACCTTCTTTTATTGTTGTTTGTAACAACTTCGCGTCTGTAGCCAAAATGTTTCTTGTAATTTTAAATGTTTGTGGCTTTAATATTTCTTACTCGCATAATCTTAGCTCGGCCATAGGCAAGCTCTATTTGAGTTATTTTTAGCCATCTCGCGGGATCGCGAGGTCAATAGGACCTCGCCGCGAGACACGTACTCGCTTGAAAAGAGCGCGCCGCCAACGACCTCGCAACAACGATGGACGACCCTTATAAATTAGGGGGGGGGGGGGGCCACGGTCGCACTGGGTACGCTGTTTCTGCCCGAGCCTTGCTACTTTCAACTTTTCGTGCGAGCTCCAAATCTACTTGCCAATTCAGCAATGGGCTCGGCTTCCAAAGTTAAGCGGGGCAAGGAGACGGAAGGTCGTCTCCATTGCATTCAGAATTTCGCGAAGTTGTTTTTTCCGAACAGCAAGACAACGACGGAAGAGCTCGCTTCTTTCTGCGAGAACTTCTTGCCTGAGGGCTATTCGGCTCACCACGCCGAGCCTGGAGAGCTCCTCAACTCGTTCTTCGTGGACGAGCTCGTCCTGCCCTTGCCCCATTTTGAGATGGGGCTTCGCCTTCCACTTTGGCCCGAGGTTCAACTCATGTTGAACCACTTCGGCCTCGTCCTCGCGCAAATGATCCGAATGGGGTTGCGACCATGATGGCTTACATGTGCTTTATGCGCGAGGTCGGAGTCGTATTTGTTTTCGTCGTCTTCCGGAAGTTGTTCTGCGTTAAGGCAAAATCAGAGGGAGTCATCTACTTTAGCAGCACCTCGCTGAAGATTCACGAGCAGCAAAATAAGGTCCACCGGTGGCATGAGAAGTTCGTCATCGTGCGAGGAACATTTTGCTCGCTCTTTTTTAACCCGGTGCAGCGGCGTGAGGAGTACATCAAGACTCCTCGCATCCCGGAGACCTCAGAGACCCTTTACCTCTCTCTCTCTCTCTCTCTCTCTCTCTCTCTCTATCAGAGAGAAATGGACGTCGTCCAGCTGAGAAGACGCGTCAACGAACTCGCCTTCATCGACCCCAAGAAAGGTATGCGAGTGCGAGCTCTTTCTCCTTTTGGCGTCATGAAAATTAACCGACTTTCCTGCCCGCGCCTTGCATGTCTGCGCGCACTCCTTGCTAGAGTGGCGATTGGCGAGGCGGAGACCTCGCGGGCGAAGCAGAAGCTCTTGCTTTCCGATTACGACCCGATCGAGGGGCCAGATGATGAGGCTGGCGACCTCAAGGTCAAGAAGCCCATGTATTCTGAGCCGGCCCGCCAGGGGCCACCGAAGCGGCGAAAGAAGCAGCTCATCCCGCGTGACCTCACCGCGGTCTCACTGAACATCTGCGAGGACCCGAAAGGCAGTGAGGCTCCAAAAACACCGGAGGAGTAGGAGTGCTTTGACGACCCTGAGTCCCACTTTAATTATGGGCGAGGGGGTAGAGTTAGGGACATCACCGGAGAGCCTCTACTCGCATGGGACGCCGCGCAGAACAGGGTTTCTGTCAGTACTTTCCTGCCCTCTTGGGCAGGGGACGACGACCCTGAGGACGATGCCTTTAATGTCTTGTTCTCCATCTATGGGCTGGATGACGCAACGAGCATTGCGAAGGCGTCACCGACTTACCTCGCATGGCAGTCATCACGAGCGGTCCTGAGGAGCACCGAGCTCACCCAATCCTTAACGAGGCTGTACATTCGGTGCAACAAGGTGCTTATCGACGCCAGGGATGCCCTAGACGTCACTATTGAGGAGGGTGAGGAGGCGGCGAGAAAATATGTCGGGGCAGAATTCCACGGCCTCCCCTTGCCTCTTGAAGTTTCGGCCAAGCAGAATTTTGTTTTGATAGGGTTCGGCTTCTCCATACAGCACTCTGTTTTCGCCCAGATTTTCTCCACTCTTCTCTGCAGTAAATCACTCAATATCTCCACGAAAATATTAGGAAGTTATCAGCCTTTTTAAGGGAAAAACTGATTCTAAATAACCGCCATCTTTCATGGCTTTTCATCAAGTAATCACACCCCTTGATGAGTAACTACCCCTTTTTTAAAATAGTAGTTTTCGGCCCTCCAATGGACATATTTTTTTAAAATCGTTTCAACATAAATAATTTCGAAACTGATGGTGGAGTGGAACACAATCATTCAGAAAAAGAAAAAACGAATTTCTTAAGAGGTAACTACCCATAACCACACTTAAGCATTTTCGGCCAGCACACAAAAACAGAAAATTTGGTCTGTCTTCAAAAAAAAATTCAACCACCGGTACACTCAAAATTATGAAAAACGTCCAACATGAAAGTTGTTCGTTTTTATGTTAACTAAAATTTTTCTCAAGAAGTCAACATCAAATAATAAATATTTAATGGACTAAAAGCAGTTCTACTCAGGTTGCACAGCAAAATTGAGAAAACTGTTTTTAGCTTCTCATCTCATGAAAATGGTATTCTTCATAAGCAATATTATTCATGTAAGCATGAGAGGCAATAGCATTTATAATCATTATAGCATAGACTACAAAACACTTAAATAAAAGTCATGTGTCAAATAGATGTTACACATACAATAAACTTACACACCTTCAAAGCAAATAACACACACCTGCAAAGCAATAATTGTCTTCTTAACACACAATATAAGATGATTAGTAAATAACACACAAGCACAAATAAACCACAACATCATCAAATCCATGATAGTCTGCTTAATAGTTTTAGTAGAAGAAAAACTTCTTCCTACTAGGAGATGAGTAACCCCTCTCGATACCATTTATTTGATGGAAACTCATCATCATCTTTTTATAGGGCTTATTGTAAAGCCTCGTCAAATCCCTCCTGAAAGAAATCTAATTAGATTTAAATAATAATAAATTAATAAGCACAACAATGACAAAAACTTAAGTATTTATTCATTGCTCTCAACAAACATCCCTTAGTTTATTATTCCTATTTTTTCAGACATCCATTCTAGCATTCTAATTTGTGTCATGCTTAACTAAAATATCAATGATTATTTTTACCTCCCAACACTCGGATCCATACAACATTATTAACATAACTGTGACTTTGTAACAACTATTTTTAAACATCCATGATAAACGCTTATTGGATAATAATCCTGAAACACTTACTCATTTTAACCACTCAGCCTTAACCCAATAATTTATACATTCATCTATATTTTTCATTTTTCTATATAATAGGTCTCAGATACTTAAGCATATCACATCTAACATCTCTTAATCTTCTAACAAAATATATTGATATCTTTAATATCACTCCACAAAAATTGCATATAATATATTTGGTCTTTTCTTAACTAATTTTAAGCTCTTTATCTTTTAAATAATATTTTCAATGTTCTGATTTTCACACATCTCAGACTCATGAGATGTCTCGATGTTTGAAACTCTCATCTGCAAAAAACATACGCCAAAGAACCTCAATTTGAATATCTTTTGTGAGCATCTTTATAAACAATAAAATATATTTAAAAATGTACACACACACATATCTATATAAAGATATTGAAACTTCATGAAAACTAATAAAATCTTTCCTAGTCTTGCATCTCGGTCCCTTTCATCTAATAAAATCTCTAACTGATTACAAAATACTCAAGAAAATGTTCAAGTGGAATTCTTTTTGGACTTGTATTATGCATGTAAAATCATGTGAAAATAAAAGATAAATGTAACTGAAAGCTATCTCAAACAACTTTTGAAAGATGGCATACCTTTCCATGATGTTGTATAGCTGTTCCATCGCCATCAGCATTCACCACAGAGAGACACTTATCATTATAAAATGCTGCCTTTTGGTGAGGATTTTCACCCATCGATGTGTGGACTTCATTGTCAGTGGCACTGTAAGGCTGGGCGGGAACTTGCCCTTCAGGAAAAAAAACTTTAGATTGGTCAAATGTGCACAAAAAATAGAATAAAACGAGACCTAAAGAGATAATACCTTGCGAAGATTGTTTCCACAGCCACTCTGAAATAGCTAAATTATAGAAATATAAATATTGAAAAGCCTTCCTTGCAAGTTCCCTGCGAAATTGTTGATTATCTTCTTTTCTTCGAAGAAATTCTATTAGGGAAGAGTAGTCTTTAGGGTCTACTATAACCAAAACATCCACGTGATCCTGTTCATACAATTAAATTCAATAAAAAGGGAAGAAGAAGAAGAAGAAAAGTTTAAACGACATCATAATTACATGCTATCCAACATTAAGACCTTCGCAGCAGCATGGATTAATGTATGGCCACCAATGTCAATATTCTCAATACCATCTTCAAATGTTACTTCACTAGATGAGGTGACCATTTCATAGAAGGGGTAAAGGTTTACAACCACAATATCGAACATCCCTGTAGAAAATATAGCAAACATTTAAGAAAATAAATGTGCAGAACGATTCATGAGTAAAAACTTTATCTTTTGTAGTATCTACTATCATACAAATTACATGATATGAACAATAGAACATTTATTAATCGAAAAACATATTGCTTGGTCCTCAAACTTACTAATTCCATGATCATATAAATCTTCCATGTGACGATCCTGATCCTGATCCCGTCTAGCAAGAATGCCACCATTTATGTTTGGATGTATAGTTTTTACCCGACCACCAAGCTGAATAATACAAAATTTCTATCAAAAACTATATATTAAGTGCAAGTCTTCCAGGCTTGATTTTGAAAAAAGGATTCTAGACCTCCTGAAACTTAAGCACCGGCAGCAACTCAACAATTTCAAATATCAACTCCAAGAGTATGTTACGGGCTTCGGGATCAGCTATCTAGTTAATTTATTATTCGAGTCTAGTTGTTATTTTAGTGTTTGAATATAGTTGTTGTTTAGGATTTTAATGTTTCCCATGTATTTTGTATTTACTCTTATGTCGTTATGTTACGGAGCTACACAAAGCCGAGCCCCCGTGACGAGTCTACACGCACCGGACGCGTACATCGTATGGCCCCACCGAGCCCACGGAGGAGATCGTGCCTTAGTCGTTTATGCTTATTATTTATTTTCGGCACTTTTTATTTGGCGGACTGTTTGCGCCTTTATTTGCACCCCACTACTATAAGGGGTAGCGTATGTTGTGTTTTGGGACATCTTGGATGAATGTTGGTATTTTCTATTTCCTCATAACCCTAACTCCCTCTCCTCTCATCTCGTTCTCCTCCTCTCTCCCCTACCGCTGGCTTCTCTTCCCCGCCGGGTTCCCCGAGTTCGCATCAAACTGGTCAGACCTGCCGCTCCGCCCGCCGCTAGCCACCGGTTGATCTTCCCGTTGCCGATCCACTCCCTATCTTCCCGCTCCGCCAACACCAGACGCGTCCGCCGCTCGCGCCGTTCCCGCGATCCGCAACCAGTTGCGACCCCGTCCCGACTCGCCTGATCTAGTCCCGTTCCCGCGTCCGCCACCGGTCGTGATCCAATTCCGCTTCGCCTGCTTCGTCGCGCCCCGTGCACCAGCCACCGCCATGGCTCCTACCACCCAGTTCAATGCTGAATCGCCACCGGAGGACTCCACCGAGGCCCTCCTCTGCCGCGTCGATGCCCAGGATAAAGACCCTCGTGGCCTCCATGCATGCCTCCCTTCTCGCCCTACATGCCAAGTTTGATGCACTCCAGCCCTCCTCCGCCTCCTCCGCCAACGGATCCGCGTGCCCTGCCACCGGCGCGTCCATCCTCGGGGAGGCGCCTCTCCCGTACATCGGGGACTCCGCGGTCTCGCCTCTTCCAGGCCGTCTCGTCCTCGCTTTGGACCTCCCCACCTTTGCCGGTGTGGACCAGATTGGGTGGATTGCCAAGGCGGAGCAGTACTTCGACCTCCACCATACTCCCGAGCAGGATAAGGTTTCTACTGTCGTCGTGGGACTCGACGGCTCCGCCCTTCATTGGGTCCGGTGGCTCTGGCAGTCCAACCCAGCTATGTCTTGGTCGGATATCAAACAGGAGATGATCCACCGCTATGACAGCCGCTATTCTGAATCTGCCATCGAACGGTTGTGTGGGGTCCGCCAAACTGGTGCATTGGATGATTACATTGATGAGTTTGTGGTCCTCATCACCCATGTTTTGGGCTTGCCGCCGGATCACTACCTTGGCTTCTTCATGCAGGGCCTCTTTCCCCACATACGCTCCCGGCTCCGCAATCACCACCCCCGGACGGTTTCCGATGCCCTAGACATGACCTGTCTCGTGGAGGCGGATTTGTCTCCTCGGCCACTGCCGCCGGGAGGCGGACCTCCGTTGTGGGGCTAACTGTGGCGGACCGCGACTCCAGAAACAACAGCTCCTCTCCCCCCTCCATCCGCTTGGCCAGGCCGATCGGCCCCTCCTCAGCGATTCTCCACCCACGAGTTTGACGACCTCTGTCGAAAGGGGTTAAGTTTCCGTTGCGAACAACCCTATTCTCCTACCCACGTGTGCGCGGTCAAGGAGTTCCGCGCCATCATCGGTGATTTCGAACCGGAGATTACTTTGGCGGATTTCGAAAACCTCGAAATCTCTGAGGAGGACGCCGTCGAGGAAACCGCGGACGCCGCCCTCCATCGTTTGGAGCTTCCTTATTTTTCCGTGGCGGCATTTTTGGGACCCAAACCATGAAGTTAGCAGGCAGGTTTGGTGACCGTCACATTGTCATCATGGTGGACAGCGGGGGGAGCCATAATTTCCTCTCCTCTCATTTGGCCCAACAGCCCTGCCTTCTGATGGAGCCGTCCCCGGACTTCATTGTCAATTTGGGCAATGGCCGCCGCCGCTCGATCCAGGGTCGTTGTCCGTCCGTTTCTCTTTCGGTGGGCCCTTGCTCGGTGACGGCAGGCTTCTACGTCTTCAGCCTTGGCGGGATCGACGTCATCCTGGGAGTTGCGTGGCTCTGCACGCTGGGCAACGTCCGGGTCAACTGGGGGACTATGACGATGAGGTTTCTCCAGGACGGTCGAGAGTGCTGCATTGTAGAGGATGTCGCCTTCGCTCCCCCGTCTCTTTCCGCACGATTCAGAGGATTTCGGACATCGATTTCTCTGCGTGGCCCTGGTCCATCTCGGATGCCGCGTCGCCGGCCCCATCACCGCCACCAGCCCTTCAGTCTCTTCTCTCCGAGTTTGTGGACCTTTTTACTGCACCATCCGGCTTACCCCGGCTCGGCCACACGACCATGGCATTCCTCTTCAGCCCGGCGTGTCGGCGGTCTCTGTCCGGTCGTATCGCTATGGGCACGTGCAAAAGGACGAGATCGAGCGGCTCGTCCGCGACATGCTGATGGGGGCCTCATCCGCCTCAGTGTGAACCCCTTCTCCAACCCGATCCTCCTAGTCAGGAAGAAGGACGGCAACTGGCATTTCTGCGTGGACTATCGGGAGCTCAACAAAGTCACTGTTCCAGACAAGTACCTGATCCCGGTGATTCAGGAGCTTTTGGACGAGCTCCACGACGCCACTGTTTTCACCAAGCTGGACGTTCGTGGAGTCTACCACCAGATTCGCATTCGGCCGGCCGACGTCGCCAAAACTGCCTTCTGGAATGATGATGGCCATTACGAGTTCCTGGTTATGCCATTCGGCCTGACCAATGTGTCAGCCACCTTCCAGGCCACGATGAATGATATCTTTCGCCCGGTACTTCGCCAGCACGTACTTGTTTTTTTATGACATTTTGGTCTACAGTTCTTCTTGGCAGGAGCACCTTCAGCATGTTTGCCAGACTTTTGCCACTCTTCGGCATCACCACCTCAAGCTCCTAGTCACAGTGTGAGCCCTTTCTCCAGCCCGGTCCTCCTAGTCAGGAAGAAGGACGGCAATTGGCGTTTCTGCGTGGACTATCGGGAGCTCAACAAAGCCACAGTTCCAGATAAGTGCCCGATCCCGGTGATTCAGGAGCTTTTGGATGAGCTCTGCGGCGCCACTGTTTTCACCAAGCTGGACCTCCGTGCAGACTACCACCAGATTCGCGTTCGGCCGGCGGACATCACCAAAACTGCCATTCGGACTCATGATGGCCATTATGAGTTCCTGGTTATGTCATTCGGCCTGACCAATATGTCGGCCACCTTCCAGGCCACGATGAATGATATCTTTCGCCCGGTACTTCGCCAGCATGTACTTGTTTTTTTATGACATTTTGGTCTACAATTCTTCTTGGTAGGAGCGCCTTCAACATGTTCGCCAGACTTTTGCCACTCTTTGGCACCACCACCTCAAGCTCCACCCGACAAAGTGCTCTTTTGGGGTTGCTAAGGCGTGCTACCTGGGCCACACCATTTCCGCTTCGGGGGTCGCGATTGATAACGACAAGATTGAGGCGGTCCTCGTGCAGTTCTCTCAGCCTTTCCTCGTGCAGTTCGACGCGTTGGGCGTCGGCGTGGGCGTCGTTCTTATGCAGGCTGGCCGACCTGTGGCCTATTTTAGTTGTGCCTTCACTGACACTATCCGCAGCCACTCCGCATACGGGAATGAGCTCATGGGCCTCGTCCTCGCAGTTCAGCATGGGGGCCCTTACCTCCTGGGCCGCCGGTTCGTGGTCCGCACCGATCACCACAGCCTTCGCTACCTCCTACAACAGAAGATTGCTACTCCAGCCCAACAGGTGTGGGTGGCCAAGCTCCTGGGCTATGATTTCAGCATCGATTTCCGGCCGGAGAAGGCGAATCGGGCGGCCGACGCTCTCTCTCATAATCTCATACTAGCGGCCATCTCCTGACCGGTCTGGGAGGATGCAGATGCCCTCCAACGGGAAGTCGAAGCAGACCCGATGCTCAACGAGATTCGGACATCGCTCCTCGCTGATCTCCCGCCTGGCCACCTTACTCTTTGGTCGTCGGCCGCCTATACTTAAGAGGCCGCCTCGTCCTCGCCCCCACCTCTCCGAGCATCTCGCTCTTGTTGGTTGAGTTCCACGCATCCCCATCGGGGGGACATACAGGCGCCTAGTTTTGTGCACCCTCGTAGCATACCCTACATCAATTGGTATCAGAGTTAGGTCGGATCGTTTGGATGCTCCGTAGTGGTAGGATTTTTAGAGCAAGCATGTCAGATCCACTAGTCACTGACGACCGAGCGGCGAGCTCGAATTCGGGTACCCAATTCGACGACGTGCGTCATGAGCTTGCCGAGGTGAACCTCCGTTTGGATCACATAAAGAATGTCAGGAACACTCCAGTCTCCAACACAGCACGACGACTCGCTAGAGGACGACCTTGATGCTCCTCATCTTGACCAGCGCCCGATGGATGGTCAGCCTCCCGTAGACCGTTACCGTCGTGATATTCCTTCATGAGCCCTAGCACCGCCGGCGAGGCGGAATCCTGATCTTGCGATTGAGCGTAGACAAGCTCTGGCTCGTGATAGACCCCCACACCAGGGTGATGAGTATCGTGTGCCCCATCAGCCGCAGCCTGACCCCAGAGATCGTGTGCGCCCACACGGTCGCCGCGACCATCACCGTGATGAGTATTATCCCCCGGGTCGGAGAGAGCGTGGTCCCCCACCCGCTCGATATGATTACGCCCATGATGCTTACCCAGAGGATTATCCTGACCCACGGAGAGGTGGCCACCACTACGACATCACACGTCGTATTCGCCTCGATGCCCCTTCATTCGATGGCTACTTGGACCCGAAAGCCTTTTGTGATTGGCTCCTCGACATGGACCATTACTTCGAGTGGTACGACATGAGCGACGAGCACTACGTTCGCTTCGCCAAAATGAAGCTGGTCGGACAGGCCAAAGTATTTTGGATTAGCGTAGAGAGAGCTGTTAATCGAGATGGCTATTATCCTATCACCCGATGGGATGAGATGAAGCAAAGACCGAAAGAGAAGTATCTCTCGGCGTCCTACCGAGACCAGTTACTTGATCAGTTACAAATTTTACGACAGGGTAAACTTACTGTCGCAGAGTATATGGCTCGCTTCGAAAAGCTTGTTGTTAGGAGTGACATCTCGGAGGAGCCCATTGTCACCGCCTCTCGTTTCAAGGCTGGCCTACGCTCTGAGATTCAGAGAGAGTTGATTCCCCATCGTCTAGAGATCGTTGATCAGATTTTTCAGCTCGTCCTAGAGTACAAGCAGTACCTCCGCTCATCTAGCACGAGGCAGTTCCCCTCTTGGACTGATACCTCAACTTATAGGAAGCCCACTCCCCCCCCCCCCCCCCCCCCCCCCCCCCGCCCCCACAACCACCGTGGCTGCGTCCCCACGTGTTCCTACAGACACGAAGGGCAAGGCTGTCGCCACTGATGGCCAGCGATCTAGGGGTATTTTGTGTTATAGATATTCTGACAGAGGACACGTGGCGGCGCAGTGCCCCACTCGAAGTCTGCTAGTTGAGGACGAGGAGCAAGGTTTAGAGGAAGGTGAGGAGGTTACTGAGGAGATCACAGCCACTGTCGAGGAACGATGGGAGAGTGACGCTGAGTGATCCTTAGAGATGGGAGTGATTAAGCGCCTCCTACATACCCCACGTGTAGATGAGGACTGGCGTCGCACTAACATATTCTACACGTACTCTCCTAGTGCATGCGGTCCCTGCAAGCTAGCCATCGACAGTGGGAGTTGCGTGAATATCTTGGCCCAAAAGGGTCTTGACCGCATGCAGGTGAAGGTAGAGCCTCAACCCTATCCCTATCGTGTCGTCTGGGTTGATAAGACAGCAATTCTAGTTACTCAGTGTTGCCTCGTCCCGATTAGCATCGCCTCATTTCAAGATCGGGTTTGGTGTGATGTAATTCCCATGGACGTCGCCCATGTGCCACGGTTGTCAGGATCGCGGTCAGGATCATAGGATCTTACGATCCTACGATCCATATTTTGTAAATCGATCCAGATTTTGTAAATCGATCCAGATTTTGTAAATCGATCCAGATTTTCCAAGATCGACCTCCATAGTGGGTACCATCAGATACGAGTTTGTGAGGAGGACGAGTGGAAGACGGTCTTTAAGACCAAGGACGGTTTGTGAGTGGCTAGTCATGCCATTTGGGATATCTAACGCCTCAAACACGTTATGAGAGCCATGACGCAGGTATCACGGCCCTACATGGGCAAGTTTCTGGTGGTGTACTTCGATGATATACTCATTTATAACCAGACCCAGGCCGACCACCTCGATCATCTGAGGCTTCTCTTCGGCACCCTCCGACGGGAGAAATTATATGTGAACTTGAAGAAGTTCTCCTTCCTTTCTGAGTTTGTTCACTTCCTAGGATTCATCGTATTGTCCACTGGGGTATTTGTTGACCCTGGGAAGATCAAGTCCATTCGAGACTGGCCTATGCCAACGAACATCTATGAGGCTCGCAGCTTCCACGGACTTGCCACCTTCTATAGGAGGTTTGTCAAGGGGTCATTACGATCATGGCCCCATTCACGAGCTGCCTTCAGAAGGGCGGGTTTCAATGGACCCCTGCGGCCACTAGAGCTTTTGAGGAGATCAAAGAGAGATTGAAGATGGCTCAAAGAGAGATTGAAGACGGCTCCTGCCTGTGACTTCCTGATTTTAGCCATGAGTTTGAGGTCCCGTGTGACGCTTCTGGTGTAGGTATTGGTGACGTACTGAGCCAAGAGGGACATCCAGTTTCTTATTTTAGTGAGAAGTTGAACGAGACCAAGCAGAAATACTTGGACTACGATCGGGAATTTTATGTGATTGTCCAGTCTCTGCGCTACTGGAGACACTATCTCCTTCCCCGGGAGTTTGTGCTCTATTAGGATCACCAGACATTACGATATTTAGATTCGCAGCGCAAGTTGGGACACCGACATGCCAAGTGGGTCGAGTACCTGCAGGATTTTCATTACGTTCTCAAACACCGAGCCAGTATTGAGAGCAAGCCGGCTAATGCATTGAGTCGTCGTGTCTCCTTGTTACAGACGATGACCGCACGCATAGATGGGCTTGAGAGAGTGATTCTATATTATCTGACATGCCCCGACTTTGGTGAGATTTATGTCGCCTTGTCCCGAGACCCTCTGGACCCTGTTGAGGGCTATCAAATCTTTGAGGGATATCTATACCAGGGCTCCCGCTTGTGCATACCCTAGACGTCCTACCGTGATTATTTGATTTGGGAGTTATACGCGGGCGGGGCCGCTGGGCACTTTGGGTGGGATAAGTCCATAGCTATTGTTGAGGATCGCCTCTACTAGCCCAGCCTTAAGAAGGACGTGGTTCGCGTTGTCTGCCACTGTCGTATCTGCCAAACGGCCAAGGGCACCAAACAGAACACGGGTCTGTACACACCTCTGCCTGGACCACACCGCCCTTGGGAGGACATCAGTATGGACTTCGTGCTCGGTCTCCCCCGCACTCTTCGGAGACTCGATTCCATCTTTGTGGTGGTTGATCGATTCTCGAAGATGGTGCACTTTATCGCATGTCGCAAGATGGCGGATGCTTCACACGTAGCATCCATCTTCATGAGGGAAATTTTTAGACTGCATGACCTGCCCAAGTCTATCGTATCAGACTGCGACGTGAGATTTATGAGCTATTTCTGAAAGACCATGTGGCACAAGACTGGCACCACCCTTAGGTTCTCCTCAGCATATCATCCACAGTCGGACGGGCATGCTGAAGTAGTAAATTGTAGCTTAGGAAACCTATTGAGGTGTTTAGTGGGAGAGCATGTACGTAGTTGGGACCTTGATTTTCCAGTCGCGGAGTACGCATATAATAATTCAATCAATAGGTCTACTGGGTTGTGTCCATTTCAAGTAGTGTCAGGATATGACCCTAAGAAGCCTATAGACCTTATACCTAGTCCCCTATAGTCGCGCCCTAGTAAGTCTGCTGAGACTTTTGCACGACATTTGCATGAGTTGCATGAGTCGGTCCGCCGACGAATAATAATGAGCAATGATAACTATAAAACTCATGCAGATAGGCGAAAGCGGGAACAAGTATTTTAAGAAGGTGAAAAGGTAATGGTGTGAATCCGCCCTGAGGGGTTCCCTTCTCTGTTATAAGTCGCATTTGGACGAACGCCTACAGACTCGATATCCCTACAAGTATGGGAATCCACCCAGTATCTAATGTTGAAGATTTGACGCCATACTACGAGCCTCGCGAGTATATGGATCCGAGCAATGGAGACTCACAACCGCCCCCACCTCCACTCTCGTTACCTTACCACCATCATAGTCCACATGTATGATGGCCACCACAGTACACCTATTGCTGACACACACCCACCTGGAAATTCTTCTTCATTGGTTTCACCGACGACACCGTGGATCGCACCGGGATCCACCACTCGAGAGATGAGCGATGAGAGCATCACAGAGATCAAATCCCACCAGTTTGTTCCTACCACAGTCGGGTCGCGATGCCGCTACTTGGTGCATTGGCAGGGCCGCCCAGACGCGGATGACGTTTGGCTACTACTGCAGAGCTCGATCGACTCGCCCCTGGATATCGACTTCAGTACGATCGTCTCCATTCATTGGAGATGAAGACTTTTCAGTCAGGGGGAGTTGATGGGGATCCATTAGACCATGCTTCAGGAGGGGTTCGCCGCAAGGCGGGACCCACATTCGTGTATTCGTGCAGGCGAGCTTGATCAGATCGTCGATCCAACTCCGCGGATGTGTCCGGATTCGCATCGCGAATCAAAATCATGTGTTACTTTATTTTATTTTTGGTTTATTTTAGTGTATTTTGAGTGGCCCCACCTCCAGCCAATCATAGTCGTTGAAGGTGGGATGCCCTAGCTTTTGTTTTCTTATAAATAGTCATGTAGTGGGTTGTTTTGAGGGCATTGCAAATTTTGGAGATTATTCCCGGAATCCCGTGATCCCGCCACGGTGCCGACTCCGTGGAACCCTAGGTGACGACTACTAGGTTGGTATCTTCCTCCCCAAGGCTTCCCCAAACCCTAAGCTACTTTCCCATTCCTCCAGCCCCCTTTCCGCTGCCCCCAAAGCTCCAAACCGCTATCCCCTCTCAGGTTGGCTCCCCCTTCCTCCAGCCGCACCACCCGCCTGTCTCCAATCAACCCGTCCGCCTCTCTGCCATCCCAGCAAACCGCTGCCGCCCCACCCCCCTCTACCCCCTCTCCCTCAGCCGCCACTCTCCCCTCCAACTCCTGGAGCAACCGCCACCCATCTTATCCCTCCCAGGCCACCGCCGCCTCCTCCAACATCCTCCCCACAACCGGCAATATTCAGATCGCTGGTTTCAATTCCTCACTGCCCCTCCTTCCGTGGAACCACCATCCCTAAACCTTCCTCATCCTGGATCAGTCCAGATCCGGAAAATTCAACCCTGATCCGTCATCCCCTCCACCCATACTTCATCCCTTAGCCCGGATCCGCTACCAAACATCGGATTCATCCATCCCTCGCCCGGATCTACCCATACATGACCGGATATATCCATTTCCGGTCTGATTCCACCGTCCACCGCCGAGGACAGTCACCTCCGCTATTTCTACACCACCAGTTCCACATTGGATCACTGTCAAAACATACCCGGCTCTAGAATCTTCAGTGTTTTGGTCAGCTCATGACTTTGGTGAGTCACTTGTTGTATTGAATTATTTGATTCTGCATTTTTATTGGATTGACTACTGCATTTGTTTGGAATCGTGCTTGTGAAAATTTGCTTGCGATATGCTTATAATTTGCAGGTGGGATTTATTCGCCGCGTGCTTATCCTTGGCCCTCCAAGAGAGGAAAGCCATTAAACAATTGCGTATTGAATGTTATTTCATGTTCTTTAAATTATCAGCGTGGGTTGAAAAGTTTATTTGCTCAAAATAATATGTCGTCGTCTCCGACGGTATCATTGCATTTAGGTTTGGGTTAGTGTGTCACGTTTGCATCTCACCCATAATAGTCTTAGTTTTGTGCACCCCTGTAGCCTACCCTATATTAATACACTAACTAGGTTACACTGATAGTATTCTTACAACATTTATGTTCAGCTTATTCAATAATATTATCTCCTATAGGCTATAACTCTATAAGGAAAATTGAAAATTTCTAAGCAGATAAACAACTGTTTTTACCATTATTCTCAAGGGATTTTAGACTTAATATCATCTATACATCGCATGAGTTGTAATGAAGATTAGTACAAAGTTAGTAAATTCAAGTTGGTGTTGCAAGTGTACCACTTCAAAATCTTCAATTATGTCAAAATATCTAACAGTAATTTCGTGCATTCTGAGAGACTTTTTACTAAAGGTAATTGTTTATGTTTCTCTTACATCTACATTATTTTATTACTAGAGCAATACAAAATCCAAATTGAGATGAATTGATTATGTTCGACTAAATTAGATGCAACACTATGAAGGTGATATCTAGAATTCATAAAAAAACTGTTATAAAAGTAAGAGGGTCAATCAATATATATTGTGATAAGAGTATAATATTTGTTTGATCATTTTGTCGTCCCGGAAATCCATCTCACCATAGTTAATATAAGCCTGAAGAATGTGGCGGTGAAGAGTGTTATAAGAGTATAAATTTTTTTCTCATCATTTTGTTGTCCTAGTACCAGTTGAGGTGTTGTCGTGTAACCTTGAGGTCATAGGTTCGAGTCCTCGGAAGCGGCCTCTTGCAAAAATCTAGGGTAAGGTTTGCCTACATTTCACCGTAATGATGGGACCCTTCCCTGGACCCTCACTGCGCAGGGATGTATTGTGCACCAGGCTGCCCTTTTTTTGTCCCAGTACTCTACATGATTTGATGCAACTAATATTCTAGATAGAAAGGAGAACAAAAGAATGCTCAAAGAAGATCACCATCTCTGGAAAGGAAGTAACTTCGTCAACTTTAATTACTGTAATCCCAGCTTGCTCCAAAGCTTTTGTTGTCCCTCCAGTTGAAATAATGCTATATCTGAAATTAATCCTCGTGAAGCAAAATTCAGAATGATAAGAAGTATATCCTTAACTTGCCAAATCTTACTAATAACAACCAAGTAAACCATCCTTGTGAATAATATTATAAAAACTTCTAAATAAAACTTAATAACAATCAAGTAAACCATCCAGGTGACCAATATTATAAAGAACTTCTAACTAGTACTGAATAACAAACAAGTAAGCAATCCTGATGAGAAATATGAAGGACAACGGAGAGTGAAAGAAAGAAAAGAAGAAATAGAGGGCACTTCCCTAATTTACTAACCTATTCAGTCAACACAGGTAGAAGTAACACAGAAAAAATAATATGAAGAGAATCCAAAGTACTACATGTTTTTACACAATTCCACATTTTAGCATTCAATTATACCATCCAAAAACTAAAACACTGAAAAATCTCAGTTATTTTATTGCAAAAAATAATTGAGAGAGAGAGAGAGAGAAAATTCTATTTTAGTTGTTTGTGCAACAATAGAAAATATATACATATGCTGAAGAACAAAGAATCGAAGGAACCAATATTAGAATACCTCGTAGTAATAACGAGAGAATGTATATTGAGATGAATTTGGTTCCTTTGTTAGGCAAAGTGAAAACGAAAGTGCAATTATGGTTGCTCAAAATGATTTTAATCATGATCCACCAAACACATTGCAAACAATTTTTTTACTTCATTTCTAATTACTTGCATTTTCATCAAATCTCATTCTACAAAAAATAAACATTTTTTGTAAATTTTCTACCAAACTCGAGCCCTTATGGTAGGACTCTTCCTTGGACCCTCGTTGCGCGGGGATGCTTTGCGCACCGGGCTGCCCTTTTTTCCACCAAACTCAAGCTGTCATATTCTATACATTCTTGAGTTTGGGAAGGGGATATTGCCATCATATAAACAAATGTTCTCCATTATGTAGCATGATTCTCTTATTACTGACTACTGAGACATACTCTGGCTGACCGACTGTCCATGGTTAAAATTTCACTCCCCTTCCTTTTGAAATATTTTGCATGCAACACTACCTTAATGTGCTCATAACATTACTCTAAATTTAAATGGAAGCAATTTGACGGCCATTGTAATTTGACGGCCAATAGCCATAATTAATGTGCTTATAACATTACTCAAAATTTAAATGGAAGCAACAAGTAAACAAAATGGAAGAATATCAAACAAGGAATTCTGCAAAGCAATTGTTACAATACAATACAAAAAAAGCAGTATGAGCTCACCCTAGCTCTTGAAGCCCTCTACCAAGAATATCAACGTCTCGCTTGTCTGATAGAGATATCAATGCATGTTTCCTTGCTACTAAAGGGAAGGCAAAGAATAAAAATAAAACCCTAAAAACGCATAGATCACATATTTATAGCGAAAAGGAGATGATGAATCATGATTCACACCATTTGAGCTTATGGAAGTCTGAGCGCGATCCGCGATGGCCATGCGGATGATCGGTCGTCTCCCTGCGTAGGAGAAAAACGAGCGAACGCTGGGGAAGGAAAATTCTTCCTGGCCGAGAAGAATACAGCAGAATGAGCGGAAACAGCGGCGAGGGACAAAGAAGGAAGAATGGACGATGGGAGAAAAGGGAAGACTAACCTGACGGCGGCAGTAGAGGTACCGGCCTTGAAAGCAGGGGTAGAGATAATGGTGTTTTCCGGTGTACGGAGCAACAGAAGTGGTGGAGACGGCGGACAGGGACGAGAGAAATTGAGGCATCTCTTTCAGACTGCCGATTACCCTTTCTCCGGTTATTTTAGGGCACTTCGATAAGAGAAATACTTAGGTAGGGGGCTTAGATCTTAGATCGGACGGTATATAAAATACGGACATTATTTATTATTTATAAATACATGAGTATTTAGGAAAATACCACCGTATGATCTCTAATCAACGGCTTAGATGGGCTCCCTCTCACATATTATTAGGTGAGAGATACTCACCAAAAAAATTTTCCTTTGATAATGCGGGGTCTTCGTCAATCATCCAAATAATGCGGGTCTTCGTTAATCATCCAAATAATGCGGGTCTTCGTTAATCATCCAAATAATGCGGGTCTTCGTTAATCATCAAAATAACGCGGAGTCGTGATGCTTTGGTGCAGAGTGCGAGAAATCAATAATGTTGGCTTTTGGCGCTGTCCGGACATAAATACCCTTCAAATGTTGGCACTTTGCACGATCCAAATAATGCGGGGTCTTGGTGCAAGATCCAAATAATGCGAAGTCTTGTGAATGTTCATCTCCGGATTTTCTTGGGGCACTTTGCACGATCCAAATAATGCGGGGTCTGGGGAATTTTTTTTGTACGTCGTATCTATTAATACGTGCGAGAATAAATACCATGCATTTATGTGAGGGGCGCGTTTCTTAATTTTGAAACGCTTCTCCCCCTTCAGCAAAATAAATGTTTTTTACCATTTTCCTGCTCCGGCGCCCTAGTATTCCGACGAACTCGTCGCCCTGGCATTTCCACGATAACGCCGGCTAAAACGACACAGTTAGCGCCCTCGGTGAGTATTTACTATTACCCTTTCTCTGGGTTTTTTTAGGGCACTTTGCACAATCCAAATAATGCAGGATCTTGGTGCACGATCCAAATATTTTCTTTTTATTTATATCTTTATTTATGTATCTATAATAGACCTGCACAAAAGGCCCGGGCCCACTGGGCCGGCCCGAGCCCGGCCCGGGAAAAGCCCGGCAAGGCCCGGGCCCGGGCAAAGCCCGCCTGGGCCAGGTCGGGCTTAGGGGGCCTAACTGGGCCCCCATATTAGGCAAAAGCCCGGCCCGGTGCCCGGGCTCTTGAAAAGCCCGGTTTTTGCAGCCATAAGGCCGGGCTTAGGGGGCCTAAATGCAGGCCCCCTTCCATGGGCAAAAGCCCGGCCCGGCCCGGCCCGGTTGCAAATAAAGCCCGGGCCGGGCCCGGTTGGCAAAAGCCCGGGCCCTTCAGTCCCGGTACCGGGCCGGCCCGGTCGGGCTTTTTGTGCAGGGCTAATCTATATAAAAATAAAAATAAAACATTTTTTGGTAATGTAATATTATTTATATATTTATTAATGTATTTATATAAAATAAAACTAAAAAGAAAAAAGAATTTCGAATTTTCAATGTTCAATTCCTACTCAACAGCATTATATATATATATATGTATATATATAATTCCTACTCAAAAGTAATATGGCATGACAGTATGAAATACAAGGAGTAATAAACTTAGATAAAATTACAATTAAACCAGGAGCTCCAAAAGAACATGCATATGACATCACAGTTCACAGTGATCTGCATAAACACAAAAATAATAATATAAAAACATGAAAAAATAGCAAGATTATAACTTACATTGACGGATTGGCCAAATAGCAAGTTTATAAAAAAAAGGATATTTTGTATTAAGAAAATGAATTCAAAATGCCACGGCGGCCAATGCTCTCTTCTGGGATCTAGAGACTCCAATATTTCTAAATCCCATCATCGTCTAAACTAATCATGAGCATCGAATCTCCCCAGTATTTTAATGGTCAAAAGCTCCAGAGCCCAAGTGAACCGCTTCGTCGCTCCATCGCCCCGTCTCGATTCCATCAAACCCCATTTTCGAAGCAAGCTAGCAAAGTGAGAAGGAAACATGTTCCCCAGGAGCGGAGGATCTGGCCTGTTAGAGTGCTCGAAGCATCCGCGTGATCATCTAGTTTGGAATGATCTACTCGTTGCCCCTAGCGGGGTATTTATAGACAAACCCTAAATCCCCGACTACGGGTATTGGATGTCTTAACGGATCCGTTCACTACCCGTTCGCACCTGTTACCTGTTATATTAATATACTTCAACAATCTCCTCATATATTGAATATAACGGTGTCACATACTCACATAACATGATACTTTCACCAAGAGTTAATAACGACAATAAAATGAGTTATCCAACAAACATAAATATGAGTTTTAGAGAACAGAAAATCTAAACTCAAACACAGATTCCAAACACAGTAAATAGAACCGGAAAAACTCAAAAGACATAAAATTAATCTATTCAAACAATAGATCATCTTCATCCGGGTCGAAATCAACTTTCTCTCCTTCAATCTTCATTTGATCTGCAAATAAGTACAACAAGAATGTCATGAGACAAATCTCAATGAATTCAAACATTTGCTATCAAATTTAAAGTTATTAGTTCTGGCAATAAGAGAACGTAATACTCTAACTAGGAAGAAAGAATCACGTGTCAGCATCACCATCTAATTTACACAAAATTAGGAAATTGATTGCATAGAATCAAACCATGTTCCATCGATTATTAAGATTATTATTACACATTCACAATTGTGTTATATCATCAAGTTTGGAATGATACAACAAACTGTGACCATCATATCATCAAGTTTGGAATGATATGATTAATAATCATAATATCAGGACACATATCAGCAACTTCAGTATTTCTTTTTAGAATGATACCCAAATTAGCCTTTGAATTAAAATAATTACGTAAGTCATCAAGTTTGGAATGACTGACAACTATTCATCTCAGGCTTTCATCAGGTAGCATCTGAAATACCTCAGTGTACTCACTCTAGATGTTTGAATGTTAGCAGACTACGGTTCTTAAGGTTTAAAACATAAGCAAGGTATTAAGTCCTACTCAATGGACTTTAATCTCATCTCCCTTGATGTTTTAGAGGTAAGAACCTTATATAAGCCCTTTGTAAGTACATCTACTACATTATCTTTTGATCTCACGTCCAATAGGGAGATTATCCTCTGACTGGTGAGATAGGTCAATCAGGCCTGTTTCATTCTTAGTTGTCTTCGCTTTCCATTGAACAATGTGTTTGTTGCAATGGTCTTTGTGGCTTAATTGTCACAATATATCGAAATATAGTGCATTTTCAGACTCGTCATTGGAATGTCCATTATCAGATCTCTTATCCACTCTGTTTCTTCTCCTGCAGAAGCGAGAGCATAGAGTTCTGATTCCATGGAGGATAGTGCAATGCACGTCTGCCTCTTTGACTTCCAAGTCATTGCTGCTCCTCCTAGGGTAAACACATAACCACTAGTGGATCTACTATCAGCAAATTCTGAGCACCAAGTGGCGTCAGAGTACCCTTCAAGCACTGGAGGATGTCCACTATAACATAAATCATACTTTTTAGTGTACTTTAAGTATCTCATTAGCCTATCCAAGGCATTCCAGTGGCCCTTCCCAGGGTTACTAGTGAATCTACTTAACATGCCGACCGTAAAGGCTATGTCTGGTCTAGTGCATGTTGTAGCATACATGAGACTGCCTATGAGTTTGGAGTAATCCAACTATCGAATAGGTGAACCTTCATTTGGTTTCAGTATATTATTATAGTCGTATGGAGTCTCAACCTTTTTGCTACTAGCGTAACCCCACTTCTCAAGTAGATTTCTAATATAGTGACTCTGACTCAGGGTTATCCCCTTTTCAGTGAAGTTCACTTCCATTCCGAGGATGGTCTTCACCACTCCTAGGTCAGTCATGCTAAATTGTGCCTTCAAGGCAACTTTCACGTCTTCCACCTCAGACTGATCATTGCCCATAATTAGCATGTCATCAACATACAAGCATATAATTGCCACTTTATTTGAACTTGTTCTTATGTACAGACATTTATCTAATAGGCTAGATTTAAAACCTAGGCCTTTAACACAAGTGTCAAATTTTCAGTACCACAATTTTGGTGCTTGCTTCAATCCGTATAGTGACTTAAGCAACTTACAGACCAAATCTTCTAGACCTTCTATGACGAACCCTTCAGGTTAGATCATGTAGATCTCTTCAGTCAAAACTCCATTAAGAAATGCAGTCTTAACATCCATATGATGAACGACAAATCATTCAATAAATGCTATAGCGAGAAGAATCTTAATTGTCGCAATGTGACAAACAGGTGAGTATATATCAAAGTAGTATATACCACTCACTTGAGTGTAGCCTTTTGCAACTAGACGTGCTTTGTATTTTGCGATACTCCCATCAGGATTAAGCTTCTTTTTCAGACACCCAATGGTTTTAGCCCCTTTGGGCAATGCAACCAAAGTCCATGTATTATTTTGCAAGAGAGAGTTCATCTCATCTTCCATGGCTTCTTTCCATAATAGAGAATCCCTAGATCGCATCGCTTCCTTATAGGTAGATGGATCAGCTTCAACTTGGTAAGTCACAAAGTCTTTACCGAAAGTTTTAGGTACTCTTTCTCTACTAGATAACCTTGTAGATGTCAACTCACTAGTGTCTATAGGCTCTGTGTCAGAGATTCGCGGTACTGGCTCCACAGCAGGCTCAATAACAGTGGCTGGCAGACCTGGAAGAGTTAGGTTTTTATCCTTAAGGAACTTATTCTCAAAGAAAACTACATCTCTAGATTCTATTACCGTATTTGTTGAGAGATCTAGAAATCTGTCTACAGCACTATCCTCTGCACATCCGAGATAGACATAGGTGTTTGTCATAGGTCCAATCTTAGCTCTCCTAGAGTCAGGTATCCGCACATAAGCGATGCAGCCCCAAGTCTTAAGATTGCCAAATCTAGGCGATCTCTTAAACCAAAGCTTATAGGTTGCCTTATTCAACTTTGCATGAGGTACTTTATTTAGAATGCGATTTGACATGAGGACATTAAATTCTTCTAAAGCTTCTAAATCTACCATTTGTTCTTGTATGTAGGTTACATTGGAGATGTTCCCTTCATGCTGGCAAAACCACAAATTTTTATGAATCTAAGTGGTGAGTCTGTAAGTATTATTTCCTTAGGTATTAATTTTTTTTTTCAATATATGATTTATCTTTCAAAATACAATGTTAAATTCAGAAATATTTATGTAGGTTGGATCACTTGTTACATATTTCAAAGTACCACTGGATCAATTACTCCTGGTATAATATAATATCATAATGATGTCCTTACTTTCCACATCCAATACTCTTAGAACTTGACTATATTTATCTAATACGTTTTCTGTACCAGATTTTTGATGATATAGATTTACCTTTTGGAAAACTGAGGTTATTACCAAAAGGTGGACATGGAGGCCAAAATGGGTATGCTTCATTTTCCTTGACCCTGTTCTGGTATCGTACTTAATTTTCAAGAGAGATAACTTATTTTCTTGATGCAGCACTTGAAAACTTAGATTTTTTACCAGATTTATTTTGACAAATGATTATCTTATAAATAATTATTTATCCTCTTGGATATTTATCATTTGTTGTATTCTTTAAATAGTACATGTACTTTTCTATTTGAGATCGAAAATAAATGATGAAAATCCCCACCCCTCCTAAGGGATTTTAGTAGTTGGCCTCCATGAGTGGAGAAATATCAGAATCAGAGTAGATTTTTTTTTCATTTATATTAAAGTCATACAAACCATAAATCTTCTATTGGTAGAGATAGAGTTGCGTGATGAATTTAAAATCTTATTTTATTCAAACTAAAGCTAAGGAAACAACCTAAATATAGAAATAAAAGAAATCTTCCCAAATGAATAATGGCCCAAGAAAGATGTAAAAAATGGTCAGGTCCAATTCCTTCATTTACATGGTAAACCCCTCGGGTTTGACCTGTGATAAACTAAACTTGTTTTGACTAACTAATTGTCACCATCTCAATTGTCCGGGATCACACACACAAAAAACTTCTCCTAAGATTTAAATTTGGAGGTAGTGATGGTGGGAGTATGGAAACTTGGCAATGTTGACCATTAATGAACATGTTGATGTTGATTGAAGGGGTAGCACAAACCCAATGTATTGAAAGGCTTCTACGAATTTGTTTTCTATCTTTTTGATATTTTGGTTTATATGGATATTATTGGAACCAGGAAAATCTCGGTTCACAAGAGGTTCGGACCGAGAGGGACCAAAGACTACTTGTCTAGCGGCTGGGATGGTCGAGCTTAGACTAAGGGGAGATGAGAGGGGCATGCGTTTTTTGGATTGACTGTAAACAGGAGCTTGCGAGCTTCAGCGAGATTGTCCCTCCACGTTCCCGAAAGTATATAGGAACTTCCCCTCCATAACCAGAGCTAAGCTCGGCACATGAAATGCACAAAAAAGTTTATGGGAACCTTGGGGGGGGGGGGGGGGGGTATAAGTTATAACGTGCCTCAAAATGTGCCCCGGGGGTCCTATTTATAGGAAATCCAGGGAGTGGTCTGCGAGTAGACACGCTCTCCTGAGGTACTGGACATTCGGCGAGTTGACTGACGACGTCGCCCTACTTGCGAGGTCTTGCTGGAGAGCTCGCTTGGTGAGCTCGGGCAGAATGAGAGAACAGAAAGCCAATGAGGTAGGCTTAA
Organism: Dactylorhiza incarnata; assembly: GCA_033032865.1. Taxonomy (NCBI): domain Eukaryota; kingdom Viridiplantae; phylum Streptophyta; class Magnoliopsida; order Asparagales; family Orchidaceae; genus Dactylorhiza; species Dactylorhiza incarnata. The sequence goes on from JAWHQI010000281.1 coordinate 779,732, forward strand.
GCGCGGCGGGCTCGGTGGCCTGACTCGTATAGAGCTCGCCGGCGGGCCGCACTCGGTTGAGAGAAGAGCTCGTGGCGAGGTAAGCTCATATGCAGCGAGCTCGTTGCAGTGGGTGCGATCTTCAACCTTTGGCGAGCTCTCGATTCTCTTTGCTTTCCCCTGTGTCCTTGTCTCTTTAAGTCAACAACCATTATTCGGAGGTACGGAGGCTCTCCCTTGGGTTGGGGCCCACCTCGACGAATATGAGTTGTACACAATCCACGCTCTTTGCGAGTTCGCCGAGAGCTCAGAAAGAAGAGTCCAAGCCTTATTCGGCGAGCTTGAATTTGGCGATTTCGTTGCTGTCGATACCCCTCTCTTATAAATAGGGGGTAGGACTCCGAAATTTCACTTTTTGGCTCGCAACTCTTCTTAAGAAATTATGACCTCGCCTGCTAATACGACAACCTCAACCGCCAAGATGAAGGCAGGATCCTCTTGCAGGGCTCGTCAGGAGCCAGCTACAGAGGCCGCGCTCGTGAGCAACCTCCCGTGGTGTTTTGGGACCGTCCCCTCACGCGATCTCCTCCGTCAGGAGAAGTTGAAGCGAACTATTGAGCACAAACGCGTTGAAGCTTGCGCTGTGAAGCGCTTGGCACACGATACTGCTGCGCTCCTGGATATGGGAGAAGGGCTCCCCTCCAAGAAGGCGGCTCCTCCGCGACTGCTGATTCGCTACCGAGCCAGTGCTTGGAGCGGACAGAGGAGGTGTGTCTGAACTCGCATTCTTCCTTTGGCGAGGTTGGACTATCTCGCTGAGTTTAACTACTCTTTGTTGCTTGCGCAGGTGACTCGTGGGTCCATCACGAACCCGACGATTGGTGATTACGACGTCCCTTCTCCACGATGAGGGAATGACGGGGCCATACTAGGCAAGGGGCATAACGGAATCGCCACTCATGTAGACTCGCCCAGTATGTCCACTTTCTTCACCTTCTTCTATTTCTTCTCGCCTGTCTGACGCTTATTGTCTTTCAGTGTGCCTCCCCAGCGAGAGTCCCAACACCTCGCAACCGATCGAGAAGGTTGTGCCTACCACCCCGCCAGTCACGTCGGTGCCACCCGCCTCCAACGCGTGATGTTGCTGAGGGCCAACTGCCGAGCTACAGGTCGTCGACCTCAGGATTTCTCAAGGCTACCGAGCTCGCGACGAGCTCCATGCCGCGCCCCTGTTCGCTATCACTTTGACGAGGCTGTCGTTGACGCCTGCACCCCTCGGTTCGCCTCACGCGGGGACTCCTTAACTTTCAATGCCGAGTTCCCTAGAAGCGCCACGCCTGACACCTTCACAGACGCATGATGGCGCGCCTTTGCGCATCGCGCCAGAGAGTCGGTCTGGCTCCAAGGCAAGGGTCTAGAGGTGATGCCTCACCCAGAGCATGGCGGGTCCAACAGTGGTCACCGCCGTGAACATTCGCAAGATTGCTCCCCCGAACAATCCCGAGATCGTCATCGCGTCCAATCTCGAGATAGACACCAAGGTCGAGAGGAAAAAAGGTCTCGACGACACTCCCCTCACTGTGTAAGGGATAACCTACCCCCTCGTCGGGGTAAAGATCTTCTCGCGTGTATTTCTGACGTGGCGATCTTCTTCATGATTGCTGGTTTTTCGCCTGTGTAGGTCCAGCGCCGCCAGCGGATTTGCCTCACAGCCGACCGTTCTCGCCCACCATCGAATTATTTACTGATCCCAATGAGCCCTTCAACGAGTATAGGGCTTGCTCGCTTGCCCTGTCCAGTTCGCATGAAATGCGGCTGAAAGCGTTGGAGGCTAGCGACCTCTACCGCCGAATGGTCTCTGTGGAGGCTCACCTTTCTTTGGTGGAGGAGTTCACACATCGCCTGGAGAGCGCCGAGCGCAAGTATTTCGATAACCAATATTTGGAGGTCCGCACGGCTGAGGTGGAGCACCAAGTTCGTCAGCTACAGAACGAGGTACACCACTTGACGCAGAGCGCGGGCACTCCAGGTGATATGACGAGGGTGTCTGACCAAATTCGGCGAACTGAGGAAATTATCCACCACCATTCAGAGGGTCTTCACAGGGCTCAGGAGGAGCTGCGAGCCACGCGCGATGTTGTCTGGATGAGCTCGTACATTTCGCGTGACGAGCTGAACAACCCTCTCTGCGGGGCGTGAGAGACTTCCCCTCAAAACACCTTCTTTTATTGTTTTCTGTAACAACTTCGCGGCTGTAGCCAAAATGTTTCTTGTAATTTTAAATGTTTGTGGCTTTAATATTTCTTACTCGCATAATCTTAGCTCGGCCATAGGCAAGCTCTATTTGAGTTATTTTTAGCCATCTCGCGGGCTCGCGAGGTCAATAGGACCTCGCCGCGCAACACGTACTCGCTTGAAAAGAGCGCGCCGCCAACTACCTCGCAACAACGATGGACGACCTTTATAAATAGGGGGGGGACACGGTCGCGCTGGGTACGCTGTTTCTGCCCGAGCCTTGCTACTTTCAACTTTTCGTGCGAACTCCAAATCTACTTGCCAATTCAGCAATGGGCTCGGCTTCCAAAGTTAAGCGGGGCAAGGAGACGGAAGGTCGTCTCCATTGCATTCAGAATTTTGCGAAGTCGTTTTTTCCGAACAGCAAGACAACGACGGAAGAGCTCGCTTCTTTCTGCGAGAACTTCTTGCCTGAGGGCTACTCGGATCACCGCGCCGAGCCTGGAGAGCTCCTCAACTCGTTCTTCGTGGACGAGCTCGTCCTGCCCTTGCCCCATTTTGAGATGGGGCTTCGCCTTCGACTTTGGCCCGAGGTTCAACTCATGTTGAACCACTTCGGCCTCGTCCTCGCGCAAATGATCCGAACGGGGTTGCGACCATGATGGCTTACATGTGCTTTATGCGCGAGGCCGGAGTCGTATTTGTTTTCGTCGTCTTTCGGAAGCTGTTCTGCGTTAAAGCAAAATCAGAGGGAGTCGTCTACTTTAGCAGCACCTCGCTGAAGATTCACGAGCAGCAAAATAAGGTCCACCGGTGGCATGAGAAGTTCGTCATCGTGCGAGGAACATTTTGCTCGCTCTTTTTTAACCCGGTGCAGCGGCGGGAGGAGTACTTCAAGACTCCTCGCATCCCGGAGACCTCAGAGACCCTTTACCTCTCTCTCTCTCTCTATTAGAGAGAAATGGACGTCGTCCAGCTGAGAAGACGCGTCAACGAACTCGCCTTCATCGACCCCAAGAAAGGTATGCGAGTGCAAGCTCTTTCTCCTTTTGGCGTCATGAAAATTAACCGACTTTCCTGCCCGCGCCTTGCATGTCTGCGCGCACTCCTTGCTAGAGTGGCGATTGGCGAGGCGGAGACCTCGCGGGCGAAGCGGAAGCTCTTGCTTTCCGATGACGACCCGATCGAGGGGCCAGATGATGAGGCTGGCGACCTCAAGGTCAAGAAGCCCATGTATTCTGAGCCAGCCCGCCAGGGGCCACCGAAGCGGCGAAAGAAGCAGCTCATCCCGCGTGACCTCACCGCGGTCTCACTGAACATCTGCGAGGACCCGAAAGGCAGTGAGGCTCCAAAAACACCGGAGGAGTAGGAGTGCTTTGACGACCCTGAGTCCCACTTTAATTATGGGCGAGGGGGTAAAGTTAGGGACATCACCGGAGAGCCTCTACTCGCATGGGACGCCGCGCAGAACATGGTTTCTGTCAGTACTTTCCTGCCCTCTTGGGCAGGGGACGACGACCCTGAGGACGACGCCTTTAATGTCTTGTTCTCCATCTATGGGCTGGATGACGCAACGAGCCTTGCGAAGGCGTCACCGACTTACCTCGCGTGGCAGTCATCACGAGCGGTCCTGAGGAGCGCCGAGCTTACCCAATCCTTAACGAGGCTGTACATTCGGTGCAACAAGGTGCTTATCGACGCCAGGGATGCCCTAAACGTCACTATTGAGGAGGGTGAGGAGGCGGCGAGAAAATATGTCGGGGCCGTTGAAAAACTGGCCTCGACAGAAGAAGAGCTCGCCCAATTGCGGCGAGACAAGTGTGCGAGGCGGCTGAGGTAAAAAATCCACCTAGTCATACCGGTTTTACCCGCGAGTTTCATGAATCTAACCTTTTGCGATTTTTTCTTCAGACTGCCGAGGTCCTTGCTGCCACTCAGATCTCCCTTCTGGAAGAAAAGCAGGACGAGGTGGAATCCCTCAAACTCGCCCTTGTGACGACGAGGTCGCAAATCAACACCCAGCCTGCTCCAGGAACATCCTCGGCGGAGGCGCCACTCCAGTTCTCGCGTGCCTAGCTCTGCTCGATGCAACGCCTTTTTGTGAAGGACGATGGTGAGCTCCTCCTTGCTCGTCTATGGGGGGCGGGGAGACTACTCAAAGGGCTTTTTGGCGTTTTGCACCCTGGAAATACCTCATTTTGGCAAACTGCACCCTTAATCTTTAAATATGGCAACCTGTACCCCCTAATTTCATTTTCCTTGGCAAAATGCACCCTGCCCCCAATTATCAGGGGTATATTTGTCCTAAGGCATCCGAAAAAGGCACTTTTTGGCAATTTGCACCCCAATCTATTCCAATTTCTTATTTTTCGATTTTTGCAGACCACCCAAATCACTTAACATTACGATGAATTTCCTTACCTGCATATAAATGTTTAACATTACGATCAAGCAGCTCTTATTACCAATCAGAGCTTCAACTCCTGAATGAGTCGACATGAAGGAGTAATAAATGGCAACAACAAGCATTAGAAATAAATGGCAACAACAAGCAGCATTAACAACATTAGAAATAGGAAAATACATTGTTCCACAGTAGGAAAATCCCTATTACAAATTCATAAACCTCACAAAAAAATACATAAACTCCATATTCCAAGTGCATTAGAAATATTTGGATCATCACAATCTTTTCCGCTTGCATAAATATCAGGCTCACATGCATTTCCTTACTTGCATATAAATATCAAGTTGTTAATGTCCAGTAAAAAATAAAATAATGGACAAAAAAAATAATGAACTCTTACAGGCAACTTTGACTTCGTAGAAGACGAGCTAGCTTGGGTGTTGGATGCTTCAAAGCAACTCTTCTTGTTATGACCTCTCGAACCACAGTTTGAGCATGTGTATTTCATCCCACTCCTTTTGATTCCATATTTCTGACTATCTATTTCATCCGCTTCTTTTCTCCTTGCATACTTTGAAGGCCTTCCAGATTTTTTTTTAATATTATACCATGGAACAATAGGGTTCAAATTTACTGTTGGTCATTCCTTATATGATCTTATTGGATTTAACATGTGCTCGTATGCTTTCAGAAACGTCTCTTTTTTATACCAATTTTCCACATAATCTTCAACCTTTTCCCTTCGATAGAATATGCATGAAATCGCATGCACGCAAGGTATACCTGTTAGATCCCAACGCCTACAACTACAACTTCTAGCATGTAGATCAACAGTCCATTTATCTCCAGCAAATCCTTCGACTTCGAACTTATAATGACCATTCCATACTAAAAAATAATTGTGGGCATTTTTTTTATTATTTTCAAGAATTGCTCCCCTTTAATTGTCTTAACTATAAAAGTTTTTTCATTTTTAGACATGAAGGACGCATACATAACCCACCCACACTCGCATGTGACTTGAATCTTGTCGCTACAATTTTTAGTAAACTTGAGTGGCTTTCCATGTTTAGTAGCGTACAACCTCACGGCATCCCTAAAGTCAGATGCCGTATTAAAGCACAAGCCAACATCATGTTGGATCGTATGACGCCCTTAGAGGGGGGGTGAATAAGGGTGTGTCTAAAAATTAATTTTTACTTAGTAATTTTTGAAGAGATTTTACTTTACTAAAAAATTACTTACAAATATTTTCAAACCAATGCAATTTTAGTATTAAATCAAAACACAAATTTCCAAGATAAAGATTATGTCACCAAATATGTAATTAAAGAAAAAAACATAATTATATTAATCATGAAATTTGAGTACAATAAAAATGATCTTAACAATGCTTAAGATCAAGGCACAATTATGTTAATAAGAAATTCTACAATTTTGGTTTACCAATCCTTCTCTCAAGGATCGGAAGGCTATCGCTTGTCTCTCCCAAGACCAAGCCCAAGCCTATCCTCTAGATCTTCCCAAGATCTAGACGTAGCACACAAGGCCACGATTTCCCACCAAGCCACACAAGGACTTGGACGCTCCGCACAAGGAAGCGATTTTCCCCTAAGCCGCGCAAGGACTTAGACGCCGCACGCAAGACGACGATTTCTCTACCAATACAAAAAGAAAAGTATGTGAATGAAAATACAATATGAAAAGAACAACTCCCTAGTAGATCAGATCTCTGAATGGATTGTTGAAGCCTCGAGATGATCGATGATGTAGAAGCGCGCCCGATCTCGTCTTCAATCTTCAATCCTTCTTTGCACAAATGGGAGTTGAGGAGGTTCTGGAGCTCTCTGGTTCGTTTGCACTCAGGAAGGGACTGGAATTCTCAAGGGGATGAAATGCACGAACACAAGGAGGCAATTTAGACAGTGACTGTCGGAATTTTCCGACAGCGTCAAACTGCCGCTGGAGTGGCATCGTGCGGGCAGTTGCTGTAACCGTCGAGCTGTCGCCTGGGCGACATCGATGTCGGATTTCCGACAGCGCAAAACTGCCGATCGTGGGTGGAGTCGTGGGCAGTTGTTGTAACCTCCGAGCTGTCGCCTGGGCGACATCGCTGTCGGAATTCCGACAGCGCAAAACTGCATTTCGTCGATCTGCCGTGGAGGGAAGTGGTTGTAACTCCTTTGCTGTCGCCTGGGCGACAGTGACTGTCAGAATTTTCCGACAGTGCAATTTTCCCACATTCAATTTTAGCTCCAGTAGAAAATGTGAAATCTCATACCTGTTACCTGCACACCATTAATAAAAATAGAATCAAATACAAACCGGACTTTGTTATTATCAAACCGGAGGAGTGCGAAATGCATGCTCCAACAATCTCCCCCTTTTAATAATAACAAATCCGTATAAAAAGAAATCATGTCTATTTAGTTTATTGATTTTAACATTTGGTGTGTGCACAAAAATAACATAATATATTTCTCTTAAAATAAATAATCTCCCTTTAGGTGAAGGCTCCTTCTAAATGAATGCTCCCCCTAAATATATGCTTCTCCTAAATATATGCTCCCCCTAAATATATGCTCCCCCTAAATATATGATGTATTGTGTAGGTGGAATATTTAGGTGTAATAGATTTGTGATTTTTTTTTTTATACTTTAAATTCTCCCCCTTTTGATATTAGCAAAAGTTAATATTATACAAAAGATTAGTTCTTGAGGGAAAGGATATAGAATAGAGAAATGATGAGTAAGCGGAAGCAATTTGTTGGTAATGATTGAAGTCCATGAAATTATAGGAATATGCCATAGTAGAAATAAACCCATGAAGTGACGGTATAGCCATATGAAGTAATGAAAGAAAATAACTGAAACATGAGTAAGGTCATTTGAAAGTATCATAGAAAGACACAATAGTGTATAGATATATGAAAAATTTTCGGTCCAATTCTCATGAGAGGAATGTTTATATAACATAATGATGTGTACATGTGATACTTAGATCAAACATATGAAGTTATTTAACTCACATGATCATGGAAATGCAGAACATAATAAGAGCATATAAATCAACTTTGACTTTGAAGATATAGCACAAGATGAATAGAAAACTATTTTTCTTTTGCACAAGACACTTTACAATTCTTTCCAAGGTGCTTAACCTCACAATGCTCATTAAGACTTATCAGGAGGGTAAGTAGTGCTTGGTGGAGGATCCTTGTCTTTATTTGAAATTTTTTGATCACAGATGTTGGGATATTTTTAATTTTGATATATTTTGTATTTTTTTTTATTTTGTAATTTGACCAAGGATCTCCGAATTCACTTGAATCGCAAAAGATGGTGTATATTTTGTTGTGCTAACAAATCAATGTTGAAAGTTGTATTTTAGAAGTGCTACGTTATTATGTTAAAGCAAATATGATCCATGTATATATTAAATTAAATGACATACGTATTGATCAAAAGAAGTGAACGTGATAGTTCATTATGATAGATAAACAATTTCTCATACTTAGAGGCATGCGAAAACAATGTCCAATTGTCTAAACAACGAAGTTGGAGTGTCAATACGATGATATCTTGGAAATGAAATCATAGAAACATGTAAGAGTCATTTTTTTTTAAATAAAAAAAAACACATGGTTTGTCATCAAATCATGAGGTGAAGCATTAATGACATATAACTATTGTAAATTATCAAAGGGACCCAAAATTGAGTTTTTAGCACATTTGGAGCTGTCGGATAATTCCGACACCCACTGTCGCCTGGGCGACAGCGAAAAATATAAATAGGGCATCAGACCGAGTCAAACCCTATTGTGCATCATTTCCTGGAGTTAAAAACGAGAGGATGGCTGTCGGAAGTCGGCGACATCTATAGATCCAAGATATGGAATGTTGATTTTTATGTTTTTAACTCAAAATTGTTTAGGGATTTTTGATTTTGAAAAGAGAGAAGAAAGAAAATGTAGTTTTCATGTTGATTTTTGATGAATGGTGTAGGGTTTGAAATATTTTTTGATTTTAAACATGTAGATCTAGTTTAAAACAAGTGGATCTTGGTGGATCTTTGCTAAAATTTCTATCTTTGTTAAATTTATTTTTGATTTTGTGAGATAGATTTCCATTTGTTCATTTTCTAAAGGATTTTTGTAGATCTAGTTTAGGGAAGAAGGTTGAAGATGATGAATAGTGAAGGATTTGTAGAATATGTTGATTTGAAAAACATAATAATAAATTTTTTTTTTAAAAACTTGATGTTGAAATAACATTTATTTTGAGTAGATCTGGAAGTATATGTAAAAATTTTGAGAGAAAATCACTTGGAGGGCTGTCGGAAATTTCCGACAGTCACTGTCGCCTGGGCGACAGTGTTCCAGTGCACAATGTGATATTATTTTTAATCAAAATTTTTTGTATGATATTTGCAGAATGGCTTCCAGTTCCAAAGCTCGAAAGAGTACTTCGGAAGACGCACATAGTTCATATCAAGTTTTTCCTGGGGTTGAGAAAGCTATTGTTGGAATAGCGAAGTATGTGGAATTCGAGTCGCCAAGGCACAATCATATTTATGATCGGCTTGCAAATGCAGGTATATTATCAATAATCACCCCAGATCCGTTTTCATCCTTTTTGATACGAGAATTTTATAACCATTTGGAAGACCTAAATGTCACTGAATTGGATGGAGGAGTAAGGTCAAAAATTCAGGGTCAACATGTGGAAATAACACATGTTGATCTAAGAGAAGAATTCGGATTAGTGATTAGTGAGAATGTACCGGATATAGTGGAGAGTTATAGGAAAGACCGAGATTGGACCCTTGTAAACATGAGTTTACATGGGAATCAAAAGAAAACTCTCACCACTGAAGTTGCGTCACTCACTCCGAATGCATTCTTAGTGCAAGATATCCTAAGGAATTCTGTTATGTTGAAGAGTGGAGATACTAGAAGTATTACGGCGCAGTTGACTCTCTTTACATACTATATTATGGAGGATGAGATATTTGATGTGGCAGACTTCATACTCTCCCAGATTAGGTATGCGTATAGATTGAAGCATCCAAAATGGGTGAAAGTTCATATGCTGCCAATGGGGGCGATAATACAGCGTATACTCTATAAGAAATACGGATGGATAGTGCAAGCTTATTATTTAGATGATTGCTATCCGGAGATTTATTATACGGGTTCGATGAAAGTGAAGAGAACTCCGAAAAAGGGCCATCCGGGAATAGAGATTCGAGAGCCGCCAATGCCTAGGGCAGGATCACTACGAGAGTCCATTGATGATTTGCGTGATTCATTAGAGGATCACAAGAAGGAAGTAAAGAAGGACCATAGTCGAATGCAGAAATTCATGAAGTTTCTCGTCAAAGGTCTGAAGTTGAAGCCAACTCCGGAGGAAGAGGCCGAATGGCAAGTACCGGACGAAGAACCGCCGCGCCAATCGGTGAGGCGGACTCACCGTGGCAAAGTCGTGAGACGAGGACCTCTAGAAGATTGTCCAGAGAGCAGCGGGGCTGGTTATGAAGATTCAGAGTAGGTTTATCAAGCTGCTGCTGCTGGGAGCTGTCGGAAAATTCCGACATCCACTGTCGCCTGGGCGACAGTGAATTTCTTTAGATTTCTGTTTGTGGTTAAAGAACTTGATCCTTAATTTTGTTCTACTGTTTTTATGTGAACAATATTGATGTAATATTAATGATGTTGAATTTTTGTTAAGTCTTTTGAAATCTTAAGTTTTGATTTTTAGAATTGTGGCTTTTTGTTTTTACATTGTTTATGTGTTGTGATAATGATAAATTTTTTTATTATATTTTATAGGCTTTAAATTGTGATATATTCATTGTGAAATGTCTAGAATGCCCAATTCTAGCCTAAGCATAGAAAAACGGGAATCCGGTAACGGCTTAGTGAATATATCCGCTAGTTGATTTTTCGTGCCTATAAAGTTAATTTTTATATTACCCTTCTTAATGTGATCCCTTATAAAATGATGGCGGACGTCTATATGCTTAGATCTAGAATGTAATACGGGATTGTTAGTTAAGTCTATAGCACTTTTATTGTCACACTTTAATTCTACACTACTTTGTTGTATGCCAAAATCTTCTAATGTTTGTGACATCCAAAGTGCTTGGGCACAACAACTACCTAGTGCAATATATTCGGCCTCGGTAGTAGAGAGGGCAACAGAATTCTGTTTCCTACTCGACCATGAAATAAGTGAAGGGCCGATAAAGTGACAAGTGCTACTAGTGCTTTTCCTATCTAAAGAACATCCCGCATAATCAGAATCCGAAAAACCATGCAAAATAAAAGAATCATTATGAGGACACCATAAACCTAATTTTGATGTTCCAATGAGATATCTAAAGATACGTTTCACCGCTTTTAAATGTGACTCTTTAGGATTAGCTTGAAATCTAGCACATAAACAAACGGCAAACATAATATGAGGTCGAGATCCGGTTAAATACAATAAAGACCCTATCATACTTCTATAAAGGGTTTGTTCAATTGAAACACCACTTTCATCTTTTCCTAATTTTAGTGAAGTACTCATAGGAGTGTTTGCATGCTTAAGATTTTCAAATCCAAATCTTTTTAACATATCATGAATATATTTGGTTTGACATATAAAAATACCATCATGTTTTTGTGTAATTTGAAAACCTAGAAAATATGAAAGTTCTCCAACCATGCTCATTTCAAATTCATTTTTCATAATCTGAACTACTTCATTACACAACTCTTCATTAGTGGCTCCAAAAATAATATCATCTACGTAAATTTGTAAAATAACTAAATCATAATCAATTTGCTTAATGAAGAGTGTAGAATCAGCACTTCCTATTTTATAATCGTGCTTTAACAAATATTGAGTTAATCGATCATACCAAGCACGAGGCGCTTGTTTTAATCCATAAAGCGCTTTATCTAATTTATAAACATGATTTGGATATTTCTCATTTATAAAGCCAGGGGGTTGTTCTACATAAACCTCTTCTTTTATATACCCGTTTAAAAATGCGATTTTGACATCCATTTGATATAACTTAAATCTTTTAAAACAAGCAAATGCAAGAAATATTCTAACCGCTTCTAATCTTGCTACGGGTGCAAAAGTTTCATCAAAATCTACCCCTTCAATTTGTGCATAACCTTTTGCAACTAATCTGGCTTTGTTTCTAACAATTCTAGATTCATTATCCATTTTATTTTTAAAAATCCACTTTACACCAACTACAGGACGATTTTTGGGTCGTTCTACAAGATTCCAAACCTTATTACGTTCAAATTGATTAAGTTCTTCATTCATAGCTAGAAACCAAAATTCATCATTTAAAGCGGTGAAAACATCTTTTGGTTCTATTTCAGAAACAAAACAAAGGTTTGAAAATAAAACATGTAGCGATGAACGAGTACTAACCCCTTTTTGCGGATCTCCAATGATAAGTTCCTTTGGATGATCCTTTGAGAATCTCAATTCACTTGGAGGCACATATACTTCTCTTTCTTCTTCTTCTCTATCTTCTTCTCCTCTTTCTCCTTCTCTTTCTTCTTTTTTTTTCTTCTTCATTTTCTCCAAGTTCTTCTTCATCATTCTCCATCGAGGGAAGGAGTTCATCTTCTTTTCCTGTAATTTTCTTTTCTACACATGAAGCAAACTCATCAAACCTAACATGAATAGATTCTTCAACTATTTTTGTTCTTTTATTAAAAATTCTATAAGCTTTACTAGTTGAAGAATAGCCAATAAAAATACCTTCATCACATTTTTCATCAAATTTTCCTAAGGAATCTTTAGAATTCAAAATAAAACATTTACAACCAAAAACTTTGAAATAAGAAACATTTGGTTGTTTATTAAAAATTAATTCATAAGGAGTTAATTTTAGAATAGGGCGAAGCATTACTCTATTAATTACATAACATGCCGTGCTAACCGCTTTAGCCCAAAAAGATTTTGGTAATTTGAATTCAGATAACATTGTACGGGCTAACTCTTGAAGAGTTCTATTTTTCCTCTCCACTACACCATTTTGCTGTGGTGTGCGTGGAGCGGAAAATTCATGTTTAATTCCTGATTCCGTACAAAAAGAAATAAACTTTTCATTTTCAAATTCTCCTCCATGATCCGATCGTATGCGTTTAATTTTTAACTCAAATTCATTTTGGATACGCAAACATAATTTTGAAAATTCTGAAAATGCATCGGATTTGGAGGTTAGAAATAAAGTCCAACAAAAGCGAGAATAATCATCAATCAATACAAATGTATATTTTCTACCTCCTAAGCTAGAGATTCCAATTGGCCCAAATAAATACATATGTATTAATTGAAGTGGCCTAGTGGTAGAAATAATGTTTTTACTTTTGAAAGATGATTTTGAAAATTTTCCTTTTTGGCAAGGCACACATAGTGAAGAAGATAAATTTCCATTTAATAAAGGTAAACCTTTAATTAATTTATCTTTTGAAAGTTTTGTAATTAACTTGGCACTAGAATGTCCAAGTCGCCTATGCCATAAATCTAATTCATCATTTTTTGATAAAAAACATTTCAAAGTAGAATTTGAAAAATCTAGAAATTTAATCATATAAACATTATGACATCTTGGTGCGGTAAAAACAATTTCATTTGTTTTGGAATTAATAATTTTGCACAAATTTGTAGAAGATTCAAATAAAACATTTAAACCTTTATCAGGAGGGTAAGTAGTGCTTGGTGGAGGATCCTTGTCTTTACAACATAAGATTTCCGACATTTACAAATCAAATCCCATTGATACATTTACAAATAAATCATCGAAGTTGGGATCTGATTTAAAACTACTTAGTCGCCGGAGGTTTCGTGGGAGAAATGGTTACCTGGGAATGGAGGTTTCGCCGGAGGTTTCGCCGGAGGTTCCGCCGGAGACCTGCTAGGTGGAGATTTCGCGGAGGTTTCGCCGCAGCCCGCAGACCTAACTCGTCGCTCGACGGCTGGGAGGAAATGTTGGAAAAAAAACCCACACAGACCTAATATGACGGGGGTTTAAGGAGAGATGACAAATATACCCCTGATATTTGGGGGCAGGGTGCATTTTGCCAAAGAAAATGAAATTGGGGGGTGCAGGTTGCCATATTTAAAGATTGAGGGTGCAGTTTGCCAAAATGAGGTATTTCAAGGGTGTAGTCATACCGGTTTTACCCGCGCGTTTCATGAATCTAACCTTTTGCGATTTTTTCTTCAGACTGCCGAGGTCCTTGCTGCCACTCAGATCTCCCTTCTGGAAGAAAAGCAGGACGAGGTGGAATCCCTCAAACTCGCCCTTGTGACGACGAGGTCGCAAATCAACACCCAGCCTGCTCCAGGAACATCCTCGGCGGAGGCGCCACTCCAGTTCTCGCGTGCCTAGCTCTGCTCGATGCAACGCCTTTTTGTGAAGGACGATGGTGAGCTCCTCCTTGCTCGTCTAAGGGGGGCGGGGAGACTACTCAAAGAGGTCGAGCCTCTCTTCATGGAGTACTTACTCCCGGAGATGTTCGACGCCACTCTGGGCGAGTCCTCATCCAGTGACCTCGACCTCGATGTCGACATCGATGGATGTTTAGATCAGGACCTGCGCTTGAGCTCGTCTTCTGGGAGCGAGTACTCTTGGCGACGTGATTTAACCTCGCCCTCAGGCAGCGCCTCTTCTTGGCCGCGTCAACCCAAGTCTCCAGGCGATGCTGAGTAGCTGCTGAGGTGAGGTCGCCCTGGCGAGGTCCGTTTTTGAGTGACCCTTTTTGCTTTATGATGTAACTTCTTGATATGAATACATATTTATTTTTTCATTTCATGTGTCTTCGCTTTGCTTTTTTACTGAATGTTGTCGTGAGCGCGCTTAGGCTCTTAAGACGAAGACCGTGAGAACGTTTATGCTCTTATGACGAAGATCGTGAGAGCGCTTAGGCTCTTAGGACGAAGATCGTGAGAGTGTTTAGGCTCTTAGGACGAAGATTGTGAGAGCACTTAGGCTCTTAGGACGAAGATTGTGAGAGCTCTTAGGCTCTTAGGACGAAGATCGTTCCTTCTTCGAGGCATCGTATCTCGATGGGTCAACCAACCCGTAGGTCTGGACTTAGGTCGATTCACACTTTCGAGGCTTTGAACGGCATTGCTCGATGGGTCAACAGCCAACCCGGAGGTCTGGACTTAGGTCGATACACACTTTCGAGGATTAGAACGACATTGCTCGATGGGTCAATGATCAATGCAGAGGTCTGGACTTATGTCGATTCACACTTTCGAGGCTTAGAACGGTATTGCTCGATGGGTCAACGGCCAACCCGAAGGTCTGGACTTAGGTCGATTCAGACTTTCGAGGCTTAGAGCGACATTGCTCGATGGGTCAACGTCCAACCTGGATGTCTGGACTTAGGTTGATTCACAATTTCGAGGCTTAGAACGGTGTTGCATCTCACCGGACTATCTAGATGATGAGTCCCTGCTCCTTTCCCGGGACCAATAGATGGGCAAGTGAGACAAGCTCTAGGGGGGAGGGGTTGTCGGCCAACATATAATGGGGGAGTTGATCTCGATCGCAATTGCAGTGGCGTGGTATTAGGATAACACACACTACCCAAGGAGTCCTCTATTTGCTCGACTAGAGGTCCAGAGCCGGGAGGTGGACGTTCACGGTCTAAACTACTCACGGAGGTCACCCGCTTTTTGACATGCCACTCCTCGCTCGATATTATGTTTTGCAAAAGACTTTTTTTTTAAAACATGAAAGATTTACATTTTTAAATGCGTAAACACAAACATAGTTATACCTATCCCATGCCCGACTCTCGCTTCGAGTTGTCTGCTCATGGATAGAACCTTTTCAGGTCACCCCCGCTCCAGGTATTTTCGAGCGCTACGCCTTCTTGATTTTGCAGGCGGTATCCTTCGGTCTTCAGGGCTTCTAGGACCATAAATGGTCCTTCCCAGTTGGGGTTAAACTTCCCTACGTTCGCCGACCTGGCGGCGGCATCGACCTTTTTTAAGACAAGGTCATCCTTTTCGAAGTGCATGACCTGATATGCTTGTCGAAGTATTTCACCATTCCGCGCTTAACCTCCTCTTGCCTTGCCGTGGCGAAGTCCCAGAGCTCTTTCACTGAATCCAGAGATTTCCTTAGAGCCTCGTCATTCTCGAGCCGCATTCTCCGCTTGCCTCCTCCGCTGCGGCCACTCTCGGACTGGGGACCTCAAATTCTACCAGAATGAGGGCCTCCGAGCTGCGGGACAACTTGAACGAAGTTTCTCCGGTAGTTGAACTCAGAGTGGTTATCAGAGTCCAAAGGACCGAGGGGAGTTGTTCTACCAAGTTGCCTCGCATATTCTCAACCTTCTTTTTAAAGAGGTTTAGAATTAGCTTGTGCCAGCCTCCACTTGCCCGCTGCTACAGGGATGATGCACCGAGGCGAAGCGCGGGTTGGTCCCGATCTGTCTGCAGAATTCTTCTATTTCGTAGCAGGCAAACTGGGGGCCGTTGTCGGTGACGATGGATTGTGGTATGCCGTATCGGCACACGATGTCTCCCCACATGAAATTCTGAACCTCCTGAGACGTGGTTTTTTCCAAAGATTTTGCCTTTATCCACTTCGTGAAATAGTCGATCATCTCCTAGATGAATCAACGCTACCCGCTGACGGGGGAAAGGGCCCTAACAGGCCCATTCCCCAGATGGCGACTGGTCAGGGGGATGTGATGGCCCTTAGCTGCTGGGCCGACAACAGCTGCAACAGAGCGTAGAGTTGACATTTAGCACAACTCCGAGCGAAGCTCTCCGTGTCCCTTCAGATGGTTGGCCAGAAATATCCTTGCCGCAGTGTTTTCTTCTCCAATGTACGACTTCCCGAGTGGTTGCCGCACTCGCCATAGTGAATCTCCTCCATGACTCGCGAGAATTCAGCCTCTGAGAGGCATCGAGCCAGAGGACCGGAGATGGTCTTCCGATAGAGAACTCCATTATGTAGTATGTAATGGGCCGACTTTTGTCGGAAATGTCGCTTGTCCTCCACAGATGTCGGTAGCTTTCCGATGGTTAGGTAGATGATGAAAGGATCCATCTAGGAAAGATGCTTCTCGATCTCCATCAATTCCCCATCTTCGTTGGATGGCCTGAATAACTCGGTTAGGGTGCCTCCTACCCTGGGAACATACTTGGCCAGCCGATTGGCTGCGTCATTTTCCTCCCTTGGGACATGAAAGATGAAGAACGACCTAAAAATTCCGATCATACTTTTTACCTTTAGGAGGTATTGCGGGAGGATTGGTTCCCTTGCCTCGAACTCCCCCCGGATTTGTGATGCAACCACCATAAAAGTCTGCCAAGAAGTCCTCCACCGCCTGCGCCTTGATGGTCATTCGTGGCAAGTAGACGATGTCGAACTCGCTAAGCTCGACGAACCACTTAGCGAGCCGACCAGAATGTTCCACTTTTTCGAGGACTGCCTTCAGGGGATGGTTCGCCACCACCTTTATGGCGTGAGCTTGAAAGTACAGCCTCAACTTCCTTGCCGAGGTGATGAGCGCGAAAGCTAGCTTCTCCAGGATTGGGTAGCGTAGCTCCGCCTTCCTGAGAACTCTACTAGTATAATAGATCGACAACTGCCGCTTCACGTCTTCCCGGACTAAAAACGAGTTGATGGACTCAACTCCTACTTTGAGATATATGGAGAGATCTCCTTTGCAAGTCCCCTGAAGCAGAGGGGCTTGCACTAACTGTTGCTTCAGAACTTAGAAAGCCGATTCGCATTATGCGGTCCACTCAAACTTCTCGTTGCTGCGGAGAGTTCTGAAAAAGGTGGAACATTTCTCTCCCGCCTTGGACAAGAATCGAATCAGCTCTGCGAGCCTCCCAGTCAGTTGCTGCACCTTTTTGGTGTCTCTAGGGGAGTCCATCTTTATGATGGTCTTCACTTTGTCGGGATTTGGCTCGACTCCCGCGGGAGTGAGGAGATGTCCCAGGAACTTTCCCCTGTTAGCTCGAAGACGCATTTGCCGGGGTTGAGCCTCATTTTGTACTTCCGCAGCGTCGCGAAAGTCTTCTCCAGGTCTTCCAGGTGCTCCTGGATACCTTTGCTTTTAATTAGGTGGTCGTCGACATACACCTCCAGATTGCGCTCTTTCTGGTCTTTGAAGATCCGATCCATCATCGTTTGGTAAGTTGCTCCTGCATTTTTCAGAACGAAGGACATTATCTTATACGAGTAACAACCTTCGTTGGTGATGAAGGAGACGTCTTTCACGTCGGGACGATGCAGCCTGATCTGATGATACCCTGAAAATGCATCAATGAAACTCATCACAGAAAAATCGACGACGGAATCAACTGGCGCGTCGATTCGAGGCAAGGGATAACAATCCTTCGGGCAAGCTTTATTCAACAATGAGAAATCTACACACATTCGCCATTGCCCTGCGGTTTTCTTAACCATTACAACATTCGAGGCCCAACATGAGTACTTGATATCAGATACAAAACCCTCTCTTAGCAATTTCTGAATTTCCTCGTGGATGAGATCGGCCAAAGATGTGGCGACCGACCTCATCTTTTAGTGAATCGGCCGGACCTCGGGGTTCAGATTGAGGCGATGAAATGATACCTCGACATCAATGTTGGGCATGTCTGCATCGCTCCAAGCGAAGATATCGACGTTGTCCTGCAGTCACGTCGCGATCCTTCGCCGGTCTTCCTCCAGCAACTCCTTGCCGACCTTTACCCTTCCGGATCTCCCGTCCGAAGCAATCACTCCCAACTCCTGCACCTCCTTGGCCGCCTACATGAGTGCTGTCCATTCCAGCACCCTGTTCACCTCTTCAACATCTTTTTTCCAACTGATGGTGTTGACAGTTGAAACCAAAATTTGGTTCCAAGGGGAGTTCGGACCACAAGGGGGTAGCTTGCGCTTATTTCTCCCGAGCTAGAGCACTAGGACGACTTCTTAGAGCAAGGAACCTCACCCTCAAACTATGGAAAACTAGAAACAGATCCCGAGCTGCAGCAAGGAGGTCCCGCCACACACCCAGAAGATCTAAGAGCGCTTCCCCTCCCAAGCCAATGCTGAGCCTGAGCACCTTGGAGGGCATAGAGGTCTCCCGACTACCCACCCAGAAACCACGGTGAGTAGTGAGCTGGAGCCTCTGCCAGCCAAAGCTAGCCAAAGGAGAGAGCAGGAGGAAGGAAACCCCCTCCAAAGGTGCCCATGAGGGTCTATTTATAGTTTTCTGGAATTGGTCTGCGGATAGCGCAATCCCTCCTTTTGGTTTTGCTAATTGCAGTCCAAATTGTTTTGCCAACAGCCAAACTCCGCTGTTTGGGAGCGCTATGGGCAGACTTCGAGAGGCATCCTGGGGGTGGCGAGTGCCCGGTGAAGCTGACACTCGCCCCTGGGAGCCTGAATCTCTCCCCTGGAGGCCTGCACTCGCCCCTGGAGCCTGGATCTCGCCCCTGGAGGCCCGCACTCGCCCCTGGAGCATGGATCTCGCCCCGGGAGGCCTGTACTCGTCCCGGAAGCCTTTGAACTCGCCCCGGGAGGCCTGCACTCGCCCCGGGAGCCTGGATCTCGCCCCGGGAGCCTCTGGACTCGCCTCAGGAGCCTCTGGACTCGCCTCAGGAGATTATGGACTCGCCCGGGCCATCTTCGGTCCTCTATGATCTCGACGAATTACGGGTTATACAATCTCGACGAATTACGGGTTATACATTGACGACGAGAAGATAACACTCCCGGGCCACCTTTGGATCGCTCTTGATCCGAATCTACACACCTCCCTGGCTGTACTTCAAGCATTGGTGGAATGAGGAGGGTACAGATTGTAACGCACTGATGAGCGACCTCCCAAAAATAACGTTGTAACTGCTCGGAGCGTCCACAATGACGAACCAACAATTTTTCGAGGTTCCCCCAAGGGTCACCAACAACTATAGCCCTCCTTCTACCTCTTTTCTCTCTCCTATGAAGCCGAATAATGGGTCATCTGAGGCTTTCACCCTTCTAGCCTCCACCGCCATAGCGTCATACGCCTTCTTGAAAACGATGTTGACTGAGCTGTCGTTGTCCACTGGGATCCGAGCAGCTGTAAATTTCTCGATCGCCGCCTGGATGACGAGGTCATCGTGGAAAGGATCCTCGTTCTCCGTCATATCCTCTTCCGAGAATGTGACTTCGTCGATCGGAGACGGGTTTTGAGACGTTGACGCGACGCTCCTCTTGAAGATGCTGTTAAGACTACCCTTGCGAGAGGCTTCCACTCCTACTCCCCCATGGATGGAGTTTATCCCTCCCCGAATCCCAACGTCGACTCGCTCCTCGCACCTTCCTTTGACGGGGGCTGGGGTTAGCACACACCGACCGTCACTTCTTCCTGCTAGCCTCTGTGCCCTCTCTCCGAGGATCTCCTGGCTTCTCCTGCCGTATTCCTCATTTTCAGAAACTCCTGGCAGGATGAGGTGGGGTGGCCTTCTACTCGGGGGAAGTCACAATAGGCGACTCCCTTCCTTCCTCGCTGCTCCTGGTTGAGGATTCTTCTTTCCCGGTTCCGACACGACGATTAATCACCATCGCATCCCGAGGCGGAGACCTGAAGGGCCTCCGAAACTCTTGCCGCCTCTCCGGCGCGTTGAAACGAGCTTGACGCTCGGGGGGACGTCGCTGTCCGGGCCCGAATGGACGAATTCCTCCTCCTGTTGTCCTCCAAGGAGGCCTATTTTCCTGGGATTGGAACCTTCTCTTGGGTCCCCTCTGCTCCGGAATAGCCCCTGACCCCCTGAACTCTCCGCCCTGCTTGTGGGCCTCCTCTGTCCTCCAGACTCCTCCCAAACTCTTTGTCTCTTCCTGCTTCGAAAGCCTCGAGAGAGAGACAAGAAATTTCTTGTCGTTGCCCTCTGCTTGGACGAACCACCTCGCACAGTCAATCAGGTCCTCGAATGAGACGGGAGGATCCCAATCTAGCTCCATCCTGAACAATCCCTCCTACAGGCCGAAAATAAGTGATAGCTGGAGGGTATAACTATCCACCTCCTGGATCTGTAGGACCTCATGGAATCGATCAATGTAATGCCCCAGCGACTCGTCGGGCTCTTACTTCAGGAGAAAAAGGGCAGTCGACCCCTTCTTCCTCTTCTTCGAGGTTGTGAATTGCAACATCAGGCCTCGACGTAGGTCCTCGATGTAATAAATGGAACCTACGGGCAACTGGTGGAATAAACCCATGGCCTTCCCTTTGAAGGTGATCACGAACAGTCTGCACTTAAACGCGTTCGTCATCGGCTGAATCGAGTTGACGTCTTCAAACCATTGAAGATGCTGGATAGGATCGTCCCTCCCCGTGTAATAGTTGAGCACGGGCTTGCGGAAACCCTCGAGGACTGGCACGATCACGATCTCCTCGCAAAATGGGCTCGCTGTCCCATCCTGGCGAGCTGTCCTCTGGCGTGCTCCGTCGTCCTCGCGGAAGCGAAGAGTTTGCAGGGTGATGCGCTGACTTATGTCGAACAACATTCGCTCCTTGTCGGGCGAAGCTGCGGGCTCTTTCCCAGGTCGCCGCGAAGGCCCGAGACCCACATGCAGGGCGATGATAGGCGACGAGGTCTTTGCGAGCTCGCCAATAGGTTCCATCATCCCCTCCTTGAATTCTGCGAGATAGGCTTTGGTGACGAACTCGCTTGGAGCTCGCGCACAACCGATCTCCATCTCCCTTCGTCTTCGCTCGACATTGGACCTTCCTCTAGAGTCTAGCGGATCTTCCTTCGATCACTTTCCACGCTCATTGCACCAAAAATGTTGGAACCAGGAAAATCCCATTTCACGAGAGGTTCGGACCGAGAGGGACCAAATGCTACTTGTCTAGCGGTTGGGACGGACGAGCTTAAACTCGGGGGAGATGAGAGGGGCAAGAGCTTTTTGGATTGTATGTAAACACGAGCTCGCAAGCTTCAGCGAGGAGGTCCCGCCACATTCCCGGAAGTATATAGGAATTTCCCCTCCATAACCAGAGCTGAGCTCGGCATAGGCAAGACACAGAAAGGTTTTTGGGAACCTTGGGGGGTGGGGGGTATAACATGACTCAAAATGTGGCCTGCGGGTCCTATTTATAAGCAATCCAGGGAGTGGTCTGCGAGCAGACACCCTCTCCTGAGGTACTGGACATTCAACGAGTTGACTGACGACGTCGCCCTACTAGCAAGATCTTGTTGGTGAGCTCGGGCATAATGAGAGAAGAGCAAGCCAATGAGGTAGGCTCAAGCGCGACGGGCTCGGTGGCCTGGATCGTATAGGGTTCGCCGGCGGACCGCAATCAGTTGAGAGAAGAGCTCGTGGTGAGGTAAGCTCATACACAACGAGCTCATTGCGGTAGGTGCGAGCTTCAACCTTTGGCGAGCTCGCCATAGTATAGGCGAGCTCGCCATAGTATAGGCGAGCTCGCCATAGTATAGGCGAGCTCTCGATTCTCTTTGCTTGGTCCCCATGTCCGTGCCTCTTTAAGTCAACTGCCATTATTCGGAGGTACGGAGGCTCACCCCTGGGTCGGGGCCTACCTCGACGAATATGGGTTGCACAGGTATGATTCAAATCTTTGTGAAAAATATGCTCCACACCTCAAGCATTATATATTTTTCTAAGTGGTACTGAAAAAATAATGTTGATGATGAAATGGTTGAACTATTGCCTGAAGGTTTTAGGCATGGAAATTAAAGTATCAAATTAATTATTATGATTAGGACTTCCCTGATTACACATCTGGTCGTAGTTCTCACCATTCCTTCTCTAATCAGTATGATGTGATTATAATAAGTCATATTAAGATGGGTTCTTATTATAAACCATCTTCAAAAGATACTGATATTGATACATCTTATAGAAAAACTATGTCAGTCCAAAGTAAATATCCACTTTCTTGGCTCATTAGGAGATCCCTTTCATGTATAGATTGATCTCGTACCTTGGTTTGGAGTGAAGATCTCCCTCCTCCCTAACGTAAGAGGGTCCTATGTGGTCAGAAAATAATGTGGGTGATCACTACATGCAACTATATGAGATCCGGCGATTTGTTTACTTGCAATAATTTATACTTATAAATTAATATGAACTTAATTTGCCACCAAAATTATAAGCTTTCAAATTTGAAAACAAATGATGTTATATGTATGCAAGAGTGCTAGGAAAATCAAATGAATAATTAAATGAGAGAATACAAGGTCTTAAACAACTGAATTCAAAGCTTACACACCAATATCTCCTCAAGTAGAGACTTAAACACAATACTCAACTAAAAATCAACAAACAAACCTTGAATACCAAAACTGTTAAACCACCGCATCCATTTTTCATTCCAAAACCCGGGTCAAAGATTGGAGAGGCGGGGCCTATTATAAGCACGAGTGGACTATATGGGTAGGCGGTGTGGGACTAGGCTTGGCATACCTTTTTTGGTTTATGCTAAGCCATCCAAGACGCCCCCTCAACATGAACCTACCTCTGGTAGCATGTTAAATCACCGCGCTCAATTTTCATTCCAAAACCCGAGTCAAAGATTGGAGAGGCGGGGCCTATTATAAGCACGAGCGGACCGACTAGGTAGGCGGTGTGGGACTAATCTTGGCATGCCTTTTTTGGTTAATGCTGAACCTTC
Organism: Dactylorhiza incarnata; assembly: GCA_033032865.1. NCBI lineage: Eukaryota > Viridiplantae > Streptophyta > Magnoliopsida > Asparagales > Orchidaceae > Dactylorhiza > Dactylorhiza incarnata. Next base: position 803,015 of record JAWHQI010000281.1, read on the forward strand.
CAACACTCCCCCTCAGTGAGAACCTACCTCTGATACCATGTTAAACCACCACACCCATTTTCCATTCCAAAACCCGGGCCAAAGATTGCAGAGGCGGGGCCTATTATAAGCACAAGTGGACTGTATGAGTAGGCGGTGTGAGACTAATCTTGGCATGCCTTTTTTGGTTCATGCTGGACCATCCAACAAAAACTATATTGAGGGGAGGGCTGGAGGTATCTTCGGAGGGTTGTGGAGTATCCGGGAGAGCTACCCGGGGCTGCACTTAGGGTTCTAAATAACGTTGCGGGACTGGCAGCGGCTGGAATGGACTGGAATTCAGATTCCGAGTGCTGGGTGAGGCTCGGGGGCTTCTAGGGTGCAGGGGAGGGTGCTGCAATTCAGGCACAGGGCCTGGACAGCAATTTATGAGGAGATTGAAGGCTTGCAGCAACTTTCTGGATGGGGAAGGTTGTAAGAGTGGCGTGGGATGCTTGGCAAAGATTCTGGATTGTTGATAGGTAGCTGGACAGCAGCAGATGGCTGTGTGGAGGTGGGAAATGGGATGAGGGACTGCTGCTGGAGTTATTCCTGAATGGGGTGGGGGGGAACGGGACAGTGGTTCCACGTGGAGAGGGGGCTCGGTTGGGCTGGAGGGAGTGGTAGTGGCCTAGTGGGAGAGGGCCACATGATTATGGGGAGTTAGAGGGGTGGCTGGCTGTTGTGGTGAGTAGGGTGAGTGGGGCTATAATTTAGGAGGTAGTTCCTAAATTCTAGGAAAGTGGGGTAGTGGAGTGGTGGGGTTAGTGGGAGATTGTGGCGGTTATGGGTGGTGGTGGAGATGGCTGACCGGAGGATGACTAGAGGTGGTTGCCGGTGGTGTTTTCCGGCGATTGCCGGAAAATTGAAAATTGGAGGAAATGGTAAGGGGATTGGAGAGGGATCACTGGAGGTGGCAGGAGGGAATTTTCCGGCGATCACCGGAGGTGGATGTGAAGGGATTTTGGGAGTGTTTGGGGGCTGTTTTTGGTGGCGTTTGGAGGGGAATGCTGGAGGTTGTTGGCTATGTGGAGGGAGGTGGAGGAAGGTGGTTCTATGACAAGGGGGTGGCTAGGGGTGGACGGCCAAGGGAGTGGTGGCGGGAAGGGGTGGACGGCCATGGAGAGATGGGAGGGGGACCAAGGCTTCACGCCAAGGAGGGATGAGAGGGGGGACCAAGGCTTCACGTCCCGGCTCAGCTTGGGCACCGAAATGACCAAATATTAGGCTTCTATGCTCCAATCTTCAATTCCCAAAATGAGATCCCTCACCCTTAATATATAGACACTAGGGGCAACGAACGACTATGATTGGCCGATCGTTGCGACTCATAAAAAAAATACAACTCGAAATGAAAAACGTAAATAACAACTAATGCTACGATCGGCAATCCGCTCAAGATGAGCGGTCCCGATCATCACTTTGCCCGAAGTCGTCGTGAGTAGACCCGAACGGGTCGGGCGGGCTGCTCCCCATCACTCCTTCCTATATATATTTGTACAAGTACTTGTATTTTTCAAGTTAATGTGAAGTAATGAAATTATTGTGCTTCACACACTTATACATGGTATCAGAGCCTTTCTTGAGGATCAACCACAAGCTCTGTGCTCACGAGTCCGGCTCTGATCTGTCTCTCCGTAATCCGAAGTACTATTATCGCCTTATTGTCAAGCTTATCTATCTGACTGTCACATAACCAAATATCTCATTTGTTGTTGTGTGGTCAATCGTTTCATGCATGCTCCTCGGATATCCCCTCTCCAAGTTGTTGAGCGAATTTTCCGATATTTGAAGAATGCCCTTGGACAAGTGTTTGTGTATAAACCCTCCTCTTCCCTATCATTAATTACCTATTTGATGCAGATTATATTGGCTCCCTCGATGATCTCGGTCTACGAGTGGCTATTGCACATATTTTGGAGGACACCTAGTCATGTAACGGAGCAAGAACAAATGGTGGTGACACGTTCCTCTGCGGAGGTTGAGTATCGTTCGATGTCGTCTGCCGTTTCTGAACTCACGCGGCTAGAAAGTCTTCATACTGATCTTGGTTTCTAGCTCCCCTCTCCACCGTCCTCTATTGCGATAATCAAGCCGCCGTCCATATCACTGAGAATCCAGTTTTTCATGAATGTACCAAACATATCGAAGTCGGTTTTAATTTCATCCGGGAAAAGTTTAACTTCGCAAACTTGATCTGCGACATATACCCACTGCCTAACAAATCTCTGATATCCTCACACTAAACACATCTAATTCTTATTAACTTTCCTATGATTATTGAGTGTCTAAAGAAATCTGTTAAATTTGTGAAGTGAGCTGTCGCCCGGCGACAGTGGCTGTCGCCCCAGCGACAGCCAGCAAGTATCTCACTACTCGCTAGCGAGTATCTCATACTCGCCACCCCCTTGTTTTGCCTATAAATAGAGGGGTACCCCCCTAAAGAGAACTAATCCTGATCCACTCTGATAGCGACGAGTATATCATCAGAAGTGGCGAGTATCATCAACTCTGAGCGAGTTAGAGATACCAGAGTGCTACCTGGCGAGCATCGGACTTAGAGCAAGTTCGGCGAGCTCCCTTGAGCGAGTAGCGAGTATTGGAGATATCGCCCGACGACAGTGGATATCGCCCGGCGACAGCGAGAAAGCGAGGAAGCGTGTGCAACGAGCGTGCGAGTATCCTGGAGTGCGAGCAACGAGCTTGCGAGTATCTGGAGTGCGAGCAGCGAGCTTGCGAGTGTCAGAGATATCGCCCCGGCGACAGCCGATATCGCCTCGGCGACAGCGAGGAGCGAGTATCACCAGCCTGGTGTGCTCGGGAGGAGAAGCGGACCTTGTCCGTGCCCAAGTCTTACCTTCTATTGGCTGTTGTGAATCAAGTTGGATGCAACTTGTATTCATCCGTGTTTATTTGTAATCTGGTTGCCTAGTTGGAATATAGCCTTCTTTGTTCATCGTTGGTTCACTTGATTGATAACAAACTCAAAAAATTCAACATGGTATCAGAGGAGGGAGGTTGCTGAAGCAGCGCGTGCTATCGAAGTTCAAGGTTGTCATCCAAGATGGACGGTGGAGGAGGTTATGCGAGAGGACTAGGAATCGAGCTGCTCACCCAGACCAACTACAAGAAGTGGAAGTCTTGCTTGGAAAGCTACTTGCTTGGAGAGGACCTATGGGAGGTCGTTGGAGGAGAGGAGCAGGCAGAAGTCTTTCCAATCGAAGACAATGGTCCAGCTGTGAGAGCTTGGAGGAAGACCAATGCCAAGGCGGAGTTCACCTTGAAGAGAGCCATATCACCTGACTTGTTCGACCACATCATAGGTTGCAAGTCAGCGTCGGAGATCTGGATAGCCCTCGATGGGTTATTCAACAAGAAGAATGTAGCGCGGCTACAATTCCTGGAGAATGAGTTGGCGAGGGCGACTCAAGGCGAGATGACGATATCCATCTTCTTCCTGAATGTGAAGAATCTATGTGAGGAGATCTCGGTCATGGATCCTGAAGAGCCAATCTCAGAGTCGAAGTTGAAGCGACACATATTCCGAGGCTTGAGGAAGGAGTATGTCCCCTTTGTTACTTCCGTGCAAGGATGGGCTACTCAGCCCTCCCTTCTGGAGCTAGAGAACCTGCTGTCGTCACAGGAGAGCTTGGCGAAGCAGATGGCGGGAGTATCCATCTCAGGAGGAGATGGCGAGGCTTTGTTCTCAGGAAAGAGGAGATCCTAGGACAAGAGAAAGAAGAACTCCGGAGATGAACCTTCAACGTCATCTCAGGGAGATGGGAGGAAGTTCCTCCCTGCGCGCGATGAGAAGGGGAGATCTCTTTGCTTTGCCTGTAGGAAGTACGGGCACATGGCGAAGGACTGCCGGTCTAATCTCCAGGCCGGTCATGTTGCTGAGAGAGGTGGAGACCATCAGAGAGGTGGAGACCATCGAAGAGGTGAAGGAAGAGGTGGAGGTCACCAGGGCGGTGAGAGGGGAGACAATTGTTTCCTGGCAGAGATGACGACAACGTCAGTCGATGTCTTAGCCTCCATCAACCTCGAGGACGACTGGATAGTGGATTCCGGTTGCGGGCATCATCTCATAGGAGATATGTCGAAGTTCGCCTCCTCGGCAGCATATGAAGGATCGGATGCTATCATCACTGCTGATGATACGATACATCCAGTGGAGCGAGAAGGGAAGGTGTCCCTTGGGAGTAGAGAGAAGCCAGTGACACTGAAGAGTGTCTATCATGTGTCTGTCATGAAGAAGAACCTCTTCTCGGTGGCTAACGCCGTGGATGCTGGATATCACGTGCTGTTTGGACCGAAGGAGGTGAAGTTCCTGAAGAACCTATCGTCTGTCGATGCTGATGTCACGCTCACCGGGAGAAGGGTGAAGGATTTGTATGTTCTGTCTGCAAATGCCTATGTGGACAAGCTGAAGACTAACGACAGTGCAGTGATCTGGCATTAGAGGCTGGGTCATGTGGGGATGGACAAGCTGAAGATGATGGCGGCAAAGGGCCTAGTGAACGACCTGCCTCATCTCACTTCCTACGGCGACGGCCATGTGTGCGACGGATGCCAATATGGAAAGTCACATCGACTTCCATTTGACAAGTCGGAGACCAGGTGTAAGGTACCTCTTGAGTGCATACATGCTAATGTTATGGGGCCGTGCGCCACCCTTACTTATAGAGGCAATAAGTATGCGCTGGTTCTGGTGGATGACTTCACCCGCTATACGTGGGTATACTTTCTGAGAGAGAAATCAGAAGTTTTCAACAGGTTCCTCGAGTGGAAGGAGCTTGTGGAGGGGAGGCTGAACCGCAGAGTGAAGAAGCTGAGAAGCGACAATGGAGGGGAGTTTACCTCCAATGAGTTTGCTTCCTTCTGCAGAAGGTTCGACATTCGGCGGGAGCTCTCCTGCGCTCACACCCCTCAGCAGAATGGGGTGGCAGAGAGGAAGATCCGCCATCTGGTGGAGACTACCAGGAGTTGGCTTCATGCCAAGAGCATTCCCAAGGCCTTATGGGCGGAGGGAATGGCGTGTGCTACTCATGTGATCAACAGGCTGCCTCTGAGTCCTAACAGGATGGTGTCTCCACACCAACTCATGTTCGGGGAGAAGCCCAATGTGGGTCACATGAAGGTGTTCAGTTCTACCTGCTTCGTGCACGTCCCGGACGCTCAGAGAACCAAATTGGAGCCGAAGGCGAGGAAGTGTGTCTTCATCGGCTACGATGAGCGGAAGAAGGGGTGGAAGTGCATGGATCCGCAGACCCACAAGTTCGTCGTCTCGCGTGACGTAGTGTTTGACGAACTGGTATCTTACCAGGGAGTCTCTTCTGTGGGGCTGCCGGAGAGTGGAGAATCTAGCAGGGAAGAAGAAGAAGAGTGGGTCACTGAGGAACCTACTGTGGAGTTGGAGCTATCTCCCAGTGCTCCATCGCCATCTGGCTCAGGAGGAGCATCTGGCTCAGGAGGAGCATCTGGTTCAGGAGGAGCTTCTGGCTCAGGGGGAGCTACGAACTCAAGAAGCAGGGAGAGCACTGCTTCAAGAGGAGTTCAGAGAGGAGCTCAAGCAGAGGAGTCTACCGGAGTGGTAGATAGTGGCCAAGCCTTGAGGAGGTCGAAGCGAACCATCGTCCCGCCTGCTCGCTATAAGGAGTGGAACTTCGTCAGTTTGGTCTCCCGCTTCTTCGCAGGACCACTCGATGAGAGGGAACCTGCCCGCTTTGAGGATGCAGCTGACATCAAGGAGTGGGACGCGGCCATGATCGAGGAGATGAAGGCCCTAGAGAAGAATGAGACATGGGACCTGGTTCCCATGGTGGAGGGCATCAAGCCTGTCACCTGCAAGTGGGTGTACAAGGTGAAGAAGAAGGCTGATGGAGAAGTGGAGCGGTACAAGGCGAGGCTTGTCGCTCGAGACTTCTCACAGGCCTACAGAGAGGACTACGAGGAGACCTTCAGTCCCGTGGCGAAGATGACGTCAGTGAGGACGGTCATCGCTTTGGCGGCGTGCCGAGGGTGGAAGCTGTGGCAGCTGGATGTGAAGAACGCGTTCCTATACGGAGAGATAGACAAGGACATATTCATGGTGCAACCGCCTGGATACGTGTCCAAGTCTCAGCCGCGTCACGTCTGCAAGCTGAAGAAGGCCCTCTACGGGTTGAAACTTGCAGTACCTTGTACACCCACTGGCTACGATGCCTCAGACTCAGACTCGAGCATGTTCGTGAAGAAGAGTGGAGATCTTCACGTACTGGTGCTGCTATACGTCAACGACATGATCGTGACAGGGAACAACCCTGAGGAGGTCGCGGCGCTGAGGCAGCAGCTTTCCATACGTTTCGAGATGAAGGATCTTGGTGAACTGCACCATTTCCTTGGGCTTCAAGTGGAGAAGAGAAGAGGCGGGCTGTACGTTTCCCAGAGGGCGTATGCCGAGAGGATCGTCGAAAGATTCGGCATGAAAGAGGGGAAGAGCAGTTCCGTTCCTCTGGAGGCTGGGCTGAAGCTTCGGAAGGAAGAAGGAAGGATTCTTCCTGATCCGAAGATCTTTCGGGCACTGATGGGGAGTCTTATTTACCTGACTATCACGAGGCCGGACATCGCCTTTGCTGTCGGCCGAGTTAGTCGGTATATGCAGGAGCCGCGGAAGCCTCATCTGGAGGCAGCCAAGGGGATTCTGAAGTACGTGAAGGGCACCCTTGAGATGGGGTTGTCCTATGAGGAAAAGTCTGACTTCAAGCTGCACGGGTACACGGATGCAGACTATGGAGGTGACGCTGATGATCGCAAGTCGACATCAGGGTATGTGTTCTTGTGTGGAGCAGCTGCTATCTCATGGTGTAGCAAGAAGCAGGACTCCATTTCCCTTTCTACCACGGAGGCCGAGTACAAGGCGTCGTCCTTAGCAGCTCAGGAGTGTGTCTGGCTAAGGAGACTAGTGGAGGATGTGGACGAGGAGGTCAGCGGACCTACTGTGCTACGCGGGGACAACGAGAGTGCATTGAAACTGGTAACCAATCCAGTTTGTCATGCAAGGACCAAGCACATTGAGATCGAGCATCACTTCATCAGAGAGAAAGTGCTGAGTGGCTTGATCACTGTGGAGCATGTGCGGAGTGAAGACAACCTTGCGGACATATTCACAAAGCCCCTATCTGCGGGGCCGTTCCGGAGGCTTCGCTCCTTGCTTGGAGTTGTTCTCGGAGCTCACTTCAAGGGGGAGTGTTAAATTTGTGAAGTGAGCTGTCGCTCGGCGACAGTGGCTGTCGCCCCAGCGACAGCCAGCGAGTATCTCACTACTCGCTAGCGAGTATCTCATACTCGCCACCCCCTTGTTTTGCCTATAAATAGAGGGGTACCCCCCTAAAGAGAACTAATCCTGATCCACTCTGATAGCGACGAGTATATCATCAGAAGTGGCGAGTATCATCAACTCTGAGCGAGTTAGAGATACCAGAGTGCTACCTGGCGAGCATCGGACTTGGAGCAAGTTCGGCGAGCTCCCTTGAGCGAGTAGCGAGTATTGGAGATATCGCCCGGCGACAGTGGATATCGCCCGACGACAGCGAGAAAGCGAGGAAGCGTGCGCGACGAGCGTGCGAGTATCCTGGAGTGCGAGCAGCGAGCTTGCGAGTATCTGGAGTGCGAGCAGCGAGCTTGCAAGTATCAGAGATATCGCCCCGGCGACAGCCGATATCGCCCCGACGACAGCGAGGAGCGAGTATCACCAGCCTGGTGTGCTCGGGAGGAGAAGCGTACCTTGTCCGTGCCCAAGTCTTACCTTCTATTGGCTGTTGTGAATCAAGTTGGATGCAACTTGTATTCAACCGTGTTTATTTGTAATCTGGTTGCCTAGTTGGAATATAACCTTCTTTGTTCATCGTTGGTTCACTTGATTGGTAGCAAACTCAAAAAATTCAACAAAATCATCATCAGTATAGAACTTATTATTGCACATGATCATCTTATTATCTTCCAAAATTATCATATCATAATGAAAAACCATAATATACACTTGTTTCTTGAGCTCTGAACTTCTAGAAAGCAAAAATTTGTGTCAGTTTTTGAACTTTAGGCATCTCTGTCACCTCCATCAGTTCAAAAACCTTATCTTTGTGCTAAGCTGATACATGAAGATTATTGTTATGATGATTAGGTACTGTTATGAGTTTGATGATGATGATCAATCATCAGTAATCGGGCCCCTAGTTGAGCTTGAATCTACATTATGGAAAAGCTATAACCCTGATCCGAAATGTTTCTAAGGCCTTCTTTCTAAAGGCTTTGCTGTTTCCTTACTAAGTTAGGCTGCAGTTCATTGCCAGATAATCAAGTCCTAGTTAGAATTATAGATAGATAGTTGGACAAGCTAGGGGTGATTTAGGCTGCAATTGGTAAATGGACAAATCCAAGGCATCATCGTAGAAGTTGGAGTCCAAGGGTATGAAATTATAACATGTAACGCCCCAAATTTTAGATTTGGATTTTCTAGGGCTATTCCATCCCTAAGACTAAACTTAAGGCTGTGATTGAGATTATTATGGAGACTTAAGATTTCTTCTTCTCATTTATATTGGGAGGATGAAATAAGGTGATAAAAAGATTCCTATATTTTTCATAACATTCTTCTCCAAATATACTAGTTATTCCACTGGTTATGTACCCATTGCCTTCTTCCTTTCAAGAAATATAGATTGAATTTGTGTTACCACTTCAATTACCAACATGTAAGTACATGATCCTCTTCTATGCTAATGATCAAATTAAACATGTTGAAATCCAAGAGCGTTCAAATCAAAACCAATCGGTTAGAGTGAAGAGACTTCCCGGGTCCTATAAAACACATGTGAAAGCTTAGGATATACAATATTAGAGTAAATCAACATATATCCTGTAGAAAACCACAAGGATAACCACATGAAGCACTCTAGCATGCCCCCTCATGTGAATATCCATGTGGATGCTGAAGCGTGGACGCTAGGGGGAAACCGCTAAAAGGTTACATTTAGGTAATAATTGTTGAAATCCCACCACACCCCGAAGTCATCTCAAAACCTCGGTGATGAGATGAAGGGGGTGGGGTTACATAATCACAAAGGATCGCCCGCTACAGGCGGTGTGGTACTAATCCAACCATGGGACCGTAGGGATAATCCGAGCCAGGGAAAGTCCATGGACATCAAGTTAAATCAGGTCCCATGGAAGTCGGTCCAACATCGCACAAGTTCCGTTGGACCAAATCCGCTAACACTCCCCCGCAGCGGGACAACCTCTCTCCGATTATTTCCCAATCATTAGGTTTCTTTTGTATCAGCAAGGATGATGCTATTCACTAGGTTGAGGAGTTAGTAACTCTAGATGTTCTTAGATAATTTTAATTATGCAGATACTAATTCACTGATCACCTTTTGCGATCTCTTCATTCTTAGCTGAAACATGATCTTCATCTAGTGAGGAGAGCAAAAAGGTTGTACACTATTAAAGGCCCATTATCAAATTGGTACCAATATCAATTTTCTTCAACATCAGACTTCTCTCTTTTAGACCAATATATCCTTCCATTTCTCCTCATTTTAATGTGTTTTCACTTTTCCTCTCATCTATTTTATTTCTTCATCAAAGTCAAAATATATAGGGATAAAACTATTATGACTAGACTTATATTATTATATAAATTATGTATTTTTATTAATGTCACGTCACGTCTTTATTTAATATCGTATCACTTCTTTAATCTTTGCGTTATAATATTGAGTCTAGTGTAGGTTCTTTTTTACACCAGCCCAAGTATTCAGACTTAGTTACACTTATACCCTTTGTAGTGCTATTTAAGGGCCCTTAGAATCATAATGCAATGCATGCAAGAATTAGTCCATTGCTTGTCCTTGAATATGATTTTGGTCTCTCTCTCTCTCTCTCTCTCTCTCTCTCTCTCTCTCTCTCTCTCTCTCTCTCTCTCTCTCTCTCGCACCCTGCTTTGGTAGCCGCGGTTCCGGCTCCATGGTATCAGAGTCCCTCCAATCTCCAGCCAACGCCGTGCCATCCTCTCACCATCTTTCACATTCCGCAGCCCACAAAAAACAAAGAATTTGATCCCTCTACAAAATCTCTATCCACAACAGTAGCTAGAACTCTCCAATTCTCGGCAATGCCCAAGAATGGCGACTATCCCGTTCCCTTGTCCATGTGCCTTCATGCACAACAACCTAGAATGTTTTCCGATCCCATACCCGCAGATCCCTTTGAGCTTTCTTCCATTGCGCACGATTCTTTCCTCCTTCAACTTCTAGCGAACGGCATCAGGTATAACTCACATCGATGTCCGTGCCTACTTCCTCTCCCATGGATGCTGACTAAGTGCCCCTTCATGCGCCAAAGCGGTCAAGCAGAATAATCGAGCATCTTCCTTGCCGATTATTTACCACCCTTCAACCTGTACAACAATGACATCATTTCGACAAGGCAATGCTACACGACATTGTTTTGGCAGGAGTTTAAGGAACTAGATGGTCCTTCACAACTTCACGCCCAGAGTCCTTACCATTGTTCTGAGCTTGAAGACAAGCTCAAAGAAAAGGAGGAATGATATGTTATGGGTATAGACTAGTCGGCTATTATGACATAAAATATCGATTTTATTAATCTCATGTCCCGTCTTTATCTAATGGCGTATCACGTCTTTAACCATCATGTTATATGCATCAAATCTAGTGTAAGTTCTTTTTACATAAGTCCAAGTAGAGTCTAGTGTAAGTTCTTTTTATATAAATCCAAGTAGAGTCTAGCGTAAGTTCTTTTTATATAAGTCCAAATATTTAGACTTAGTTATGCTACCCTTTGTAGTTCTATTTAAGGACCCTTGGGGTCATGAATGAAGCCATGCAATAATTAATCTATTCCTTGTCCTTTTTAATGAGATTTTGGTAGCTCTCTTTTTCCCGAGCACACCCTGCTTAGGCAACCGTTATTCCGGCTCCATAATATTCTCTTCCTCTATTATCTCCACCTTCGGCCACCTCTTTGGCGACAAAAACATTGCAAGAATTTAATAGCACCGCCGATCAGAATAAATTTGTGCTAAGTTGTTTAGATGTACAAGCTATATCAATATATCATAAGTCCAGTACTAATCTATTCCACTAAAGTTTTCTTGCCAAATTTTGTGTGAATCAAAATTACATTTTACTCATTTTCCCATCACGTTTGGACTGCTGGAGATCATAGTATGCTTCTCTAATCTCAGCCGCACCAACATTAGTTGATGCACCTGAGAAGCATGCTTTAGTCCACATCAAATCTGCGGTGTATTTGTTGGTGTGGATGTACAATGACCTTCAGTCGTGAGCTTAAGCTTTTAGATTGAATATTAGGTTTGACCATTAATGTATCTCGCTAACCCTCTTGTCGCTCTCTAACTGTGGTATTAGAGCCGATAGTATCCTGGTGGCTTTACAAACAACTTAAAATCTCTCAAATGTGAGATTTTGTTCATGCTAAAAATGAATGAACTAAATTAATTCATTTATATCTTCAAGCCACCAAATGAAGTATAACATGCAACTCTTCTTTTTTTTGAGTTTTGACAGAGCATGCTTCCTCTTCACACAAAGAGTCTTGTTTACCAATGTTTTTTTTAACAAGATGAAAAGTGTGATCAACCAATTAAAGGGAAGTCGAGATTTTCCACGACTTAGAATAGGTGAGGCTGAGCTCTTAATCATTTTCATTTTATTTCTTCTTCTTGAATCATGATTTCCTAAAATATGACAGTTGTTTTTGGGATTTGCCTAGGCATTGGAAGGCCACCAGGCAAGATGGATCCTGCTGCTTTTGTTCTTAAACCCTTCGCCAAAAGAGAAAGAGAAGAGGTTACTCTTTATTTTTGCACTGAACTCTCGCACAGTCTTCGTGATTTAGGGTCCATTTGGCGCGGTTGTGGCGATTGTGACCCCCAGTGGACATGAAATGTGGTTCGTGAATACCCGGCCTCACCCCTATAATCATTTAAGTTCAAAATGAGATTTTTCTGTGGCTGCAGTCACAACATTGTTGTATCAAACACGTGTAAAATGACGCCAACGTTTTTGTCTGACGCACCAAATGGACCCTTAATTTAATGTGGTTCGTGAATACCCGGCCTCTGGGATGATGACCTTCTTGGGCAGTCATACTAAATAAGGCAAAACCGTGGTAGGTATTTTTTGATGATTTAGAGTTTATGCTGCAAGAACTAAGAAATAGTATCAGAGTTAGGTAATAAATAGTATCAGAGTTAGGTAAGAAATAGTCTCAGAATTAGGCAAGAACTAAGAAATAGTATCATTTGAACTTGGCTCTGACAAAATGCTACACGGAGGGAGCCATTCATGAACTTGTAAGGCTACTTATAAATTTTTATCATCCAGTGAATGATTTTGCGATGTTTAAATCTATCTGCGAGGAAGTCAACCCCGTAAATGGTGGAGACTGTAAACTTCCTTAACTACGGTAAATCACTGTCGTGAATCTAATCTCATGTCAGGAAATTTAGCATTGCGCTTTTAAGATCACCGACAGTTAGTTAGTTTTAGGATGGATACTTGTATTTTGATATGATATCAGAGAAGGCTAGACCCAACTAGCCACTTTGACATTACCCAGTTTAAAAAAAACTCCACATGTTAGATGCCAAATATGGTAATCCCACACAAGAAACTCATGTTGGGTGGGGTTTATGGGGCCAATCCTCCGCGCGGTTCCGTGGATCAAATCCGCTACCGCGCCTTTACCTTCTTTTGGCGGAGCTGTGGTCCAGCGGGTTTGATCCACTGCCTGCCTAAAAACTGTGGGAGCCACTTTGATCCCGTCTGCGGACTCCGGACTGCGGTCGCGGTTCGGCGTTTGCGGATTTGCGCCGCACCCACCCTCCTCACCAAACCATGTTGTAGTTTTGCACTTAATGTTAATGAGTTATAGTTAATTGTTTTTAGGGTGGGTACTTGGGTTTGAAATACTATTTAGAGTATGCTAGACCAAACTATCCACTCTCACATCACGCATACAGAAGAACTCCACGTGTTAGAGGCAAAATGTTGAGATACTTAATGCTGAAGACGAAGGGAAGAAGAGCAACCATCAGTCACAATTTCCAAGCATCATCGAGACGGGGAAGAAGATGAAGCAGCCAAAGAGTTAACTGCCAGCAGAAGTCTAAGCATCAGCTTTTATCTTTTCTATGTACCTGATAATCAAGAGAGTTATTAATGCATTCTGCACTATATAAGTTTGTATGAGTCGTAAGATCAAATATGAGAAATCTGAATGAATAAATTATTCCCTGAACATGTTTGCTGCTGTTTCTCTCATTTTCATGTTTTCCTTGTTTTTTCATCATGGTATCAGAGCGAGGTTTCTTGTGTGTTTGATGGCCATCAGTGGGAGGGTGTAGTTGAGTATCATCTCTTTACATTCTTTCCATACCCCATCATCATATGGCAGCACCTAATACATCCCACATGTTCAGCTTTACCCAAGCTGGTGTCCCCATTTTCGACGGAGAACACTATGATTTTTGGGCGGTTCATATGCGTCTTGTGTTCCAGTCACAAGGGCTATGGCATTTCTTTGAGCAAGAGGAAGCAAAAAAGGCACCAGAGTCATCCAAAGGGAAGGGATCAGATGCTGAAGCCCTGAAATCAGAGCAAGAAGAAGCAAAAGCTCTTCTCCTACTGCATCAAGGAGTAAGCAAAGACATCTACCCAAGGATCATGGGAGCCGACACACCAAAGAAGGCAAGGGACACCCTTCACAATGAGTTTCAAGGCTCCGAGAAGGTAATCTCTATAAAGTTGCAACTTCAATGGAAGATTTTTGAAAACATTGCTATGAGAGAAAATGAGACAATAAAAGAGTTTGTGACAAGATTAATGAGCATTGTAAATTAAATTAGGAGTCTAGGGGACAAATTGAAAGATAAGAAGATTGCCCCTAAAATCCTAAGATGCTTACCCCCAAAGTTCTATCCCATTGTCACTACAATTGAGGAGACAAAAAATATTAAAGAGCTTTCAATATCTGAGTTAATGGGGTCTCTTCAGGCCCATGAAGAAAGAATAAAAGGGCCTAGTAATGAGCTTGAACATGTCTTCCAAAGCAAAACAAAAATTAGCACATCTGAAAGGGGTCCAACCAGAGCCTCAAAACTGTCCACAAGAGGTAGGGGAAGAGGTAGGCAAGGTGAAACTAGATCCAATGAATCCAACAACAACCAACCTTTTTGTATCTTGTGCAAGAGAACAAACCACGATGCCTATGATTGTTTTTACAAATGTAAAAGGTGTAAAAAGCCAACACACATGCAAAAAGATTGTTGGTCAAAAGATAAGAGAGAAGATAGTAAGGAAGAAGCCAAATTCATGGACACAACAGAAAAGCTTTTAATATCTAGAACCAACTTTGAGTCAAATGAAACTTGGTTCATAGATAGTGGTTGTTCAAACCACATGTCCCCCAATGAAAAAATCTTCACTAATCTTGCTACTGCCGAGAAAACCCATGTTGTTCTTGGAGATGGAAAGAAGTTGGAGATAAAAGGGACAGGTACAGTGGCTGTTCTATCAAAAGAAGGGGAAGTCAAACACTTAGAAGGTGTGCATTTAGTGCCAACATTATCTCAAAGTCTCCTGAGTGTTGGACAGCTCATGAGGGGTGGGTACACAATCACTTTTGAAGGAGAATATTGTCACATTATGCACAAAGAATCAAGTGTGTGTATAACCACTGTATGCATGACTTCTAACAATATGTTTCCAGTGAATTTCAATGAGCCAGGTGACTGTGCATTCTCTTGCAGCACAGATGTGTCTTTGTGGCATCACAGATTTGCACACCTAAACATAAAGGATCTGCTGCTGCTAAAGCAAAAGGAAATGGTGGAGGGGCTACCAAGACTGGAAGGAGAATCTGCTACCTGTGAAGGATGTATAATGGGGAAGAGCCACAGGCAGCCATTCCCAAAAGCATCAAAATGGAGAGCTGAAGAACCTTTGGAACTGGTCCATGCTGATCTCTGGGGGCCAGCCTCTTCTCCCTCTATTGGAGGAATGAAATATTTCTTATGCCTAACTGATGATTATTCCAGGTTTTCTTGGATTTATTTCTTGCAGAATAAATCTGAAACCTTCACAAAATTCAGGGAGTTCAAGGCTGCAGCTGAGAAGCAAAGTGGTCACAACTTAGAATGCCTGAGGTCTGATGGTGGAGGGGAATTCACAAGTTTAGAGTTCCAAAGCTACTGCAAGGATCAAGGCATCACCAGGGAGCTCACCTCTCCTTACTCACCTGAACAAAATGGCACAGCAGAAAGAAAGAACAGGACCATCATGGAGAAAGTAAAAGCAATACTACATCATCATGGTCTGCCTCAGGATCTGTGGGCAGAAGCTGCTCAGACAGTGGTCTATGTGCTTAACAGGTCCCCAACCAGAAGTCTAGAAGGTGTAACTCCATATGAAGCTTGATGGAAGAAGAAGCCCAATGTGCAACACCTAAAGACTTTTGGCTGTGTTGCCTACAAGCACATTCCAAAAGAAGGAAGAAGGAAATTAGAGATGAAGGCAGAAAAGGGGGTTTTCATTGGATATAGCCAACAGTCAAAGGCTTATCGAATTTATAATCCCAACACCAAAAAACTGAGTATCTCCAGAGATGTCATTTTTGATGAAGACACAAGGTGGGGCTGGGATCAGAATCCTGAGCTTCACACTGAGGTTGCTGGAGTTCAGCCATCACATCCAGTGGAAGTTTTGAATCCTCAAGAGTTGCTGACACATACTGCAGAACCAGAAGAACTGGTTCAACCTGAACCAGATTCAGAATCTGAGGAGGAGGAGTCATCACATCCCAGGTTTAGATCTTTAGCTGAGATCTACCAAACTGAAGAACACACTGCCCTGTTCATAAAAGAAGAGCCTGAAAGCTATGCCATGGCTGCTGCAGACCCAAAGTGGAGAAAAGCAATGGAAGAAGGGATAGAGATGGTAGAAAAGAATGAAACATGGCAGCTTGTGCCAAAGCCAAAAAATAAAACCATCTTAAATCTGAAATGGGTCTACAAAGCAAAACAAAATGAGGAAGGTGAAATTGTAAAGTATAAAGCAAGAATAGTAGCCAAAGGATATAGCCAACGGCAGGGTATAGATTACCATGAGACCTTTGCACCAGTGGTCAGAATGGAATCTATAAGAGCTTTCCTTGCAATTGCTGCCCAAGTCAAGCTGGAAGTGCACCAATTGGATGTAAAATCAGCTTTCCTAAACGGAAAAGTGGATGAAGAAATCTATGTTCATCAACCCGAAGGTTTTGAGAAAGAAGGAGAAGAGGAGAAGGTCTACAAGCTCAATAAAGCCCTGTATGGATTAAAGCAGGCCCCAAGAGCTTGGAACCAAAGAATTGACAGCCACCTTACAGGAAATGGATTCACCAGAAGTAAGAATGAGCCGTCCCTGTATACCAAGAGGTTTGGTTCTAATCATTTCCTTATTCTTTGTCTCTATGTGGATGATCTAATCTTCATTGGCTCCACATCAGAGATAATAAATGAATTCAAGCTTGTTATGAAGAATGAGTTTGAGATGAGTGATCTTGGATTGATGAAATTCTCCCTAGGACTTCAAGTCTACCAAAATCCAGGGAGAATTCTCATCAATCAAAAGAAATACATAGAGCATGTCATTGAGAAGTTTGGTATGAAAGAGTGTAATCCTGCTTCAACTCCAATGATCACTGGAGCAAAATTGGTAAAGAATGATGAGCCATCTTCTATCATAGAAGCAGAATACAGAAGCTTAGTTGGATCACTTATCTACATCACCAATACGAGACCGGACATAGAATATGCCGTGAGTATCCTATCCAGATTTCTGTCCAAGCCAAGCTCAGAACACATGACAACAGCCAAACGCGTCCTCCGTTACCTAAAGGGGACAGTTGATTTTGGACTGAACTACCAAGAAGAGAGCACCACAGATTTAATCGGCTTCTCAGACAGTGATTGGGGAGGAGACTCAGAAGATCGAAAGAGTACCAGTGGTCATGTGTTCATGATTGGAAGCAAGGTGATATCCTGGTCATCACGGAAGCAAAAATCGGTAGCCCTCTCAACGGCAGAAGCAGAATACGTGGCGGTTTGTGTTGCAGCATGTGAAGGAGTATGACTTAGACGTCTGCTTAGTGATCTCCGGCTGAAGAAGGAAGAAAGGGAAATTAAAATTTGGTGTGACAACACGACTGCCATTGGGATTGCTAAGAATCCTATATTCCATAGCCGCACCAAACATATCGACCTTCGATATCACTTTCTGAAAGATCTAGTTGAAGAAAATCAAATCCAGCTTGTCTACTGTCAATCCAGCAAACAGCTTGCAGACATCTTTACAAAGCCCTTGCCGGTGCAAACTTTCATAGATCTGAGGAAACTTTTGGTCTCAGCACTAAGGGGGGGTGTTGAGATACTTAATGCTGAAGACGAAGGGAAGAAGAGCAACCATCAGTCACAATTTCCAAGCATCATCAAGACTGGGAAGAAGATGAAGCAGCCAAAGAGTTAACTGCCAGCAGAAGTCTAAGCATCAGCTTTTATCTTTTCTATGTACCTGATAATCAAGAGAGTTATTAATGCATTCTGCACTATATAAGTTTGTATGAGTCGTAGGATCAAATATGAGAAATCTGAATGAATAAATTACTTCCCTGAACATGTTTGCTGCCGTTTCTCTCATTTTCATGTTTTCCTTGTTTTTTCATCACAAAATACTCAAATCTCACGGCCGAAAACTCACGTAGCCTTATGCACTTATTGTAGCACACCGATAGTTAATGGTTTTAGGCTGGGTACTTGTGTTCCGACATGACATTAGAGTAGGCTAGACCCAACTTCCCACTCTTATATTTCAGTTAAAAAAGAACTCTAAGCATTAGAGGTCAAGTACCCTAATCCCATAGCGGAAAACTTATGTAATCTTATGCACTTAGTTTATATCACTGACAGTTAATTGGCTTTGGGCTGAGTATTTGATTTTTGACATGGTATCAAAGTAGGCTAGATCGAACTACTCGCTCTCACATCACCCAATTAAAAAATAACTCCACTTGTTACCCTAATCCCACAACGGGAGCTCATGCAACTTTGTGCACTTAGATAGACCCAACAATGTAGATCACAGACAATTGGTCTGTTTTAGCCTCTATTTGTTAAGAGGCCAAATGTGCTAAATCCCACAACATAAAACTCATGTAGTCTTGTGCACTTAATGTAGATTCGCGCCCCCTCCGCCTACAACCAAATGATTCTGAGTTGAATGATTGATTTCTGACAGTCGTTTCTTCTCAACATCTCGGTTTTGATGTTATAAATGTAGCTTTAAATAAATTTAAGCTCGCTCGTGTTGGAGTGCTTCTAGGATGAATACCTTTCTGGGGAGTTGCACCGCGAGAATAAACTCGCGAGGTTTTTAGGCCAAAACTTGTGATTTGTCAATGATTGAGTGTTGGTCTGAAAGATTGCATGCTTTGTTGGATGCAGATGGACTTCACCCTTCAAAGAGGAGTAGAAGCTGTGAGAATTTTGCTGCTTGAGGGATTCAATAAAAGTGCTACTTTTGTTAACACTGCTCAGGCTTCAGAGATATTGAACTAGCTGTATTTGTGTCAAACAGCTTACCACTACTATTATTATTATTTAGGATTTTATATTATGGGTTGGGGTGAATATGATGGTTGACCTAAGGTTGACTGATATTTTGTATCAGAAGCAGTATAATGAGATTTTTATAGAGATTAGATTTATTTGTATTTCATGCTGATATATATATTATTTATGATTTTTTATTTGATAATAATTGGACATCAGCATTTATTAAACCCACTTCCCTTCCATTTAGTTTTCTGACACTTAATTCTGAAATTATGAAAAAGGGTAAAATAGATATGGCAATTTAGGGGTTCAATTCAAGTTGATTTGTATCGGTTTCATAGTCAGAACCATGAATCGATCCATGTATGTTCGGATCCAATTATTTGAAAACAGAACAAACCTATTTACTCGGATTCTAGGATCATACTTGAATAGAAAATTTCGATTCGGTTCATGGTTCTACTTGCCATTTTACTTCAGGCTATTCATTACTCATATTACATAGAGTTGCATAGCAAATTTTATGCAAGTGGTAATAAATTTTTGACTAAATTCTAGCAGGGTTTTCCCGCCTCCAAGCGGGCTTTGCCCACACCCGTGTACCATCACTCATATGTTTATTATAATTTATATTTTAGTTTCTATTTATATGTTACAAACGTCTATATATTTTTTATAAAATTTATTGTATAAACTTATATTTTATAAATTATATTATATAAACATCGTATAATTTAAATTATATTATGTTAACTTATATTTTAAATATTATAAAATAGAAATGTAATATAATTTATATTATATTTATTTGTATTAGTTATAAAATTTATAATATAAATTTATATTTATAATTATTCTAAAAGTTAATTTGCCGGTTAATGTAGTGGTTAAGTTTTTATTCAATATATGATTGGTTGTGAGTTTGATCTTATGGAAGCACAATTTTGCAGATTAAATTTTTAATGAAGATAGTGACAAAATTGTAATTTCACATAGTAGGACAGTGATATGAAAATATAGGCCTATGACACTATTGTAATAGTGATATTTGATTTTGTAAAATTAATATATGACTAGATTTGATTTCAACAAGATTGAATGATTGGAATTGACTTGATGGCTCACCGACATTACACCATTATATCATTAGGGGATTTCTTTATATGTAGTTTAGATATGATTAAATTTTGCAAGAATCACCATTTTGCAAGCTGAACATAAGAGTTTTTTTTCCAATTTGTAAGAATCACCATATATGACTTGATTATATTTAGAACTTTTGTATTCCTAACATATATTTTTCTCTCGAGATAATTAAAAAGGGAATTATTATATGCTTAGTAAAATTTTCAATTTGTGGGAATAAAAGGTTATTCGGGTTTTTTTTTTCGGTTGTAATTTTGTTTGTTGTAGTTCCTTACTTCCTTGCGAACTTACAAAAAGTTCTTTTTCAAATTATTTTATTTATTTTTAAATTTTATGTTTGTATAATAGTTAGTCTTTTATGATTGAGATTTTTAAATAAATATATATACACTTAATAATTGAATTAAAAAATAAAATACTTTTTATGCTAAGATAGAGTTCTTATAATTGCATGAATTGAATGAATGTCCCGAGCCCTTCTCCCGCTCCCTCGCCCTTTCCCTCTCCGACTCTTCCCATATTCTCTTCCCATCCTTCTCTCCCTCGCCCCCTTTGCAGCCACCTACAGCCGTCCCCCCCTCCTCTACCGCCGCATCCTTCCTCCGCCTCCTCCCTACAAACCGCGTCCTCTTCCTCGTCGCCGCTCCCCTCGAAGCCGGCGCCTCGCTCGTACTTCGCGCCTGGATCCTCCTCTCTACCCCGCAGCGCTTCGCTCCAGTCCGCCTCACATACAAGAAGTGCTCACCCCCCACCATTCCCCTTGCACACGGATTCTGCGTGCGGCTCATTGGGACAGTCAATTACTTCGTTCTTCACGCACCGGCCGCAGGGAAGATCTGGGTGATGGCTGCCAGGCTGGAGAAAGGGGGAGAGAATGAAACGGTGGGTGTGGATTTAATGAAGTGCGCTGTGGTGGAATGCGACCTTCCGATCTACTCAATCGGGATGTCAACGGGGGTTATCGTTCTTGGCGAGATCAGCGGTTGTAGGGTTTTCCCCCTTAGGGTATTGGTGAAGGGTAATGGATGGAGGAGCCAGAGGAAAGGATCCTTGGCTGCTGGAAAGAGTGGTGATCGGTTGCTTCAATTGGGGAAGAGGTTCGTTCCCAATGGGATGATAGTTCCGATGAGCTGCACTGATGGAGGAGCAGTTGTAAAAGCCGGGGAAGAAAAGACCAGTGGAAAGGCTCATGGTAAGCTCTAAAATTTATGATTTTCTCTATTTGTTTATTGAAGTTGCTAGAACTTGCTGATTTTAAGTTCTAGTTTACCATCTTTGTAATGATTGCATGATCTTTGATCGAAGGCATTGGAATTGGTACATCCCATTTGTGAATGCCGTGCTTGATTTGCATGAGATGCATAAGAATTTTAATTTTAATTTTAGGAATCGGACTGCATCGACGGGCTTGAACCAGCCTACAAATGAGTTCGGGCAGATGAAAGAACCGATCCAACCGAGTGTCGTGCTAGAGAATCGCCGGTCGAACCGCTAAACTGACGAACAAAGCCCATTTTTGGAGAATCGGGTGGTTCTCAAATTTAAAGGATAAATTTTGGGCTAATTTAACCACCCTAAGTTGAGATAAACTTGATGTATCAAGCACTATTATATAAGTATGATTATTATATTATTTAATTGACAAATAAATTTTTATATTTATGAAATGGTTAAATTGATTAGACCTTGAACCTTTCCTTCATTCTGTTCATGGTCCTCTCCGGTTCTAAAAACCTTTTTCCAGCATAACATGGGCAATATAAATTGAATTAATTTGATCGAGTGACCGTGTCAGTTGGAGCCTATTCAGATTCCTCGCTAATATAATGGACTGGAGGATAGTCATAGGGTTTAGCTTTGGTGTTTTGAGTAGTCTCCCTTTTGGAGAGGAACTCTTTGGGGGGAACCAATCCTCAAGAGTTGGTGCGAGTAAATCTTGTGATTGTATCCCTACATTTTTATTCTTATAAAATTATTCAGATCTTGTTCCAATCAAATTGGTCCGACCTGCCATGTCGCCGACCATTTCTGTAGATCATCGAACCTAACCATAAGAACATGCAATCCCCTTCCCCACTTTGAATTCCATATTCTGGGTCCTTTGGTTTTGTCCTTGCGTTGCTAAGCATGTTCCACGTGATCCTCTCCCTATTCACGTGACTCTAATTGTGCTCCAGACTCTTCTCTTGGCATCGAACGTAGATCCTTCGCGCTATCTGTCACCTCCTCTAGCCCTTCCACTCATGCCAACAAACTGTTATATGACAATTCACATTGACAAAGACGCCTTTGCTTTGGCATCCACCGACTCCAATCATTGGGATTACCTGGAAGTTTAACTAGAGGATCTCATACTCAGCGAGCTCTCAACTACTCGCTCATCGCCAGTTGGCTCCATTCGCCCCACTTCTCCCCCAACCCCTCTACGGACCACTATCGACTACATGAGATCTTGCATCCCACCTCAAACATTCATCTAGCCCACCTCCACCATATCAAGATATTGATGTTTGACGACACCAACTCTCTCGGCTGGATAGCTTGGGCAGAACAATTCTTTGATCTCTAATTCATCCCCTCAAACTAGAAGGTACCATTGATGACAACAATCTACATGGAAGACATTGAGCTCCACTTGGTGCGTTGGACACACCAAAACATTCCTGATATCTCCTGGCCCACACTTAAGGAGAAACTCCTCCAATACGACACTCACCATGCGGGTAATTAAGGTTGCAGATGTCGGATGTCGGGCTCATGTCGGTTTGAGTTTGAAATGTCGGATGTCAGATTGCGGGGGATATATCAGAGATATTTTACAATGTGAAATTTTAATATTTAAATAAATATATTCATATATACACATTTTTTGTAAGTATGTATAATTGCGCACATAATGTATGTTTATAAATTACACAATCAACATATATATACATGCATGTTTATATATTACACAAAAAAAGACGTTGACAACAATAAATGAAATAAATAGCATTAAATGAGAGTAAGACGAGAAAGACGTCGAATTTAGGCTTAGAGAGATATATTACCACTCGAACGCTTAAAAGAAATGAAAAAATATATATATATTTTTAATACTCTCGCAGATATATCGGCCACGAGATATCGCCCGATATATCGGATAAGAATGATATTTTGGTGGATATTTTCAAAAATGATATTTTTGCTTAAAATGTCGATGTCGTGACGTTTTCTACCCAAAACCTTTATGTCGGCCGACATGTCGGACATGTCGGCCGACATCGTCAACACTGCGGGTAATGCATACGAGCTCCTAAACTTCGTTCGTCAATCTAACTGTCGTAGCTTTCATCAGTGACTACATTGAGATTTCAATGCACGTGCCGAGTCTCTCCTTAAATCATTACTTGGACTAATTTTTTGTCGATATACAACCTCACCTTCGTGAGCGCCTTTGCGTACACAACCCCTTCACCATCTCTTGAGCTATTGAGCAAGCTTGTTGTCTGGATGAAGAATTCTACACTACCCTATATTCCCTTCTCATTGTCCACCCACACAACATACTCGTGCTCCCAAACCACCTCTGCCACAGAACTGATCCCACATCCATGATGACCCCCCACTATGTAACATCTAAGGGTTCTAAAAAGAATAAATTAAGTTTACAAAGAGAGCATTACATCAATAAACAATTTATGTACCCATAGAGAGCAAACTAATCAAAAGATGCCATTGACTTATCATCATTCATCTAAATAATAAATAAAGTTCCATTAGAAAGTCCTGGTACATAAAAGAGCTCCGGCACACAGGCTCCAAAAATTCATGATACAGTTTCTCAAAATAAAAGGTAGGATGAACTAAATCTATCATGTCTTTTTATTGTCATGGATTTTTGGGAGTACTATCAGATTCCCCACGCGATCTTTTAGCCATCAAAACATCATCATGTAAACATAAAGTTCTCTTAGCTTCAAACCATTTAGATCACGGGCTTCATGCTTGTGTCCTGTGACTGAATGTTAAAAATAAAGGGTGAGATAAAATCTCAATAAGTAATTCCCTTATTCTAAAATTCTAAAATGCGGAGAAAGCTTTCAAATATTCCATAAATTTATGGAGATTAAAAATATTAGTTATATTCTAGAAGCAATCTCAAAATTTAATTCATAGCTTACTTAAAGACATATTTCTCTTCATTTCATAACATACATTCACAGCTTCTAAAACTTAATTCTTTTCATAACTTATTTAAATTCTATTCTTTAATTCTTTTCATAACTTATGCATATATAACTTTTATACCTCATCTCTTCTCATAGTTACCATTAGTGCATATACGTTAAATATTTATCTTTTTCATTCATTCTTTAAATTTGTGAATTCACTTGGAGGCAAATCCATGACAAACCCTTGTATCAGTTGATAATTTAGTAACTCGTGCATGATCTAAAATTATGGTGAGGTTGCCCTTACCTCCTTAAGGGACATAACTATGGTGATTTCATAAGGCCTCGCCCCCTTGCGGGACATAAATTATGGTGATGCCATAAGGCTTCATCGCCAACGGTTTGACGCGACCTAAGCAACAATGATCATAACTTTAACTATGATGGATCTTCACCTAACTATGGCAAAGTAGTTAATCTCGCCCTCAAGGATTTGCTCCTTAGTAGACTCACTGGTAAGCTAACATTTTTCTATCTATATTTTCATCGCTCATATTCATGCCTTTTTCTAGTTACATGAGTCATAACTCTTAAGGCAGAGTTATGCTTTCATCGTGATTTATTTAGTGACTTTTACTATTTATAACACAAATTTAGACGGTTTATGCATTTCTAATTGAGATCTTACTAGAAATTACCCTTTTAAAGTGGGTCTTTACCGGTCCCTCTCTAGAGTACACTAAAAATTGGCTTGGAGGCCTTTAGGTAGCTTAAATAAATCTCTAACAACATTTAGATTGCTGATTGAGCCTTAGATTCAAGTAAATTGCATAAAATTTAAGTTATTTTATATTTCTTAGGTTTGTTAATTCTGATCAGCACTGTAGATTGCTAGTTGGTCTTTTAATTCATATGATTTGCATGTAATAGTGTGAACTTTAACTATAATTTCTTAATGAAATAAACAAAAGTGTAATATTCTTTGTATCGCCTAATCAATAGAAGACATAAAAGTGATTGCAACTATCTTATTAGTCTCCAAAATTCTTTGAAGATTATCTTGGTAGTTGGTAATCATCATGCATGCTATAATTAAAATTAAACAAAAGATCATATGTTAAAACATTTACATTCCTAATAGTTATCTTAAGCTCTTGTCCCCAAATGTAAGTAGTCATGATAGAATGTATCTTCTACTTTACTTTAAAATAATATGTTAATCTACACATTCAACAAATTCTCCAAAATCTAAAATTTATTAATTAACTTCTCTATCCCTAAGAGATCAAACATCTTGTATGCGGTGTCTCAATCTTAACATTAAAAACAGTTCTTCGAAATTTTTGGAAACCATCACATACTATCACCTATAACAATCATTACTTACATTCCTAAAGTATCAATACTTCACAAGTGAACACTACATAATGTTACGCGCTCGCCGTAAGACATTGGTACTTGGTAGATTCACTGGAGAAGGGGCCGAAGGTGGAGATGAGGGAGACGAAGGATACATGAGCCGGAACCGCGACTGTTTAGGCGAGGGTGTGCACGGGAGGAAAGAGCTACCATAATCTCATCAAAGGGGAAAGGACTAGATTTCTTCTTGTTTGTCATTCAACTAACCCAAGGGGGCCCCTTAAATAGGAGATACGAGGGTATAAACGTAATTAAAGACATTATAGTAAATCCTAGTGAAACCTAAAGACACTTGGACTATGACATTAAAGACAATAAAACTAATTAAAGGTACACCATAGTAACTAAAGACACATCGTAATAACTGAGCACGAAGCCCATAACATATCACATGTTCTTCAAATCGAGCTTGTCCTTAAGCTCGAACGAGGCTTGCACTGCGTGATCATCTGGTTCCTTAATTTCCCGCCAGAACACTTTCCTGCAGCGAGCCACTGTAGCGGAGACCGCAACGAGGGGTAGGGCGTCATTGTGCGCACAAATGTCCTAAAGGGTTGCAGGAATCTGGCGTGGCGGGGGCGCTAGCTGGGGAGAGATTATCATGCATAATGGCTGGAGGTGGGGCAAGTGTGCCCATGGAATGGGAGGAGCGCCGATCGGACGTGGCGACGCCGACTGGGGGGTGGTCATCGATAGGAATGACTATAGAGGGGCCGGTGGAACAGGAGTGTGGCCTGAGCGGAGGATGCTGTATGGAGATGTCTGGTAGAACGAATGACATGGGCTCAAAGCCAATGAGAGTTGATGCGTCGAAAGCAACAACTGAGACTGGAGGAGCCTCACAGGAGTCAGCGACGATATGGGTGGTGGCGGAATAATCAACGAGTTCCATGACGTCGAAACAATCAACGAGTTCGATGACGGCGAAACAATCAATGAGTTTGATGGTGACGCAGAGAGCAGAAGACGAGCGAGCAATTGTTTATGTTTGTGTGCAGTGATCAGTCGTCGAGTCTGGTGAGGACGGCGGCGCAACTTGCCATTGTCGATGCGTGAGAGGCCATCTTTGCCTCCCAATATTTGTGTCGAGCTGCCTCATACTACATTTGCAAAAAAGTGTAATTAATTAATTACCAAGTAAGTAATCAATTAATTATTGTTTGTTTGATGAATGGATTAATAATTATTTAAACAAATAATTGAATAATCATTTAAAAATCAATTTATTACTGGGTTTTGGGGTCAATTGGTTGAAAAGTAAAAGGTATAGTGTTTCAAAGAAAAAACATTTGCGTAGGGTAGCAATGAAGCATCGAGGGGCTCGATAGGTAAAAGATGCGGAGCTCGAGAGGAACGGGCGGCCTCAACAGAACAACACGCGGGTGGGGCGCGAGGAAGATGAGTCGGGCAACTCGATACAGGATGTTGGTGCAGACGAGGGAGACAATGCATATGGGCACGTCGAGGACGAAGATGCTGTGGTTGACGAGTGTTGTTGGCGGCTTGATTTAGGTGGAGCCCTAGACGGGGGCGGTTGGCTGCTTGATTTAGGCAGAGCCCTAAATGGGGGCTAGTGGTGGTTTAATTTTGGCGGAGCTCTAGATGTTACAAGCTCAACGATGTAAAAAATAGCAACATAGAAGGCACAACGACACATGAGATTTGACAATGAGAGTTTTAGGAGCTTCGATGAGGCACAGATGGCGTGCGACTGTGCGGTCGATCATGTGCAGAGAGTCTCCATGCTGAAATAGAAGCGAAATCGCAACGTCGGTGGACTGGACGGGGTTTGCTGTGCCAGAAGACGAAGCCGTTAGGTATTAGACTGAGGGTGGAACTCGCTGGAGGAGGACCGAGGGCTTTGAGACCAAATTGTTACGGGCTCGCAGTAAGACGTTGCTAGATTCACCAGAGAAGGAGCCGAAGGTGGAGATGAGGGATGCAAAAGATATAATGGAGCTGGAACCGCGACTGCCTAAGCGGGGTGTGCTCTGGAGGAGAGAGCTACAACACTCTCATTAAAGGGGAAATGAATAGATTTCTTCTTGCCTGCCATTCAACTAGCCCAATGGGGCTCTTAAATATGGGATACAAGAGTATAGACGTAATTAAAGACATATCATAATAAAACCTAATGAAACGTAAAGACACTTGAATTATGACATTAAAAACAATAAACCTAATGAAAGATACAACATGATAACAAAAGACACATCATAATAACTGAGGATGATGCCCATAACACATAATTTGAAAGCTAACATTAATTTGAAAGAATACTCATGTGAACTCTTCAATTAAAGTGCACTACAATATTATCAACATAAGCAATTGACCACTACAAAATTTGAAGAAAATATCAACTTCGAAAGTTTCTAACATGGTAGAAATTCTTTGGTAAAATTATAGTTATGTCTCTTGAAACCTCCAAAACAATCTCAATCTTTCATGTAACTTATGTAGACTATTTATGAAATAAAGTTAGCATGCATGCAAGAGATCTTTTAATCTCTTTTAAAAATTCCTCATGACATTTAATTGAAATGAATTCTCATTGCACATGTATGATACCACATTTCCTGCATGCATGACCTTCTCTTTCAAAGATAGAAAACTAACATGGACGTGCAATTCCTTTAAAGGCAAGCAATCTCAACAATCTTTTAACATGAATTAATCTTGCATATAAATATATCACGCATTGTTATCATAATGGAGAGATATCAATTGCACATTTTATGAAGCTCAAACCCACTAAAACCTCAAGATCTTTTGATGGACGGATTTTAACATAAGCCATAGACATTATATTCTTCTTCATTTCCAACTTAAAGAAAATCTGAAATTATTCAAAGCACACCGAAAATTAGGGCAAGATGAAAAACTCACATTGTTGGTAAGAGGAGCCTTCCCATTCCTTGAGTAATCATTGGGATACATGAAATCATCTTTGGACTTGAGGGGAAACACAAAATCCTTGGATGGAAGCTAGGGTTGGAAGATTTCTTCCAGAATGGAGCAAAGAAAACCATGGAGACAAGAATGAGGGCTTAATAATAGAGGAGGGATACCTAAGGAGGCCCGGCGCTGCCGTTGGGGAGGTTTCCATGCGGCAGTGAGCGACAGAGCTGGATGGTGTTGTTCCGCGCGAGCGTCGGGGAGGAAGGAGCTGCAACTTTCGTCGGTTTACGTGGAATAAAGGCTGGGACGGCTTAGTTTGGGGGATTCACGTGAACCAACTTGAAATAAAAAGGAATAAGAGAGTTTCTAAGTTCCATCTCATCCTAGCCATTGATTTAGAGGGGTGTTAATGTATTATATTTCTTCCTATTAAGAGATGGAGCCCACCTTTAAATAATGACATGAGAGTGATGATAACAATTTTAACATTAAATTGCTCACAATGCTAAATACTTACTAGAAATTTGAAAAAACTCTCAACAACAGACAACAACAGAACCCATATAGTCCCCAATCATTGGGGGTATGGGCGGGGGAAGATTGGAAACAGACCTAACCTTTGGCACCATGCACAAAGTGGCTTCTCTCTGAGGAGAAAGACCTAACCTTTGACAACAAATGCACAAAGTGGCTGCTCACAGATACCATTGATAGTGGCCCCCTATACCGTCACGTTTGCTGCGGAATCATGCCCTCAAATCAAAGCCAAAGACATCAGAGAAGGCAGACCCAAGAATCCATTTTGATTTATGTGCACATAACCATGCTTCCTTCATTCAGCATCCAGAGCATTGACATTGCACAATATTTAGGTTCTAAGAAAAGTATTTCATAAACTTTTCACATTAAAATAAATTTTTTAATTTCATTTTAATCAATAAAATAGGAATATTCATGAATTAAAATTCATAAAAATTAGCAAATATTCTCCAAATTTGAAATGATTTTTTCATGAAGTTATATCAATTATATGATGCTACACCACTATTATTAAGGTGAATTACCATCATAAGAGCTTATTATCTGATAAGAACTTTTAATACATCATAAAAAATCGAGGATGTTAAATACTATCACTCCATCGATCATATCCTCCACTTCTAGGCTTCTAGCCGCGCCACTGATGATCGGACCACCCCCACCTCAACTAGTTTCTCCACTGACAATATCTCCACCATCGCAACACTTTTCCTACCTAGGGTACCCCGAGCTTCGTCGACATGGTCTTTCTTCACTGCATGAGCCCGTATTCTTCAACACATAAGTGCCCTTTTAAAGAAACACACTTGTTGATTGGTGCCGTAGATGATGACCACACCCTCACAGATTTGAACGCTCTTGAGCTAGTCGATGAGCCCTCGGGCCTTGACCTTGAGGACACTGTCAATTTTGAAGATGAGAGTATTGATATGATTGCAACTTCCTGCTCACAGTCGCCTCGCCGGGCACCCTTATTTTTTTAGTATCGCACTTTGTATTTTTCTTTTGTATATTTATCCCTAGTGGAAATCTTATAAATTAGATATGCGACCACTCTCGCCAATATATGAATTGGAGGGGAGTCTTTGGGGCTATCTTTGGAGTTTTTGTAGTTTATCTTTTGGAGAGAAATTATTTGGGGGAACCAGCTACAAGAGTAGACGCGAGCTTACCTCGTGATTGTAGCCCGACATTTTTATTCTAGTAAAATTATTCAGATCTTGTTTCTATCACCGGCCTCCTTTTTCTCTAGTGTTCCATGGTGTAAGAACTGCATTCCATCTATTCTTGTTTCTCCTTGCTGCAGCTGAGAAGCAAATCATATGGATTAATCAACAAGTAGAAGTTGACTATCTTCTAACAGCTCTGCTAATAAAGAGACTTGGTTCACAGTCCCTTTTCCACTACCTTTAGTCTTGAAATTTAAATTGAGCCTTATCTTGATTGGGTGCCATAAGAGAGAAGAGGATTCACCGCACTTCCATATACGAGTATATTTTCTTGTGCTAGTCGTTGTCATCAATTATACTTGAATTGATATTTGAGGATTAGACGAGCATTGTTGAATGCTCTTGCCATCAATACAGATTGCTGATTTTATTCAGAGAAATATAGGTACACTTTTAAGAATGACGCTACTTGCCTAACATGAACATGAATCAAAGAAAGGTGCGTGTTGAGGTTTTCAACATTTTATTTTAGGTGTACTTATTTCATTCATGTCTCATGTGTTTATATTAATTTTTATGTGATCTGTTATTTGTGTGATTGTACTTCATATGTAGAAACTAACTAGTTTATACATGACGATCTTGTTGTTAGCATAGATCATTACATAATTAATTACTTGAGTTTCATGGATTGGTTGTCCGACCTTGATGTTGGTGATCGACATTCTCTAAATATTTACTACTTAAAAGATGTGTGGATGTAGAAAGCATATGCATGATGACATGGCTCTATATTATTATTTGAGCATCTTCTATTGTTGAGTTTTTAGGTTCAACTTGTTTTTTATGATTAGGTGATCAAAAGAAATGCGAGTCCGCTTGAGTCTAGAACAATTCTTATACCAGTCAACATCTTTGCTCAGCGGATTAAATTAAGTTAACCAAAATCTCACACCGAAAGAATAAGTCCTTCATGTTAACCCAAGAACACCCTTCAGCATCAATCCACACATAAGGAGGTACATGTCAACCAAATTGCCAAAGAATGAATCAAGTCGACTACTACAACTCGAAAATAAGATGATTGAAGAAGTCTCGACCCAGGAATGCTGAGCATAAGTGGTTGTCAACTCAAAAACCAAGAAGGTAAGGGGGAAGTCATCTAGAAGTTCAATCATTTGTTTTCGAGTGGAAGGGCAAGTTCAACTTGTAGAGAACCGATGCCAAATTTCTATGATTTCTACTTTGTTCCTCTTTTTATCATAGTTTTGATTCTTTGATCGATTTTTCAAACACCCTCAACATACCTCTATTTATACACAGATCGTTCGCAACTAAATTGATGTGATAACTCTCACAATATTTGCACATAATCTAAACTAATTCCGCCATTCCTGCAACTAATTGCAAAATTTTGGCAGACTCATAATGGATTCTTGACTGATGAATACTCTACCGGAACTCGACCATCTTGGTCAAGATGACTTCTTAAAGTGTCTTGTTGCAATGTTCGACCCTTCTCCTTGTTGATTTATCTCTTTCTCGAGCTCTCCTATTCTGTCGACTCTCAAGTAAGTACTTGGAATTGGATGATTTCTTTTGTTTACTTGACTTCTCCTTGGTAGTTACTGAGATGATTCTTTGATGACAACTTGATTGCTGATTTCTTCTTCGTCAACTTTTTCCCCGAGTCATAACCACCTCGATTTAACTTGTTATGTTCAGTAGGTTCCCGACTATTTGTATGTTTGTGTAGCTTCTTCCGAAATGTCCCATGAACCTTACCCAAATCGTCCGGGACCTTGTATTTTACTCGTTTTGGTTATGGCCTTCATTTCTCATCGTCGGACAATGCTTAGTTTTTCTTCTTGGATTCAGTAGCGAGTTGGCAGCTCTTTCCTCTATTTAGGATAGTTGCCTTGGTTTTGATATTATGATTACGCGTCCCTTCTGCAGAAAATCTTGTGAATTTAGTAGTTGTCTCCCTCTTATCGAGGTAAATTTTTGTTCTTCTATTTTTTTCTCCTTCCCTTTGGTGGGTGGAGAAGACGCTTTTTGATCCTTGCCTTTGGTGATGAAGAAGATTATGACGCATGTCGGTGACTGCCTTCGTTTTTCCAACAATTACCGACCTCTTGTGTCTGATAGTAGAATATCGTATGTTAAGAAAGTTTTTGTTATTCTTGGTGAGTCGGTATTGATGCGCCCTCTGGATGTAGTTGGCTTCTTTTTCCTAGAGATATGAGCCTCCAAAGATCATCGGATATGACTTCACAAACTTGTTACAGTTAAAAGTGGAGAAAATGTGAGAGATAATACTACTTCCCCGCACACTCCACAAAAACATAGTGGGTAGCCTCTGCGGTCTTGGCTGAGCCCCAGTTGGATGGTTATGTGGTCTTCATTGTGGACAAGTTCATAACAATGACCATTAAAGAAATAGGAAGTTTTTGATGTATGTTTGATGTGAAGATTTATTTATTTTTCTTACACAGGGCCTAACTAGGCTTGTGCTGTTGGAGTTCTTAGCGAGTTCATGCATGCTTCGAAGATCTATCGTCAAGAAGCTGCTCATAGGGTTCTTGCGTACCTAAAACCTATCTCGAGAAAGAAATCATATTCTTCTTCACTGGTTTGATTGATCGTAGTAAGTTAGGTGTGGAGGTCTACCTAGGTGCATATTTAGCTGTATCTGCGAAAAATTGATGGTTGATGATGTAAATTGGATTTTAAAATTTGTTTTTGATGATGAGAAATTAACTAGAGTCTTTCTTGCTCTTCAATTTCGGAACAAATATATTTTCTTAGTTCGAGAATCAGTCCTCGGGAGTGGAATTCTCATGCAATCACAAAGTGAAACTTAGCATGTCACCAATATTTTCATAGAGGAAAGCACATAAAATAACTTGTGATAAAGTAACATAGTCAAAATAATTACGGAGTTTCAGGCAAGTTTAGACAATCACAAAGTGAAACTTAGCATGTCACCAATATTTTCACAGAGGAAAGCACATAAAATAACTTGTGATAAAGTAACATAGTCAAAATAATTACGGAGTTTTGGGCAAGTTTAGACATATCTAAATGAACGTATAAAAGTGATTTTAATGACTTGAAGCAGTAAGGTTTGGCGGATTGTTACCTAGGCAATGGCTCACCAAGGAAGCATTCTAATGCAAGTTCATAATGTAGGTTAAAACTCGAATTCAAAGGGATGGATATTGAATTGTTGTGGGTTTATCTGTGACTATGGGAAGAGTCGGCGGACAGAGCTTCAACGCCAGTAGCTAGAGCTGTCACGGTTCCGGTTCGATTCCGGTTCTACTAAAACCGTGAACCGAACCGCTAAGGTAACTGTTCTTTAAATTAGAACCAAAACCTTATTTGGTTTTACCGGTTCCGGTTCTGGTTCCGGTTCCAGCATAATTTTTGGAACCGTCATGTCAATGGTTCCGGTTCCGGTTCAATAAGAACCAAAACCAAACCGACCACTAACGGTTCGGTCCGGTTCGGTCCGGTTCTATGCGGTTCGGTCCGGTTCCGATCGGTTCCAACTAAAACCAAAATCAAACTTGGCGGGATGAAATAAAAGTGGTAGTGCAAATAATAAAACTCAAAACAACATCGAAATAGAAATAATTAAGTAGCGCGCTCCTCGACGGTTCCTTCCACGATCGGTGGGCTAGTATTTGTCACCTTCCTACGCATGTAGACTCGTCGCGACATTTAGTCAGCTAGCTCGCATCTAGCCGGCATGCGCAACCGTAAGAATCAACTACAATTAGTTTTGTCTTTCATGATTACTATTAAATAGTAGTTGTATACCTTCTATATTTTTAAAACAAAATATTTTAGAAAAATATATGAGTAAAATTGAAAATACATTATATAACTGTATAAAAACCGAATCTGCACTGCAAAAACTGACTCCAAATCGCACCAATGTCAAATCACACCGCACGATTTTGGTGTGGTTTTGTTCAGTCTAAAACTGACCCACTTTGGCGCGATTTCAGTTTGGGTTCAAACCGCACCAGTTCATCTCTAATAGTAAGTGTAGATATTACAGATAGACTATAAAATAATAACAATATAATAATAATAATAAACGGGTTGCGGTTCGGTTCTGCTTCGGTCTGGTTTGGATCGAGTCTAAAAATCTTGAAACCGTTTGAGACTTGTATGTTGCGGTTCCGGTTCCGGTCCAGATAAGAATCACACCCGAACCAATGTTGTTCACGGTTCCAAAATTCAAACCGGAACCCGAATAATTTACGAGCGGTTTGGTCTGGTTTTTTGCGGTTCCGGTTCGGTTCCGGTTCGATTTTCGGTTTTAAGTGACAGCTCTACCAGTAGCGTCACCACTAAAAGTCGTCAGATTGGAGAGTGGTCGCTGGGAAGTGTCGAGGTCAACAACGACCTAACAACTACGAATCTCCGTCGGAATGGAGAGATGTCGTTGGGGTAGTGTCGAGGTCGACGATGATGTAGCATAAGCGAGCTTTTGCCAGGAGGGGGGGGGGGGGGGGGGGGGGTCGTCGAGGGATGGTCGAGGTTGACGACGACATAGACGATGAAGGAGATGCTCCAGCTTGCGGGGGAGTGTTAGAAAAGCCCATATAGGGAGGCCCATTTAGTGGCCCATTTCTTCTCTTCTTATTAGTCCCACATTGTATAGGATTTTTCTCCTCTCTCTCTCCTATAAATATGTATTCTCTCCTTGTATTACTAATGAGAAATAATACATACAAGCTTTCTACAACACCTATTCATGTCTCTTTAGATACGGAAGTCATAACATCTGAAGTGGGATTATCTCACCGCAGTGAGGTACTTTGTCCGAGGAGTTGTCTGACATTTGATTCTGACTCAGACCCCATGGCCTGGAAAGAGAATGAGTACGAGCAACCTAGTGATCCTATATTGACGTGTCCTTCTTCCACCCTCTGCTTCGACTTAGTTATTACTCCGATCATAGACTCGCCTGTGCGTGCATGTTCATCTGAGTCATTTTCGTGATGAGGTTTATCCCGAGTGAGGGTCGAGAGCATAATAATGACTTTGTAGTGGTTATCTCTACTTCTTTCGAGGAAACTACTATTATTGATGACACTTATCTCAAGGATCATCCTCTTACGACTTAATTCTTTGATGAGCCCCTCGTTGAGCCTTTTGGAGAGCGCCACCTGACGAGTTCTTCCTTTTAGGAGATTCAATCCAACCCGGCATTGCATCCTTGTGTCCTTTGCCTCACACGTCCTTTTAGATGATCGCCACATTCTCGATGAATTTAATTGCTTACCGCCAGGCGAACCTCCTGAGTTACATCCTTATTTCACTATCTTCGACATTCCTTTGGGAGATTGCATCCATGATGAGTTTTTCTATCGACCACCCAGTGAGCCTCCCGATGATTTGCATCCCTTAGGAATCATTTGGTATGTCATGACATTACAACTCAATGTCAATGTCCGGGTAGTCACTTGAGTGTTAACACACTCGACGATTATTTCTACATTCTGCCCAAGGAACCACCATATAAACCCATCTTTAGGAACTTCCAATGCTACTTAGAGTCTGCATTTAATTAATTTGTTGGGTTCGTTATTCATCATTTGCATTTGTTGCATGATTTG
The DNA here is from genome assembly GCA_033032865.1 of Dactylorhiza incarnata. NCBI lineage: Eukaryota > Viridiplantae > Streptophyta > Magnoliopsida > Asparagales > Orchidaceae > Dactylorhiza > Dactylorhiza incarnata. The sequence continues at coordinate 838,674 of JAWHQI010000281.1, forward strand.
CATGCCATATTCCGACGTAAAGTTATATTAAATAATGAACATTTTAAAACTTGTTTAGGTAATCACTTGAGAGAGCAAATGTTCAGTGAAAGTGTTTGAGTGATGATTTGCACATTATTTGAGAAGTTCTCATTGGGGGAAAACCACAAATATGTTTGGGTGGCTTCCTAGGAATATGTGTAGTCATCTTGTAGTCAATATAAGTAATTTGACTCCAAATGTGAAACCGCCTAGTTTTGGACTTTCAGTCTTCTCTTTTTAGCTTTAGTTTTCTCCATCATTATAACCTACCCATCACCAGTATATCTCTACCCTTCACCCCTACAATGGATTCCTTGGCATGTTGGACCCTCTAAGACTTCACGGGTACGATGACTTTATGCAGAGACAGTCCTTACTAGGAGCGACAAAGAGTCTTGCCTGGCTTGCTCTGGGAGCATGTAGTCTCCATTCACCGGAGATGAATGCTTCTAAGTCGAGTGGATTGGTGGAGGTCCATTATGCCTCAGTTCAGATATTTGTGGGTTTGACATTTTGGAATCGCCAGATGGACAATCGAAGGTCGTGATCACGACCAGCTCGATTTATCATTTTTTTTATGTATTTGATTTCTTTGGACTTGTATTTTGGGAGTTATGTTAAATTATTTGTTGGACGATCATGACCATCAGATATATGTAACCTAATTTCTCCTCCCCTTTATACGTTGCTTGCAGCTGCCCAAGTGGGACATCGAGAAATAAGGTTTTGAAAGACGAACCCACTTGATCATCATCGAGGGGGATGCAACAAATGTGCTGGAGTTCTGCCGCAGTTGTGCTCGGCGAGATGCGCGGGCTACTTGTCCGGCTGCGGAGGCGAACCTTTCCTTTCTGGTGGAGTTTGCCGTGGTGCAGTTTCAGCTTGTTGGACGGCGGGCCAACAGGGTTGCCGACTATTGTGCACATGTTGCAGTGGACGGGGAGTTCTTGTGGGAATCTTCTGTGGGGGCTGATGTGACCTTTTTAAACCTTGTGGCAGATGACCAACGAGGTTTAGAGGCTGGGTGAGGTCGGGTTTGGACCTCTTTTATTTTCTTTTGTATTTTGTTTTTTTACTCTCTCCCCCTCTCCTTATGTTTCTCTTTTGTTTCTTGCTAGTGCATTATTCATGAAAGACGAACCCACTTGGTCTTGACTCTCGGTGTGACACAGAGTTCTACGCGGTGCGACGCCGCAGGATCCTGCCTCCAGGAGTGCTGACTCCCTCTTCCACCACCTCCCCTCTCTCCAACGACCAGGTCCAAGCCCACCACTACCTTCCTTGACTTCCTCGACGCCGACTGTTTCCATTCCCGTCCATAGGATCTTTCTAGCCGACATTTCCTCTCCGGATCCGCCTCCAGCCACCTTCCCTATCCTCGAGATCCCTTCCTGTCGCATCCAACCCTCCCACAGTCCCCTTATGCCGCCACACCTCCTCTCTGCACCCCATACAACCACAACTAGCCCCCCAAGCCCTCCTCCACCCTTGGCCGATCCACCCATCACTCCTTCCACCCTTTCCCTGCACCTTTCCGACCACCCCCTCCCTTGCAGCCCACATTCCAACTCCTTCATACAACCACCACCACAACCGGACCTTTTCCTTCTCCATCGACATTGATTATTCAGCGAGTTTACTTTTAGTTTCATTTGCCTTGCATTGTATGAGTATTCTCAATTATTGCTAGTAATATTTTGCACAAATTGATTTGACTATTAGATTTCTCTGTTGACGTGTAATACTTATTTGCCTACATTTAATTTCCTGTACACTCTCTCTTAATTACAAATAGTCGTGTAAATCAAGCCCGACCGGGCCGGCCCGGACCGGGCTTTATCGAGCCCGATCTTTGGTCAACCGGGCCGAGCCCGGTCTTACCAATAATCGGGCCGGGCTCGGGCTCGGTTTTTGGCCCCTGGACGGGGCCTGATCCGGCCCCCAGGGCCGGGCTAGACCGGGCCGGGCCCGGGCCAATTTTTTTTTTTATTTTTTTTATTAATATTGAAAAAGAAAAAAAATTACAAGTTTCCAAATTATTTCAAATAAAAAAAATTCTAATAATTTTAATTCTTAAATTTAAAAATTACAAATTTTAAAATAAAGAAAATTACAGAATCCATCTCGTCTTCGATCTCAAATTTGTAATGCGTCCATCTCGTCTTCGATCTCCTCCTCTGAGCTCTCCTCTAACGCTGTAATGTGTTGTTTCCTAGCATCCAAATAGTCCTTATAGCAAATGCAGAGTTCAGCGATTCTTCGTTTAGTCGGCTTCTCCGCTCGTTCAAAACCCTGCCACTAAGAGAAAAAACAGAATCCGAAGCTACCGTACTAGCTTGGATTGTTAGTAAATCACGAGCCATATAGGCCAAAATAGGATAAGTATGCGCTTTTTCTTTCCACCATTTTAAGAGATCGAAGTTTTCGATCTATTCCGTACGCATAAATTCGCGGAATTGTGTTTTTGTATACAATCCTAATTTGTTTAAACTACTACTACTACTACTTGTGCGCGCCTTTTTCCTAGATCCTAATTCTAAAATTTTATTTTTAATATTATCTTTTACTCTGGGTTGTGATATTTCTTCTCGGCGCCGCGACCCGTATAAGTTATCGTAATAATTATAACATTCGGAGAAAATTTTATTAAATTTTGTAATACTATTATCATCGTCATCATCAAAATTAAAGTTTAATCCTAAATTATTATTTATTTCGTTTATTAAATTTTCTACACCCTCTACGTTGTATAGTGGGTTTAAAGCGGCGGCGCATGAAAACATGTCAGACATGTCACGATAATATTTTAAATTTTTTTCCATTACATCAATTAAAGGAAGCCACTCATCGTTTTGTTTGTAATAGTTTAATTTTTGTGCGATATTAACAAAATTTTCTATTACTAGTGAGCTAGTCGGATAATACACGCCCGATAAAAAAACTGTGGCCCTATAAAAACATTTTAGTAAATCCAAATAGTGACCTAGCACATTCTAATCGTTGTCACTCAAATCATGTGGATTTAATAAAGTGTAAAATTCCATTAAAAATGTTTTTTGTTGAAACGCTCTTTTTAACATTTTATAGGTTGAATTCCATCTCACTGGCATATCAAAAAGAGGTTTCAAAATTTTTTGACCTTGTGACTGTGCAATTTTTTTGAAATCTTGAGTTCGCCTTTTTGAGCTATAAATAACTCGTAGCATAGTACGAATTTTTGTAACATATGGTTCCATAGCTTCTAAACTTTTTTGTACTAAATTTAAAACGTGACAAACACATCGAGTGTGAAAAAATGCACCGTTTAACATAGGTTTTAAGTCACGTTTTAACCACTCGATTGCGGCATCACAATTACTAGCGTTATCAAACGAAATACTCATTATTTTATCTTTTATTTTAAATTTGCGCAAACATTTAATTATTATCTGATATATAGTTGGACCTGTATGTGGAAATTCAAAATTTTCGAAAGCTATTACGCGCTTATTTAGCTCCCATGAAATGGGACCGATCCAGTGACACGTAATACACATGTAAGATAAACCTACTTTTACGATACTACTCCATATGTCGCTAGTTAAACTCACTCGTCCCTCAAAATTTTCAAAAAAGCGAATTAAATCTTATTTTGCCGCGTAATATAATTTCAATGCATCACTCCTAATAGTAGCTCTACTTACCCGTTGATATTTGGGCTGAAGCCCCCTGTGTATGTAGTCCGTCACCTCGTCTTTGTCGTAGTGGCTGAACGGCAATCCACTACCGATGACGTGTTTCACCTGCAGCTCTCGTTGCCGAAGTTGATCGTACATCCATGTTTGTCCTGATGCAGAAATTTGCGCCTGACTGGAATCGGGCGCTTGCTTCGACACAAAAGACTTAGGGTGTCTTGCTAGTGTGGAATTGTCCGCAAGAGTTAGGCACTTCGAACATAATTTGCACCGCGCTTTATGCTCCGTCCCGATCTTCACCATGTCAAAATGCTCCCACACAGGCGCCTTGCGATTGTGCTCCACCACTTCAACCGAAGGCTCTATCTCAAGATCTTCATCATCTTCATCGGCAACAATCCACTCATTATCGGATGAAATATCATCAAAGTTATGTGCATGACTTTTCTTCGACTTGTTATTGGTCAAACGAGAATTCGCCATCACAAAGACAACATCATTCATTGTCTTTTGCTTCAAACGATTTCTTCTTTTTGTATGTACCTAGAAAAAAATTAATTAGTACACAATACTTTTGGTGATTAAAAATATTTAATAAAATTATAATTATACCCTTTCAAATGCACTCCAATTTCGCTCACATCCAGAAGAACTACATGTCAAGCTCAATACACGTATTGCAAAATTTTGTAGTTCCGGATGTTCTTCTCCATAAGAATCCCACCATGCCGCCGGAGTTTTGATATTAATACCAGCTTTGGCTACTATAGAGCCAAAGAATTTTTTCCGATTCTTAAAATCCTCCAATTGGCTATCAATCTTTGAAATTTCATCAATATCTCCTCCGGTCATTCTTTCTAAACAGTCATATAGTCCTCGCTTCACCTCATAATCAACTTTAAATGACGGACTATAGTGAAATTGAGGGTTTAGATAATAGCATGCAACATGTAATGGTATGTGCAATTGTTTGTCACATCGAGCATCAATCACATCCCAAACTGGTTGATAACTAATCATCACAATTCACAAATAATTGAATTAGTATATAAGGAAAAAAATCTCATATCTATGATACTTAGAAAAAATAAACTAGTTGACTTACAATTTTTGCACACCATTAAAGGCATGTGCAATGCATTCTTTTGCTCGATCCATTTCCTCATATATATATTCCATAGCAGGCTTCTCATCAGAATCAACCAAACGAAGCACCTTCATTAAGGGATAAGCACCCTTCAAGCAAATGACAATATTCTTCCAAAAATCTTTATCCATCACCACCTCCTCAATTAGCTTTCCTTCACTTGAATATGCAGATCGACTAGCTTTCCATTCATCAGAATTGAACATTCTTATCAAAGCTAGTTTGTTCTCTTGAAGACAGCCCAAAGTTAAGTATGAAGTGGCGAAACGTGTCATTGCCGGTCTCACCAAATCCCTGTCTTTAGTGAAGGTTTTCAATAAAGATATGAGGGATGTTCTGGAATAAATATATGTCGTGATTCTCTTTGCTTTAGGAATAGTATCATGATGCACTTGTATCTTCTTCTCAAAATCCTCTAGCATCAAATCAATACAATGAGCAGCACATGGAGTCCAATATAATTTTTTTCTCTTTAACATTAACATTTCTCCAGCGGCTTTGTAATTTGCAGCGTTGTCCGTCACCACCTGAACAACATTCTCTTCACCCACCTCATCAACAATTTCATCAATCATCTTGAAGATATTTTCTGTTGTTTTGTATATATGAGATGCATCAATGGACTTTAGAAATATAGTTCCCATTGAACTATTCACTAAGAAATTGATCAATGTTCTCCTTCTTTTATCAGTACATCCATCTGTCATTATAGTGCATCCCATTTTCTTCCAATGAGCTCTATGTTCTGAAATATTCTCCATAGCCTGTTGATATTGTTGCTTCAGATATTTCACTCTGATATCATGATAAGATGGAGGCTTAAAACCCAAGCCATGCCTTGATATAGATTCACACATCTTATGAAATTCTTCACTTTTTACCACATTGAATGGTAAAGCATTGTTGTAGATGAATGATGCTATATCATTGCATGCTTCTTCATGCAATCCCTTCTTGAAAATTGTATTGATGGTAGATTGATTTGAACTTGCTCCACTTCTCTTAAAAATTCCAGTTGAGCTTCTATTTTCCATTTTCCTCTTCAAATCTCCAACATCCTCTTCTTTTTCCACTTGGGGGATTGTTTTCTTCAATAACTTTTCTTGTAACCCAACAACAATCTCCCATATTTCTTTCTTCACTTCATCAGGAACAGCTCTACATGCTCCAACGTCTTTTTGAGTACCCGCCAAATGATGCTTCAATCTATAAATTCCTCCGGTCACTGTTTTCTCACAAAATTTGCACTTTATTTTTCTCGGATCTTCTTCAACTGGGATGCCATACTTCCATCCAATATCACCTTTACTTCCAGGAGCATTTTTGGCCATTTTAGACCCTTTGGTAGTGGTGGTAAGAGCTTGAGCATTGCTACTCCCAACTGCACTACTTGAAGCACCACTTGAAGCCATTTTTAACTACCTAATCAATACAAATCAAATCATAAGCATCGATACAAATCAAATCATAAGCATCAATACTAGGTAGAAGATCAATGTTTACTGTTTAGAATGTTTTGGGTCACCTAGGGAATATTATTTATGTTCTTGAATGTACAATATGTTGACTTTTCTCACTTATTGCAATGAGGGGATTGTGCTCCACAAGTTCCTATGGACAAGATCGCAGCACTTTAATTAATGACTTAGATGGTTTGGACAAGATGGCAGCACTTTAATCTGTTATTAATAAACAAGAATTGACTAGAAGAAGAAGAGGAAGAGGAAGAAGAAGAGGAGAAGAGGAAGACGAAGAGGAAGAGGAAGAAGACGAAGAAGAAGAGGAAGAAGACGACGAAGACGAAAAGGAAGACGAAGAAGAAGACGAAGAAGAAGAGGAAGAGGAAGAAGACGAAGAAGAAGAGGAAGAGGAAGAAGAAGAAGAGGAGGAAGAAGACGGAGACGAAGAAGAAGAAGAAGAAGAGGAAGAAGAAGAAGAAGAGGAAGAAGAAGAAGACGGAGACAAAGAGGAAGAAGAAGAAGAAGAGGAAGAAGAAGAAGACGAAGAAGAAGAAGACGGAGCAGCAGCGACGCGAGAGACGGAAGAAGAAGAAGACGAGGAAGAAGAAGAGGAAGAGGAAGACGAAGAAGAAGAAGAAGAAGAAGAAGAGGAGGAAGAAGAAGAGGAGGAAGAAGACGGAGACGAAGAAGAAGAAGAAGAAGAAGAAGAAGACGAAGAGGAAGAAGAAGAAGAAGAAGAGGAAGAAGAAGAAGAAGAAGACGAAGAAGAAGACAGAGCAGCAGCGACGCGGGAGACGGAAGAAGAAGAAGACGATTTATGGCAGAGGCAGAAAATGAAATCGTCAACTGCGGGAGATGCATTTTATGCGAAGTCGGATCGAAAAAAATGTGTGATCCCAGCGGTTTTACGATCCAGCGCGCCGATCCTATCGATCCTAACCAGGGACGATCCAGCACCTGCACGCGAATCGGCTGGCAGATTTAGATCGTAAGATCGTACGATCTAAATCGCGATCTTAAAAACCTTGTGTGAGAGAGTGAGGGAGGGAACCGGTGGAGGGCGGGGGGGGGGGGGGGGGGGGGGGGGGGGGGGTATTAGTTTTTATAGGGTTTTTAAAAAAAATATATATTTTAAATATTTATTAAATAATATTTTTAAAAAAATAATAAAAAAAATAATAATAAAACAACCTAGGGCCTAGGCTGCACAGCCTAGGCCCTAGGCTGTGCAGGTTTTGTCCCGCCCTGGGCGGGACAAGACCCAACGACTCTAATAGAGCCGTTGGCCCGAAATCGGGCCTTACCTCGGCCCGGTCCCGGGCCGGCCCGAAAATCGGGCTTTGCCCGGCCTGGACCGGGCCGGGCAAAGGGCCGGTCTTTGGCCCAAAACCGGGGCCCTGTAAGGGCCCCGAGCCCGGCCTTGGACCGGGCCGGGCTTATACCGGGCCGGCTCTTACTGGGCTTTTTCCGGGCCGGGCTCGGGCCGGCCCGGAGGGCCCGGTCTTAATTAACATGACTAATTGCAATTATTATCTGCTTACTTAAATTGCAATGTTTGTGATCAATTGTGATGTTTGCTCGAGATTTTAGAATTACCATAGTTTGATTAATTGTGCGTCGGAAAAAATACTTGCATGATTGAATCATTGCATGTGCGTCACATTAAGGTTAGTCTTCGTTAGTTCATCAGAGTGCATGCGCGTATTCATCTGCATCTTCAGGGTTGTCGTCAGTCCATTGCATTCATCGCGTGCTCGCTTGCATTGCACATTGAACTTGAGATATACATTACCACATGGAGTTCTCTTGTTATCGTGATTAGCTTTTTTGTTTGGTCATCCAATTTATTCCCAAATCCCAGAAGCGCCAAACTTCAAAATATTTCTAGAGTATAATGCTGCGTTAGAATAAAGCTGCTGATTATCTGAGATCTATTTATGATATTATTTATTTTCATCCTTTTATGATAAAATTTTCTGCTACCTGTTATGAGCTTAAATATGTTGGAAATGATATATAGGCTGCTGAAATTAATTCGAGGTAACATTTCATATCTGGCTGAGGGACATAAATGCATGTCTTCCTTAGATTTGCTAATCATGATACGGTGCCTTGGCATTTCCTTTCAGTTGTCTTAAGGCGTGCAAGATTGAGACAGAATTCTGGCGATCTTTACTCATTTTTCATGGAAATTAAGTGCAAACATTCCATTTCTGAAGAGAATACCGAATATTTGGCATCAGTAAAAGCAATTTCAATCCATGTGCTGCCTCAGAATCAGTTTTTAATATTGGATTCTGTTGGAGATTTACATCTCCTGACCTTGCATGGTACTTTTACAGCATCAGAAGTCAGTTTTGATTCTTCCAGATCTTCCAAATATGCTCATATGTGCCGCCTGGATGTGAAGATGAAAGTGCAAGTGTTGTCTGTTCCTCCAGACATTTTTGCAAGTATTGCATCTTCCTTTTTTCTGCAAGTTCTAAGCTCATATATAGTTGTATGATTCTTTGTTACTTTTCTTTTTCAGAAATGGAATCTGTTTGGATATCTGATGGAGCATATTCGGTGTACATGATGGCAGTGGCCTTTAATGAATCTCCTGAAAGGATGGTGTGGAAGACGAGGAGAAGGAAAAATCTGTTCAACTCTCAGGTATATGCAAATAAGTATTGTGAAATTACATTTTCCTCATTTTCATTTCATACTAATGGTAAATTGCTTATAGAAGTTATACTTCTCCATGAAGTATTTTTTGCATTTCTATTTAAATGTAGGTGATACCAAGCTGAAGATGAAGATAGAGACTTTTTTCTCTTAACTTCATTTAATTGAAATAAGCCATCACCGTTACTTTTCATGCATTTTCATTTAATAGTTTCTATTTCCCTTATCATTGATGCTAATTGTTTTGAGAATGCAACATCTATCTAGCTGCTCAAGTAATTTTTACAAGTGAGAAGATTCAACACATTATTGCTGTTTCTGCAAAGGCAATTCTAGTTCTTGGTCAAGGTAAGATTTCGAAATGATCTATCCATTCTTTCTTATCCATATGATGCATTAACAGTCGAACATATTTTAATCATAATAATAGGATGTAATATTTAATTTTCAAGTTACATCTAATAATAATTACATTCTAACATTGCCAGAGTCAAACTGCTCAAGTCAGTTTTGATTGTACAAGTCATGTACAAGTTGGCAAGTTCAGAATCATCTGACATCAACTTATCATCAATAACTACATAACCCAAGACAATAACTTTGACTAAATGTTATCAAGTAATCTTCATCACACCAAGTCGCCTTCTGTGCGACATTAGGTCCATCTAAAGCTATCCTACCATTGTCTAGGCCATCATAATACTAGACCCGTAATCACACCAATATCCTACTCGATTATGATGCACCGCTATGAGTATGAGTCCCGGGTACGAGTGCTATGAGTATGAGTACCGGGTACGATACGTATCCGGTACAGTGGTACGAAAGAAAAAAAAAGTATAAGGATTACGGGCACGTTCATGGTACGATGTAATTTAAATAAATCTCTCTCTCTCTCTCTATATTTTTAAGGCATATATGTATATGTACATGTATATATATGCTATTTTTTTAAAAAAAATTGGGAGAATATAAAATGTCACAAAATATATTGAACAAGTAGAAATACTATCAATTTAAACATCTTATTCTCAAATACATAATAAAAAATCATATTTAAATCAAATTCTATAGCTATACATTTAAGATAATTGAATTCTATAGCTATAATAATTTAAATCAAATTTAATTGGGCAGTGCATCTTATTAGTTAATCGACTAGAATTTATATTCATATAATTAATAATTCCCGCTTTCCAAATATTTACGAGAGTATATGTTCCGTAAATTTCACATTTTTTGGAGGTCTAACTGATAGGGAAATTTAAATATTACTTATAATCTACGTATATCAGTGAGATGTTTGCTGGGTTATGATTTCTAATAATAACTGCAATTTCTTATAACTATAAATTTTTTTCTGAATAATATATAAAGACAATTTAATGCACTACTATCTGGTATGTCAAGCCAAAAGGAATAAGAGTTTCTTACAGCAGTGTTGCGGCGCTCGTACACAAGACGCTGCGGCATAGTTGCCTAGGTTGCGTTTGACACTCCTAAAATTTCCCTTCCGATTAGCGTCGAGTAGTAACAATTGCTCGTAGCCTGAAATTCATCATACACCTTATTCAATTATTAGAGTATATTAACTATAACCATCGTCCTAAAATTGATAAGGACTAAATTGAAGAAATATCTAGAAAGGGTTGTTACCTTGCTCCAAAATAGCGGAACCCTACACTGCAAACCAACCAATTTTTGAATGGAAGGGATCGAGAGTTTCGATTCCTGAAATCGAAGACGAAAGAAACATAAGACTGCTGAAATTTGCTAGGAAAAGTGCCGAAAATACTTTCTGGATGCCGGAAAAGAAGTGGGGTTCGATTGCATTGCCAAAGCTTCAAGAGAAATTACTTAAAATGGCAATGATCCGCAGGTTAGGGCTGGAGGAGTATCACCCTTACGAAATCTGGGGGAGGGAAGGTGAGTCGACGCCTCAAAACTACAAGAAAGAAGCCCAATAATCGATTGCTGGAAGAAAACGGGGGGTAAAAGGGTCGGCTCCTACGATTACCTGAAAGGAAGAGTAAAGGATTTTTGCCAAGGGGTTGCTTTCGGCGGTTCGAAACTGCCGTAGGGTACGTCGACTAGCCTTCTTGAGCGGAGAGGAGGCGTCGAACATGATTTCTGGCGATGAATCGCGCGCCTACAGGCAAGAGAACATGCGTCGCCGGTCGCTGGAAAGGAAGGAGTGGGAGAGCCCTAATTTCTAGCACACGTTTTAAGTCGTAAGAGGATTGCAGTTTTTTTTTAAAACCGTCGAGCTGCTGGGATTCATAAGGAAGGAGCGCCTGAGCGATCACGCCTTCCAATTAGACGTGAAACAAAGAGGAAAAACTGCAGGTAGGCTTTTATTATAAGAGGAAATTAGATATTTTGACAGAATTGTCCTTCCTCACAAATCTGATAAGTCTACACGCTACTCCCTCGCGCAAATATTAAAACGCGCCGACACGCAAATTCATAAATTAGGAATAAATCGAGAAATTTATCGTAAGGGATGTAAATACCTCGATCATAGTTGACGTCGATCGTAACCATTCGAATCGGAACCTGTAATTCACGAATCTTGTATATTAAAATTTAGGGTGTTATAGGTTCTTGAACCATAATTCTGAGATGAACCATTATGCTATTAGCTCCATATGAAACCGCCTAGATCACTAAACAAATTCCAGAGACTCGTCAACAAACACGAAAGTGATATAAGTATCCTCACACCAAGTCATTAGTGAAGAAGATTATTCGTCGAGAAGTGAAGTCGTGACTTGCATTACGATCAACTGGCTAGAGAGCATCGCTACAGCTATTGTTCAAGAAGTAGCTATAAAAGAACAATTAATTGGAATCACTTCTTCACGTGTCTACATGATAGAGGTTGTAGACGATAATAGAGAGATATAACATTTTATCGACCAGTGCTTATGTACGCGGAGCCATAAAAAAAACTAGCAAATATTGTGCCTTCCGTAAGGATTATGAACATACACTGGTTTTTTATACCTTTAGGAGCTAATACAAGGTCTTATTCGGCAAGGATAAAACTAAAATAGTTTACAAAGGTTCTCATGATCAAAGGAACAAGCTGTCAGTTATTGAGAAGCATAACAAGCTGACTTACAGCAATGTCCGAAATCAGAGGAATCGTGCTAGTCATAGTCAGAGGAGTTGGCAGTGTGGATGATCAAGTCTTATAATACGTCACTCTGGAGAAATTCTCTCTGCTCCACTGATAGGGTTTTTGGTTACCTTCTCATGTCGATTTCTTAATAATAGGCAACCCAAGTAACGATATGCTCATCCCCGACGTTATATCAAAAGAACAAAATATCCTTTTGGAGTATATCATCCGATATATCCGTTATTGTCCGATATGTTCGCCAATATATAGGCCGATATATCCGACGTTATATCGGTTGACTTATTTTAATTTATTTTATTTAGCGTCTATGGTTGAGGTGTTGCCGTGTGACCTTGAGGTCACGGGTTCAAGTCCTGGAAGCAGCTTCTTGCAAAAAACAAAATGCAAGGTAAGGTTTGCTTACATTTCACCCTTGTGGTGGGACCCTTCCCCGGACCCTCGCTCCGCGAGGATGCCTTGTGCACCGGGCTGCCCTTTTTTTTAGTGTCTATGGTTAAATAGACAATAACCCTAAATTATTTCGTTGCTAGTTTGTTTTTTGTCCTTCCTCTAACATTTTTCCGTGAGCTCGTCCGTCATTGACTTTGATTATTCTTGGTCTTTAGATTTTAGACTTAAAGTTCCTTATTTTCCATCGTTATCGACGACTTCCTTGCTTCCTCTTGCATTCTTCCATGCGTTTTACTGTTATTAATTGTGCAACTTAAAATATCTGTACTACTTTGGTAGATTTAGAAGTTTGATAAATGTTAAATTATTAATATGTTAATATATATCAACAACAACAACAACAACAACAGAACCCATATAGTCCCCAATCATTGGGGGTATGGGCGGGGGAAGATTGGAAACAGACCTAACCTTTGGCCCTATGCACAAAGTGGCTTCTCTCAGAGGAGAAAGACCGAACCTTCGACAATAAATGCACAAAGTGGCTGCTCACAGATTACCACTGAAATAGTGGCCCCCTATACCGTCACGTTTGTTGTAGAATCATGCCCTCAAATCAAAGACATCAGAGAGGGCAGACCCAAGAATCCATTTTGATTTATGTGCACATAACCATGCTTCCTTCATTCAGCATCCAGAGCATTGGCCTTGCACAAAATATGATTACATTAATATGTTAATATATATAAATTTAAAAAATGATTACATTTATATATAATTATGTATAAAATAATTACTTATTAAAACCCGACATATGAAATATCCCCGATATATATCCCGAAATTTTAAAACCGACATGAAAAATCTAAAACGACGTGTCTCCGACATCCGACATCTGCAACCTTGCCCATAACCATGGTCACTAACTTCCAATTTGACATCTTCTAATCAACATAGGGATTTTCATAAGTATAACTACGGAGATGTCTTTGAAAAACTGTAGATTGACTGCCCCAGGCTCCAATCAACTTTCAAGACCGCTTTACATATTCTTTAGAGAACGTCAAGTACTCGATGGTTACTAATAACATGTGGTTCAAATGACTTGCTTTACATAAATATGGCCGAGTTTATTGTCACAGAGATGCAAAACTCCTTTTTGTCCAACCACTCCTTAACTTATAGGCACTAGTCACCCAATCTGCACGTCATCCCACTCCGACTATGAATTTTGTTCTTTTGATCAAAGCATATGTTGTTCGTGTCTCCCCGTCGATGCCTCTACTACCTTCATTAGCTGCCTCCTGCCTCTCTTAAGCATTCCAAATTGTTGCAGCTCCTTCTATTGTCCTAACTGCTCCTTTGCACTCCAACCACTCTACACTGCCAACCATCCTTTATGCCCTTCACTTGCTCAATGGACACCGACAGAGAACTTGCTCTCTCGGTCGCCTTATTATCCCGTTGTATGAATCGTGTCGAGATTGCCGCCTTTGACCTCCATGACAACACTACAAAGCCCATCTCTATCTTCCATTCCACCTTTGGCTTCAATCCAAGCCACCTAAGTTTTCTAGACATCCCTGTGTTCAATGGGATTGACCCCTTAGGATGGATTGCTACTGCGAGTAATTTTTGATCTACAAGGTATGCGAAGACACTAAAAATGTGCCTGACGAAAATGTCATTTTTAAAATATATCGCCCGATATATCGGGTAAAATATATCGGTTTTACCCGATATATCGGGCGATATCTCGTGGTCGATATATCAATGCGAGTGCTAAAAATATATATTTTTATTTCTTTTAAGCGGCCTAATGGTAGTATTTTGTTTCGTGCTTCATTTAGTGCATCTCATTAAACCTAGCTTTGGCGACCGAACAATAATATTTTGTTTAGTGTTCATTATTTCATTATAATCATATTCTTACATGTTTATTATGTAATTTATAAACATACATTATGTGTACAATTGTACATATTTACAAAAAATATGTATATTTATAAATAAATTTATTTAAATATTAAAATCCGACATTGTAAAATATCCCTGACACATCCTCCGCAATCCGACATCCGACATTTCAAACTCAAACTGACATGCACCTGTGATGCAACCTGTGTCGCATCCTTTTTATTATTATTATTGCACGTGTCTTTTATTTTTGTAGTGCATGCTTTCGCGCCCTTTTGACATCGTTATGTGTTGTGTTGAGTTGTATCGCGCATGTTATGAGCGCCTTGGTGTATTTTGTTTCGCGCCTGTTATTCGCGCAAATTTATTTGGCTCGTTGGTGTGACCGGCTAACGAGACCCTGAATGCATAGGTCCATTAATTAGGCGATAGGTTAATTTAGGGCAAACTTATGTAACTAAAGGGGCAGCCCGGTGCACAAGGCATCCCCGCGGAGCGAGGGTCCGGGGAAGGGTCCCACAACAAGGGTGAAATGTAGGCAAACCTTACCTTTCATTTTTTTTACAAGAGGCTGCTTCCAGGACTTGAACCCGTGACCCAAGGTCACACGGCAATACCTCAACCGGTGCGCTAATGCTCCCCTTCAAGCTCATGTAACTAACTATTTTAAAAAAAATGAAATTTCCTCGATGCCTACAGTCGGTTCCACCTTTGAATTTTCCCCTTCACATTTTCGTCAATGTCTCGTTAGTAAAAGCTTCAAATTTTAAAAAGAAAATCATTGGCTGCCATTAGTAAAGTCCTCATAGAATCAAACCCTAAATCCCTATTATAAAAGGAATCCCCCATCACATGTGGAGGGTACTTGGAAATTGAACTGAACGAACCAATTTTTGGTTTCGTTCGGTTCTCTCCAGCGCTTCTCTACTTCTCCCTGACGGAAACTCCCGAAGAAGCGACTGTCTTCCCCGACGGAAGACTCCCGGAGCCACCACACCTCTCTTCCCGTCGCTGCTCCCTCACGACTCACCCCCTGATGCCCGCACCTCCAGCGCTCATCTTCTCCGACGAAGCCACCTCCTGAAGCCCCGCCTGTCACCGACGAGGAAGCCAGAACCCCCCTTAGGATCCGTCGGCCCCTGCACCCTCCGCCAGCGGATTTAGTGAACCTCCGACACTCCCCTTCCTTCCAGTCGACTGCGCCCCCCGTTCTACGGTTCGCAACTACCACCAGAAGCCCGGTCTACTTCCAGTGAACCCTCCTCTGCCAGTCATTGGTTTGTCCCGCGCCTCCAGGCAGTACCGAGTCCTGCAGTCCCATCTTTGGAGTATCGAGCACCGCAGCTACCTACAACCTTCTCCTACACCGTCCGGGAACCCGTCAGCCGCTGTCATTTCTACCCGGGGTATACCTCTCGATCTCTATGCTCTCAAGCCTTAGTAATTTTATGCTAAAATTATATATGAATAAATAATTACTAGAGCTTGCCCTAACTGATTTCATCTCCTATTTATCGTAAATTTCCAACACGTGAATGCCACCATCGAATTTCTCCGCCTGTGGAATTATGTTTCATGATGTTGTTATGTTCGTGTAGTAGCCTTACGCGCGTTTGCGACGCCTAGACCGTTATTTGTTAAAAATCCCGCGAAGTCTCCTCGCGCCAAAATTAGTTAGAGAGATCGCAAATATTATCGTTTAAAATCTGCAGCCCCTGCTTCAGTCTACATCAACCTGACATCCGAAATCTACAACCTTGCTAACAATAGAAGGTTTCACGCTCCATTGGATTCATTGGACACTCCAAACCAATCCTTACTTGTCATGAACACTCTTGAAGGAAGAACCGATCCGCCGCTATGTCACCCGCCAATCGGGTAATGCATATGAATGCCTATGTTGACATCATTGAGATCTTCCCTTATGTTCCCGGATTTACTACTGCATTGTATTTGAGCTATCAGCTATTTCTTTCATGGTCCATAATTACACATTCATGCTCACCTCCCATGTACACAACCAGTCCATTTTGACCAAAGGTATAAAGCGAACACGACTCATGGAAGAACCGAAGAAGTGATTGGGATAAAATAGATATCTTAAATCCGCAAAGGTGAAGCCATTCAAGTCAACTCAAGACCCAATTCAATAAATCACGAAGAAATAATATTTGATATGTTCAGTCTTCTTGTAACAACTCACCATCAAACACTATACAATCCGGAACAACATAGACTCCAATTCAGTGTCATTATCTATCATCATCATGACAAGTTACCTTCTAGGTGACTACAGGATCTGACTAAAGTTATCTAGATAATGATCAAGCTAGCATCCTATTCGATAAATCAACTAGCTACTCAGGTGCTCGACCAACATGTCGCATCCCAAACATCCTTGGCATGGTTATAAATGTTAAATGTCACATGTAGAATTTAGCAGATAACAGAGACATGCCAGAGATATTTTTATATATACAAAATATACTTATATGTTCTAAAAATAAAAATAAAAATAGCATAGTAAGTAGACAAAGTAATAAGTCATGCGTATCGCAAAAGAAAGTTGAAGAGTTTGAAAAACAAAATATTATTAATATAGATTCATTGTGAAATATATATAATATTGTATTTAGATAACATTACTTCATTACAAGTAAAAATATTTTAAAGTTGAATATCCTTATTAATAATAAGTCTTCCTATGTTAATGATCTATTTTAAAAACACAAATCCTGTAAGACCCCATTTTTTTTTTTGCAAAAATCACCGGGTCTTAGGCCCAGAACCGCCGTTTTGCGGTGACACCTTCACTCGGGAAGGTCGCCACCACAAAACGCCGATTCTGCCGGCCAACTCGATCACAAGAAAAGTTCATAAAAGAGAATACAAGTCCACAGAATCACATGAATTAAAA
This sequence comes from Dactylorhiza incarnata, assembly GCA_033032865.1. Lineage (NCBI taxonomy): Eukaryota > Viridiplantae > Streptophyta > Magnoliopsida > Asparagales > Orchidaceae > Dactylorhiza > Dactylorhiza incarnata. The sequence goes on from JAWHQI010000281.1 coordinate 856,012, forward strand.
ACCATAAAGGTAAATGTCCACTAACAATAACTGAATAAAAGAGACAAGGGTTATAATAGTAAAAGGGACTCTTGCCCTAAACATCATTTCCTCACTACAAGATCACTCGCGGAAGCTAACTCCTAAGTAAAGCTAAAGCTAATCGCCACCGATACTGAAACTGGAGTACTCAGACCAGACTGACCCATCCCTGTAGACTCCGTGCTCCACTGGTGCTGCAACACTGGATGCTTCTTCTCTTTTGGCCTACTGTCACTGCCTCGCAATCCACGTCTACGTCTTCGCCTTCGGCCTCCTGATCGCTGTGCTGGAGGGGCACCACCCATCATGGGGCATCTGACCCGAGTATGACCCTGCTGGTGACAATGGTAGCATGGCCGTGGGGTCCACCATGTCGGATCCTGCTGCACCTGTTCCCCTGTTGTTGCCGCGTCTCCTTGAAACCCTAAAATGATATGGTCCACCGACCGTCAGTCAAACATGACTCAGCCAATTCCCCACCCCTCCCCCAATGGCTCCTAGGCACCGTATGGGGAGGAGGAAGTGGAGGACATTCAAGGGGTAAGAACAAAAGCAGGTGGCACGGTAAATTCCATGCTACGCAGGTGTATATATGTATGAAGCAGTAAATAAACATAGTAAAGTGCAAGTAAAGTATAGAAAAGCTGTATGTGTATAGACAGGTAAAGAAATATAAAAGTAACCATTGATTTATAGGAATGCCCATACAAACCTATAGACCAAGGGGTCGTTTAGCAGGGCCTATCGTATAAAAAGTCCCATACCAATTTATACGATAGGTGTCAGGGGTTGAATGCAATGTTTATGCTATGTCATGCAAGTATGTCGTTATGCCATGATCATACAAGTGCAACTCACACACTTCGACTCTATGCGCATAGACCTTTAGTTCCCCCTTTTTGGAGCGAGCTAGACTCCCAGGATACTCCCGTAGTGGCAAACGGAAGCGGTGGGTTGGGCCTCGCCCACCTCTAGGTTGGTATTCACACTACCCAACCTAGACCTATCGTACGCCTCCACAAAACCCGCGGAGCGTCTGCGTACTCTTGCTGACTGGACCGCCAGACTATCAAGGCTAAGTGTAAAACCACACTTGCCGAGTCAACGTATTGACGTCGGTGTGAACGATCGTCCAATACCGAAGACCCACTACCTTCATTGCACATGCAACATGTTCTACTTCCTACCTCCGAGCCAAAAGCTCCCCGGGCTAACCTGCCCGCCATCAAACACCACTGAGTCACAAGCTCACCGGTCTTAGCAAATCCGCTCTTACAGCCACCGAGCCTACCGCTCGTAACACCAAACCAATTAAAACCCCCGAAACCACGGAGTGAGGGTGAGTAAGTTATTATTTAATCTTGTACAACATCTTACTTCTATAATTTAGGGTTAGTCTTGAACTTCCCGAGGGTTACCCTGTGAGGGGCTCGCTACGGTATTAGGAACTACAATGGGATGACACCCCAAAGTTCCCATTCCCTAGACACTTAATAATGTTGGTATCTACCCATGAGGACACCCCCTTAACACTATTACTTGAACTAAACCTCAAGGCTTTAAGGCACTAAAGGGAAAAGACGATCTTTCGTCGATCCCGAGACGACCTAACCCAAGGGTGGCACCCCACCACCCTAGGGCTCATCACACCCTAAGTATCTCCAGGGGTCCTCCCATAGCAATATGATCACCATTAAATTCTCACATCTCCAAACAATGTATTCCAAATGGCCTATAACTCCAAACTACCAATTTGCTAAACGCAGACCACCCTTAACGTTTTGATCCTCAATAAGGGAGGTACATTAAATAATCAACTCTAAGACCCAATATTCTTACTGGGGGTCCATGTCACTTATTTAAGATCAATTCCAGGGTTTCATAATTTTCTCAATATTATTAATATTTAAATCCATTTTTCCCAAGGGCAACTTCCTAGGGTTTGAACTACAAGTGCACTTTTCTGACTTCCACTGCCTACCCCAATTTTTACATAAATCAAGAATACCTAATAATCAGTAGGTATGAATTTGTAGGAAAAACCAGCAAGATTTACTATTTTTAAAAATTCCAAAACTCATTTATTTCCAATAAATTCCAAAGGAGGTACCCTCATATGATCTCTAAACCTTATGCAAATTAATACAGTGGTGCCTCATAATAAAATATTCAGTCCTACAAAGTTTGACCATGTTCCACAGAGGGTACTTTTGTAATTTCCACAGAGGATATATTTGTAATTAATTCCAAATTGAACTAGAGGTACCAAAAATATTGATCCTTAAATTATGAGGAAAATACAGTGGATACATATTGGTATAAAAAGGCATTCAGCAAAGTTTCATGCAATTATAGTAATTTAACATCCTAAAATTGATCATCCAAAAATTGCCAACAATGTGAAATATTACAGTTTGGACCTCAAAAAGCTTTCTCATGGTCTAACAGATTCTTCCAGGGATTAATAGCATTAAAACCAAGTTTGTGACAGAAGATGGTTAATCATTAAGTATTATTTCTTTCTAAAACCAAAAACCCTAATTATTTATAAATCTACCCAAGGGTTTATTACCTAGGATTGGCAACTCCAAATCCCTCCAAATTCTCACAGTAGCAATCTCTGGTCCCTAAGATCATCACCCCAAAATTTCAAGTCAAACCATTGAGGTTTGACCCCTCTTCCTTCATTAGCCTCTAATTGCACCCCATTAGGGTTTAACCTAGGGTTAGGGTCTAAACTTCTCCAAAGCCACCCAAACCTCTTGTGAGGGGATTATAACACTCTTAGAACTCAGAGAGGGCTATTGCACTTCTCTCCATGGGCATCTACTCCTATGTCCTTCACAAACCCTAAAGGGCACCATAAACTTAACCACTAGGGTTTAAGGGCCCACTAGGCCCTAACTCATCCAAAGTTGCTCCTTGGGGTGTCTCCTACCTCCCAAGGCAGTGACCAAGGTCACCCCAACAATCAATGGGAGGAAGCCCCTCCACACTCCAAAATTAGCTTAGGTTTACTTTTGCCCTAAACATAATCTTTAAGCAAACTATTCTCAAGAGAACTCCCTACCTTGCCCAAGTCCATACTACTCACTATACTGACCATGGGTCAGTGAAAGGCCACCCAAGATCCTACCAACATTTGGTGAGGAGTGGGATTCCAATGGGTACCTACTTGGGGTGCACCCCAAATATGGACCATTTGGCTTTGTGGAAGTGTGGGGGCACTCACCCAAAGTTTTGCCTAAACCTAGGGAGTCTAGGGTTGTCTTGGTGAATTACCCCACCAAATCAATTCCATAAATCATGATATTTTAACCAGGGCCTATACTTACTCCATAGGACCACCCATCCAAGTTTGGAAGGGTTGAGGTGTTTAGGGCATCTAATTAGGTTACACAAGGATTATTGAATTTTCCCAAAAATTATGGGGAAAACTCCTCCAATCAATCTGATCTTTGGACATGACCTATATACGCCTAAGACTAGCCTACACCCCAAATATCAAGTCATTTGGAGGTCTAGATTGGTGTGGGCATCAAAAATAAGCTCTGAATAGCCTTAAGGACAGTCCCCACTAAAATGAGTGCTGAGCCCTAACCAGGGCTCCAATTTGAGTGATCTCAATTTTGGATTAAACTAGACCTCAGGGGCTCCAACTTTGATGTTGGGCAAATTTTCCCTAGAGGTCTCTAAGTATTTTTAAAAGATTTAATGAACTGCTGCAGGATTGATCACAGAAATAAGGGATTAATACTAAGGGCGCACGAATCTTGAAGCAAGATCTAACCGCGCCTGGTCGTCTTCTTCCTCTGGCCAACGGCCAGGATCGCCCGCGCCTGGGCCACTTTGATCGACGAATTCCCGGCCACCTGAGCGCCGCCCCGGCCGACCAACGCCACCACCACCTCCATTGAGGTGGTGGCCGGCGAGGAGCGGTGCTTGATCGGCCGGAGGTGGCCGGAATCTAGTATTCTACCTGGAAGCCCAACCCGATCTACGGGAGGCTAGGCTTGCCCGATCCTCAGCCTATTGGCCACGAATCGAGCCGCCGACGAGCTAGATCTACACCACTGAGGGAGGAGTAGAGAACCGGACCTTGACTGGAGCTTGATTCCTTGCCCGGTGAGGACTTGCCATGGCCGACCTCCATCTTCTCCCAAGCTCTGCAACCACCACCTAGAAGGGCTCGATTCCTTCTGAAAACATGGGGGTTTCACTCCTCTCCGACTCCTGAAGATAATGGGGGGTTCAATTGAAGGCAATGCTGGCTTTAACTACCAAAGCCATTAATGGCCTCTTCGAATTCCTCCATGGCCGGCCCCCATTCATCTCCCCTGCTTTAATCCTTCTTGGTAACTGCTGGAAACTCCTCCTCTCCCCTAGAGGAGATGAATGCAGCCATAAATGGGGAGAATTGAGGGGGGTTTCACCTTCCTCCATTGATGGCCTCATCTTTCTCTCTCCCCCAAACTGAATTTTCTCTCTCCTACTCATCATGGCCGACTTTCCTCTCTCTCCTGGGTTAATTATCAGCCAAGGGTGCTGGTCAAGAGGTCAATTTGGGCTTAGCCCAAAGGGATTGGGCTAGATTCAAGGGATTTGATCTAATTTGGGCAATTTTGACTTTTGGTCAAATTGGCCAAGTTGGTGACCCTAGGATGGGGCTATTGGGTCCATTGGATTCCAAAATAGGTTTAGAAACTATTGGTGGGGTCAATTTGGTCACACGAGTCTTAGTTGACCTAATTTAAGCTGATTTGACCAAAATAGGCTAAGTTGACTTTGGTCAAATTGAGCCCTAGGGTTGAGCCAGTCAAGGGGCTTTTTGGTCCACTGGGTCCCCTATGACATGATAACCCTAAGGGTAGGGTCAATTTAACATGGTGATGGTCAATTTGGGTATTTACTGAAGAATTTGCCATTTTTGACCTAAAGGGGCATTTTGGTCAATTTGCACCATTAGGGGTCCCATGATGGGGCTTTTAGGTCTACTAGGTCTCTTATGATGTTCTAGACCTAGATGAGTGATCAATTTGTCATGGTGAAGATTAATTGACTCTAAATAGGTTACTTTGACCAATTTAGGGTTATGGTTGACTTTAGTCAATTTGACCTCTTTGGTTGACCCCAATGGGTCCTTGGTGCCCTAAGGGGACCCCTAAAGGGTTAGGGATACTAAGGTGGGGTCACATGGTCAAGATGAAGTCCTAAAGTCCAACCCTAAGCTTGGTCACTGGAAATTGCTATTTGCAGACCAAGATGGTTTTCTCCTTCTTCCTAAGCTCTCAAGGTCTTGGGCTCTTCCTATGGTTTTGTCATGACAAAACCATCTTAGGGGTCTAGCTGTCTGGGGGATGTTACAAATCCGTAGCTAATAAATATGCTGAATATCTCAGTTTTTTTAAATATGAATTAAGAAAGATAATGTTAAATGATTGTGCAAATTTTTTTTAGAATAACACCTATAAAAAGAATGAAATATATTAAGTCTAATCAATTTATATATATAATGATAAAAAGAACATAAAATCAAACAGTGAATGATATTTTTAAAAGTCAGGACGGGTTATATATTGGAAAAATTGATATTTTACTAAAGACAACCAATTTTTTCAAGAAAAATATCATTTTGATCTAAAAATGACATGTGGGACAACATTTAAAACATTGATCTAGAGAATAAGATTCCACATCCATCTACATGTATTATAGCACTCGTATAGTAGCTTCCTGATGTCTCAATCAGGGAGAATGCATATACCTGCTCAAGATTTCAATGACACGTGATATCAGTACGGGTGTGTGAGAGTTAGACAAGCCTTCCCACCAATCTTTGGTAGCCAACGGAGTTCACTTTTTCACCATTTTTTTCTTCCTTAATTTTACAATTTACTTTTATGGGTGTATCTACTGGTGCACAACCAATCATTCTTGTTTATTCTAGGAGGTCCATGACATATTTCCTTTGAGAAATAAAGATTCCACGATTTTACCGTGGAATTTTAATTCTTAAGAAATATTTTAACTTTCTTAGATCCTTGACTTCAAATTCCTTGCACAAGTGTGTTAAAGCTACGTGATTTCTTCCAAATCATTTTCTGTGAAAATGTTATCATTGACATAGACGATGAGAATAGCTGCTTCCTCAGCTTTCTTATTAACAAAGAGAGCATGATCAGAGTGACTCTGTTTGTGTCCCAATAGAGTCATGACTTTTTGAAACTTTCCAAATCAAGCTTTGGAGGAATACTTCAAAGCATAAAGTGATTTTTTAAGTTGATAAACTAACCTTTTGATCCCTTCTTTAAGAAATTCGGTGGAAACTTCATGTGTACCTCTTCTCAAGATCATCATGTAATTAACATTTTTTACGTTTATGTTGCAGTTCCTATCCCAAACATGCAACACATGATAAGACAATGCGGATGGAATCCATCTTGTCAACCGATGCAAATGTTTCAGTCAATACAAGGAGTTTAAGTATATCCCTGAGTGACTAGCCTCGCTTTGTATCTCTATTCGACCCCTTGTTGTCTCCGTTTGACTGAGAACACCCATTTTGAGCCAACACAATTTTTTCCAGCTTGGAGAGGAGATATTTCCCAAATCTGATTCTTCTCGAGTGCATACATCTTTTCTTCCATTGTATTTCTCCATTTTGGTATAACTATCACTTCCTGGCACGTTTTAAGGATACGAACAAAAGAAAAGTTGGATATGAAATTTTTTGTGTGCCTTGGTCAAATTGTGATATTAGATATAATTGACAATAAAGTATTTGATGGAGGTTAGCGTCTTAAGATATATGAGAGGTTGATGGAGGTTAGCGTACTCTTAAGATATATGAGAGGTTGATAGAGGTCTTCATCAGGACCTGGATCATAAATGTGTATCTGTCATGGTGGAATTACAGAGGATTGGGCCATCTCAACATCAGCATTCCGTTGTTGATATACTTGAGAAAGAGGAGGAATAAGCCTCCTAGCAACAAGAGACGAGGTTGTGGTAGGAGTAGACATGGTGGTTGGAATAGTGAGAGGAGAGGTATACGAGGCCACAATGGGAAGGGGAATGGTGAGAGTGTCAACATCAGCGTCCCTTTCCCCTAAAGGAGAGACAAATAATTGTTTCCCTTCTCGAAAAGTAGCATCCATGGTACAAAAATGTTGAGAGAAAAAGTGGTAACAATGATACCCTTTCGTAGTGGATAAGTATCCAATGAAAATACATTTGAGGGAACGTGCATTCTGTTTATCACGATTGTTTTGATGAATATGGACAAAACAAACACATCCAAATACACGAGGAGGGAGGTGAGATTTATGGACGACACATTTGGTGGACAAACGAGAGATAGAGGAGACATTGCAGAGTACTGAACGAAAGACGATTAATGAGCTAAGGCTCAAAGAGGATAGCTTCGCCCCAATAGGATTTGGGAAATTTCATGGTAATAAAAAGGCACCGTACGACTTCGAGGAGGTGTTTGTTCTTGCGTTTAACAAAACCATTTTGGGTGGAGGTATGAATGCACGTGGTTTGGAGTATACTATGATCAACAAGATTGTTCCAAATACACCACGGTCGTGAAACTCCTCTCCATTGTCACTTCGAAGTACACAAATAGTGCTGTCAAATTGAGTGACGACCATTTTGAGTTTAAAGAAATGAAGAACACCACACTTTCATTTTAATAAGTACATTGAAGTAGGGCGTGAAAAACAGTCAATAAATGTCACAAACCAACAGTGACCTGATAAAGAGAATACATGAGAAGGTCCCCAAACATTTGTGCAAATAATATCAAAAGAAAGCACACTAAGAGTGTAAATGTGTCGGACTATACCATAATTTTTAGAAAGTTCACATACGTCACAAACAAAATTGCTCATAGAGCTGGAAAACATATGAAACATCTTGAAAGGATAATTGGCGGAGGGGTGTCCAAGACGTTGATGCCACCATCATATCCGCACATCCACAGAAGAGGGAATATGAGTGTTGGAGAGAGCTTGGTGAGCTTGATGGTCAAGATGTACAAGCCCCACAGTTCCTACCACTGCTATTATATTGCTTCGTTGTCAAATCCTGAAAAACACAATCAACTGGGAGGGAAGGAATATAAGATGTTCTCTTTGCTAGCAGTGGAAGAAAAGGAGTCACTGATGGTGATAACTTTATCACGACCCAAGAGTGGGGTGTATGGGGTAAAAACTGACGATGTCCTTGTCATGTGATCGGTCACACTAGAATCGATTATCCACTCATATTGAATAGCGTAAGCTGATTATGTGCTTGGAATATCGAAGGTCACGAAGGCAACAATTGAAGAGTTGCCCTGAGAGCATACTAGACGTCGTAGAGTATCCAATTCTTCAGTGGAAAAATTGTCGGAGAGGAGCATATCAGTATTGGCTTCAGTAGCATGAGCTGCAGAAGGAGGGTTGGGCTGGCTAGGACTACCACGCTCACGACTATTACCTTTCCGTGAGCGGTCAAGGTGAGGACATTGGCGAAAGCAAGAGTCCCGTACATGACCTTGTTTTCCATAGTGTTAGCACATCCGAACATGTAGAATAGGAGGGCCTTGACCAATTAGGGGTGTTCACGAACCGAAGCGAATAGCTCTTCAATTGAATCCAAATTTGACATAGAATGCAGAGATTCAGATTCGGGTTCGTTTGAATATTCAGTGTCGGATTCGAATTCGTCATGAAATGTTGGATTTGAATTTGGGTTCGAATTCAGATTCGAACATGGATTCGAATTCGAATTTTATAATACTTAATTATATATAATGTTCAAATATAATTTTATATAATATTTAATTACATATATACATTTTATTTAGCTATATATTCTACTATTCGCGAATTCTTCAAACAGGAATAAATTTATTCGGATTTGGATTCGAAAACTATCTGAATCTAAATTTGGATTCGAATTCGAAAAAATGAATTTTAATCAAATCTTCACGAATCGAATCCTGGATTATTCACGAACTATATTATTTATGAACAACCATACTGTACAACACCGCATTTGCCGAGTGGGGTCGGGGCCCGCCCAGGAGCATCACGTGGCATTGCCTGGGCGAAAGGCAGGTAGGCGAGACCTCGGCCTCACCAAGGATCTCGCCAGCATCATATAGGCGAGACCTCGGCCCACCGAGGATCTTGCCAGCATCATATAGGCGAGACCTCAGTTTCATCAGAGATCTCGCCATTCTCCAATACGGGATGAGGTTTTTGTTCGTCAGGCACTCGTCATCAGGGGTGCATTCAACCGTAGTTTGATCTTTCTATAATCCTATTCTGGTCTGTGTGTAGCCATCCAAAACAGCGGAGTTACATTGTTGGCAGGCAACTTTGGGCTGAGCATAGCCATCACAGACAGCGGGATCCCGCTATTGGCAGACCACCCCCAGAAAAACTATAAATAGACCCCCAAGAGCACCTTTGGAGAGGACCTCTTCTGGAATCTTCTTCTCCCCTGGTTAGCTTTGGATTGCCGGAGTTTCAGCTCATCGCTCACCGTGGTTTCCGGGTAGGTGGTCAGAAGCTCCCTTGCTCTCCAGAGGTGCTCGGTCCAGTATTGGATTGGGAGGGGAAGCAATCTAAGATCTTCCGGGTAAGTGGCGGGACCTCCTCACTGCGACTCGGGGTCTGTTTAAGAGGTAACTCTGGTGGGGAATTTTCAAACCCTAAGCTTAAAGCTAAGGCACTGGTCCGAGAGAAGTAAAGGCTAGCTACACCCTAGGTCCGAACTCGTTGAGCCGTGGTTTCCGGGTTCAACATATACGACCAATGCCAACAAGGGAAGTACGATCAAGCATCAAAATTGAGTGAGCGTCGGCGATCCTCGCCCCCCAAGACCATACTGAAGGCTTTCCCGAAGAGAGGGGAGAAGCTGACGGTTCAAGACATGCGTGCTGACCGTTTCGAACTCCATGGCGAGGCCCATAAGGCAGACAGAGAAGATAACGGTCCTTGGTATTTAAAGCACGGGCGTCGGCAGTGCATGCTGGAGTGAAGTCCTCAAAGTAGTCTAGTTCTTGATAGAGACGTTTGAACTCAGAGAAGTAGGAAGCAATGCTAGATGAGCCTTTCTGAGTTCGAGTAGGCGTTGAGTGAGCTCATACACTTGGGTAGAGTTATCAATTTGAGTATAAGTTTTGCGAGGCCGAGTCCATAGCTCCAAGGAAGTCCATAAGCATGTAGTTACATTAGACCAAGGAAGACATCGAGTGGAGAAGCCATGAGATGACCACAAAATTGTTTGCATCCCACTTTTTCACGAGAGATCAGTATTGGGAGGTGGAACAATGGTCCCATCAATGTACCCATATAGTGATGAATCTAGATGACATGTTGTGCTGCTCGGGACCATTCAAAATAATTGGAACTGTCCAAAGGCATGTTGGTAATCCAGAAGGATCTGATGGAACCATGTGTCCGCGGATAATCAATACTCGGAAGGTTTGTTACAGGAGAAGGGGGTCAAAACACTCGAATATGAGGAGCCCACCATCTAAATAGTCCAAACTACAAATCGAAGCTCGCGGAAAGGAACTTGATAATCAAAGCTCGCAGGAAGGATCTTACAGGAACAAGCGTGAAGGGAGCTGGAAGAGAGCTCGCCGGAATGGTGCTCGTGGGAAGGAGCGCACGTGAGCAAAGCTCACTGCACGACAATGCTTGCAACGAGGTCGGTGGGAGCTCGCAACGAGGTTGGCGGATCTCCTAGAGTGCTCGCTGGAAGGAGGGAGCTGGCAGAATTTAACGCCAGTAGGTCGACAGAACTCGCAGAGCTCGATCGCAGGAGCTCGCAGGTGGTTGCAGACTTGCGGGCAAGCAAAGTTTGCAGGAGCTCGCAGGACCTCACATGTAAGCAAAGATCGCAGGAGCTCGCATGACCTCACATGTAAGCAAAGATCGCAGGAGCTCGCAGGAACATTGGTGTCGACAGATTGGTGATAGAAGTCCCGGTCAAGGAGCGGTTACTGCCGAAAGGTACAGGAGTCAAAAGTTGCAGGAGCTCGCAAACCGACATGGTAACCGGCTGAACGAAAAAAGGAGAGCGTCGAAAAATCACCTTGCTCTAATAACAAGTTGAGATCTGGAAGAAAATATTATTTTTCAGTTTAAATAATAACATCACATGACACCTCTATATGTACACAAATGGAGAACCCAAAGCAATATTAGAGACGTGAGACTAAAAACAATAAAAAAAAATAGGCCTTTATAGTGGTCCTGTACAGTGAGCTTTAATTCAAGTGCAAGTCTTGTCGCCTATACGGCAACTGAGATCTTGTAAATAGAGGGGAAAGTATAGGCGTGGAATGGATTTTGGAGGATTGAAATCTAAAGAGCGATTTTTGGCATTTGAGCTGCAGGCGGGAGAGAGATTACTAATCCCTGGGAAGATGACATGTCGACTCCTCTTTCAAGAACTTTCTTTGTTTCTTTTACCTCTTTCTCTGTAAATCTCTATAATTCTGATTACTCAAAGTGATAGACTTCCACAACTTAGTGTCCGGCTAATTGATTCTCTCATTCTACAACTCTTTAACATTAGTTTCTAGTAGAGCTTGATTTAAACTCCAACAAATGAGTCAAACAATAATGATATCTTCTTAAAATTAAATTGCAGCTGCATATTCGGTTTGGTATAATTTTCCATATTTTATTGCAGGAAATATATTTGCATATTCAATATTTTGATGGAGTAAAAAAGTTGTGGCTGTAAGTTTTTTTTTTCACATTAATTTCCCATTTAGTATAAACTTACTTATATGGATGTCAAATATGATTTACTGGGTTAATTACAGGGATCTCCTCTGAAACTGCATAATTACAGTGACATTCTCTCTACTTTTTGAAGTTAGAAAAATGTCCCTCTGAGCTTTTACAACATTAAAAGACACCATCTCCCAATTAGCATACATTTTGAGTGCACTCTTCCTAGAGGGGAGGTTCTATTACTGTCTTTCTTCCGTAACAGCGGTAACTTCGCCAAAGTAGTGGTCGGAGGCGGAGATGGTGGTGACGGAGGATACAATGGAACCATAACCGCGGATGCCTAAGCGGGGATTGCTCGTTGGAGGAGAGAGCTACCAAATATATCTCAAGGGGGACAAGGAAATTAGAACTCTTTCATTTCTTGATTGATTGCTGCTACATGACACTAAGGGCCTATTTATAGGACCCCCGGGTGGCAAACCCGTAATTACATCAAGAAGCATAAAATATTAAAATACATAAATACTAATATAATAAGACTTGACTTAATATGACTTAATAAAGACTTCACTCATAATAACTCAATATAACGTATAATATAATAAATGGCGGAGGATTCGAAACTGATCCATAGCATCTCATCCGCCCTAAAAATTGAGCTTGACCTCAAGCTCGAACCTCGCATGGATGATTGAGTCCTCAGGCATCTTAATCTCGCGCCAGAACAATTGTCGATATCTTGTCGTGGTTGCCTCGACAGTGAGCAGCGGGGACACGAATGGGAGGACCGACGACTGAAGGACTGGGTCTGGTGGTGCTAGCTAAACAGTGGCTAGCAACATCAGTAAGGAGGCCAGAGGAGTAAGTATAGACGGATTGAGGAATGAATCTGGCGGAGCGGTGGTGAGGTGGCCGGGGCCAGCAGCTGCAGAATGGCGACCACAAAAGTAGATCGTAGTGGTGTGTCGACGGTCGGCGACGACAGTGAGAGGTGTGGAGCGGCGATGACTGTCGGGGGTGGCAGAAGCTGTGGCGGTGGTGGCGGCTGTTCAACAAAAAGCGGTGGCGGTGCCACAACTGGAGGGAAAGCCGACGACTCCAGCTCTGATGTTGGTGGCGATAGAAAAACAACCAGGGAGGCGCGGGACATGCGGAGGGCGGCGAGTTTGAGGTCGAGTTGAGCGTCCAGGTGGCCGAGCTGAGCTTCTCGTTGAGCAATACGGCTGTCCAGCCGGGTGAGGGTGGTGAGCAGCTCAATGCGGCCGGCGACGCTAAGTGACATGATGGAATTGTGTAATAAATAGGTAACTATGTAATTATATAATTAATTAATTAATTAATTAATAATTTTGGTAAGAAATGTAACGGTTAATTAATAAGGAGTGATTAATTAAGGAGGAAAAAAGAGAGTTGGAAATTTAAAAAAGAAAAAAAAAAGCGTGCGGTTATGGGAATGGGCAGGGGGGTAGGAGAGAGTGGTGGTGGGCTCCAGAAAATAAAGAAAGAAAAGAAGAGAAGAGACAAGATGGGTTGCTCGAGGAGAGAGGTAGCGTGTAGGAGGGGGGGATTGTGTGAACTTTTAGAAGAAAATATAATAAAAAAAGAAGACAGGATGAAGGTGTGCTGGAAAGTGAACCGCGCGGGGCTTGAGTTGCAGGGATGGGCGGAAGAATATCGTGTGGCTTGATATCGTAGCTGAAGGTGCGAGCGGGACCAGACGGAGCGGAGATGGGTTGCTCGAGGACTAAGCAGATGGTTCAATGTGATGGAGACGTGCAATAGATGGGGAAGCAGCCGTAGCCGAGCGGGGAAGATGAATGCTGGGAGGGAATCGCTCGGAGGAAAAATAGGGCGCAGGAGCAGCAGAGGTGTGGGTCGGCGTCGAACGCTGGGAGGATCGTAGAAAGACTCTCCGGAGGGCTTTGTGGTTGGTCCGTTCTTGCAGAAAGAAGAACCAGAGATGCTGACGAAGCTGCTCCGGTTTTGTGCCGTCGGGAAGAAGACAAGGAGAAAACATTGATTAGCGTGTCGGGGGAAGCCTTGGATGAGGACGTTGATGGTGCTATGGTTCTGGGCGAAGGGGCGTAGCTGTTCGAAGGGCGGAAATGATGAGCGGTGGAAGTGTCGAGCCGAGGAAGGATGACTCTGATACCAAGTTGTTACGGTCTTTCTTCCGTAACATCGGTAACTTCGCCAGAGTAGTGGTCGGAGGTGGAGATGGTTGTGACGGAGGATACAATGCAGCCTTAACCACGATTGCCTAAGCGGGGCTTGCTCGTTGGAGGAGAGAGCTACCAAATATCTCACAAGGGGGACAAGAAAACTAGAATTCTTTCATTTCTTTATTGATTCCTGCTACATGACACTAAAGACCTATTTATCCCCGAGTTGCAAATCCGTAATTACATCAAGATGCATAAAATATTAAAATACATAATCACTAATATAATAAGACTTCACCCTATTGGCCCTGTGCTTTTTTATGGCATCCTACCTGCACTACACCATATCATGCATATGGTAACACTTAATTTGTAGCGGTTAAGTAAACGCTACCAAAAAATATTTATGGTAGCGTTTATATCCGCAACTGTAGATAAATAAACGCTACTATAACATATCATACCTATAATAATTTTAAACAGCCTTATTTTTATTTCCCAACCCCGACCAACCCATTCTTAACCTAAGCGCACGCACACCCCGTAATCCCTCAACCCCCGCATTTCAGAAACCCGCACTACAACAAAATAGGGAAACAACGACGTTTTTTCTGCGGCGTTTTTCAAAGCATGGCCGTATAATTTGACATCCACGGCGTTTTTTAAAAGCGTGGCAATATAATTTGGTGTCCACGGCGTTTTTTAAAAGCGTGGCCGTATAATTTGGTGTCCACGGCGTTTTAATTTTTTGATGCCCGCGGAAACTCCTACTTTGGCCACGTTTTCCTTTAAAACGCCTCCATAGTATATTAAATAATATTTTTATTTATATCTTTGTATTTTTGTTACGAGGTCAGGAGCCCACGATTTATAACCTAGAAAGCTTTTCCTCTTCCGCCGATCAAGCGTCGAACCCTCCTCGCTTCTGCCGACCAAGCGACAGATTGCTCCAAATGGATAAACTGACGGCCTACACCACTTGGGATCGTCGACGACTTTCATTTCCACCGGCGGCCTGCTCCATTTTGCTTCTACCGGCGATATCTTCCACCAGAACTCGGCATCAAGCGCTGAGATTGAAGGGTTTCAGTCAGGTTTTGCATTAGCACAAAGGTCATGTTGATCTCTTCGTTTCTGCTCTTTTCTTTTAACACATGTCTAAGATTTGGTCTTGTCTTTCTTGATCGGTCGGCGAAGAGGTAACTGTACTTTCTTTTCTCTCATCAAAGCTCGACTTCCTACCGCTGGAATCTATTTACCTAAGTCTTTATGTTGATAATAAATATGATCAGAGTTGAATGCTTAGTTTATGTGTTGTTTTTTAATGATAAGAGTTGAATGCCCGCCAAATGTTTGATGAAATACCAGCTTCCTGATTTTATTTTCTGTTGCAGTTGGACAACAATTACTCAACTGGTGTCTCCCCTTATGGTGCCGGAGTCTACGCTGGTGATGACAGCAGGGCGGCTAGAGAGGTGGAGCTTCATGCTTTTTATACTGTCATTTTGGTATAATTTATGATTTTTGATCTAATAGTTTTATTTAATTTGACATAGCCCTGTTATTTTGAAATAATTTATGATTAATGATGACAGGAGGGAGGCTAGAGAGGTGGAGCTTCCTGCTTGTAAAAATATTGAAAGGTATAATGTTCGATGGGTCAAAACCTTTTTAAGGCTACTCTTTATTTTGCTTTACTGCATATGTTGGCAATAATTCATTTGCAATAATGATTAGTCAACCTTTTTAGTTCATTTCTTATATGGAATTATGACAAGAACAACAATGGCTCATGGTATGCCTTTTCATTCTAATGTCGAGGCTGCATTGTTAGCCAATATCACTGAGTTGAGTAATTTTTCACGTTAACTGATATGTAGCTACTAACAATATGCTAGTGTTTGGAGCAATAATTCTTTAAACTTCCATCCTGATCACGTCTTCCTGCTAAATCATCTGAAGACTTGGAATCATGACTTTTTCTGGCAATCCATGAAACCTGGCGGTGGAGGTCTACTTGTAGTCCATTATCAAGAATTTTATGGACGGAACAATTATAAAACTGTTGGAACTTAACCATTATCTACTTGCAGTGTTCTAATTGGTTATATAAGCTGGCCTAGGATCTTAATTAGATGCAGTATGAGTATCCCGGCGTAGGACTATATTCTCAACAAGCTCTCAAGGCGTTCATATGTTTAGTAGGTTCATATGTTCATCACTCAAGGCGTTAAGGGTAGTTGGTTCACTAAGAAAGAAGAGCAGATTTTATTGTAGTTAAGTCAAGATCATATTAACCTTTGGACTTAAAGAGATTTTCTTCTTTGTTGAATTTGGGAGCTTCTCCTTCAGCAGTAGCTTTAGCTTGAATATATTTTGGTGATTTTATTTTATGGCAATAAAAGCTTTAAGTGCTTACACAACAGGACAATTGGTTTTGTTTTAGTTAGTTTCAGTTTGATTAACATACCTAAATTAGCATACACAACAGGACTTTCTCTAATAGTCTCCCATGTACTTGATCATTCTTAACTTGTGCAATTTTTTTTCATTCTTATCCATAGGTTTCAAACTCATATGTTCCTTTGCTCCATTACACCAACACTGCATTTTCAAAAGGCTTTAAGTGCTTCCACTACTTGCCGGCAAGTTCAGTTATTTTTTCATAATAATTCCATAATTAAGTGCTGCCATTACTTGCTGGTTGTTTTAGTTTGATTAAAATTGCTTAATTATGCTTAGAAAACATGACTTCCTGTAAAAGTCTCCAATGTACTTGATCAATTTCACTTTAAACCCTAACTGCTTTAATATTATGCATGCTATTTAACTCCACTGGAGTTGAAGAATTTATATCATATACATTTGTTCTCTTGAAGTGCAAGGTGGTTGGTTTTATATGAAATTCTTGAATTAATTATTACAACTGTAATACTCTGCCATGTGCATATGAGCCTTATAAAGTCATGATTTCATTGGAATGATTTCTATGCTAACTCTGACGATTATTTGGTGTGTATATTTCACTGAAAGTTATTTGGGTTTGTGTTTGTGGTTCTTTTGCCTTCCAAACCTATTTTGATTCCATTTGTAACTGTCTCCAACAGACGGCATAAGCTCTTACAATGAACTTTCTCTGCTTTTTTGCTTCTCAACATATTGTTTTACTCATTATCTTTGTTCAACTTTAAAGTCTCAGTTTTTCCTCATTTTGGGCACATCAACTCTTCATTTACACCATGATATATAAATTCAAGATCCTTTTGGGTAGCTATCATAGAATTTTTATTGTTTTGTCATTTTATTTGTCTTTTTATATTTCAGAAAAGCATTTTAGTTGCCAAGGCTGCATCTTCTACTTCCTCGACGACATCTGCACCTGCGCATTCACAGTTGCCTCAAAATACCATATCTCCGCTGAATCGCTGTAAGTTTTTCTTCCTCCTGCTTTCGCTTTAAGCTTATGCGTCTTCTCAATTCTCTATTATTCGTAACTCAAACGATCAAGTTGGTAGCAACTGATAGTTGCAATTCTATGCAGCAGGGGAGCGATTTCTATTAAAATTTGGCATTGTGATGCCACATTTGTGATGTTTTCACGCCCTCTTCATTAAGTTCCCATGTTTATTTTTGATTTCAGCGTAAATATTCTCCCTTTGATGCAATTTTATTGCCCATGCCTGCTGCAAAAACTTATTTGACGTGTTCATATAACCTGTTCATAGAACTGGGAGCGTCTAGCATGTACAAAAATGATGGTTTAGTTTGTAAAAACAGCTGCTGCTACCAGCAGTTTGTTTGCACAAATTGCACATACTGCAGTTTGGAAGATCGAACTGCAGCCATGTGTTATCTCTGGTCTTAATTTATTCCTAGTCATAGCTTCTTATTTTGCTCCGATTTATGTTTTGATTGACACAAATGTGGATTTCGATCAGTAGTAAGTTTTTGATTTATGAGTGTGGGTGTTTGTGTGTATTCGGGCATGGGAAAGTTAATTTGATGGAGTTCTTATTTTCTTATAAGTTAATTAGAAGAGGATTTCTTTATGAAATAATGGTAGTAGTATTTGGTAAACAGGGCAGAGGGTAGAGTACTTATAAGTACTGAAGCCGAGGGTGACGAGCATAAGTACATATATATGATAATCTTTACTACTGAAGCTGCATGCTAGTTAATTTGCTAAGCCGATATTATGGATAATAAGTGATTTTGATGCATCAAGTTTAACATTCTTGAATATTGTGCTAGCATATATTGATGGAAATGTTGAATTTTTTTGTTCACTCTCATCAGGGCCAAGACGAATCAACAAGGGGTGGAGGCCGAGCAAGCCGAGGGTGACGAGCAGCAGCTCGCGCCGTCGATCATTATCCCGAGCCAAGGCCACACTGCATCGATGATGGGGGGATGGGCGAGCGCCCGCAATGCTCACATGGATATCGACTTGATGCGCGGATAAATGATATCTATCTACGGCGACATCATCACTGGGGGAGAGAGAGAGAGAGAGAAATGGTTGGTGCTTGTATGTTGTGATGGGGGAGAGGAAGATCATATTGGCACAGCTCCTCTTGGGTCATGCAGAAACCCTCAAAATTAAGTGAGATCTATATATTGATTGTATTCATGAAGGGTTTGGGCTATCTCCCACCTTCTTTTTATTATTAATAAAAAAAAATTATTTGAATTCTTTTACAAATATATATTATCTCCATTATTATTCAATTTAATATGTTTATTTTTATTCAATTTAATAGGAAATAATTGAATTTATTAAACGTCTGGCGATGAAGAATAAATGTTGCCAAATACAAGAATAAACGTCTGGCGATGAAGAATCGTAGTCATTGCTGTAGAATGGTAGCGCTCAATAACTGCTACCATTGAAAACCATAAATGCTATAATAGATGTACCTATGGTAGCGGTTTCAGGACGCCACAATACATTGTGTAACCGCTACCATACCCTACGACCACGGCGGCAGATACAACACACACGCAACCGCTACCGTAGCCCTACAGTAGCGGTTTTTTCATATATAGTAGCGGTTTTTGAGTGCTACCATATGCGTGATATGGTGTAGTGCTGTATGCTTATAATACTCAAGGAATTAATCATTACATGCTTATTTCATGATGATGTAATCACACTTTGAAATGATAAATGAAATTTCTGATTTGTTCAAAAACCAATTGGTTACAGCTGATGTTTCAAGAAGGTGGTTTGGATTGATTTGATTGAGATTTGATGCTGGTTTTCATTAAAACGGTGAGCTTTTCTTAGTAACTATTGTATATATTTTTGTTCATAGTTGTTAGCGAAATCAATATAATAGGCCCATGTAAAGGCCCATTTAGGCCTCCTTCTCTTTAGTCCCACACCTTGTATAGGTTTTTCTGTTTCTCTCTCTCACCTATATATATGTATTCCTCCTTTGTATTTACTTACAAGAAATATATACATAAGTTTCGGGGACTTTGAACATGGTATCAGAGCTAGGTTCAAAAATTGCGGTCTCCCATTTTTTTTTGACCGCTCCTTCCCCGTAACTAGCTCTCACGGTCTCATTTTTTTGAGACCGCTTCCTCCTGCTGCCTCTCTGAGTACTCGGCCTCCTCCCGCTGTCTCTCTACTCTGGCTGGTTTTATAGCCCCCTCCTTCCCTGACTCGTGGGACCCACCTTCCAAGCCCGCTGCTCTCAACCGCGACCTCCCGCTGTTCTGCCTGCGATCTCCCTCCCGCGAGCTCGCCGACATCCAGCGTTTTTCCACCACGATCTCCCGCGATTCTCTTCCGCGGTCTTCTTCCCGCGAGACCGCTGATTGCGCCATCCCGCTGCCTGCTCGCTGCCAGACCGCCGACCTCCTGCTCGCCGCGAGCAAATCGGCGCCATCCTCTGCCGATCTCGCAGCCGCAGACCGCATCACCATCTTCCGCCGATCTCGCAGACCGCAACCCCCCCGTCTCGCAGACCGCAGCGTCATTCTTCTCGCAGCTCGCCAGCGATCGTTCCAGATCGCTGCTCTGCCTTCAGTCGCTGCTTTGCTCGCCTGCGATCGTTCCAGACCGCTGCTCTGCTCTCCTGCTCGCCAGCGATCAGTCCAGACCGCTGCTCTACCTTCAACCGCTCTACCCGCAGCCTCTCCAGACCGCTGCCGCTCCTTCCTCACAGACCGCTGATCTGCCTCCAGACCGCTGCCGCTATTTTCTAGACCGCTGCTGCTGCTTCCTAAACCGCAGCCGCTCCGTTCACGGTTCGGTCTCATGGGTTCCTCGGTCGACTCCACTGCAGTGCCTCCTGCTCGTGTACCTCCTCCCGACCTCCGGGATGAGTTGCGGATCACCACGATTTCCCTATCCGGCAAGAAAAACGGTGTCTTGGGTACACTCTGTTCGCCGGGTCCTTCAGGCCAAAGGACTTTTGCTACATCTCACGCAGCCGCCTCCCTCCCCTTCTACCGATGATTGGATACGGAATGACGGTAGAGTTCAGACATGGCTTCTCAACTCAATGGATGGGGAACCGTACCAAATGGCCATGTATCACGAGACGGCCAAGGGCATGTGGGATGAGCTTCATTCCTTGTACTCGGGAAAGGACAGCCTCCAGCACCTCTATGACATTATTACTGATCTCCAGGCTTTGGATACGGGCGGGGCTGCGGACATGACCTCCTTTGTTGCTCGTGCTAAGGGTCTTACTGAAGCATGGATCCAACATCAGCCATCTACCGCTGATCTTGCGACTCAACGGGCTCAGAAGGAAGCCGTTTGTATTGCTATGATGATGGCCCGTGTTCCTCCACATCTGCACAGTGTTCGCGCTCAGATACTGTCTGCCACTACCACACCCTCCCTTCCTGATGTTTGCTCTATGATACTCAGGGTAACTCCTCCCTCTGAGCCTCCCACAGTTTTCTCTCCAATTCTTCTTCAGCAACCTCTCCTGCCCACTCCTCCTCCTACTCGTGGGCCTTCCACCAGGGGAGGACGCCACCCGTCTCGGGGACGAGGATGTGGTGGCCGCTCTTCTTTGAAATGCACCTACTGCTCTCGTGAGGGTCATTTAGAAGCTACATGCTACCGAAAACATGGTCTGCCTCCGCATCTGGCCGCCTCCGCTGCTCCAGCTCCTTCTGCTGCCCCTGATACTTCCATCCTTGGTGCACCTACCCGCCAGGAATATGAAGACCTTCGCACACAGTTCCAGCAGCTCCAAGGAAATATTGATAGGTCATCTGGCTCGGTTGCCTCTTTTTCTACTCAAGGTATAACCTGTCTTTCTTACATCTCTCACTGGATCGTTGACTCTGGAGCAACTCATCATATAACATCTCAGAAACCGCCTCAGTATTCAGCAACTTCTCATCCGCCATCTATTATTATTGCTAATGGGGACACTACTCCGGTCTCTGGTGCTGCTGATCTCCGCCTCACTCCTACCTTGCTTCTCTCCTCCGTCCTTCATGTTCCGGGCTCCCCGTTTAACTTGCTTTCTGTTAGTCAGTTAACGCGGGATCTTGACTGTTGCATAACTTTCTCTCCTTCATCTTTTGTTTTGCAGGATCGCCGTACACGGAGTACCATTGGTAGCGGTCGGCTGACGAATGGGCTATATCTCTTGGATCTCCCACCTCTCAGTCTTTCTTCTATCTCCACTTCTGGCTGGCATCGTCGTCTTGGGCATGCTCCCCTTCCGGTTCTCAAGAAAGCTCTTCCTGGTGTTTCACTCCAAGAGTTCACTTGTGAATCATGTATCTACGGCAAGCAACATCGAGTTTCTTTTTCTCCTTCTTGTATCCGGAGTGATACTCCGTTATCTTTAGTTCATTCGGATGTATGGGGTCCCTATAAGATTCCCAGTGTATTTGGACATCGCTATTTTATCACTTTTATTGATGACTACTCGCGTGTTACCTGGCTTTATTTTCTTCATGATCGCACTGAGATTACTTCTGTGTTTCGTGCCTTTCTATCTGAAACTCGTACGCAGTTCTCAACGCCTCTTAAAATACTTCGCACCGATAATGCCCGCGAATACACAGGTCGGTCCTTCTCTGCTCTGTGCTCTGAGTTTGGTGTTATCCACCAAACCTCATGTGCCTACACACCTCAACAAAATGGTGTGGCCGAACGAAAAAATCGTCATCTTCTAGATACCGCCCGGTCCCTCATGTTCCAAATGCAGGTCCCAACAGAATTTTGGCACTTTGCTATTTCAACTGCTTGTCACCTCATCAATCGCATGCCCTCATCCGTTCTCCGCTTTGCCACTCCACTAAGCCTTCTTCTTCCTTCCACTCCTCATTTCCCCCTCACACCCCGAGTGTTTGGGTGTGTGTGTTATGTTCACAACCTCGGTTTGCCGACAGACAAACTTGCTGCTCGTGCTACCAAACAGATGTTTGTTGGTTACTCTCGAACTCAGAAGGGCTACGTGTGCTATTCCCCTACAACAGGAAAAGTGACTGTCTCGGCCGATGTCACCTTCTGTGAAGATCAACCGTTCCACCACTCCACCTCTCCCCAATCCCTACCCTCTACTACTACTCGTCCTATCGTTCCCGTCACACCTTCCTCTCCACCATCTCCTCCATCCCCGCCTTTGATTCATCCGCCCATTCGCTACGTCTATTCTCGCCGTCAATCTAAGAATATTCCCATACCGGAGCCGTCTGCTACAAATGACACACCAACAGCGGTTGATCCAGCATCTTCTTCCACGGCTCACCCTCTGGCTAGCTATGTGTCTCTACACCGGCTTTCTCCACCACTACACCAGTTTGCTACTTCTCTTTCCTCCATTTCTATTCCTAACTCTGTGGAGGAGGCGCTTCAGCATCCAGGGTGGCGGGCCGCTATGGAAGAGGAGATGAATGCCCTCTGGGCTAATCAAACCTGGGAACTGGTTCCCCTTCCTCCGGGTCAACATTGTGTTAGTTGCAAATGGGTATTTGCGGTCAAACAAAATGCGGATGGGACTGTTGATCGCTTAAAAGCCCGTCTTGTGGCCCGGGGTTTCACTCAGCAACACGGCTTGGATTATGAGGAAACCTTTTCTCCAGTAGCAAAACTCAACACTGTTCGGGTTCTTCTATCTGTTGCTGTGCACCGCCGTTGGCCCCTTCTTCAGCTCGATATTAAGAATGCCTTCCTTAACGGCGATCTAAAGGAAACTGTCTTTATGTGCCAACCTCCCGGGTTTGAGACCACGGGGGAGTCTCGTGAAGTTCGCGTTTGCCGCCTTCTAAAAGCTCTTTATGGTCTCAAACAGTCACCACGAGCTTGGTTTGATAAGTTCTGCAAGGTTCTCTTAGCACTTGGGTTTACTCGAAGCTCCGCCGACTTCTCTCTATTCACCAAGCATGGACCAACGGGCACTGTGATCCTTCTTGTCTACGTTGATGATATCCTGATTACCGACAATGACCTCTCTGGGATACAACAGCTCAAGGAACATCTGAACTCGGCCTTCCAGACCAAGGATCTTGGAAATCTTAGATACTTCCTTGGCATTGAAGTCGCCCGACGACCCGATGGGTTGGTTATGTCCCAACGGAAGTACTGCATCGACTTACTCCATGAAGCAGGATACTCCGGGTGCAAACCTGCAGATACTCCGATGGACGCTAATCAGAAATTGTGTGCTGCTGGGTCAGACTCTGACCAGCTTCTTGAGAATCCAGAATATTACCGACGATTGGTTGGGAAACTAATCTATCTAACGGTTACTCGACCAGATATCTCGTTTGCTGTCGGTGTTGTGAGTCGCTTCATGCATACTCCGCGCACTTCTCACCTTCAAGCTGTTGAGCGTATTCTCAGATATCTAAAGACTGCTCCGGGACAAGGCCTTGTCTACAAACCATCCAACTCACCATCCCTTCTTGCTTACTCGGATGCTGACTATGCCGGGTCCCCTGATGATAGGCGTTCCACGACTGGTTTTTGCACTTACTTTGGTGGGCACCTCATAACATGGCGAAGCAAGAAACAGACTGTGGTCGCCCGTTCCTCAGCTGAGTCTGAATATAGGGCTATGGCTGCTGTTGTGTCAGAATTAACATGGCTTGAAAGCCTTCTTGGTGACTTGGGTGTTAAACTTTCTTCTCCAACAACACTTCGGTGCGACAGTCAGGCTGCAATTCATATAGCCAATAATCCAGTCTTCCATGAGCGAACAAAGCATATCGAGGTTGACTGTCACTTCATTAGAGAAAAGGTTCAAGCAAAGAAGGTTGAATTAGAGCATGTTCCTGCTGCGAGACAAATTGCTGACATTCTAACAAAAGCTCTTCCTCGGCCACTATATCTCCAGTTCTTATCCAAGCTGGGTGCCTACGATTTGTACGCTCCAGCTTGCGGGGGAGTGTTAGCGAAATCAATATAATAGGCCCATGTAAAGGCCCATTTAGGCCTCCTTCTCTTTAGTCCCACACCTTGTATAGGTTTTTCTGTTTCTCTCTCTCACCTATATATATGTATTCCTCCTTTGTATTTACTTACAAGAAATATATACATAAGTTTCGGGGACTTTGAACAATAGTTAACATTTTTGAAGGGGAGCCTTGGCGCACCAGTTGAGGTGTTGTCGTGTGATCTTGGTTTCACGGGTTCAAGTCTTGGAAGCAGCCTCTTGCAAAAATGCAGGGTAAGGTTTGCCTACATTTCACCCTTGTGCACGGGGCTGGCCTTGTATAGTTAACATTTTTGAATGTAAGTTTGACTTTGATGCGACATTAATGCTTTTAGCAACAATTCAGAAGTTCTATGAGCTGCACTCTTTTCATTTCAACCTGGATCTTATGAATTCACGAGAGTTTGATGAAGATGAAAGGTTTGTGTTTTTATCGGCTATTATATTTATTAGTCTCAACTATAATGTTTATTTTCATACATTTTGTAAAACAACTTAATCTCTAATGCCTAATCATAATTGCCTCGATTTCTGTTATCATTATTAATTTTAATGTTCTTAATTAATGTTGAATTAAAATTTATTAGTTGAAGTATGATTAATGCTCTGTTTGGCACGGCGGTGGTGGTCATGAATGCGGTGGTCATGACCCGTCGTTCATAAATGCCCAATCTCACCTAAGGAACTTCATCCACTTTTATATTCAAAAATAGTTTTTTTTTTCTTGGTAGTTGTTGTCATAACCGTTGTCATGCCAAACATACATTCTTTGATAGTGGCATTTTTGTCCAAACTCACCTGAGTAAAAACTTCACGCCAAAAGGAGCCTAAATTTATTAGTGTATATCAATCAGTTTTTAAATGGGCCACTCTTTTTCAATGTTATATTTATTTATTATTATTTATAATCTGTAATATTATTAAATTCAATTTGATTCCTAGTTATAACTGGCCATCTTCAAAATTCATTGTTAGATAGCATAAGACAAATAAAATTGCATATTTTTCGACCCTCCCAACATATGCCGATTATCACGGGCAAGATTGTGCTTCTTTTTTCCATAACATTAATTTTACAAGCATCTTATTTTGAAAATAAAAATTTTCTATTTTCTTTTCTTCACTACAAAGATAAATAAGATAAAAAATAATAATATAATGTGCTTAATTTTTTTTTTTGTATCACTGTAGATTTGAGCACCATATTGAGACCATCTGTTTAACTGGGTTGTCCTATACTTGAAGGTCGCACATTGCTGAAGTGGTGTGGTGTTCCATAACCCAGAAAGTTATGGTTTTCCTGGTGGTTAACGTGGTCCACTGGTTCATCCTTAACGGAAGGTGCTCAAAGGAAGAGGAATGGCCATTTCCGATCACCCACTGACTGCTGCTTCTCCAATTCGAGTACCTGCAGTCCACTGCACCACGCGAGTAAATCATTCAGGTTTGGTGAGGAGTTTTCCAGTTTGTGTATTATCTATTGTTTGACTGCTCAAAGGATTCATTATGCTGTTGACTTGATATTCTGATGCTCAAATCTGGAATATTCATGTATTTTTTTCCCCTTTTATAGACCCCATGACTTGTGGTGATAAAATATTATTTCTGTTTTGTTTCATTTGAATTTTTTTATTATTTAATTTGATCTGCCACTTTGCTTTTAGAATTGGTATAGATTCCAGAATCCGGTTCCCGTTCCCGGCAGTGCGATATATCAACCCCTTCTACCATTGCTGATGGAATGAGATCTATACCCTTTGTAAGGTCCAGTATCTTCTCACCTGTTTTAATCACAGTCTCTATATCCTCCCTTGAGAACTACATGATGCTCGATGGCTCGGTAGAGTTGAGCTTTAAACCCTAAATCTTAAACTCTAAATCATCTGATATTCTCCTATACATGTTTTGGACTCCAGCCTTTATGACCTTATCAAAATGACCTTTTGTTATGCCGCCCTCCCCGCCTCTCCGCCTGCTTCTTTTCTGCTTCCATTGGCCGGGGATTTGGGTAAATCCTTAAGGGTCTCCTTGTTTTCCCTGTTCCCGCATTGCGCAAATTATGAAAATTTTGGTAAGTGCTCGTAGAGAGTGCACAAGTGAGCACAGGGGCATCTAATTTAATATTGTATATAAAGCTTATAACCTGGTTATATGTGTTGGTACAGCCTTGGAGGAAAAAAGAGAGCACAAAGTTGTTGATATTTTCTTTAATTTGAGTTTGTTATTTTGATGTTTTCCCTTTTTAGGTTTTTATCTATTCCCTTTTTAGGTTTTTATCTATCATCAGAGAACAAAATAAAAATAATAATTGCAGAAAACAAAATAAAAATAATAATTGCAGAAAGTAAATAAAGACTTCCAATTTTAGCATATGATTATAATACACTCTTCATACATATATATACATACATATATGGGCTTGCCGCAGGTGCGCTGCAGCGCGTATATACAATATATACGCGCTGCTCCCTGTAGCCGGCGACGCTGCAGCGGGGTGGCCGGCGGCTGCGGGCTCGCCGGCCACCCTGGACTCGTCGGCGTGGATGCTGACGAACCCAAGGCGGCCGGTGGCCGGCGAGCCCGCAGCCGCCGGCCGCCCCACTGTAAAAAATTTCAAATTTTTTTATAGAGGGGCGGCCGGCGGCTGCGGGATCGCCGGCCCCCGGCCACCCTGGGCTCGTCCGCTTCCACGCCGACGAGCGCAGGGCAGCTGGTGGCCGGCGATCCCGCAGCCGCCCACTGTAAAAAAATTTATCCGCGCATCCGCGGCGGTTCACAGCGGGGCGGCCGGCGGCAGCGGGCTCGCCGGCCACCGGCCGCCCCGCTGTGAACCGCCGCCGATGCGTGGATAAATTGTATATATACGCACATATATATACGCACATGTATATAAATACGCACATATATATAAATACGCACATATATATAAATACGCACGTATATATACGCACGTATATATACGCACGTATATATACGCCCGTATATATACGCACGTATATATACGCACGTATATATACGCACGTATATATACGCACGTATATATACGCACGTATATATACGCACGTATATATACGCACGTATATCTAGATATACGCACGTATATATACGCACGTATATATACGCACGTATATCTAGATATACGCACGTATATATACGTACATACATATACATACATACATATACGTACATACATATACGTACATACATATAGGATTCGATTCAGGTGCGAAGAAGTCCAAATGCGAAGGTGCGAAGAAGAGCAGGTGGCCGTCCGATGCCCATCTCGCGCCGCTGCATCTAACGGCCATAACCTTCTCGACTCCACCGCCGCCGGCTGCGGGCTCGCCGGCCACCGCCCGCCCGGGGTTCGTCGGCGGTCACGCCGATGAACCCCGGGCGGGCAGTGGCCGGCGAGCCCGCAGCCGGCGGCGGTGGCGTCGAGATCTTTAAATTTTTTTTATCTACGACGCTGCCACCGACTCGGTGCTCGCCGGCCACTGGCCGCCCGGAGTTCGTCGGCGTGCCCGCCGACGAACGCCGGACGGACGGTGGCCGGCGAACACCGAGTCAGTGGCGGCGCCGCTGCTTGGCAGCTCTTCGCACGGGATCCTGTGCGAATACAGCACAGGATCCCGCCCCCATACATATAAGTATGATATTTTTGTTAGCTTTGGAACCGGGCTTCTTCACGAGCTCGCGAGAGCTTTTATTTCTACATTTAAAAAAAATAAGACTCGTGAGCTAAAAAGCTAGTGAGCAGCTCGAGCTTGATAAGTAGGCATTGAGCTCGAGCATTAGTCAAAATAAAATGAGCTCGTCGAGTTCAAAATCATTAGCTTGAGCTCGAGCATGGAAATTTTGCAAAGCTTGACTCGTTTGCACCCCTACTTCACGTGGTAGTAAAGCGCGGCTCTTGGACTTCGGTTTTCCATTTCACGTTCTTAATTAGCCCTCACTTATCCAACGGTTCGAAGTTCTGAGTTGAAAAGAGAAGTATGAATATTAAGAAATTGTTAATTTTTTATTTATTAAAAATTCAAAACGAGGAAAAAATTAAAAGATGAACTTCCTTTTGAACGATCTGATTTCTCTCCCAAACTCAGTTTATCTATTTTTCTCATGGATTAAAATTACCTTATATATTAAAATCTTATAAATATTCATCAATATAAATCATAGTACCATTAACATTCATGCTTTTAAAAAAAATTTGCTTTAATATTGAGTTGCATGTTTTTATGACCTTAAAAAATGTATAACATATTTCCTAAAACTTTTATAAAATTTATATCCAGAAAGAAAGGGAGCCGTGGTGCACCGGTTAAGATGTTGCCGCGTGACCTTGAGATCATGAGTTTGAATATTGGAAATAGACTTGCAAAAATGCAGCCTTGAGATCATGAGTTTGAATATTGGAAATAGACTTGCAAAAATGCAGCCTTGAGATCATGAGTTTGAATATTGGAAATAGACTTGCAAAAATGCAGCCTTGAGATCATGAGTTTGAATATTGGAAATAGACTTGCAAAAATGCAGCGTAAGGCTTGCCCACATTTGACCCTTGTGGTGGGGCCCTTCCCCGGACTCTCACTGCATGAGGATGCTTGTATATGGTGCAGCGTACCGGTTGATGGACGGATTTATGGTGCGGCCGATCCTGGACCAGACGCTCTGATGGTAGCTAGAGGTTGCTGGAACATTGTACATGAGCTTCAGCAGCTGCAGTATAAAACAAGAGGGATGGAGCTCAATTAATAAAAAGATTTTTATTTTTAGCACAACTCAAGTCTAGTAGAGGATTGAACACTTAATGAAGCAAATAAGTATATATCATTAGCAATATCCAACATAATATATATAATTTAATTTTGTCATTATTATTTATTTAAATCAGAGGATAGATCACAAGAGGCCGGCTAGGAGTAAAAAATCGAGCCGAGTTTTGGCTCGTGGCTTGGATATTGGGTTTGGTCTGAGTTCATTTTCGATCCTTGAGCAATCCTAACAATACTAATTTTATCCAAGATTTCATCCAAGGAGAGAGAATTTGAAATTCTGATATCAGTATGTTTAGATGGAACAAATAAGTTCCTGAATGTACATCTCCATCAAGTACCCATTGGCAGTTGTGTGAGGTGTCATCCAGCGTGTCGAGTGGACCATGATTGTTGGATTATTCCCGGCGCGGACCATGATTCTGGTATCAAAGTGTTGGTTTGTTCGTCTGCAGGGCGTGCAACGTGTCAAGTGGGACCACGGTTGTTTGATGTGCCTGACGTGGTCCGTCTGTCATATTAGTCTCACAGTACCCTACTCGCATTCACCCCTTGTGCTATATAGGTGTCTGGCCTCACCTTTCACCTTGGAGTTTTTGGATCGAAGCCGCATGTTTCTACTTTCCACTGAACCCACCTTCTGTACTTTTTATTCTTTCATATTTCATACCAATATATCAATGATGGAGAACTCTTTCGGGTCATCCTATCGTTTCGTACCAATTTATTAATGATGTAGAACCCTTTCGAGCCATCCTATCGTTTCCGCTCAGAGAAAATGTATAAGATATCTTCACGAATTTGAGATGACAATAGCCTCCTCCAACTACTACAGAGTTTTTTTCCCTATATTTAATACACAATAAACGAGGCCAATTTTGGATGGTCAATTCAATCAGTTCGATGATGGACGCATAAATGGTTCTAAAGATGACATTTACACGTGTTTTGTATTGCATCTTATGTACGGGTCTTAAGAATCCCGTGAATTAGCTTGCGCTAGATGGGTGGTTCTGGTTGCATTAACATCTATTGGAGCAGCTCATTGTTTCTTGCGATCAAGATTCTCTATTGGGTGCTAAAAATTGTAACAACGGGCATGATTGATAATCTAAAATATATGAAAAGATTGAGATCATGCAAATCATCAGAGTCTCATAGTCTTCTCTTCTCAGAAATCATAAGCGAGCAGTTTGAAAAATTATTTCCGATGAAGCAATAAATAAGTAAATAAAAATAAAGATCAAAGCTAACCTGCCAATATATAAATGTGTGGATTATGCTGCGCCTATGCCTGATTCAGAAAATAGATTTGCAGTAAGAGGAGCAATAAGAAGAAAAAAAATGAAGGAAAGATCAGAAAAAGTTCGAGAAAACTTACGAGAACAGTGATATTATGAAAAGGAAGCCTAGGGCAACCTCTGAGTTTGAACTCAGAATTTTAATTGTGGTTGTGTTCGCATCAACCCAGAGACAGGGCTCCTCGAGATATCTCCTTGATCAGATTAAGCAACATTTTAAATTCAATAGCCATTGGAGATCTCGTTAATTTTATTCAGCAACGTCAGGAAACATGTTAAAAAAACTTCAGAAATGAGAACATTAATTATGAGGACAGATTAATTAAAATAATAACGAAGAACATCTGAGTAAACAGGAAATTGATAATCATCATCCTTATCTCATCTAATAGAGGCATCTTCTACCCTTCTATTGTTCATTTTCTTATCTAATAGGTGCTACTCCCACCATCAGTTTAATAGTAATTATATTTCAATGTGTCCTTACTATTTTATCAGACAGGCTCTTAACATTACAATAACTTAACTGCCAAAGAATATTTTATGGCTAACACACACACACACACACACACACACACACACACACACACACACACACACACACACACACACATATATATATATATAGCATTGTCGGCCAAATAGTAATTGTTATATGACAGGCCCTAAACCCTATACAAACCAAAATATTACAGTATTTTAGGTGTTTTAAAACACTATACACAAACCTAATAAAACCCTAAACTTAAAACTTTTTCTATTCCAGCTGTTCGCCCCTCCCGCCCGCTCTCTTTCCCATCCGGCGCCGCCCCTCCGCTCCTTGCCGGCGCCGCCCCTCCTCCGCCCCTTGCCGGCGACCTCCCTCCATGGCCGACGATGGCACCTTGGCCGGCGACCTCTCTCCTTCTTCAGCTGGCTCGCCTGCGCCATTAGATCATCATGATGCTTCTGCTTCCTCAATCTTGACCGCCTCGCCGACTCCCGGTTGGTAAGCATTCTCTTCCGCTTCTTCTGGTCTATCGCCGCCTAAAGATACTCCTCGGATCCGGAGTTTGATGGCTGGCTGGATGATCTAGATGAAGTTCCACTGTAGGAAGCCATGAAAGACGATTTTCCTTGCAGGTTGAAAGCTATTTTATCTACTGCTGTTTATTTCTGGATTTTTTTTATCGGAAGAAGTTTGAAAGACGAATAATAGCTAATAAACTAGAAAATTTGGCCCGATCTTGATGCTTGGAGATGACATTAGCTCATGAAAACACATAGAACCAATAGAGAAAGACTACTAAGAACGATTGCACTAGATGGGTCCTGCGCCTCAGAGTAGAGTTTATCATAAAATCTAGGAGGAAGATTTCACTTAGATAGGCGACATCAATCAGAAACATCAAGAGGAGATGCTGCATGGGATATGTACTAAGATATATCTTGATGCAGAAATCAGGCCAATATAAACTTGATGGAGATGAAAGCAAACTAGAGGAAGAAAGAAGAGCAGAACCTTTAATTTTTACCTAATAAAAAAATTAATTTTTTTTTAATTTTGTATTGGTTTGTAT
This sequence comes from Dactylorhiza incarnata, assembly GCA_033032865.1. Classification (NCBI taxonomy): domain Eukaryota; kingdom Viridiplantae; phylum Streptophyta; class Magnoliopsida; order Asparagales; family Orchidaceae; genus Dactylorhiza; species Dactylorhiza incarnata. The sequence continues at coordinate 887,998 of JAWHQI010000281.1, forward strand.
ATAACCATTAGGTTTGTGTATAACAAAATTATATTTGTACTGGTTTGTATATAGTGAGGGTTTATATATAGCCAAAAACGGTTTGTATATAACATCACCCAAATTTTATTGTCCCTTATGATATTTTTCCTTACTGCATAATGTACGACCTGTACTCGACGAGATTGACAAAGGGCAGCCCAACAGAGGATAATTATGTATATGCCCCTATATTGGCCAGCTCACAGACAACTCGTAGCCAATTCACATCTGGTCCGCAGTCAGTTCGCAGACACCTCGCTGGATGACGAGATCAGCTCTCCACAGCTCACCGAAGACTAGATCGACTTTGCACAGTGGTGAGTCCCACCTACGGGTCTAGGGGTATAGCCCCCCTATCGTCACCTATAAATACGACCCATTGTTGAGGGGAAGAGGCAGTGCCATCAGCCCACAAGAGCTCTCGCCTAGAATTTGCGAGTTCTCTAATGCGCCTCGCGAGCCTGCCTTTCTCCCCAACCTAACACAACATCTGGTTTGGGAGGGGGAGTTCATATACACTCCTGGGTGTGAGGCGGGACCTCCAAACCGTGAAACATCTCCCTTCTTGTCCACCTTTCTCTGTATGTGACCCTTACTTCGGTGGGACAATAATCTCTGCCCATACCTCAAGTCCGAATATTGAAATCGAGTTCTCGACCTCAACATCTAGAGCGATGAACGTGGACTTTGGGGAGAGGAAAAAAACGCAGAAGTAGATGCCCATGGCACGGGAAAACGAATCAAAAGGAGATCACGAGACCTCGTGGGGCCAGGGCGAGTTTGTCACTCAGGCGGACTTTGACAATTTTCGCATGTCAATGGAAGAATTTCTCCGGGGATATCTCGCGCCTCGAGTGGAGACGTCGGCGACCACTCCCCCCATGGCTGCCCCTCTGAAACTCCTAAGCCACATCAGCCCACAGAGAAGGAACCTACTATCGAGGACCGCGAGCGACTCAACCGGATTCACGTCGTGGTCGTGGAGGCCGCGCGGCGACCTAAGTTCGATCTAGAGGACGCTTCGCTAGCACGCAGAGACGTTCAACCTTTTTTATGAGGAGATTCTGATGGATCCCGTTCCAGCCGAGTTCCGCGAGCCGACTCTGAATTTCTACTCTGGGAAGGACAACCCCCTAACCATCAGCTCTGAATTTCTATGCGGAGACGTTCAACCCTTTTTTATGAGGAGATTTTGATAGCTCCCGTTCCATTCGGATCGTCTCGATCTGCAATGTGATTGACACATTCAAGTGTCGGCTCTTGACAAACACCTTCAGGGGAAGGCATGTGACTGGTTCCATCAGCTCCTGACGATATTCGCCGCGAGTTTATGCTGAGGTTTGCAAGCTGCAAGAAGAGTAAGAAGGGGCCAGTGACACTCTTCACCATCGGACAGGGATCTCAAGAGACCCTGGGACATTACATTGACCGGTTCCAGGAGGAGGTCATGGAGACCTAGGAGGTTGATGGGTACACGCTTCAGCTCCCCCTGATGTGTGGGATGCAGGAGGTGTTGTTCAAACTCGAAGTCGGCCGCGGCCCTCAGAACGTGCCACGCTGGCCGTTGGCGTCGTCACAGGACGTGCGAATGCAAAAGAACACGGTTAGTCCATTTCTCTGTCAGAATTACGTGAAGCCTTATTAGAAACTAATCAGGGGCAGGCGAACTGGTGGAGGCCCCGCCGGAGATACCTTTCCCCTTCGACGAAGGCCTGGCGCTCGAACCGCTAGAAGTTGCGACAAGAGCAGAGGCCGTGACAGGAATTAAAGTTGCGGCAAGAACAAAGGTCGCGACAGGAACAACTCTGGTAGGAACAACCGCGGCAGGAACTGAAGTCGCAACGAGAATAGCGGTCGTGGCCGGAGCAAAGGTCGCGACCGAAGTGGAGGGCGCCGCAGGGGAACAAGGCACGGAAAATCCAACAAAAGAGCAGCGTGATGGGATCCCAATGAACTTGACACATGAAGAATTCGTGTGATCTAAGGTTGGCGTTACCTTCAGAGAATTCTAAATGGGTGCAGCTGGCATCCTTCCACCTGGAGGACGACGCTTTTCAGTGGACACAGTGGTTCCTGCGGGGACGGGATTATGTGTCGTGGGCGTAGTTTGTTGAGGGGTTCACGGCTCGGTTCGGGCCTCTTGAATTTGAGGACTTTGAGGCTCTCTTGCAGAAGCTACGTCAAAAGGGTACTGTGATGGAGTACAGGACGGAATTTGAGAAGTTGGCGAACCGGGTGCAGTGGGAGGAGAGGACACTCCTCAGCTGTTTTGTATCTGGACTGAAGGAACACTTACGCGATGAGGTTCATGCCTACATGCCACGGAGTCTGAACCACGCGATCAGTTTGGCGCGCATTCAAGAGGAACGATTTAACAGGCAGCGAGCCCGCAATACAGTGAAGCATGCTACTACCACGACCACTGCCAGGAGGGAGCCTCCAGTGGCCGGCCGACCGACAGTGACACGCTTGTCTTGGAGCGAGTTGCAAGCACGGAAGGAGAAGAGACTTTGCTTCAATTGTGACGAAAAGTTTACGGCGGGTCACAAGTGCCAAAAAGTCCAAGTTTTTATGTTACATCAGGAGGAGACTGAGGAAGATGTGCTTCCAGAGGAGTTGGAGTCTGAGGGCGACTTGGATTTGACGGAGCTGGGTGTTTCTCTACATGCCATGGAAGGGTGTAATCCCCCTCCACTCACTATGCGGCTTGCGGGGAGGGTCCGACAGGAGAGGTAACTATTCTTGTGGACAGCGGAAGCACTCATAATTTCATCCATCCAGATGTGGCACAGAAGGTGGGGCATTTGATTGATACGGGGGCGGCATTCCAGGTTATGGTAGCAGACGGCAGCAAATTACAGTGCCAGGGCGTGCTGAAGGGCGTGGAGCTTAGGATGCACGACTATGTGGGTCGTACGGATGTGTACCTCTTGCCGATCCGGGGCTCAGACATGGTGTTGGGAGTTCAGTGGCTGCAACAGTTGAGGAGGGTCACGTTTGACTGGGACCAGGTGACGATGGAGTTCTTGCAAGGCGGGCGACAGTTCTGTCTGAGGGGGCTCAAATCTTCTCCGGTCAAAGAGATTTCCCTTCGCAGCCTACAACAGCTTGAGGAGACCGGGAGTTTGATGGCAGTTCTGTTGGGAGTGCGGACAGATGAGGTGGGCCCGACCGAGGTCCCTCTACAGATGCAGTCTTTAGTAGAGCAATATGATGACATTTTTCAGGAGCCGCGTACACTTCCGCCATCACGATTCCGTGATCATCAGATTGTGCTCAAGGCAGGGGCGGAGCCGCCAAATATCCGACCTTACAGATATCCGCACATGCAGAAGGCGGAGATTGAGCGTAGTGTGAGGGAGATGCTGGCTGCAGGCATCATACGCCCAAGCACGAGCTCCTTCTCGGCCCCGATTATTTTGGTCAAGAAGAAGGACGGATCCTGGCGATTTTGTGTGGATTACCGTGCCTTAAACAGTATCACGTTGAAGGATAAGTTTCCAATTCCCTTGATTGAGGAGCTGTTGGATGAGTCGCATGGAGCGACTCGGTTTACGAAGCTGGACTTACGGTCAGGCTATTAGCCTATTACCAGGTTCTTATGACGGCGGAGGACATTGACAAGACGGCATTCAAGACACATGACGGCCATTACGAGTTCTTGGTGATGGCCAATGGGTTGACCGGCGGGCCATCCACCTTCCAGGCCAACATGAACGAGATTTTTCGTCCATTCCTTCGGATCTTCGTGTTGATCTTCTTCGACGACATCCTGATATACAGTGCTACCTGGGAAGACCATCTGGACCATGTTGCTCAGGTATTCTCGGTTCTACGCGAGCACAAGTTATATGCTAAAAGGTCCAAGTGTTCTTTTGGCCAGGAGGAAGTAGAATATTTGGGACATTTGGTTTCGGCTGAAGGGGTCAAGGCCGACCCGCGAAAGATCGAGAGCATGGTTTCTTGGCCGCGGCCTCAGACCATTCGAGCTCTGCGGGGCTTCTTGGGTCTTACGGGGTATTACAGGCGCTTTGTACGCGATTATGGGAAGATTGCCAGGCCGCTAACACAATTGCTACAGAAGGATGTTTTTTTGTGGCAGGACGAGGCTGAGACTGCTTTTCAGGCACTGAAGCGGGCCATGACAACGACTCCAGTACTCGCACTTCCGGATTTCTCAAAGGAGTTTGTCGTGGAGACGGACGCCTCCAGAGTAGGAGTGGGTGCGGTGTTGATGCAGGACGGTCGGCCGATTGCTTTCTACAGCAAGGCTTTGGCTCCGCGGACATTGGGACTATCCTCTTATGAAAAGGAAATGTTGGCAGTTATTCATGCGGTGGCTCTTTGGCGGCCATACCTGCTGGGACGTCATTTTAAAATCCGGACAGATCATCAGAGCTTGAAGCATTTTTTAAAGCAGCGGATTTCTTCTCCTCTGCAACAGAAATGGGTCACGAAGCTGCTGGGGTATGATTATGAGATCGTGTATCGACCAGGGAAGGACAATCGGGTGGCGGACGCGTTATCCCGCTTACCTGAGGGCGCTTTGGCCCATATTTCTACGCCACAGCTGGATTCCTTGGATGAGATTCAGGAGGAGGTGCAGCGAGACCCCGAGTTACGGGCTATTGTGGAGGATCTGCGGCAGGATCGTGTGGCAGCTCCTGGTTATCATTTACAGAATGACAGGCTACATTACCAGGGCCGTGTCGTCATTCCTGCCCAGTCACCTTGGAGGACGGTGATGATGCACGAGTTCCATTCGTCGCCGACGGGGGGTCACGCCGGTGTTCTTCGCACTCTTCAGCGCAAGGGCAAATGTTTTTTGGAAAGGGATGCGCCGCGACATCCAGTTGTTTGTGCAACAGTGTGATATTTGCCAGCGGCAGAAATATGAGACTAGTTCTCCAGCTGGGTTACTTACACCTTTAGAGATTCCACACCAGATTTGGGACACGGTTTCTATGGACTTCATTGATGGGTTGCCTAGGTCGAAAGGCAAAACAGTTATATTGGTGGTGGTGGATAAATTGTCCAAATATGGGCACTTCCTCGCCCTGAGCCACCCCTACACCGGCGAGTCTGTGGCGGCCCTGTTTGTTCGGGAGATTGTTCGCTTACATGGAGTTCCTCGGGCGATCATTTCGGATTGTGAACCTACGTTTGTTGACAATTTTTGGAAGGAGCTCTTTCGTTTGCAGGGGACCTCCTTACGTTTCAGCACGGCTCACCATCCGCAGACTGATGGACAGCAGAGGTCTTGAATCGTGGAGTGGAGACATACCTCCGGTGCTTTGTTATGGATGAGCCGAGGACCTGGACGAGCTGGTTGCATTGGGCTGAATACTGTTTCAACACATCGTATCATTCAGCTAGCAAGCTCACTCCTTTTGAGGTCGTGTATGGCAGGTCTCCTCCATCTCTGAGTAGTTATGAGCCCGGTAGTACAGCGGTAGCAACAGTTGATCGAGCACTTCGTGATCGTGACCGCACTCTCGCGACCTTGCGCGAGATCCTCCGGGCTGCACAGGATCGTATGAAGGCACAAGCAGATAAGCATCGTACTGAGAGGACATTTCAGGTGGGGGATGAGGTTTTCCTCAAACTTCGCCCTTATCGGCAGTTGTCCGTTGCACAACGGACGAATCAGAAGCTGGCACCCCGTTACTATGGCCCTTTCGGATCACACGGCGGGTTGGGCCAGTCGCTTATACTTTGGCGTTGCCTGAGGGTTCACGAATCCATCCTACCTTTCATGTGTCATTATTGAAGCGGAAGCTTGGCGATGCTGTTCAAGTCACTCCCTTTTTGCCAGAGGCTACTAGTGGGGGTGAGCTGCGCCCGATTCCTGAAGACATACTGTTGATCAAGTGGAAGCGCCGGGGCACGGCGTACTGTCCCGAGCTGTTGGTGAAGTGGAAGGATCTCGCCACCGAGCACAATACTTGGGTGGATTTGCTGGAGTTCCGGGAGCTCTACCTCGATTACCACCTTGGGGACAAGCTGGTTCTTGATGGGGAAGGGAATGTTACGCCCCCGGACGAGGCTCGATTGTTTGGAAAACATTACAAGCGGCGGCAAAGGCGTAATGAAGGCGACAACGGGGCTGAACCAGTTGGTTCAGCCCCCTCCTCTTAATATTCGGCCAGGGGGGCTGAACCGCACTCGGTTCAGCCCCATTGGGGGCCGGCCAGCCCCCTTGATTGGCCGGCCCTGGGTTCGGGCATAAATAACCCGGACCCCCTCCATTTGATGGCATGCAAGATACTTCTCATCTCTTCTCTAACCCTAGCCGTCTCTCTTCTTCTTCTTCTATCTAGATTTCTCCTCCTCTCTAGTAGATTCGTAACATATTTTTTTACGGTCATTTTAAGTACTCATATGTATATGCCGGCCGGGTACTGTCGCGCATTGTCGTAGGGGCGGAGCTCCGCCCCGTGTCGGGCACTCGTGTATATATATATATATATATATATATATATATATATATATATATATATATACGAGTGCCGGACACGGGCTTCCGCCCCTACGGCCATGCAAGACAGTACCCGGCCGGCGACGGCGGGCTTCGCCCGCCCCCCGGCAGGCTTCGCCCGCAACATATATATATGAGTACTCAAAATGACCGTAAAAAAATATACATCAATATTATCATTTTTATTTTGTAAAAAATGTACGTTTTGACGTATAAAAATTAATTTCTCTCTTTCGCTCCTCTCTTTATCTCTCTCTCCCTCTCTTTCTCTCTCTCTCCCTCTCTTTCTCTCTCTCCAATTTCTAATATAACTCTCCGGCCGCCCCCTCTCTCCCCCTGTTTCTCCCTCTCTATTTCTCCTCTTTTTCTCTCTCTTTGATGGACGGTCTAGATCAAAATCTTGGTGTGCTTGGTAGATATGCATGTTACTTTATATATATATCTGTGTGTGTGTGCGCGCGCGTGTGTGTGTGCGCGCGCGCGCGCACACACACACGTGTATGTATCTATATATATGCATACGTGCATGTATCTATGTATACGCATACATGCATGTATCTATGTATATGCATACGTGCATGTATCTATATATATGCATACGTGTGCATATCTATATATATGAATACGTGTAAGTATCTATATATATGAATGTGTATGTATCTATATATATGAATACGTGTATGTATCTATATATGAATATATGTATCTGTATATATGAATGTATATATGTATCTATATATATGAATGTATATATGTATGTATGCACATATATGTATGTGTATCTATACTATCTATCTCTATAGTATATATAAGGGAAAAAGACCCTTCGGTACAATATTTATCTTCCCAATTTTACAATTCTTTATTAAAAATTTTTCAACTTTTCATAAGTGAATTTAATTTGTGTGTTTATTTAATAAGAAAAGTGTAAATGTACCATGCATTGACATAATCAAAGATATGTGTACAAATTCAGTGATGAGGGTGAGGACATTTGGAGGATTAACACAATAATTCTCTATTACTGTTGACTTACATCAAGGTTCAGCTTTAAACCCTTATCTCTTTACCCTTATCTTAGATGAGCTCACCAGACATATCCAATAAGCAATACCTTGGTATTTATTGTTTGTGGATGATATCATTTTGGTCGATGAGACGAGCAAGGGTGCAAACGTGAAATTTGAATCTTGGCGATACACTTTAGAAAAGAAGGGTTTTAGGTTGAGCAGGGCAAAAACGAAGTATATGGAGCTTAAATTGTTTGCGGATGACTTCGTTATTAAGTTGGGTGATCAAGATATTTTTCTTAGTGAGTGTTTTAAATATCTTGGATCGATAGTTCAAAAAGATGGAGGTGTTGATAAAGATGTGATACATAGAATCCAAGCAGGTTGGTTGAAGTGGAGGGTGTGTCAGGGATCTTATGTGATCGTAAAGTACCATTAAAACTTAAAGGCAAGTTTTATCGTACTGCAATTAGACCGGCGATGCTCTATGGTTTTGAGTGTTGGGAAGTGAATTGTGTACATGAGCAAAAAATGGGAGTTGTAGAGATGAGAATGCTTAGGTGGATGTGTGGACACACGAGACTGAATAAAATTAGAAATGAATGTATCAGGGATAAGACAGGAGTGACACCGATTGTAGAGAAGATGCGAGAAGCTCGACTAAGATGGTTTGTGCACGTATAAAGGAGACCATTAGAGGCACCTGTTAGGCGTTGTGAGAGTTTAGTCGCTAAGCATGTTAAACGAGGGAGGGGTGGACCAATAAAGACTTGGAATGAAATTACAAGGAAAGACATGATGTACTTGGGCATTAGTGAGATTATGACTAAAGATGGGGGACAATGTCGATAAAGGATTCATATAGCCGACTCCACTATAGTGGGATAAAGTCATGAGTGTTGTTGTTGTGGTGTTTATTTAATTTTAAAAAGTGTCATCATCACCGCAATTTCTGTTGAGTTTTGTATTCGGCGTGACCATATTTTTACGGGGATGACGAATAGAGGATGCAATGTCATGCCAAGGCATGGGGGAACCCTGTGATTTATATAATAAGGGAAAACCTGCATTTGGTGAAACATTGTACTTTCCAGTTTTATGTTATGATCCCACACAAACAGTTATCTATGTCTTTAATTAGTGTCGTCATGTATTCATATTATAGGTGTCTTTTATTAATCGAGTCGATGTACGAGTCCATTATGTTTTATCATTTCGTGTTGTTCTCTTCATATTTGGGTATTTACACCCATGACACTTTATAATAAGTCTTTAAATATACCCATTGTGTCATTGTATGCATTATCAAATTATGAAAGTTTTTATTCCTCTCTCTAGTTCTCTTATCTTCCTCAAGTTCTAGGGTTGAGCATGACTCCCCTTCTTCCTCTTCCCCTTGGATTCCGAGCGGTTATAGCTCGGTTCCTCTTGCATCTTCACCTCCACTGCCATCTCCGACGAAGCCCCAAAGTAGCATTGTAACATCTTGATATCAGAGCTTTTCGGTCCTCCTCACACCCTCAAACAACAGCCCCGACGGGCGTTCGTGCCGCTTTGACGATGCCGCCATCCAATCCACGGTACAACGCTAGGTCGTCGTCGGCGACATCCTTCCGATCGACGCTCCATCATGCGACTTCATCGAAACGTGCACATTTTCCGTACGCAACACGATTTGACTACCTTCCGCCCACTCATTTCCGTCTCGATAGACGCAACTACCGATCGATCGACCCTCCTCAGAACCTGCGCGCACCTCGCCTGGCACTCGACGAATCCGGCACATATCGACTTCTCGTTTCCGGCCCGCTAGAGACGGAACTGCCGACGCATCCGCTCAATCGACCATCTCGACTCCAGTCCTTCTGCTCGACTCCAGCTCGATTCTTCCCAGCTTGGCTCCAGCCGCGGTTTCACATTCCCCAGCCCGCCGAACCGCTTTCACCTACCTCCGACGAGCCTCCCAACCCTCCCACGTCGCTGCTCTTCTGCTTCCATGCCCAGTCGAGTGCCCAGTCGAGTGCCCAGTCAGCAGCCTCCGGGCTTCTAGCCGCTGCCCCCATGTATCTCCCGTGACCATGGAAGAGGGCTTGATTACTTGTCAACTCAAGTAATTGATTTAGTAATTGCTTTGGCATGACGATGAACCCCGCCGAGCAACTCATCATCCGTTCGATGCTTCAGAAGTTCTTAGAGATATCAGCATCATATGATGCCACACTGGCGTGACTCACCTCCAGTATCGACTGACGCTTCAGAGGTCTGATTCCACCGGTGTCATCATTGATCCCACTACCGTAGCCATCGATCCCACCAGTGCTCGAAGTAACCCCTATGACATCCGCAATTATGGTCGCTCAACTATCACCTCTGGTTGTTCCATCCACGCATTTCGCACGATGACGGACCGCCAAGCGATGTGGCCTCCGTCATAGCGACGCGCTACCAGAAGCTGTTCTGGCGGGAAATTAAGGAGCCAGATGGTCACGACATGCAAGCCTCGTTCGAGCTCGAGGATAAACTCAATTTGAAGGGCAAGTGTGATGTTATGGTCGCACACGACCAATTATCTAGGTCGATAATTAGTGTCGTTATGTATTCATGTTAGGTGTCTTTAATTAATCGAGCCGATGTACAAGTCCATTGTGTTTTATTGTCTCATGTTGTTCTTCTAATTTTCGGGTTTTACACTCATGCCACTTTGTAAGTCTTTAAATAGACTCCTTCGGCCATTGCATGAATGATCAATCAAATTATGGAAGTTCTATTTATCTCTTGAGTTCTTCTCCTCCCTCAATATCGAGCTTGACACCCCTTCTTCCTCTCCCCTCACATTCTCTGTGGGTCGAGCTCGGCTTCCTCTTGTATCTCCGCCTCCACAGCTACCTCTGACGAAGTCCCGAAGTAGGCTCGTAACATTTTATCCCTTTACTCCTACAACTCCTACAAATTTTAAAGAGAGATGAAGAAAGAGGATGTAGAGTCCACCAGATGTTAACCATTTTATGTACATGCTGCTCCCGTGGAAATATATGGATGTGTTCTACAACTTTCTTTTGGGGTTTTTTGAATGATTTAGGGCGCACACATTCTCCATCTATTAAGTATTTCTTTACCAAAAATTTTTCTAAAAATCTTTTTGAAAATCAACAACTATTTATTAATTTGGTTTATTAAAAAATATATACCTTAATGACAACCGATCATTTCTCAATTTTATTGTAATTGTTAATATTTTTTCTATATTTCTATCATGCAAGATGTATTAGATATATACTGGTGAAGGTGCAAAGGGTCCCCCTAAGCAATTTGAAATCGTGCATCAATTCCCAGTAGGTAGGTTTTGGTGGGTACAATATTTGATGCTGCTTGATATCTATCATAATACGTGAAACAAAAAATGATTGTACAGTATCGGGCATCGAGAGGTGGTAGGGTACTATCTTCACCGCACATTGCACATGAGATTCTCCATGCAACAACAACAATACCTAGCGTCATTATCCATCCCTCGTGCGCACCTATGCTCCAACAACAATACTAGATCACCACTCTGTCTTCGGTGACATTAACAACATTCAATCTCCTAGAGACATTGAGCAGTGGTCTAATCTTAGTTATTAAAAGCGCAAGGCACACCAAAGCGCAAAGAGGACTTGGAGCCTATGCGCAATGCGCACCAAGGCGCAAAGGAGTCTTGGAGCCTAGGCGCAAGGCTCAAGGCACAGGCGCGCTCTCGACGAAGGCAAGACGCAACCATATTCATTTTAAATAATCAACATCAAACATAAGTTCATTTTTTTGATCAGATTATTATTCTATTCTACTCATTAATCATTCATCACTATTATTTATATCTCTTAAAAAATAGAAACAATGTGATCATTTGTGTCATATCTATGTCTCAACGCTCGATTATGTTTCAAACTATGTTTTCAAAGGCGCAAGGCGCACCGAGGCGCAAAGGTCCCTTTGGAGCCTAGGCGCAAGGCGAGGCGCGCGCCCGAGACACGTGAGGCGCAAAATTGGAGGGAAAATGAAATTGAGCGAATTGGGCGCCCAATTCGTTGAAATTGAGCTAATTGGGCGCCCAATTCTCTCATTCTCAGCGAATTGGGCGCCCAATTCGCTCATTCTCAGCGAATTGGGCGCCCAATTCGCTCATTCTCAGCGAATTGGGCGCCCAATTCGCTCATTCTCAGCGAATTGGGCGCCCAATTCGCTCATTCTCAGCGAATTGGGCGCCCAATTCGCTCAATTTCAGCGAATTGGGCGCCCAAGTACGCCTAGGGGTGCCTCGGGTGCGTCTGAGATCATGTTTTTGCCCATCTCCCCAAAAAACAGGTTGAAGAAAACACGTTGAAAGGCCCAGGCGCGCCTTTATTGCGCCTGGGAGCTGGTAAGGCGTGCGCCTGAGGCGCGCCTGGGGCACATCGCCCGCCTCAGCCATGCTGAGGCGCGGCGGGCTGCGCCCGGCGCCTCAGGCGCGCGCCTTGACAACATAGGTTTCAAAAACACTAAATCATGCAAAAATTATGAGTCCTTACATTATTTCTTTCTTTTATTTTTGAAAAAAAAATTTACAACAGAAATCGCACTCAGACGCGCCTTTTATGCTCCAAAGGCGCACGAAGGCGCAAACCTCTGAGTCTGGTGAGTTTTGAGCCTAAGGCGCGCCTTTAACAACATAGGGTCTAATACTGCTGCAGCTATATATTGCCCACGAAGGACAAAGAGCAACAACAAATACTGTTGCTGTCGGCGCATGAGGAAGCCCCATGGACAACTGCCCTTCACTTTGTCCCCTGTCTGTAGTGGATGCCATTAGCAGTACCCAAACTGACAAGGACATTGAGCATCGATCAAGGATTGTTACATCCGTACACTGCGCACGGACGATGATAAGTAACGACAAGTTGCTGTCATTGTATCCCAAGAGCTTTGAGACTCATAACTACTATGTCGACGTTAAGATCTTTGGATGAGGACTTGTAAAGAAGGCACCCGCATTGTCTACCATGAATAAAGATAATATACTGTTTACCATGAATAAAGATAAAGTTAAAGTAAATACAAAATGAAAATAATATACTGTCTACCATGAATAAAGATAAAGTTACTTTTGTTTACCCAAGCATTGAAAGCAAAAGTAACAGTTTGCTTATCCATTTGCAATGAAGATGGGGTCCTTCCCGGTGGTATAGATGTATGCGAACTAGACCCTACACCAAATTTTCAGTTTAACAGACATGCAAAAACCAACAGAGATGCATATAAAGAGTACGTAAAAGTAGTGACAGTTTAGGGACAGTAGAAAAGGACAGACACCCACAAGCCAAAACTTACTTGAATTAGGCGTCCTTTCATTTTCTGTGGAAGGTATTGATGATGATCTCTGTGAAGCTCCAGAACCCTGAGAAGAGACGGTAGAGGACAATGGTTGAACCACAAAATCTGAATCCTGCACAGCATGATGATTAGAGCTTAAATAGGGTAAGTTACTGCACAAAACAAAGGCTACAATAACCAAATGAGTAACTGATGCATTATATAAATCAGAATAAATTAGATGAGCATGGATTAGGTTCGAAACTACCGATTGATCAATTTAATGCTCTGCTGCTGTTATCCAATCCCTTTAAAGCATGACAAGTGTGAAGTGACTGTCACATATATACCAAAATATCTCCATAATCAACTACCACCATATCCTTCAACTCCACCCTCAGCTCCCACATTGTCCCTCTCTCCTTATCTCCTACACCACCAATGATGCTAGCTATCACTGCCTTTTCTACTTCATGCCAGCCTTCTCAAACTTATAAAAGCTAATATTCTCATCAACTGCCTCTAGGGCTGTTACCGAGCCAAGCCAAAGTGGGATCAAACCTAAAAAATTCACCTTAAAATTTTACGATTTCAAGCCAGCTTGAAATTCAATAATAGTCCCCACAAAATAATTTAAAAAAAAATTATGATTTCATTATATCATTCTATAAACATTGAATTAAAAGTTAAAATACATAAACATGTGGAAGAGTAAAAAAAGACGCAGCTCATTATCTTCTTTACATCTTGTATCAGAGTATCTATGATTCTCTAGTTCATATTACAACTTATAAGTTACAAATTACAATTACAACTTACAAATTAAAAATTACAAGTTACAAATTACAATAAATCAACTTGATACAAGTAAAAATTGATAGGCGTGCAACAATCTTACAACAAGTTTTAAGTGGTAACTAATAACTAATAAGTGATATTGCACACACTTCTCTCAGTTCATTGACTATTCAAACATTTGATTTCTGTGATTTTGAGGATAGTAATTGGACATAATATGTTAGGAATGCAAGGGCACGTCACGGGACCACACTCGTCAGCAATTATGGAGCGTGGATATGGAAGCCGCCGTGGTCGCCGGAGCGGCTACTCTTCGTCGAGACCTCCGGAGATCACATATGGAAACCGCCTTAATTATTTCATGTAATAATTGATATTAATTAATTATAGGATATTAATTAATTAATATTAATTAGTATTAATTAGGAAATATTATTTAATGTTTTTCTTGTATTGTTTTCCCTCCCTCATCTATATAAGGGGGAGGGGTTGGGGTGTTTAGTCATGCTTGGAATGTATGAAGAATTCTAGGGTTGCTCCCTAGTTCATCTTTTATCTTCTCTCCCTTCGTCTCGCTCGCCACCGCCGGCCCTCCCCCTTGCCGGATTCTTCTTTCTCTTAGCTATTCGGTAACAATGGTCCGACCTGCCGCTCTGCCCGGCCTCGCGCCGCCGGGTGTTTTCGCTCAACCATCATTTCCCCCGACGGCTCCAACAGCCCTCCCTCCCGCCGTCGAAGCGCTCGACCCGATAGCCCGCCTCCGGGCCACGACTCAACAATTCCTCGCCATAAGCGCTCAAATCCACGCCCACCTCGTTCGACTCGGCTTTCCTCCAGCTTCATCTCCGACAGCCGCAGCACACGCCCCTGCCGGTACAACCCGCACCGCTGCCGCGACACCTCCCATCCAAATTCCGTCGGCCGCAGAAGTCATCCGCACCACCAGCGCCCTCGAGTTTCCGGCCGCCCGCCCCGCTCCACCAGAGGCTGATTCCGACCCGCAGTCATGTCCCACTACAGCCAATTCCGGCCAGCTACTGCCGTCTTCCACTGCAGCCGAATGTCTGGTTCCCGCACTGGCAGTTCCTCCAGCCTCCACCGACGACTGTTGCGGGCCCCCTAAGCTGGAGCCCGGCTTCTTGCCGCCTCTCTCTCATCGCAGCGTGTTCGACCCCGTTCCGAAGACACCAACCCCCGCAGCGACTCCGCCACGGGCCGACGCCATCACTCCCGGCCCAGGGTCGTCGCTCACAGCACCCCTGACGCGAGTTCTCGCTCTGTCGCCATGTTCGCCGACGGCGGCATCCCACCCTGTCGCACCTTCTTCCTCCCATCGACGCCGCGTCTGTGAGTCCTGCCACTCGGCGGTGGGGAACACCATCCGCCTGGCATTTTCGAGCCCCGCGCCCCGTTTTCACACTGAAATTTGCAGCAGCCCCCACTTCATGTCAACCGTACCTATTAATTTTCCTTATCACACCTTCCTTTTTCTCCCCTCTCACAGTGACCGATTTCCCTCCCCTCCACAAGCTGCCAAGGCCAACATCACCTCTCCTTTATTGTGTTGTCACATCAATTCCTTTTATTATTTTCTTTCTCTTAGCTGCCCCCACCCCTCACACACACCCACAATCTCACCCTCCACCAATTCCACCGCATATGGGAGCCCCACTTTTCCACACCAACAGTTGCCACCTCCCCCACAAACTTCCAAATTAACTTTTCTTCCATCCTCTCTTGTCCCATCTACCTCACTCTCACTCTCCAAACCGTGCCCCCTCCTTACCTCTCCTTTTACTTTTCCTTATTATTTGTCCTTGGCCTCTCCTCTCTCTCTACCATCATTTCATCCCACTCTCCATTTTATCATGCTCATAATTAATCCCTCCTCCCTCTTGCAGCCCCATCATATCGTACATCACTTCTTCTCTCTCTTCCTTGACCCTCCCACTAGCTGCCAACACTTGTCTCTCATCCACCCTCACCTACTTTATTTTTCTTCCATTACCTTGTCACATCATTTTTTTGTCCTTTCCTTAAATGTCCTCTTCCAACCAAAAGCTATTTTTATCTCTCTTGGGACCCACCAGCACCCCCCCCCCCCCCTATATTTTACCCTTTTTCTTCTCCTCTGCCACGCCCAGCACCCTCCCCTTACCTCCTAATTACTTTTTGGGCAAGCGGACCACACCTCACCTCTCCACATTTATTACCATCCTCCAAAGTTTCACCTGATTTTTTTGTAATCTGCGGCCCACTTCCCTCCTGCCATTCCCTTTTATCATTTCCTTACACCTCTCGCTCTCCTATTTTCACACCCCACGCCGCAATCACCATTGAAGATATTTCCAAATATTGGAACCTCGACCTTGGGGACAAGGTCGATTTTCAAGAGCGGTATATTGTTAGGAATGCAAGGGCACGTCACGGGACCACACTCGTCAGCAATTATGGAGCGTGGATATGGAAGCCGCCGTGGTCGCCGGAGCGGCTACTCTTCGTCGAGACCTCCGGAGATCACATATGGAAACCGCCTTAATTATTTCATGTAATAATTGATATTAATTAATTATAGGATATTAATTAATTAATATTAATTAGGAAATATTATTTAATGTTTTTCTTGTATTGTTTTCCCTCCCTCATCTATATAAGGGGGAGGGGTTGGGGTGTTTAGTCATGCTTGGAATATATGAAGAATTCTAGGGTTGCTCCCTAGTTCATCTTTTATCTTCTCTCCCTTCGTCTCGCTCGCCACCGCCGGCACTCCCCCTTGCCGGATTCTTCTTTCTCTTAGCTATTCGGTAACATAATATGTTCATCTCACCTCACTGAAGTTTCAAAATGAGAAATAAATGAATAACTTAGCAAGTTAATGATGCCAATAAGATCAAAAATATAAAATAGATGTGTATTTAAATATGCTCTTATCCCTCCAAAGGCTCAAAATGACAAATAATAAAATAATTTAACAATACAACAAAGATCAATGTTTAATATTTTTATAAAATAAAACGTGTATTCAAATATCTTCTTATCACCCCACCAAAGACTCAAAATGACAAATAAAGAAATAATTCAGTAAGTTAAATATGACAATAAGATGAATAATATAAAATAGAGTGTGTATTTGAATCTGCTCTTATCACCTCACCAATGGCTTAAAATAAAAAATAATAATTCAATAAGTTAACAATGTCAATAAGGTCAATATTTAATATTATAAAATAGAGCATGTACTTGAATTTGTACTTATCACCCAACCAAAGACTCAAAATGACAAATGAACGAATAATTTAATAAGTTAACAATATTAATAAGATCATAATATAAAATAGAACATGTACACAAAGGCTCAATATGACAAATAATTCAGAAGTTAAAATGTCAATAAGTGCAATACCACAAAAACAAACAGAGCGTGTGCACAAATGCACAACACACTTCACTTTTCAGTCGTCACTGCACTGCACACCACATGTGCACAACACAATTCACTGATTACACACAATGACACACACAACTACTTCACACGCGCACACGCGCACACACACACTTGCCAATTGGTTATTGCTACAAAAGTGACAGAACTCACACTTCACCAAATACACACACACACACCACTTAACTTCTTACACTGAATAACTCAACACACACTAGTCACACATCATAAACACACTTCACTCTTCACTGCACATGTACACAATAACACAACACATTTTCACTAATTACAATCACACACTGCACAATACACTTTACTGATTACATACACAACTCTTCACTGCACTACACAACACATGTACAGAATAACACATCTCATTTCAATGATTACAAACATACATACAGCCACTCCTGCACTTCACTTACCGGCACACACACTTGCTAGTTGCTACAAAACAAACTTCACTGGTTACTGATGCGGAGCAGTGAAGGACGAGTTTTGGGCCCATTCTGGCTGATTTGGCGACTTACCATATATGGCGTGCCCGGATCGACGATCCGACTCCGTGGATGCGTCCGAATGCGTGTTGCGAATCATTTTCATATATAGCATTATGTATTTTGAGTTTTATTTCATGTAGTTATGGGATCGGAACCGCCGGTCAATCATAGCCGTCGATTTCAGATGCCCTAATCTTATTTTCTTATAAATAGATGTCTTAGGGCTGCAGGAATTTCATTGCTGAAATTTGGAGAGCTTCTTCCTCATTTCCGGTGATCCTCGCCGCGGTGCCGACTCCGTGGAACCCCTTGGTGACGACTCCTCGGGTAAGATCCTTGTATCCTTGCACTTTCCCCGTTTCCACCCCACCCAACCTGCTGTCCAGCCATCCATCGCCCACCTCCAGCCCTCCCAACAGCTGCTGCCCACGTCCAGCCAGCCCCAAACAGCTGCGGTTCTCCACCCCAACTCCAACCACTACTGCCAAGAAATTCATACCTATTTAAAGCTACTGTGGAGAAATGAAATTTACTATTCATCAATAAAGTTTTCCCCCTCCTTCTAGCCACCGCCGGCCATCCAAATCTCCCCAAACCTGCCGCCAACCCCCCTGTCCTGCAGCCTCCAGACGCTGCCGGCCCGCTGTCTGCAGCAACCCTCTCCAAACCCGCAGCCCATCAGCAACCCCTCCCTGCCGCCTACCTCACAGCAACAGCCCCACCTTCAGCCCTAGCCTCGCCTCCTCTCTGTCCACTGCAGGACCGTAATCTGTCCAGATCTGGACCGCCTGTACAGATCCAGTCCGGCGCCGCCCTAATCAGCCCCTCACCCTCCATATCCGCAGCCAACAGCCCCTCCATTCCGTGGAACCACTTCCCTTGCCCGATCTAGTCTCTCACCCTCCGGAAAACCCTACCGCGCATCCAAAATCTCAGATCTACGTAAAATTACTGCAGCCCTAATTTTATTCCAGATTTGTGATATGCTTTGTATTGGTTAAAGGTTGTAAAACATTGTCATCGTTTGGAATATTACATGCTTGCTTGGATGTTCATTTTTATAGTTATTTGTGCCTAGATTAATCTCTAACTGCAGGAAGGAATTATTCGTCGCGCGCTCTATCTTTGGCCCTCCACGCGGAGGGAAACCAAAGCTTGTTCGCTTATTAAATTATCTTGCCTTGCTTAGAATTATTTGTGTGGGATGTTAATGTTTATTATCTAATTTGTGATTAATCCGTCGGGCTTTGCATAGCATGTAGAGTTATGTCGCAGATTTCTCGCCGCCTATAGATTCGTCCTGCGTCAATTACACAACCAATTAACTGGTTACACAACACATACATTTGCCACACAACAGTACACTTCACTCCACACTGTACAACACATCTACACAATAACATTAACACATTTCATTGATTAGACACAAAACCCCTTCGGTGAATGCGCGCGCGCACACACACTTTCCAGTTGGCAGTTGCCACAGAAGTGACAATGAACATTGCACTAATTACATACACAACAAATTAACTTATTACACAAACACACTTGCCACATAGCATAAACATACTTACTCTACACTGCACTGCATAACACATGTCCATAATAACACCACATTTCTCTGATTACACGCACAACCACTTCACTGAAAGGAAAAGAAGCATTTTGGTACTAGTACTTAAGAAATAAGAGGATGTTTAACGTGACGTAGCGTCATGGAAGAATAGAACTTATTTGTCGATCAATGAAACTATAAGAAATAAGGGTCATAGACATAGAAAATTCAAAGTCAAATTCAAAACATTAATTTAGTGTCAGGAAGATCAATGAAACCAGTTTTATGTCAAGATAATTAATGGAAATTATAGAGGATAAAGAAAAAGATTCAAGTCATTTTTATTTATCATATATCTAATATCATGAGCATTGATTTGGTATACTTCTAAGAAAGAAAAGTGCATGCCAAAGGTATGTTGAAATTTTCAAAGATAAGTATGATGGAGAACTAACTAATATTGAAATTATCAAATAATGTACACCATGATCAAAATATTTTTAATTACATTGGATATGCTTACTATAAAAGATAACCAAGGTGACAATTCAAGGTGAATATTTTTTATAAGATGACATAGTTTTGAAGGCAAAAAATCCAATGTGATGATAAGTGAAGTTAGAACAATGGAGATTTATTTCGAAAATAGAGGGTTTAGAGTAAGCAGAAGAAAATTGGAACATTGGTATGCAAATTTGTTGAAGATGAAATATTACAACTTATCTCATTAGAAGATAGAGCGGTACCTATGTTCAAAAGATTTAAGTACTTTGGATCTATTTTTAAAAATATATAAATATATGAATTTTATTTCAAGGCAAAAAATCCAGTGCAATAAGTGAGAAGTTAGAACAATAGAGATTTATTTTGAAAATATAGGGTTTAAAGTCGAAGAAAATTGGAACATTGGTATGCAAATTTGTTGAAGATGAAATATTACAACTAATCTCATTAGAAGATAAAGTGGTACCTATGTGTGAAAGATTTAAATACTTAGATTCTATTTTAATTTTTTTTTATAAATATATGAATTTTAGAGTTAAAATAGATGATTAAAATGGAGAAGTGAATAAGATATAGTGAGAAAGACTAGCAATTCTGTATGAATCTGACCATTGATGATAAAAGCTCATTGATTTCTAAATAAAGAAGTAATTGTGATGCAGGACAGGAGTCCCACCTGCTTGCCACCCTAGCCCAGAGGTCCCACCGGGAGTCCACCCGATAGGCCTTATCAGGTCCACGAACAGTACACCCCAACCCGACTCCGTCATGGAGTCACACCATGCGGCAGGTTGTTGAGGCTCGGGATCGAACACCCGACCTCCTTAATGAGCACTCATCAGCAAGTCTCATCAAGGAGGTCGGGTGTTCGATCCCGAGCCTCAACAACCCACCACATGGTGTGACTCCGTGACGGAGACGGGTTGGGGTGTACGGTCCGCGGACCTGATAAGGCCTATCAGACATTCTTGTCATGGCGTCGCCTAGGCGTCACCTAGACGACACCTAGTCATCCTGGCGCCAAATTAGACACAAGGCGATGGTCGCCTTTTTAAAAAAAGAAGAGGGGAATAGACAGCGGTTAATGTAATAACCGTTGTCTATACTAGAATAGACAGCGGTTATTACATAAACCGCTGTCTATTCTATACTAAACCATAGAATAGACAGCGGTTTAATATTAACCGCTGTCTTTCTACCCGGAACCGTAGAATAGACAGCGGTTATTACATTAACCGATGTCTATTCTAGGGTCGGGGTAGAATAGACACGGTTAATGTAAGAACCGCTGTCTATTCTAGTATAGACAACGGTTATTACTTTAACCGCTGTCTATTCTAGTATAGAGAGCGGTTATTACATTAACCACTGTCTATTCTACCACCGAACCCTAGAGTAGACAGCGGTTTAAGTAATAACCGCTGTCTATTCTCTATTTTAAACCGTGAGATGTAAATTTTAGTTTTACCTCGCCGTTTTCGTTCTTACTTATAGTCGCTGCTCTGTTCAAAAAACCCTAAAGGCGATTTTGGGAAAGTTTCTGCTCTCTTTGTTTTGATTTGACGATTCTTCTTCAAGACATCTCATTTAGGTATATTTTTGCTTCGATTTTGAGAATGGTGTTCTTATCACTAGCGAAAATGGTGTTCTTACTTCTTATCATTTTTATTAGTGAAAGATTTTATTACAAATTTTGGTGTTTATATTTTAGAACAAATGAAATGCATTACTAGTGAAATATAATGGTGTCGATATTTTAGAACAAATGAGAAGTTCACAATGGATTACCAAGTTATTTCATATTTTTCTAGTGCTTCTATAGTTCTATATTAGGATTTAGCACTAACATAAATATTTATATGTGTGATTGTGTGGTAGCAACTGCAATATCATTTCAGTTTTTTATGAATTTTGTTTAGGGTTTATGGATGGTTTAGGGGATTGTTAGGGTCTTCTTACTACAGGAAAATGGCCGATAAAGGATCTTCATCAAAGTCAACAAGAGGTTTCACTAAAATGAATGAATTGAATAAGCATATGCTAGAGGGGAAGAAGCTTATTATTTCTGTGAGTGATGATGGACGAATTATTCCCGGGCCTGAAACACATAAGTTCATGAGTTTTATGGGTTCTCTTGTGAGGTGTTATGTGCCGATTACATATGCTACATGGAAGGAAGTTGACAAACAAATTAAAGATCAAATATGAGGAGAATTAAATGTACGTAACTTTGTTATTAGTGATTACATAACTTTGTTTTTTAGTTAATTATTAATTGATATTGTCTATTATTTTCAGATTTATTTTGAAAATATTGATGGTCTTCGCAATGAATTAATGAAAAGCATGAGTGAAAGTTGGAGGTCATGGAAATCAAAACTGTTTGTAACTTATGTAAAAGATGTTGATTTGGAGCATCGATACAATGTACCTTTCAAATATAACTTTATTACTCCTGAAGATTGAAGAGTTTTTGTCGACCATCGCACCACTCCGGAATCTATGGAATATATATATATATATATTGATTTTGAATTTACATGTTTTTTTACATATACATAGATTCACAGCTAAAGGAATTTACATACGAAAGAAATGTATCTTTTCATAATCCATCATCCATTTTTGCTCTTGATGAAAAGTATGCTAAGAGAACAGTAAAATCACGAATAAGAGATCTAAAAGCCAGACTTTCTCAACTACAACCGGATTCTTTATTATTTTTGCCCTATCATAGATTGTAAGTATCAATGATTATTGTTATTTTTTATTCTAATTAAGTTATTAATAATTTTATTTGTTACACACTTACACAGAGAACATTGGATGTTGGCGATATTTGAATACCGTACACGTACTATCTATTGGCTTGATCCTTTAAATATTGAAATTCGTGAAGATCTTCAAAATGTCATTACAGGGTAAGTATATTAATTAGTTTTTTTTTTCCTATTTGGAATTTAGATTCAGCTATATACTAATTTTTTTTTATATTTTATAAAGTGCATGTAAAGAGTTGGCAAAGGATCAAAAAATCTTTTTTCATAAACTAAAGATTATAAATTGGAAGCCGGTAAGTTATAACCTATATGAGCATATGACTGTATGGTATATAATTTTTTTAATATTTAAAATTCTAAGATAAAATGTTTACTATTTATTTATTTTTTTAGTGCCCAAAGCAACCAGATAGTATTCAATGTGGCTATTATATCATGTGCTATATGATTGACATAGTTGATGCTCTTAGGAGTATGACAATGTCATCATTGGTAAGTTAAATGCATATAGTTTGGTACATCTTAATAATTATGTTGAATTGATTTTAACAAAAAAATTTTATTGCAGATCTATAATGGAGTGACGGAATTTTCGCCTGCGAAAATTGATAATATTCGAAATATGATTTGTCATTATATAATCACAAATTGTGCTACATGAAACATGATTGAGAAGTGTAACTATATTGTGTAACTAATAAACAATACTGTGTAACTTTTGTTACTTCAGAAGTGTGTAGAAATAGAACTATATTTTGTTACTTTATGTCATGTGCCCAAATTTCAATGTGTGGTGTACTGATGTCTGATGTTTCTTAATTGATAATATTTCATTATTATAATCACCTTGCCATGTGCCCATTTCTTATAGCATGGACATTAGCCCGACCTAACTCTGCATTCTATAGGTCTTGTTTGTGAAAGATGGAAGACCAAAACAACAACAGTCTTGCTCCATCCGTTGATAACAATGATCTTGATCCAAAAACTGATCCTAAAAGAAAAGCAAAGTCAAAGGATCCTGGATGGAAGTATGGACATTGACCCGACCTAAAAGATAAAAAATACAGTTAAATGTAATTTGTGTGATTGATTGATTAAAGGCGGAATCAAAAGGTTGAAACAACACTTATGTGGCGGTTATGGAGATGTATCAAAGTGTCTTAAGACTACTTCGGAAATAGCAGTTGAGATGTATGCAGCTTTAGATGATAAAAGAAAGGAGAAGGTGGATTTGACTGTTGATGATGATAATGACAGTGAACACGAAATAGAGCAAACAAGTGCCTCACAGAATGTATCCCCTGCTTTATCTACAGCTAAATCTTCATTTGTCCCAAGTTCTGGGACAAGTGCCAAAAAGAGAAAAGTATTCCACCTTCCACAAAAAAGGGGCCCTATGGATGCTCATGTGAGACGTGCTCCCGAAGATGTAGTTGATGATAGGCGTGCTAAAGGTCCTACACAAACTACTATTGAGAGATGTTTTAGATCTCCTGAAGAGAAAAAGAGAGTTGATTGTTATGTTGCTGATTGGTTTTATGAATGTGGAATTCCATTCAATGCTGCAAAGGCACGAAGTTTTGAAGTAATGCTTGAAGCAGTTGGACAGTATGAGTATGATTATAAAGGCCCTAGTTATCATGATTTACGAGTCCCTTTGTTACTAAATGCAAAAGAAAAGATTATGGAGATGAAGACAAAGTATCAGGCATATTGGAGAAGATATGGTTGCACTCTTATGTCAGATGGTTGGACAGACATGAGAGGGAGACATTTGATCAGTTTCCTAGTCAACTGTTCAGAAGGAACTTATTTTATGGGTTCCATAGATGCATCCGGTCATATTCAAGATGCTACGATGCTATCAGAGTTGCTTGATAGTAAAATTAGAGAGATATGAGCAGATTGCGTTGTTTAGGTAAATTTTTTGGTTATACTTATTTTCATATTTCATGTTTAATAGTCTACAACTATAGAGTATAGATATATACAAAGTTATGTTGTATCATGTATTCATGTTTCATGTATGTAATGCAGGTAGTGACTGACAATGCCTCCAATTACAAGGCAGCTGGTAAAATTTTAATGGAGAAAAGACCCACATTATTCTGGACTCCTTGTGCAGCTCATTACATTAATCTCATGCTAGAGGATATAGGCAAGTTACACCAAAACAAGATGGTGATAAAAAATGCAAGGATGATTACAAATTTCATCTACAGGCACACTCGTTTACTAAATGCAGTAAGGAATACTATAGGTGGTGATCTAGTGAGGCATTCGGTTACTAGATTTGCAACGTCATGCCTTACACTACAAAGTGTGCTTAAGCATGAGGAGAAACTGAAATTATTCTTTGTGTCGCCTTCGTGGAATGCTTCTAATTTGGCAAAAACTGAAGCCGGAAAACAAGTTGTTGAAGCAATACTTTCAACCCTTTTTTGGAATGGATTAAGAGATTGCCTAAAAGGAGGAAAACCACTGATGGTCGTTTTGCGATTAGTAGATGGAGATGAAAGGTCAGCTATGCCTGAAGTATATGTGGCAATGGAACAAAAGATCAAAGATCATTTTGATAATAAAGAAAGATTATATAAAAAGATTATTGGCATTGCTGAAAATAGATGGACAAATCAAATGGAGCAAAAATTATATAAGGCGGCTTTGTTTCTAAATCCAAACAAATATTTTGAATATGAAGAAGAACATAATGATGATGCTTGGAAATTTCAAGATGCTTTCAATGATGTTATTGCAAGACTAGTGTCCGATCAACAATTGCAAGACAAGATTGCAGAGCAAGGTACTAACTATAAAGCATCTCGAAATAGTTTTGGAAAGCCTATGGCTATTAGGCAACAAACCACCTTAAATTCAAGTAAGTATTGATTACAAAAAAAATTTCTCTTAAACTTTTTAATATTTATATGTTAATTAATTTATATCTATCTTAAATAAATAGTGGATTGATGGGGTGCACATGGAGGACAAAATATTGACCTTACAAAGGTAGCATTGCGCATACATGGCTTCTGTTGTTCTTCTTCTAGTTGTGAGCGCAACTGGAGTACTTTTGAGTTTGTAAGTATACAAATATTCAATATAAAATTAAACTTTTTTATATTTACTTAGTACTAAACTACTAAGTAGTATCTTGATTCAGATTCACACAAAGAAAATGAATAGATTATAACATCAAAGGCTTAATGATCTTGTATACATCCAATACAATCGTCGTCTACAAGCACGATTCCAAGAAAAACGTGAAAAGGGAAGAAATTACAACCCTTTAGTGCTTGATGAGCTAGATTGGAGTAGTGAGTGGATGATGAACAAACCAAAGGATTCTCTAGTTTTTGATGATGATGACTTAACATGAGAAGCTGTAGAGAGAGCTATTGGAACTGGGGCTCGAAATTTACGAAGTGGAGCTCCATCTAATCTTGAACTAATAGTTTAAGAAGGCGATGGAGATCTAGATCATTTTAGCGTTGCAAATGATGATAAAGATCTTGTTGAAAATTATGGGCAAATGACAAATACTTCAAACCAATCGAGCACATGCAATGCCAATGACGATTTATTAGACGATTCTACATGATCTACAATTTTATTCATACTAATAGAGTAATAGTGTGTGATTACTGATTGCTCATGCAATGCCAATATGTCATAAACATATTTTCTCAATGAGTGTCAAATTGTCAATATGCCACTATTTTTCATTGTGCGATGTTTCATGTTTCTTAATTCTTACTGTTATTTCTTACTATGTTTTTGATGATAATGATCTCAATGTGTGATATTCCTCATTCCTCAATGAGTGACATTATTCATGCAATGTCATTGTGTGATATATTACCATTTGTGAACAAAGATGTGAAAATTATTGAACAACTATCAATTTAACATGTCTCACAAGTCACATCTTGCTGTGTTGGACTGTTGGCAAAATATTTTTCAAAGTAAAAAAAAAACTGGAACTATAGACAGCGGTTATTATAATAACCGTTGTCTATAGTCCACGACATTCACTATAGACAGCGGCTATTAATAGAACCGTTGTCTATAGTCCACGGCAGCCACTATAGACAGCGGTTAATATACAAACCGCTGTCTATAGTGGTTGTCTTCATACTATCGACAACAGTTCTATTAATAGGCGCTGTCTATAGAGGCTGCCTTCATATTATAGACAGCGGTTTTATTAATAGCCGCTGTCTATAGGGGCTGCCTTCATACTATAAACAACGGTTATTAAAATAACCGCTGTCTATAGTCCACGGCAGCCAATATAGACATCGGCTATTAATAGAACCGATGTCTATAGTATGTATTAACCCTAAAAAAAATTAATTGTCGCCTTGCGACTTGCTCTCCTTGTTGTCGCTTAGGCGTCCGCTAGGTCACCTAAGCGTCCAAGCGCCCGACGCTCGCCATGGTTCGCCTTGACAAGAATGCTATCAGGTAGACTCCCGGTGGGACCCCTGGGCTGGTGTGACTTCTTGCGCTAGGGTGGCAGGCATGACTCTTGTCCTGCATCATAACAGTGCACTTTTATGATGCAGGACAGGAGTCCCACCTGCCTGCCACCCTGGCGCAAGGAGTCACACCAACCCAGGGGTCCCACCAAAAGTCCACCTGATAGGTCTTATCAGGTCCGCGGACCGTACACCCCAACCCGTCTCTGACCCCACCACAGGGCCGACGGGTTGTTGAGTCCAGGGATCGATCTCCCAACCTCCTTGATAAGAAGTCCTCAGGCGGACTCTTATCACCAACTGAGCTGGAGGATCGAGCCCTAGCCTCAACAACTCATCGGCCCTATGGTGGGGCCGGAGACGGGTTGAGGTGTACGGTCTACGGACCTGATAAGGCCTATCGGGTGGACTCCTGGTGGGACCCCTGGGCTGGTGTGACTCCTCGCGCCAGGATGGCAGGCAGGTGAGACTCTTGTTCTGCATCATAAAAGTGCACTTTTATGATGCAGGACAGGCGTCACACCTGCCTGCCACCCTGGAGTCCCACCAGGGGGCCCACCTTGGAGTCCACCAAGGCGGCTTTCATCAGGGCCACGGCCCATACACCCCAACCCATCTCCATCATGGAGTCAATACCATGTGGCGGGTTGATGAGACCAGTTGATGGGTACTTATCAAGGAGGTCAGGTGTTCGATCCCAAGCCTCAACAACCCGCCGCATGGTGCTGACTCCATGGCGGATATGGGTTGGGATGTATGGGCTGCGGCCCTGATGAAAGCCACCTTGGTGGACTCCAAGGTGGGCCCCCTGGTAGGACTCCAGGGTGGCAGACAGGTGTGACGTATGTCCTGCATCAAATTGTATTAGAAGATTAGTGAGACTGTGAGAGTGAAAACTATTTAAGATAGCGTAATAGAAACATTACTTAAGTGCTTTGAATATTTACAATGAAAGGTAGAAGGGCACCGATTAGACGAGTAAATAAAGTTAGTGTTGAAGGATTAGGAAAGAGAATGGATAGACTTAAAGTTACTTGGATAAAAGTTGTTCAAGATGATATTTTAGGTTTAACACCTTAGATAATACTCAACAAGAATAAATGAAAATGAGAATTTATAAGCCAACCACAAATAGTTAGGATAGACTATTGATGATGATGGTAATAACAAACACATGCTATTCTTGATAATTCAATTGAGTGAAACTAAAGCCTATTAAGCCGATTAAAGGTATTCAGTATTGGATGACATCAAGCTTGCTCAAGATAAACTAAAGCAACCTCATCAAGCATGAAAAAAATAGTTACGTTTGATTTTATTTCATATGTAGAGGTGATTTTAAATGCTTATTGGTTCAATAATTGAAAAAAGGTGAATGGACACTTAAGTTAACTTAATAAAGACATTTTTTACTTAGGCATATTTAAAAAGTACATTTTGGAACTTATAACTCAAGTTAAAAAAAATATTACATTATATAATTTATTAGACTTCCCTTATGGTGCGTATTTAGCACTTCTCTTACATTAGAAGGTATCAACTGTGATTTGTATAATAATGACTGCCCGCAATAAAATAAGATCTTATAGAATGTTCAGTACAAAGTGTTCTTAAGCTTAAATGAAGTTTCAACATTCCTTCTAATCCTTGAAATTTCTACTTTTGTGCTTGTTCAATAAGTAGATAAGTTACCTTTTTTTTGCACTTCCTCCTGTATTCAAAGATTCCGTGTAATCAAGTCTTGTTTCAAAAACTTGAGGTGATCTAACCTAAAAATGAAAGTAAAGGTTCTACTTGCCCTTATACGGCAAGTAGAGAGCTCCTCCATAAGGAGGAATGAAATGATTTTGAAATCCTATAAGCATGGATATAAGCTGTTGGCATGGACATAAGCTGTATTTGAAACTCTTAAAAGTTTCAAACAATCAAAAAGATCATTTACATGGACACGTATCGACTATGATTTCCCAATAACAATATGTGGTGCCAATGTATAGTAGTTTTTTGGGAATTTTGTGGACCTGAACGACTCCTTTTGGCAGCATTCTCCCCTCATTTCTTGTCAGTATTCTCCTCTCATTTCCTATAACAAGAGCAACTTATGTTGTTGGAATGTTACCATACAAGCTTCAGATGCTAAATCTTCTTCAGACCTAGTTTTCATTGTGAAGTGTTCTTGAGCTCCAATTGTTTTTGCTAACATTCATTTCAATCGCTGAAGTTTATGCTTGTTGTAAATTTCTCTCTAAGGAGTTTATTTTTTTACATCTCATGTAACCATTTTTTAATTTGAAGGCTTGGAGAGGTTCCTTTCACCTAGATGTAAGAAGAAGGATTACACATGTCCTTGTAATGAGAGTAGAGAGTTTGTAGAGCTCTTTTATTTACAAGGGTGAACTGGATGTCTTGATCGTGGAATCTCAATCGAAGGTGTCTAGGTGTGGACATAGATAGTTGATTGAACCACACAAAAACATTGCTCATTTCTTCAACTTGATATCTATTTGTTCATCTATTCACTTGTTCAAGCTACAAATTAAGTCCATTATTTTTATATTCAACTTACGGTCGTTCCATATCCATCACTATCCACCCCGACTCTCCTTAGCCACCCCGACTCTCCTTTTCCAACATGTATGGTCGCTTTCCTCTTCTTCTCTTCTCCTTCACAAAACTAACACTAACAGTTGTCATGCCAGTACTCCATATTTACAAGTAGGTGATGTGGATATCGCTCAATATTTAAATTTCTTCGACCTAAACACAAATCCACTAATTTAATCTCACCAACAGTCAAGTAGTGGATTCATAAAATCTACTATCCTAAGTTTCAATTTGATATGGCTTCAAAATAGCCATTATTGATCCTATATTCCGATGAGAAAAATCTGAGGATTGATGTTATGTTGATAGACAATAGTAAATATGCGCCAAAGTTTAATAAAAGAGGATTGAATATTACGATTTATAAAGCCTGTCCAAATAGTTTGGACAACGATATCGATGATATTTGAAGTGTACCCGAACCTAGTATATTTGGTCAAAGTGCAAAAATTAATCCCATAGCACCAAAAAAAGAACATAGTCTAATTTTCCAGCCAATTCTGACCATAATGCCATAATGGTAGCAAACATTTTAATGGTTTTGTATATTGGATCAAAAGTAAAAGTAGTCGTTGCACATTAGAAAATGAAGAATATATTGATATGGAGAGCACAAGTAGCACATGAGATATTAAAGGAATGGCCACTATAAAAGATGCTAGGATCTTCAATTCTCTCTAAAAGTCCATTTGCAATTCAGGCAAAGTGATGACATTTTATTTAAAGATGTAAAATGTTTTGATTCACGGTTATATTTAAATAACATTTTCAAACTGGCATTAATATTATATAATAATGGCATTTAAACATCAGAATTTGATAGAAATCAGGAAATTGTGATTGATATGTTATAAATTACACAAAATCATAGTTCACATATTTTAAACTATAATAATGAATCAAAAATAAAATATTTGATAGATAATAAGACCGGCAACTTAACAAAGCTGGCATAAATTATATGCAAGGTTGCAGATGTCGGATATCGGGGACACGTCGGTTTAGATTTTTAATGTCAGTTTTAATATGTCGGGAGATATATCGGGAATATTTCATATATCGGATTTTAATATTTAATTATTTATGTGTAATTCAATGTAAATATAATCATTTTTTAACTTATATATATTAATATATTAATAATTTGATATTTATTGAACTCCTAAATATACCAAATTAATCTAAATATTTTATACAACACAAGTAATAACGGTATAACGCGTGAAATAAAGCAAGAAGTCAGGAAATTGTCGATGACAATGGAAGATAATGAACTTTTAGCTCATAACTCAAAGTACATGCATAATTGAAGTAGATGACGGACATGACCAAGGAAGAAGGCCATAGGAATGGCAAAAAACAACCTGAACAATGAAATAATTTTGGTTTATTGCCTATTAGACCATAGACAATAGTTAAAATAAATTGAAAAAAAATCAGTCGATAAAATGTCAGGATATGTTGGCCGATATATCGGCGAATATATCGGTCAATAGCACATATATCAGAGGATATATTCCATAAGATATTTTGCAAAAAATATCGGAAACGTGTCGTTTTGTGATTTTGTCAATGAAACATTTATGTCGGCCGACATGTCGGCCATGTCGGAGTATATCCACAACATTGATTATATGAGCCAAAATCCTTTTCAAATATATAATGAGGAATGAATGCCCAAGGGCCAA
The DNA here is from genome assembly GCA_033032865.1 of Dactylorhiza incarnata. Classification (NCBI taxonomy): domain Eukaryota; kingdom Viridiplantae; phylum Streptophyta; class Magnoliopsida; order Asparagales; family Orchidaceae; genus Dactylorhiza; species Dactylorhiza incarnata. The sequence continues at coordinate 919,190 of JAWHQI010000281.1, forward strand.
GACTAAAAAAACAAATGAAAACCGCTGCTTTACTAAGAACCCTAGCACAAGATGAACTAAAGCCGAAATTGAGCAGGAAGATCCATTGTGTAAAATTATACTTCTAAAAGACTAGGGCACAGCCAAAGAAATGGGAAAACATCCATGGGCCGACATGAATTCGGTGTTGGTGTTGCAGAGCGGATAAGTGGCAAATCGAATGGGCAGATAAAGAAAGAAAGTCTTACGAGATATAACGCTGGTAAAACTTGCGCTTATAGTGGTCGACGACGTCGGATCGGGAATTCATGTGAGGCGGGATGAGAACGTTGGACCAGTACTCCGCCCACCTAGGATCGATTTCATAATCATACGCCGCCGCCGCAATCTTTTTCATTCTCTGCGGATCGCTCTCGTCCCCCATCTCTCCGGTTCTCTCCATCTCTTCTCTCCAGCTATCGATCCGATCAGCAACAGGGAAGAAGGGGGAGCGGGCTGATCGCACGTTCGGAAGAAATAGAAGTCCGATTGCGAGCGAACAAAATGATCGCCCAAATCATTTTAAAAAGCTCAATTGTTTTCGTCAATCGTCACGTCACATCTGCGTCACGACGTTCTGGATTTTGATACGGAAAAGTTCACATTTGAGTAATATAAATAAGAATAAAATTATAGAGATCTCAAACAAATCGTAAATAAATCGAAAATAGATGGGCCTATAAAGCTCCATGTGAGAAGAAGATTTTTGTTTGCATTAATTACTTAGGGTTAGAGTTTTGCTATCAAAAATCCCCTTCTCAAATGAAGTCTTGTGGGGGCCACCTATTTGCGATTTGTTTGCGATCTCTTGAGTGCTCGTACGATACTTTTGCATATCGTTTCTGGCTTTTATGCCGAAAAATATTTTATGTAGGTCAATTATTTTGCAGACCGTTCATATTTTCTGCTCAAGAAATTTTATGTTCGCAGTTTTCGAACTTTTGACATTTTGCACTCTTGAATTGTGCACTTTTGGCACATTGCATCCCAATATTCATTTTTTGACACTTTGCATCCCGAGATTGAGGAAGAAGTGATATTTTCCGTCCAGACTCCGGACTCCGGGATGATCTCCTAGGAGATTAAATTTGATCTCCTAGGAGATTGCGCGCTAGGTTTGAACGGGTTCATCACATCCTCTTTGATTTTTTTAGTTTTGATTATCGCCGTTTATTATTCCACGCGACAACACAACAACAATTTCGAATCTAAATTTAGGAAAGGAACCCGGACGGAAAAATTTCCCCCCGCCTAGGGGATTTTCAAGGCCTGCATAGGATTTGAAGAAGAAATATAATATTTTTGTGGCGTGCATACAGTCGAAACCGGCTTGCATTTAACAACGCTCCATAAATAAGACAAAATACATATTTCAATATATCAACACTTTGGTCCCTTTAATATTTCAATCTCAAACTTATAATTTTGAACAAATCATTCACCAACCTTTCATAGCTTTTCGTTTCATTCATCTGTTAACACTTTCCCATTAGAACCAACTAAAATGTTGGCTGAGCATTACCAATGGAAATGAATAATATGAATATGCATGCAGTTAAAAATTATTAAAAAACTAAAAAATTGGCAAGACCAAAAGCTACCGAAAATCTGGGATAAAATTAGGGCGTTGTTACATGCACACCACTCCCGGCTATATGCACATCATTGATATGTGGACATCATAAATTTTATTTGCAGTCCAAAATATTATTAGAGAAACACTTGAGTTTTTTTTTTTGCTTCAAATACAAAAGTCTTCTTCTCTTCTACATTTTAAAACAACAAAAAAGAAACAAAATATAAAGCATAAAGCCCAAATCATTTCCACCGGTATAACTCTGTTGCGGGTCGCCCGATTTTCCTCCGGTCCAGAGAATCGGACCGCCTTAGCTCCAAGTCGGACCGGACGCCCAAACAATCAATGAAAAATCAAGCAACAATGAAAAGAGACCTTTTTACCGTGAAAAACCCAGAAAGGATGAAAAACCACGTGCGGAAAAATTCACTATTTTCCTTTGAGTTTACAAGTATTTGAGTTCCTCAGAAGGTGACATGTCACTACTCCATTACAAGCTTCAAGTGCAAGAAAAGGAGAAAAAGCTAAATCCACAAAGCCTTGAGGAGTCTTCACAAGAGCGCCCGCAGAAGCGCCCCCCAATGCCTTCTCCCGTGCTCAGAGAAGAGTCCAAGTGACCGACGGGCGTTGTGCGGACTAGAGAGGGAGCAGAGCGAATTCTAAGCGGAGAAACGATCTAAGTCCCACGTTCTCGCCGAAAAATCTCAGAGCTCTCTCAAGTCTCTGAAGTTGTTTGTCTTCAAATGAAGGTATGTGAGCATTTTTATAGTTTTTTGAGGGACGTATTGGTAAATGCGCCCGGCTGGATCTTGTGTTGACGAATGACGTCGCTCCGTTCCGGTCAAATGGATCACCAAATTTTATAAAATGACGAACATACCCCCCCCCCCGGGCGGTCCGAGCAAGATGCCTAGTGGCGGTCGGAGGCGGCCTCCGGCACGCGCATGCGCACGAAGGGAGCACGCTAGTGCGCGTAAGGACCACGCACTAGCCCGTGCTCCTGGGAGATGCACGCTCGTGGGGCGTGCGCGTGCCTTGGGGGGGGGGGGGGGGGGGGGGGTCGGGCCCCTTCGAGCGAGTGCGGTCCGTGTGCGCTACTCGCTTGATCGGGATAGCTTTCTTGCGTATTTTGGTTGATGCCCTTCCAGTTGGACTCCGAAATCTTTAGGGGGAACCCTATCAAACTCAAAATTTTCATGGTCCATTTTTTAGTTCATGTATGTTGGAACCCGGATACCGGTCCAACTGTTCGAGACTTGGGGGTGACCAAAGGCTACTCGTTTAGTGATCGACCCACGCGAGACAAGGTGATAAGAAACGAGACAGCGTACAAAACCACTCCAACCTGCCTATAAACAAAACCTGTGTGCTGCAGCGAGGAGGTCCCGCCACATACCCGGAAGTCTATAGGAACTTCCCCTCCTAAAGCCAATGCTGAGCTTGGCACAAGAGAGGCAGGCAGTGTACTCTCCCACCCTAGGGGGGTGAAGGTGCCTTCTACTTGTGCCTTGGGGTCCTATTTATAGGCAAATCCAAATGGACTGCGATTAGCTGCTCCCGCCTTCTGAAATGAGCTGCGGATAACCGCTCTTGCCTTCTGAACGGGGTAGAAATATGTACTCGCCCCAGGTGGGGGATGTCTTCTGTACTCGCCCAGGTGGGGGAGGTCTTCTGTACTCGCCCAGGTGGGGAGGTCTCCTGTACTCACCCAGGTGGGGGAGGTCTTCTGTACTCGCCCAGGTGGGGAGGTCTCCTGTACTCGCCCAGGTGGGGGAGGTCTTCTGCACTCGCCCAGGTGGGGGAGGTCTTCTGTACTCGCCCAGGTGGGGAGGTCTCCTGTACTCGCCCAGGTGGGGAAGGTCTTCTGTACTCGCCCAGGTGGGGAGGTCTCCTGTACTCGCCCAGGTGGGGAAGGTCTTCTGTACTCGCCCAGGTGGGGAGGTCTCCTGTACTCGCCCAGGTGGGGGAGGTCTTCTGTACTCGCCTAGGTGGGGAGGTCTCCTGTACTCGCCCAGGTGGGGGAGGTCTTCTGTACTCGCCCAGGTGGGGGAGGTCTTCTGTACTCGCCCAGGTGGGGGAGGTCTTCTGCACTCACCCAAGTGGGGGAGGTCTTCTGTGTTGTCCTCTTGCATTTCTGATCTCGACGAATTACGGGTTATACACAATCCCCGCTTTTTTTGAGCTCGATACGAGCTCGGAAAAACAATGTAGGACCCGTGGTTCGGAGAGATGGGCATTAGATGATATGTCACTTAGTATCCCTCTCAAGCCCTTCGCTGGCTGAGCAAATTCAACTAAAAAAGATGGAGAAGAGTCGACACCCTCTAGGAGCAAGGCTCAACTGAAGGTAGAGAAGAGTCGACACCTTCCAGGAGCGAGGCTCAACTGGAGGTGGAGAAGATTAGACACCCTCCAGGAGCGAGGCTCAACTGGAGGTGGAGAAGAGTCGACACCCTCCAGGCCATTCGCTAGACGAGCGAGCTCAACTGGAGGTGGAGAAGATTCGACACCCTCCAGGCCATTCGCTAGACGAGCGAGCTCAACTGGAGGTGGAGAAGAGACGACACCCTCCAGGAGCGAGGCTCAACTGGAGGTGGAGAAGATTAGACACCTTCCAGGAGCGAGGCTCAACTGGAGGTGGAGAAGAGTCGACACCTTTCAGGCCATTCGCTAGACGAGCGAGCTCAACTGGAGGTGGAGAAGATTCGACACCCTCCAGGCCATTCGCTAGACGAGCGAGCTCAACTGGAGGTGGAGAAGATTAGACACCTTCCAGGAGCGAGGCTCAACTGGAGGTGGAGAAGAGTCGACACCCTCCAGGCCATTCGCTAGACGAGCGAGCTCAACTGGACGTGGAGAAGATTCGACACCCTCCAGGCCATTCGCTAGACGAGCGAGCTCAACTGGAGGTGGAGAAGAGACGACACCCTCCAGGAGCGAGGCTCAACTGGAGGTGGAGAAGAGACGACACTCTCAAGGCCATTCGCTAGACGAGCGAGCTCAACTGGAGTTGGAGAAGATTAGACACCCTCCAGGCCATTCGCTATACGAGCGAGCTCAACTGGAGGTGGAGAAGATTAGACACCCTCCAGGCCATTCTCTAGACGAGCGAGCTCAACTGGAGGTGGAGAAGATTAGACACCTTCCAGGAGCGAGGCTCAACTGGAGGTGGAGAAGAGACGACACCCTCCAGGAGCGAGGCTCAACTGGAGGTGGAGAAGATTAGACACCCTCCAGGAGCGAGGCTCAACTGGAGGTGGAGAAGAGTCGACACCCTCCAGACCATTCGCTAGACGAGCGAGCTCAACTGGAGGTGGAGAAGATTCGACACCCTCCAGGCCATTCGCTAGACGAGCGAGCTCAACTGGAGGTGGAGAAGAGACGACACCCTCCAGGAGCGAGGCTCAACTGGAGGTGGAGAAGATTAGACACCTTCCAGGAGCGAGGCTCAACTGGAGGTGGAGAAGAGTCGACACCTTCCAGGCCATTCGCTAGACGAGCGAGCTCAACTGGAGGTGGAGAAGATTCGACACCCTCCAGGCCATTCGCTAGACGAGCGAGCTCAACTGGAGGTGGAGAAGAGACGACACCCTCCAGGAGCGAGGCTCAACTGGAGGTGGAGAAGAGACGACACGCTCCAGGAGCGAGGCTCAACTGGAGGTGGAGAAGAGACGACACCCTCCAGGAGCGAGGCTCAACTGGAGGTGGAGAAGATTAGACACCCTCCAGGCCATTCGCTAGACAAGCGAGCTCAACTGGGGGAGGTGCCAAACATTTTAGGCTTTTAGCGTTGACTAGGTGGCAACTCTCTTCTCGAGGACATTCATCTCACTCAAGGGGGCAAGTAGCCGGTATGCAGGAGAGGAGCTCGTGCAGTGACCTGGTCTACGGCAACACTCTGCTCGAATATTTCAACTCACTCGAGGGGGCAAGTAGCCAGCCTGCAGGGGAGGAGCCCAGTGCTACGGCCTGGTCTACGGCAACAACACATCTCGATGACTTCAACTCACTCGAGGGGGCAAGTAGCCGGTATGCAGGAGAGGAGCTCGTGCAGTGACCTGGTCTACGGCAACAACACATCTCGAGGACTTCAACTCACTCGAGGGGGCAAGTAGCCGGTATGCAGGAGAGGAGCTCGTGCAGTGACCTGGTCTACGGCAAAAACACATATCGAGGACTTCAACTCACTCGAGGGGGCAAGTAGCCGGTATGCAGGAGAGGAGCTCGTGCAGTGACCTGGTCTACGGCAACAACACATCTCGAGGACTTCAACTCACTCGAGGGGGCAAGTAGCCGGTATGCAGGAGAGGAGCTCGTGCAGTGACCTGGTCTACGGCAACAACACATCTCGAGGACTTCAACTCACTCGAGGGGGCAAGTAGCCGGTATGCAGGAGAGGAGCTCGTGCAGTGACCTGGTCTACGGCAACAACACATCTCGAGGACTTCAACTCACTCGAGGGGGCAAGTAGCCGGTATGCAGGAGAGGAGCTCGTGCAGTGACCTGGTCTACGGCAACAACACATCTCGAGGACTTCAACTTACTTAGAGTACCTGAGAATATAGTTCCACTCTCTCCCCTAGTAACTAGTGCACGGGCAAAGAGAGTCGGTACTCGAGGGGCAGATCGGCCAACATTCAAGGGGGGAGCTGATCTCGGCCGGCAATGCAGAGGCTTGGACTTAGGATGGCGCACTGAACCCGAGACGTCATCTCATTGCTCGACCAAAGGTTTCAAGGGGAGAGGTGAGATCACACATCCTAAAATGCTTTTGAATATATCATACTACTTCGAGTGGATGCCCGATCTAATTCTTAAGAGTTTTGCAATAGATAGATCAATATTGTTATATGTAGTGAATAACAAGAAGAAGAATGAGTTTTGCGTGACCTGATTCATGATGACTTTTCCTCGCCAAAGTGAGTTATGAATAATTGTCCTTTGAGTTTTCATCAGGAAGTATAAGCTGTTGAATAAGATCATCCCAAATAAGAACACCCATCGCGAGTAAGCATTCGCCGAATATAGATTTCTTCTGAATCTTGTAGAGATGAGTAGTTTGATACATTCTCGCGAGTAAGAACTCGCGGAATCAAAGAGAATACCATGAAAATATGAACTCGCTGAGTATCAGCTCTCAAGATAGAACTAAAGAGAACATCATAGTTGCTGAAGTGATGACCTCGCGAGTACGGACTCGCGGAATTAATAGAACACCATAGTTGCTGAAGTGATGAACTCGCGAGTACGGACTCGCGGGATATGTAGAAAAACACCTGAATTATTGAAGTGAATACCTCGCAAGTTGAATTCGCGGAATAAAGTAGAAAGGACTCGTGAAATATACTCTCTACCATGACCCTGTCATATGGATCCCTCTGTGACAGTTGTCATAGTGGTCAAGATGTCAAAGTCACACTATATGCAAATCAGGTGAAAGCACTCAGGGGTTTTACCAAAGCACCCATGAGTGTTAATATGTACTATGTATGAAAATGTGTTAGCAATAAAAAGAGGTGAAAACGAGGGCAATACAAGTGTCACCTTTGGCCTTATGACCCCCTACGCAGAGTTTTCGGGGGTTCCGCTGCCCGGTCAGCGGACAGGGGTCACCTATATTAGGTTGTCTTGCACCTTGCGAGTAGAACACATGCAAGCAGAATATCTGCGAGCAGAACACCTGTAGGCAGAGTATCTGCGAGTAGAACACCTGTAGGCAGAGTATCTGCGAGTAGAATACCTGTAGGAAGTATCTGCGAGTGGAACACCTGTAGGCAGTATTTGCGAGTGGACCACCTACGAGTTGATTGAGCTCGCCTGAGCTGGAATTCGCCTCAGTTTGTACTCGCCTGAACTGGTACTCGCCCCAGTTTGAGCTCCCCTAATCTGGTACTCGCCTGAGTTTGTACTCGCCTGAACTGGTACTCGCCCCAGTTTGAGCTCCCCTAATCTGGTACTCGCCTGAGTTTGTACTCGCCTGAACTGGTACTCGCCTCAGTTTGAGCCCCCCTAATCTGGTACTCGCCTGAGTTTGAGCCCCCCTAATCTGGTACTCGCCTGAGTTTGTACTCGCCTGAACTGGTACTCGCCTAGGACCTTTCTCATCAAGGCTCACCGTGAGGTCTCACACTAAAGTTTCTTACTCCGGTCACAGTCCACGCTCACCGCACCAAAAATGTTGGAACCCGGATACCGGTCCAACTGTTCGAGACTTGGGGGTGACCAAAGGCTACTCGTTTAGTGATCGACCCACGCGAGACAAGGTGATAAGAAACGAGACAGCGTACAAAATCACTCCAACCTGCCTATAAACAAGACCCGTGTGCTGCAGCGAGGAGGTCCCGCCACATACCCGGAAGTCTATAGGAACTTCCCCTCCTAAAGCCAATGCTGAGCTTGGCACAAGAGAGGCAGACAGTGTACTCTCCCACCCTAGGGGGGGGGGGTGAACGTGCCTTCTACTTGTGCCTTGGGGTCCTATTTATAGGCAAATCCAAATGGATTGCGATTAGCTGCTCCCGCCTTCTGAAATGAGCTGCGGATAACCGCTCTTGCCTTCTGAACGGGGTAGAAATCTGTACTCGCCCCGGGTGGGGGATGTCTTCTGTACTCGCCCAGGTGGGGGAGGTATTCTGTACTCGCCCAGGTGGGGAGGTCTCCTGTACTCGCCCAGGTGGGGGAGGTCTTCTGTACTCGCCCATGTGGGGAGGTCTCATATACTCGCCCAGGTGGGGGAGGTCTTCTGCACTCGCCCAGGTGGGGGAGGTCTTCTGTACTCGCCCAGGTGGGGAGGTCTCCTGTACTCGCCCAGGTGGGGAAGGTCTTCTGTACTCGCCCAGGTGGGGAGGTCTCCTGTACTCGCCCAGGTGGGGGAGGTCTTCTGTACTCGCCTAGGTGGGGAGGTCTCCTGTACTCGCCCAGGTGGGGGAGGTCTTCTGTACTCGCCCAGGTGGGGGAGGTCTTTTGTACTCGCCCAGGTGGGGGAGGTCTTCTGCACTCACCCAGGTGGGGGAGGTCTTCTGTGTTGTCCTTTTGCATTTCTGATCTCGACGAATTACGGGTTATACAATGTAGACCTACATGAACATAAAGATATGAATATTAGTTGTCTTAAATAAACAAATATTTACAAGTTCTTTAAAATTGAAGTACCAATACTCTTGAATGATAGCGCCATATGTGCATCTCATTACGCGTAAGTCCCAAAATTCATTTGATTCATGCACGAGAAATAACAATTACATAGAGAAGTTGAATATTAAGTAATGCAATGAGCCCATTAATAATTCATACACACATGTTCAAGGATCAACCAAATTTACTACATCAACCACAAATAGTATAAAGGTGGAAGTGGACACCCTTCTTTCATCGACAAATGAATGAAATGATTACCATTAACAAAGCCAATAAAAATTATCTTCCATTGTTGAAGTCAGGAAAAATCCCAACTTCAAATGTTCGGATCTAATGCAGCCTAAGGCTTTTAGTCTCGCGGTCAGGCTCAACGGTTAGGATGACGAGAATAGGAGAGGAAACTATCTATAAGCAAACCCCAAGTGCTCCAGCAGGGAGGTCCCACCACGTACCCGAAAGTTTGTGAGAAACTTCCCCTCCACAACCACTAGGCTGGGCGAGGTATTAGGAAGGCATGGGCTTGGCGAGTATCCAACGTGGGGGACCTCCGCCTCTTCCAAAAGTGCATTTTCCAGTACCCCTGGGGGTCTATTTATAGATAAATCCTGGGGGGAGTATGTTGGCGAGTATCAACCTCTACTAGCGAGTTACAAGGGGTACTCGCCCTACTCGCGGGGTTCGCCCATACTCGCGAGGTACTCGCCCATACTCGCCCAAGCTCCTTCCATACTCGCCCAAGCACCTCCTAGCTCGCCCAAGCTCCTGCCAGCTCTCCCAATGGTCTGCGAATAGCTGTATCCTTAGGCTTTTCTGATCTCGACGAATTACGGGTTATACACAATCCCCACTTTTTTCGGACTCATTTACGAGGTCGGAAAAACAATGAAGAACCTGTAGTTCTGAGAGATGAGTGCTAGATGGTATACTGCGCGGGATCCTTCTCAGGGGTGCAACTCAACTGCTGGAGGGAAATAAGGTCGACACCTTCTAGGAGCCGAGCTCAACTAGAGGCGGAAAGAAGGTCGACACCTTCTAGGAGCCGAGCTCAACTAGAGGTGAAAAGAAGGTCGACACCTTCTAGGAGTCGAGCTCAACTAGATGTGGAGAGCAGTCGACACCTTCTAGGAGCCGAGCTCAACTAGGGGTGGAGAGCAGTCGACACCTTCTAGGAGCCGAGCTCAATTAGAGGTGGAGAGCAGTCGACACCTTCTAGGAGCCGAGCTCAACCAGAGACGGAAAGAAGGTCGACACCTTCTAGGAGCCGAGCTCAACTAGAGGTGGAAAGAAGGTCGACACCTTCTAGGAGCCGAGCTCAATTAGAGGTGGAGAGCAGTCGACACCTTCTAGGAGCCGAGCTCAACTAGAGGTGGAGAGCAGTCGACACCTTCAAGGAGTCGAGCTCAACCAGAGGCGGAAAGAAAGTCGACACCTTCTAGGAGCCGAGCTCAACTAGAGGTGGAAAGAAGGTCGACACCTTCTAGGAGCCGAGCTCAACTAGAGGCGGAGAGCAGTCGACACCTTCTAGGAGCCGAGCTCAACTAGAGGCGGAGAGCAGTCGACACCTTATAGGAGCCGAGCTCAACTAGAGGTGGAGAGCAGTCGACACCTTCTAGGAGCCGAGCTCAACCAGAGACAGAAAGAAGGTCGACACCTTCTAGGAGCCGAGCTCAACTAGAGGCGGAAAGAAGGTCGACACCTTCTAGGAGCCGAGCTCAACTAGAGGCGGAGAGCAGTCGACACCTTCTAGGAGCCGAACTCAACTAGAGGCGGAGAGCAGTCGACACCTTCTAGGAGCCGAGCTCAACTAGAGGCGGAGAGCAGTCGACACCTTCTAGGAGCCGAGCTCAACTAGAGGCGGATAGAAGGTCGACACCTTCTAGGAGCCGAGCTCAACTAGAGGAGGAGAGCAGTCGACACCTTCTAGGAGCCGAGCTCAACTAGAGGCGGAGAGCAGTCGACACCTTCTAGGAGCCGAGCTCAACTAGAGGCGGAAAGAAGGTCGACACCTTCTAGGAGTCGAGCTCAACTAGAGACGGAGAGCAGTCGACACCTTCTAGGAGCCGAGCTCAACTAGAGGCGGAGAGCAGTCGACACCTTCTAGGAGCCGAGCTCTACTAGAGGCGGAGAGCAGTTGACACCTTCTAGGAGCCGAGCTCAACTAGAGGCGGAAAGAAGGTCGACACCTTCTAGGAGACGAGCTCAACTAGAGGGGGAGAGCAGTCGACACCTTCTAGGAGCCGAGCTCAACTAGAGGCGGAGAGCAATCGACACCTCGCAGGAGGAAGCTCAACTGGAGGTGGAAAAAAGTGTCATACTAGAGGGACAAGTAGCCAGTGTGCTGGGAGGATCTCAAACAGAGGCTCGAATTACGACGTCAACACACTCGAGGACTTTTGCATGAGAGGAGCTCGGGCATGGGCCCAGACTACGGCGACACCACAACTCGAGGACTTCATTTCACCCGAGGGGGAAAGTAGCTGGTATGCAGAAGAGAAGCTCGTGCAGGGACCCAGACTACGGCAACACCACAACTCGAGGACTTCATTTCAGCCAAGGGGGCAAGTAGCTAGAATGCAGAAGAGAAACTCGTGCAGGGAGCCAGGGACCCAGACTATGGCAACACCACAACTCGAGGAGTTCATTTCACCCGAGGGGGCAAGTAGCTGGTATGCAGAAGAGAAGCTCGTGCAAGGACCCAGACTACGGCAACACCACAACTCGAGGACTTCATTTCACCCGAGGGGGCAAGTAGCTGGTATGCAGAAGAGAAGCTCGTGCAGGAACCCAGACTACGACAACACCACAACACGAGGACTTCATTTCACCCGAGGGGGCAAGTAGCTGGTATGCCGAGGTGAAGACCTACCGAGTAGGAACTCGCGGTATTAGAAAGAACTCCTTAGCTGCTGGAGTGAAGACCTCGCGAGTAGGAACTCGCGGTATTAGAAAGAACTCCTTGTCTGCTAGAGTGAAAACCTCGCGAGTAGGAACTCGCGGAATAGAAGAGAACACCATAACTGCCGAGGTGAAGACCTATCGAGTAGGAACTTGCGGTATTAGAAAGAATCCTTAGCTGCTGGAGTGAAGACCTCGCGAGTAGGAACTCGCGGTATTAGAAAGAACTCCTTAGCTGCTGGAGTGAAGACCTCGCAAGTAGGAACTCGCGGTATTAGAAAGAACTCCTTAGCTGCTGGAGTGAAGACCTCGCGAGTAGGAACTCGTGGTATTAGAAAGAACTCCTTAGCTGCTGGAGTGAAGACCTCGTGAGTAGGAACTCACGGTATTAGAAAGGACTTCTTAGCTATTGGAGTGAAGACCTCGCGAGTAGGAACTCGCGGTATTAGAAAGAACTCCTTAGCTCATGGAGTGAAGACCTCGCGAGTAGGAACTCGCGGCACTAGAAAGAACTCCTTAGCTGCAACGGTGAAGACCTCGCGAGTATTAACTCAAGACATTAGAGAGAACTCCTGGTAGGCATGAAGATCATCGCGAGTAGGAGCCCGTGGCATACTAGCTGGAAGACGTCACGAGTAAGCATCCTCGTGGAGAGTAAGCTCTTGATGAAGCTAATCGTAAGTATGAGCTCGCGGAATACTATTCATGCTTTCCCCTAGTGGTGAACTCGCCATGAATCGTCCTATATGTTAGTCATACATAAGCACTCACGGGCTTTACCAAAGCACCAGTAAATATAAACATGCATGAAAAGCACTATTATTGAAAAAAGGTGCAAACTTAGCGGGGTCCGGGGGCAGCGCCCCAGGAACTTTTTTATTTTCCCCACCTGATACTCGCCCATTGCGAGTATTGCTGGAACTCGCCTGATACTCGCCCACAGCGAGCATTGCTGGAACTCGCATGATACTCGCCTGATACTCGCCAACCTTGCGAGCATGCCTGCGAGTATACCTGAACTCGCCAACTTGAACTCGCCAATCAGCGAGTGTACTGGAACTCGCCGCCTTGGACTTCGCATCTCGCCAATCTTCGAGTATTACTGGAACTCGCCTAATGCGAGTGGTCGCCCACCTGCGAGTAGAACTGGATCTCGCCATTTGCGAGTATTGCTCAAACTCGCCAGCCCTGAACTCGCCAATTGCGAGTATGATCTGGAACTCGCCACCAAGAAGTCGCCTACGGGCGAGAAAGAAGCTCGCCCACTATGCCGAGTACTCGCCCACTTTGCCGAGAACTCGCGAGTAGCGCCTTTGGTCTCCTGCTTGCCAGCTTCCACCATCTCGCCTTCTCGCAAAAATTTCTTCCTCGGCTGCGATCCACGCTCACCGCACCAAAGTGTTGAAGCCAGGAAAAATCCCTACTTCAAATGTTCGGATCTAATGCAGCCTAAGGCTACTAGTCTCGCGGTCAGGCTCCACGGTTAGGATGACGAGAATAGGAGAGGAAACTATCTATAAGCACACCCCAAGTGCTCCAGCAGGGAGGTCCCACCACGTACCCGGAAGTTTGGGAGAAACTTCCCCTCCACAACCACTAGGCTGGGCGAGGTACTAGGAAGGCATGGGCTTGGTGAGTATCCAACGTGGGGGACCTCCGCCTCTTCCAAAAGTGTCTTTTCCAGTACCCCTGGGGGTCTATTTATAGATAAATCCTGGGGGAGGGGGGTATGTTGGCGAGTATCAACCTCTACTAGCGAGTTATAAGGGGTACTCGCCCATACTCGCGGGGTACTCGCCCATACTCGCCCCTACTCGCCCAAGCTCCTTCCATACTCGCCCAAGCCCCTCCTAGCTCGCCCAAGCTCCTGCCAGCTCTTCTAATGGTCTGCGAATAGCTATCTCCTTAGGCCTTTCCAGTGGCGGACGCAGAAATTTTTTCCAGTGTGGGCGTAGTACAAAAATATTCGAAAATAAAGAAATTAATAAGTATAAGAGTAAATTGTTGACAACCACTCTTATCTTTTACATCATAGTCAAATCCCTCTTATCTTTAATAATAAGTGTATAACCTATTTATCTTTCTTACCAAAGTCAATAAATCCATAATGTTTAGAAATGACTATATAATCTCTTTTATTTTTTTTATCATAGTCAATAACCCTCTAATCTTTACAAATAATTATTTTATATAAAATTTGCTTTTATTGAGTTTTTTTAATAATTTGAAAAAAATAATATAAAAATTATTTTTTACTTAATAATTACAATACAAATTAATAAAACTTTTAAAATAACATTGTTTTTTACTGGCACAAGAATAAGTGGGTTGAGATACGCTTAAAGAAGAGTAGCATTTAGAAATGTAAGATTTTCATTGTTTTTTACTGGACTGTGAATAACAAATATTTGTGTGTGTGTGTGCGTAACAAATAATTGTGTGTTTTTAATTCCATGTATTTTGAATTTTAATCTGATATTTATTGGTGTGCAAATAAAAGATATTATTGTTGGTTATATTTTTAAACAATAATATTGCAAAAGAAAACTATATTTATAAAATAAAATGTAAATTATAAAAAAGTTGTGGTTGGTGGGAATTGAACCCATGACCCAAAGGCCAAAATATCTATACTCAACCAACTAAGCTAACAACAAAATATTACTAATTTTATGTATCATATAATATATGTAATACGTAACAAGTTCACCATGGTAAAGAACCTATTTTTATTTACCGAAATATAATATGTTTAAAACTCAGTGTGGGCGGCCGCCCACGCTCGCCCCTACGTGGGTCCGCCCCTGGGCCTTTCTGATCTCGACGAATTACGGGTTATAGATCCATATTTTTAGAGGTGCATAATGTAATGATAGAAATGTGACAGACTGATATTTTGAGTAATGAACGAAGACGCCATTATAGCAAGATGCAACTTTTAGTCCAATATCTGTCATAGAAATCCAATTTTCAAGCAGCGCCGAAGTTGTATTACAATTTAGAAACTCGATTAACTCTAACTATCTGCCATCTCCATATATCTGAGTATACAAACTCTCATTATTATTAATTTCCATTGTCAATTCCTTGCGCACTTGTAGCCACTTTTGACCCATTTTTATGGCATGACTTATAACCCTATAGCCGCAATGTCCATCACCTACCATATATGTTGCATAACATATATGCTTAGAAATGTTAGAAGACATCTCTTTCTGAATTCTATCAAAAAATCTTTTCTCCCTTGTAGATTTTTAAATTTTTAAATGTGTTGTGCTCGGCCGTTAGAACATGCTCAAAAAGGGAAAGCTCTCTTTTTTTTAGATTGTCACACATCCTTTTGCTTGTTCAAGCTTCCTTTCGTTCGCCCCTTTAAGCGACCCGGAACCAAAGGTTCTATAGTTTGGCTTGTTGTAGGATCCAATAGCTCACGTAGTTTTCTTTTCAATTCATTTTGTAAACAACTGATGTTGTATTGTATTTTTGGAGTATCCATCCAACTCTACGTGTATGTCATGTGAAGCCTCATTCTCCTCTTTTACCTTACACGTCTCATGTGTACGATCCTCCACAGTTAATTCTGTCCAATGTTTATGAATCATCCACAAAGGAAAAACGTTGGAATTATTAATAAACTCGTGCCCACAAGATAAACCCATTGTGTTTCTTATCTTGTGACTGCACAATGATTTGCAAGGTTGCTCAAACTTCACTGAGTCTTCCTCTCTTTTAATGAACTCCAATGCAACAACATAAATAGAGCCTACCAACTCATAGTACAAAGAACCTCTAAACCTTATATTTACTTGAATAGAACTATGTCCAAATGACCGCTTTATCTCGGTGTGTTGAAGATTGATCATTTGGTCGAATACTTTCCAAATAGTTGACAAATTTTCTATTGATATTTCAAAAAATCTTTTTAGCTGGTTGTGACCACTCTCTACTTGATCTGTTGCTCAAGTTTCACTGAGTCTTCCTCCCTTTTAATGAACTCCAATGCAACAACATAAATAGAGCCTACCAACTCATAGTACAAAGAACCTCTAAACCTTATATTTACTTGAATAGAACTATGTCCAAATGACCGCTTTATCTCGGTGTGTTAAAGATTGATCATTTGGTCGAATACTTTCCAAATAGTTGACAAATTTCCTATTGATATTTCAAAAAATCTTTTTAGCTGGTTGTGACCACTCTCTACTTGATCTGTTGTGCAATTTCCTAGATGTAACAATTTGTCCACCCAAGCTAAAATAAATGACTCTTTGTATGGCTCAATCCAAGTTGTAATTATGTAACGAATAACATCTGGATATTCCTCATTAGATTTAGACAGCATAGATCTAAGACGGTCATTAAAATCATTTACTCTTGGAGAATTCACAACATTTTGCAAAGTACACATAAAGCCATCAAACCTTTTTTCTTGCTTGAAATATTTCTTACAATGTTCAAGGATATTTCGATTAATATGAACTTTACATAAAACAATTCTAGAATGAGGAAAGACAACCTTAATAGCATTCCACAAAGCAATTTCTCGATCTATCACAAATACACATGTTAGCAATTTTTCATCCAACATACTTTTAAATGCCTCAAGTGCCAATTTATAGCTTGATTTTGTTTCATTGGACATGAAAATAAATGAGGAAAAAAAAAGATAGATTAGTTGATGTCAAACCAACAATAGAAAACAACGACATCCGATAGACCGATACCGATTTGTCTTGCATGTACAATCCAACATAAAACACCCGAAAACATGTTACTTAACTGAACTGACGTTGGATGAGCATAGTGTAAGAAATCCAAATTTTTAGTAAAGACATTAACATGATTATAACTAATATACCATGCTTCAGTGATGCATTTGTAGAGAAACTGCACTAGGGTAGCACCATCTAATTGCTTCTTGAACAACTGTACTTTTTCATTGTAAATTGTCCTCATAACTGTAGAGTTAGTAAGATTTCTTTTCTTCAAAGTTGATAAAACTTTATTAAGTTTCACACCGGATGTGTACATGTCGTGGACTACATTCTGTTCATTTTCATCTAATCTCTCAGCATAGACATGTGTCTCAATATGAACAAATTTATGATTATGAGTTTCACATTTCACTTGTACTTTCCAATCTTCCAAAGTTGCATCTTTTTGACCAAGCATTAAGAACGAACATTCACAACGCTTTGAACTTGTTTTTCTTAAATTTCTTTTAACCACACCTTTATTATGCTGATTTTCCAGGGGCAACCCACATCTATCACATCCAAACATTATTCTAGGTCTCGCACGAGCGGTAATCTTATCAGTCCTTTGAATTGTGACAACAAATCCTACTCTTCTTGCAACATTACGAGTCCATTCAACTAATTTTTCTTTACTTAGAAAGACACTATCAGTAATGAATTCAGGTCCCACATCTCCAGATGAAATATTATTGGAATCTTCAAATGTTATCAACCTTAAATATGAACTCATTTTAACACAAGCTAATAACCCATAAAATTTGTAAAACCAAACACACAAACATTACAATTTCATTCAAATGCAATTTACTAAAAAAACATTTCAACAATACTTGCAATCCACCACCAAAAAATCCAGCCACAAATGCAATCCACTACCATGAAAGCTATGTTTAGAATTATACCTAAGTTTTTTCGAAGGAGGAATGAACAAACAAATCACCAAGTTCAACAATTTCTGCATAAAAATGAAGAAATTAATTTTTACAGTTGAAAATACTACTAGCGTGGAGTAGCCGCCGAGTACTCGCGTGGAGTCATCACCGGTGAAGTCGTCGTGGTGTAATTACGTGGAGTGGTCGCGGTGGAGTTGTAGCGTGGGAGAAGAGAGAAAATGGCTCGCACAAACTGAGCAACAGAAAAAGGTAAAGGTGGTTTAGTTTAAGACTGAAATGAAAAGTTACGAAAGGTTAGGGACTGATTTGTTCAAAATAAAAAACTTGGGACTGAAATATTAAAGGGACTAAAGATTAGGAATTGAAATAAATATTTTGCCTATAGATAATATACGCAAAAAACCTAAATCATTCTCTAAATTTTAGGAGAGAGTTGAAATAGTTCCATAAAACTTGAAATGCTTGAAATCAATCTATGAAGTTTCTAATTTTTTCTAAATAAGTCCTAGTTTACTTTTTCATCAATTTTAATGGAATTTGCATGCTTACTAGGATAAAATAAATTACATTTTTAATCTCATATACCCTAAATAACTTCACCTTCTTTTCTCCCTAGGTCACCAGAGCGACTCTGAAATAGGCGATTGCTTCTTCTCCAGGCTAGGCAACTGCACCATCTCCAGGCAAGGCAAGGGTCGATTCTCGGGGCATTGGGTAAACTAATGGGGTATTCGCTGCGGGGCATTAGGTACCCATCAAGTAGCGGAACTTCTGGGTCTAGGGCTCGGATGGTCCGGGACCAAGGCCTAACCACCACATAAGTCAGCTCAGGCTCACGTGCAAAGATGTATGTCAGACATTTTATTGTTCACACACCCAGATGTCTCCGCCATAGTGCAAAACGACATCTGAGATGTCTCGAACCCAAAAATCTCTCCATCAAGTATTAGATATCATCAAAAATTGGGTGCATGTAGTTCATTTTTTGCATCAGTTGTCTAAGTAGTGGTATGGTTAGATTATCTTAGGCTTCGTTTGGCGGTGGTACAGTCGTGAACGCGGTGGTCATGAACCGTCGTTCGTGAACGCCCGACCTCATCTAAAAAATTTGATGCATTTTATGCTCAACACTAGTTTATTTTCTTGGCATCGGTCATAACCTTTGTCTTGCCAAACATACATTCTATGATAATAGCGTTTTTGACCCAACTCACCCGAGCAAAGCCTTAATCTGCTTGTGACTGCTTGAAGATCCTAATTAGGTGAGAAGTCTACTTGAAGTTCCTAATTAGCAAGCCATTCATTTCTATTTATTTTTATTTGCAAATGTAGTTAAATGGGATTATTAGTTTCATGGAGCACAATGGTTGAAGCTGGTCACAGTGATTACAATGTTGATAGTGCTATGAATATTACATTTGAGGGTGAAAGACTTATTTGAGGATGATTTAGTTGGTAGTGTAAGGAATACACTTATAAAGAATTATTATTGAAATCACTATTTATTTTAAAAAAAATTGTATGTATATAATAGCTAGTCTTTTGTGTTGAAGACTTCTAAGTAAATATATACAATCACTAATTGAATTAACAAAATACAACACTAAATTGCAAGAATAAATGTCTTTTTTTGCATGAATCTGTGAATAACAATTCTGATTTTTGCAGCAAATAACCTTACTCATCTCTGCCCCTGCCAAAAGAGCTTCTTGCACTCATTGAGAGAGATGGTGACGACATTAGCAAAGCCAACTTTGAGCGTTTTGAAGTCCAAGAATTCCAACCTAACCGGGGACACCACTGGCCACAGATGAATATTGGACTTCCCCTTCTATTCCATGGGTAACATCGCATGACATATGACTATGTATAATGAAATTTTATGGGTGTAATTAAGCTGTCATGAATCTTTTTTTCCTCTTTACATTTTTGGTATCATTAAGTCCTACTTTTTTTTACCTTATTACATACTTGAGAGAGTGATAAATGAGGAGGGGAAAATAGAAAATATGGGGAGACCGCTTGTGCGCATGCACCTATAAAACAAAATAACATAAACTAAAATAAATCTCCTTCATAGAAGGTTTCCCCACACTGAATCTAACTTTTAAACATTGTCGGGATAAATCACAAACGCATGTTAATTCACAGACTATACGACATTTTTCACATTGTATATAACACTTGACAGTAGATGTTAAAGTGGCCTATACAATACTTCCTAGCTTATGCGGCATTTCACAACACATAATGACGCTTCACGGCAAATTTTGTATGAATGTATATCTTTAATTACTATATAGAAATTGTCTTTGATGAAACATTCAAAATTGTCAAATATAGCCTTATTATTTTACTCTAATGACTTAACATATATTTAAAAAAAATGAAAATTCATAAAATATAATGACTATTTGTGTAATTACATAGTATTTCTATAATAAAAATAACGATGAAAATTCATAAAATCCAAAAAGTTTTTAGTAAATCTCCTAGACCTACTATAGTAGGTTATCATTAGTCAGGTGTTTTCAAAATATAATGGCCTAATTCAAAATAAAATTTTGTTAAAATATAAATATTTTTGAATAAAAATAATTATAAAATATAAATAATTTTTTTTTTACAAATCTTTTAAAATCTTATTTATGCATTAAAAAATGTGCCAGAAATTACTATTGGCAGTAGAAATTGTCTAGACATAGCCGATTGGCTATACGCTGAAGGAAATTCGCCTGGATGACAGTAACCTACCGCTAACGAGCTACTGTTGTTGCACTCACATAGAACTAGAGACCCGTGCCGTTGCACTCACGTATGGCCAGGCCTGTGCGAAAATGGAATAAATCATAAATGTTCTTTTAATACTTATTTCATATAAGGTATACAATTTATAGTTATTACTATAAAGTAGCACTGCTGTCATTAAAGTATATTACATTTGTTTTATTTAAATTGCGTGCTAAATAATTATGATAAAAAAAGTATGCTATCATACAAAAGAGTAAGGATGCAGAATAATTAGTTTGATGGTGAAAATATATATTTTAATTCATATATATGATAAAAATATAAAAAATGAATTATAATCACAGGAGAAATAAAATAAAATAAAAATCTCTCACCAGGAACAAGATTGCAACCATAATATAAGCTAAATATTAGGGCAGTGCATTATAAGAATATGAGCATATAGCCTAAAATTAAGGGAATTACCAGTTTAGGCTAAGTGCAAACCAAACTTTAAATATTTAATATTTTAAAAATATTAGGTCAAATAGGATAGGTGCAAACAAAAATTAATTTCGTTTCTCCTGTTTCCTTCCCGTGGGAACCCTAGGCGCGAACCAGCCGTCGGCCACCATGGCGAAGAGGTTATGCGGCCATCATTGACCACTTTAGGAAACATTGTGCCGCCGCCGGGGAATCGGAAGCGGCCGCCGTCGACCTGGAGAATCCCGGCGGCCACAATGGCGAAGATGGAGACGAAGAGTCCGATGCCCATTCGCGTCAGTTGTGTGAAGCCGCGCTCGTTGCCGGTGATTTTGCGGACGATGGGAACGACGATGCGGTCGAAAGCTAATCTGCCACATTTTGTTGCTCTGGATGTTGTTTACTCCTAAACTGTAGGCTGTATATTATTTGCAGGCATAATGGCGAAGGACTACCCTGGCTCTCCCAAGGTTCATCAGTTAGAATTGAAGAGGCGTCACCTTACTTGGATTCTAGGAGTCAGCGGCCTCTGTCATCTTCTACATCCTGGGCGATTGCCTCTCACCCGAAGCAAGACTCGTCATTATCCAAAGCAGAGTACACTCCTTGCCAGGACCAAAGCAGAGAGAGGAAATTCTCGAGGGCAATGCTAGTTTACAGAGAGCCTTGCTGAGTATTGAGAAGGCCGTTCAGAACTGAATCCAGGTCGACGGCGACCGCTTCCGATTCCCCGGCGGCGGCCCAATGTTTCCTGAAGTGGGCAATGATGGCCGCATAACCTCTTCGCCATGGTGGCCTCCGGCTGGTTCACGCCTAGGGTTCGCACGGGAAGGAAACAGGAGAAACGAAATTAATTTTGGTTTGCACCTATCCTATTTGACCTAATATTTTTAAAATATTAAATATTTAAAGTTTGGTTTGCACTTAGCCTAAACTGATTTGCAAATAACAATTCCCAAAATTAATTGGTCCTACAAGGAGATTAAGGCTTTGACGTGACGTTTTTGCTCCGGTGAGTTTGGATAAAAACGCCATTGTCGCACCAACGGTTATGACCGCCACCAAGAAAAGAACTAATTTTGAATATAAAAGTGAATGAGGTTCCTTAGGTGAGGTCAGGCCTTCACGAACGACAATTCATAACCACCGTGTTCATGACCTCCACTGTCGCACCAAACAGAGCCTAAGAGTATGTTTGGGTGGTGGTGGATATACATAGAGCGGTTGGAGACAGATAAAATAGTATTCTTGAATAGAGTTCCCTCCATGCGGTTGAAATCAAACATAAAACAACAATTTGAGGATCAGTTGATCCAAATAAAGGCTATTCAAAAAAAAAAAAATAGCGTTTGCGGTTTTTGAAAAACTCAATGGAGAAAAAAACGCTCAAAGCCTAAATCTTAGCATGCAAGATATTTGACATCTAATTTAATTGAGTGACGCCGCAGAGCGGATAGATAGATCTAACCTATTTTGATACCTTATCAGAACCTAAGCAACAACAACAACAACATAACCCATATAGTCCCCAATCATTGGGGGTATGGGCGGGGGAAGATTGGAAATAGACCTAACCTTTGGCACTATGCACAAAGTGGCTTCTCTCAGAGGAGAAAGACCTAACCTTTGACAATAAATGCACAAAGTGGCTGCTCACAGAGTACCACTGAAATAGTGGCCCCCTATACCGTCGCGTTTGCTGCGGAATCATGCCCTCAAATCAAAGCCAAAGACATCAGAGAGGGCAGACCCAAGAATCCATTTTGATTTATGTGCACATAACCATGCTTCCTTCATTCAGCATCCAAAGCATTGGTGAAGCACAATAAAACATAAAACCTATTGATTGTAAGTGAAGGGGCCGAGAATCTAAGTCAAGTGCACGGAGCATTGACTTTTTTTAACGGAGTGACGTGAGAATAGATCCTGGGGCCTAGCTACAAGCTATGATAACATATTAGAACCTAAGTGTCCAAACTGAAACAGATTGATTGTAGATGAAGGGGCCCAAAATCTACCTAAGGCTCCGTTTGGCACGGTGGCGGTGGTCGTGAATACGGTGGTTCTGAACCGTCGTTCGTGAATGCCCGACCTAACATAAGGAACTTCATCAACTTTTATGTTCAAAAGTAATCTTTTCTTGGTGAAGGTCATAACCATTGTCTTGCCAAACATGCATTCTATGACGCTGGCGTTTTTGTTCAAACTCACAGGAGCAAAAAAATCACACCAAACGGAGCCTAAGTGTACAAGTATACAGGAGTTTATGATGTGGGTTTATTTTTCTCAACATGTCACATCACGTGTAAGATCTTTAACCTCTAACCTAGTTTTTTAATTGGGTGACATGAGAGTGAGACGTAGGACCTAGTATGTTGCTCTTATGCGATATTAGAACTAAAACAATAAACCTAAAACCAATTGATTATAGATAGAGGGGTACGTGATCTGTATTAACTGTAGAAGACTATATGAATATTCGAGTATGTGTCAAATACACGTCTCAAATCCTAATCCACCCGAAGTTCCCACAAAAGTCTTTGCCATTCAACATTTCATAAGATCACGCTCTCACAATAGAAATCGCTACACAGTTTTCGGGGTAGGATCATATAAATTAAGTACCGGATTCCGTATCCGAATTATATCCTCTTATTCTAGGGTTAATGCCAGGGAAATCCAAACGGTACCTCTCCTCTCTAATGCCTATGTTCTTCCATCTAGTAAAATGATCTACTGCTGCCCTTGGATGTCACCCATCTTGGGAGAGAAAAACATAAATCGTGTGTAAATTTGTGTTCATTCGTTTGTCATTTTTACTCTATTCCGTAAGAACATGAGATTATATTCTGACTCTGTATTACTATTACAGCATGCTAGGTCTAATATCATACTTTGATGCCACCCAATAAAAAGAGTTCCCCTGTTGGAAGCCAAAGATCATACATGTGAGAGGGTGTGTTGAGAATATAATCCAACCCCGAAAAAGTCATGTAGCCTTGTGATTTTAATATAGATCTAGAGCTCCTCCACTTATAACTAGTTAGTTTTAGGATGAATGCGATAGTTCTTGTTGCAGCCAACTCGAGGCTTCCGGTAGACCGCTCTAAGATGGATGGTCTTAGCTCTGGAGCAGTCGAGCACACAAACAGTCAATTTAGAGTGAAGTGAACGCGACAAATGACAAGACAATTTTTTTAATATGGAAAACCTCGGAAATGGGTGAAAAACCACGTGGTCGGGCAAGTGCCGACCAAACTTTCTCTATCTTCTTTGTTGCTTGTACAAGGCTTTGTTGAGAACTCGAGGGCAACAGAAGGCCTCTCGTTATAGTTGTGGAGAGAGAGAGAGAGAGGGGCGCTGTGCTCTGGGCGCTTGGAAGTCTTCACTTGGCTCTGGGAAGCTGCGGCCACGCGTTCTCTGCAACTTGGAGTCTGTGGCTTGCCTTCTGTCGCTTGCGGAGGAGTCTAGAGCGGTGGTCTTCCTTCAGGATGGCAGGCTTGCTACGTGTGCGGGGTGGAGTGTGCACAAGGTGGCATGTGCACCAGGTGGAATCTCCAAGGGGCGCTTAGAGATGGTTGAAGATCTTCAAAGATCTTCGAAGGCATTCGAAGGTCTTCGAAGAATTCTTCGAAGTTGAAGATCTTCAAGGGGTTCCTTGGAGAGCTCTCACGTGCGTAGGAGGCGAAGAGGGAGGAGGAGAAGATGGAAATGAAGAAGACCATGGGGTCTTATTTATAGTGTTTGAGAGTGGTTACGGTGGTTATGCATCTAGCCGCACACCATAATCAATTTATGTGCTATACACACAACATAACCACTTTATGTGCTATACGCACACCGGTAACCTTATAAATTAATGTGTATACATTTATGGGAATTATTATGTGTACTCAAATTATTAAATTTGGCTATGCGCACCCCATAGTGGGTAGTTAAGCCGGTGATTACGCAGGTGGTTACACGACGATCGGACGAGGGAGATCGAGTGGTGGTGATCGGACGGTGGAGGACCGGCCGGCGGCGGCGAAGGGTCCGATTGGCGGAGGGACCCAGCAAACGAGGGCCGGCCGGGAAGGGCGGCCTAGCACCCGGCCGGGGAGACCATGCGGCTGGCCAGAAGGCCGCCCGCGCAGTCGCGTGGCAGCAGCCACCCTTGTGGTGGCCGGCCGGGTTGCTGGCCGCCTGCTCGGCTTCGCGGCCGCGTGGCCGCCCGACCGCCCGACGGTGGCCGGCGATGGGCTCATGGTCGCGCGCATGAAGCGCGTGGCCATGCGGTAGCGCTGCCGGAGGCGGCCGACCGGGTGGCCGGTCGTGGCCTTTGCGGCCGCCCGTGAGGCCAGTCGCGGCCTTTGCGGCCGCACGCGGAGGGCCGACCACGGCCCTTGCGGCCGCCCGCGGAGGTCCGGGCGCGGCCCTTGCGGCCGCGCACGGAGGGTCGGCCGCGGCCCTTGCGGCTGCGCGCGGAGGGCCGGCCACGTATCTAGCGGCGGCGACGCCCGACCGAATGGTCGGACGCGGGCTCTTTCGGCCGTGCGCAGGAGGCGTGCGGCCGGCGGACCGCGCGGCGGTGGCGACGGCGGCGACCGGCGGGGAGGTCGGCCGCGGGGGGTTGTGGTCGTGAAGTTGGTCAGTCGGCGGTTTGGGTGTGCGGGTCATGCGTGCGGCAGTTGGGGCTGTTCCCATCATGGGTTTAGTGGGGGTTGACGTCGGTCAACCCCACTTAGCCCCCCATGACCCTCACTAAGTTAGTGGGGGATGAGGGAGAACCCGACTATCCGCAGCTCGGATTCTATAAATTGATCATGTCCATATCAGTTCTAAAAAATGTTAAAAGCAATTCCTACAAGATTTGATTACTTTAAACACACTTGAAGAAACTTTAATCTGGGCTCTTTGTTTTTTTTTTCTACACTAAAGGGTTAGTCTTACCAACATCCAATTAATCTGGGCTCTTAGTTTATATGCCAATATTACCTTATTTCTTCTGACTTATAAGTTGAGAGTCAATTATTCCTTCTTGATATCACCTCGGCAGGCCCACCTTCGCCCAACATCTGTCTGGAATTTGCCTGAAATGCAGTAAAATCAGAGAAAGATATCATTTTGCTTAAATATAACTTACTATTAATTACCCAAATCGACCCAAGGAGTTTGCATAATTATAAGTTGCACCCCTATCTTTTTGAAATTACAAAAACTTCCCATGTAGGTTACATTTCCGGTCAATTTTGCAAACTTAGAGGGGTTGTCCCAGTAAACGACCCAAAGACTTATTAGTAGTCTTTTAGAGTTGAGCTGATCAAATGACAGCTGTGTTCAAGTTTTGCTTATTTATTTCCTTATCGAGCTCAAGCAAAAGCTTAAACATGACTCAGTTTTTTAAAATCATGCAAGCTTGTTTATTGTCTGTTATAGAGTTAGAGTTGGGGTCAAACTTAAATTAAACCCCCCCCAAAATATAAATGCTAATATTTGAATGCTAAAATGAAGTGTCAGAACTAAAAAAACAAACTAAGGAATGATTACATTAGAGGAAGACTGAAAATGATATTTATTGAAGATAAAATAATACATAATAAACTAAGGTGGTTTGAAAATGTACATTGAAGGTTATAAAATGCACTAATTAGATAGGATCAACCCCGAATAAACAGGAAGGATAATGAATAGACTGTATAACATGAGTAAATAATTTAGGTTGATTTGGGTAGTTGGTGATGTGGGCTAGCGTTAAGAGCTTACATCAATGAAGTCTAGGTATCGAGCCCCAGCCTCAACAACCCGCCGCACTGAGAGCACGTGTGGAAAGAGGTTGGGGTGTATAAGGCCACGGCCCTGTTGGTGGGAAGGCTAGTGGAGCGGGGATTAAGCCCAAAGTCCCAAAGTCCTAGCCCCACCCACAACAGTAGTTTAAGTTAATACCTTGGGAAGCACTCTACAAGAATGAACGAAAAATAAGGATCCATATATATGATCTCCGATAGTTGGGATACGACTTTTAGAACATATAGATAGATGCGCGGTTAAACTTGTTTAACCGCACCTTGCGGTTATCGCGGTTAACATTGGCTGACCGCAAACTTTGTTGATAAAGACCGGCGGATTCATCATTGGTACCTGCTCACGGTTGTTGTTGGTATGGGCAGTTACTCTTGTGTAACCACACATACCTGTGCGGTCAACTCATATCTGACCACACTGACTGCTCTAGTCGCAATTGTGTAGATTCCTGTATTTAGTCCCACATTGATGTGAGAACTTGGAAAAAACTTAACTGCAATTAACAATAACACGCGGGAAACTGAAAAATAACAGAATTTTTATTTTCCAAAAAATCTAACTATTACATGAGTATGACCTCATTTATATAGATTAGAGGAGGTGAGAGAGATTATAATTAGACAATGTGAGACTAAATTACACGAATCTACATAATGACGACTAGGCGGTCACTGCGATTACACATGATCAGACAACACGGGCTGTGCGATTACACAAGGTAACCGCCCATCACAAACACCATCCTTGAGTAGGAACCAAGCATGAATCCGCCGATCTTCACTAACACCGTCTTGCGACAAGCACACCTTCATCAGGATCAATACAAAGCACAAGGATGCAGTTAAAGTGATATTAACCGCCAGTCTGCAAGGTGCGGTTAGGCCAACTTAACCGCCTGACCACAAGGTGTGGTTAAGCTTAGTTAACCGTCAATAATCACTTGTCTTAACACTCCCCCTCAAGCTGGAGCATATATGTCTATCATGCACAACTTGCCACATATGTCAAAAAACGAGAAAGATACAAATTTGGTAAGACATCTGCTAGCTCGTTGTTAGAGGTGACAAAAGAAGTGCATATTTGTTCCTTCAAGATTTCTTCCCTGATGAAGTGACACTCAACTTCAATATGTTTTGTTCTTTCATGAAAGATGGGATTTTGTGATATGCATATGACATCTTTGTTGTCACAGAACATCGGTAAAAGATAGTCATAGACTTCTCCTAAGTCAAACATAAGAGATCTCATCACTTCAGTTCGCATGTGGTTGAAGTCATGCTCTTGTGCTCAGCCTCAACGCTTGACCTGAAGACAACTGATTGTTTCTTGCTCTTCCAGCTAACCAGATTTCCTCCCACAAAAGTACAAAAACCAGACGTGGATCTCCGATCGTTTTTATCATCTGCATAACTGGCATCTGAGTAGGCTTCAATTCTCAAGTGGTTGTTCTTTTGAAACAATAGTCCCTTCCCTGGAGACCCTTTCATATATTCTAAGATTTTTAGAGCTTATGGTAGATGACACTCCTTAGGAGCTTGCATGAATTGACTAACCTTGTCACAACGTAACAAATATCAAGTCTTGTCACTGTTAGGTAGATGACTTTGCCCACCAAGCATCTGTACCTAGTGATATCTGAAAGAAGTGGCGAGTCCTCATTCCAACGTTTATCTTCACCCACAGCCATTGGACATCGAGCAGGTTTAACACCAAACAGTCATGTCTCATTTAGAAGATCAATGTCATACGTACGTTAAGAGAGAACCACTTAGTTATGTTTCCACAAAATTTTAATTCCCAGAAAATACTTAGGAGGTCCCATATCTTTCGTGACGAAGTGTTGAAGAAGATGTTTCTTTGTGAGAGCAATGTCTTTCTTATCGTCACCAGTTAGGAGGATGCCATCAACATAGACAGCCAGGATGACAAGTCCATGGGAGGTTTTGTGTCTGAAGAGAGAGTGATCTGACGAACTTCGTGCAAAACCAATGATGAAGACAACTTTACTAAACTTGTCGAACCAGGCCCGAGGGCTTTGCTTGAGGTCATAGATGACATTCCGTAACTTGCATACCTGAGACTCCCCCTGAGCAACATACCCAGGAGGTTGCTCCATGTACACTTTTTCTTGGAGGTCCCCATAGAGGAAGGCATTCTTGACATCTAACTGGGACATCTGCCAATCCTTATTGATGGCTATAGAAAAAAGGACTCGAATTGTGTTGATGCAAGCAACCGGGGAGAATGTGTCAAAGAAGTCAACACCATAAGTCTGAGTGAAGCATTTGGCCACCAACCGAGCCTTATAACGATCCACAGTACCATCAGGATAAAACTTCACCACAAAGACAATCGATAACCAACAATATCGGCCCCCGAAGGAGTAAGGACAAGAGTCCAAGTACCCATCTCGATTAAGGTGGTCATTTCATCCATGATAGCCTTCCAGTGTGGAATGGTAAGAACCTCTTGATATGTGGTAGAGGTGACAGTAGTCGAGAGGGCCAGAGCAAAATCCCTGCAAGAGAAAGTAAGTCGAGCATACGATACTACATCATGAATTGAATGCTGAGAACACGTTCGAACCCCCTTGTGAAGAGCAATGGGGAGATCAATGTCTGACTTGTCATCAGTATCAGATCCATCCGACGAAGAGATTGTTGGCCCGACAACTAGTAGAGATGGCTCTGGAGTTGGAGAAGAGGTGGTGGGAGGTGAAGAAGTGGAGGGTGGTGTGGTAAGTGGAGTTGGAGTGAGGTCAGGAGCATGTTCTGGTGGATGTGCGGAAACAAGAGGTAGAGAAGGAGTATTAATAGTTGGCGAAGGTGGATGACACTGTGAAAAATACAGAGTATTTTCAAAGAAGGCGACGACATCGGAAACATATTATTTTCGAAGAAGAGGGTTATAACAACGATAACCCTTTTGAGTGGGAGAGTAGCCAAGAAATATGCACTTGACGGCACAACAACTGGCAGAGACGGCTCTGGAGTTGGAGAAGAGGTGGTGGGAGGTGAAGAAGTGGAGGGTGGTGTGGTAAGTGGAGTTGGAGTGAGGTCAGGAGCATGTTCTGGTGGATGCGCGGAAACAAGAGGTAGAGCAGGAGTAGTAATAGTTGGTGAAGGTGGAGGACATTGTGAAAAATACGGAGTATTTTCAAAGAAGGTGACAACAGCGGAAACATATTGTTTTCGGAGAAGAACAACAATAGCCCCTTTGAGTGAGAGAGTAGCCAAGAAATATGCACTTGACGATACGAGGGGAGAGTTTATCATGACCAGGTAAGGGAGTGTGGACAAAAGACGTGCAACCAAAGGTACATGGGGGTAGGCAAAAAGTTCTTCATCTGGGTATAGGATTGAGAAAGGGGATTTCCCTTGGAGAACACAAGAGGGCAGACGATTGATAATATAACAAGAGATGAGAATTGCATGACCTCAATATGATGGAGAAACATTCATCTGAGTGAGAAGAGTGCGAGCAACATCCAGAAGACGACGATTCTTTCGCTCAACAACGTCATTCTGTTGGGAAGTGTATGCACATGTAGTTTGATGTACAATGTCATTAGTCATACAAAAGTTGGAAAATTGATTACTAAGATATTCTTTGGCATTATCTGTTCGAAGAAATTTGATAGAAGTACACAATTGTGTGCGAATTTCATTGTAAAAAGTTGCAAATACAGAGAAAAGTTCAGAACATTCTTTTAACAGATACACCCAAGTACATATAGAAAAATCATTAATAAATGTTACAAAATACATACTTCCCCTACCAACATATTTGGCAGGAGATGGACCCTAGACGTCTGAGCGAACAAAATTAAAAGGACAAGAAGAGCAACGTCCATATTTTGCTGGATAGGTGGAGCGATGATGTTTGCCGATTGGCAGACTTCACTGTTGAGGGAAGAATGTTCCTTGGGTAGGTCTGGCAGGAGCTGGTAGAGAAGGCGAGGAGGAGGATGACCCAGGCGAAAATGTCATTTTAGAAGAGTGTTGGAGGTAGTAAAGGCCGGAAGAGCAGACACATTGTCCAGGAAGTAAAGGCCGCCACTTTCAGTCTCAGTAGCAATCGTCTTCTTGGAGTGAAGATCCTGAAAAGAACAAGCAGTAGAGGTAAACGTGACTGGGCAATTTAGTTGCTTGCAGAGAGAGGTAATAGAGAGCAAATTGTAAGGAAATATCGGCACGTAGAGAGTGCCCTCATGTTGAAGAGACGAAGTGACCTGGACCAGACCAGTCCCACACACAGGGGATGGAGAGCCATCCGCAATCAAGACAGGGGGTGACCGATCATGTTTTTCCAAATGAGAGAAAAAGCGAGGATTGTTTGTCATATGATTGGTAACACCATAGTCAATAAGTCACTTACCATGGATGACCACATGTGCACTACCTGAGGAGATGGCAAGAGAGGCAGACTTCTTGGACGCGAAAAATAGATGCGTCACCCGCTGGTAGACGAAGATGAGGATGCTTGAGCCAACAACGATCCACAGAATGACCTGTCTTGCCACAATGAGAGTGGAAGTGTCGGAAGGGGCCTCGTCCACTGGAATGACCTCCACGACCATTATTGTTGCCTCGGTGAGTCGGATGAACATAACTGTCAGAAGTTGGCGGGGAGTCAAACAGAGGTCGTTGAAGAAGAGTTGTGACCGCGAAGATGCGTGCAACGGTGACATCGAGGGTTGGAGAGTCAGCCTCGCCTAGAATCTGTGGAGAGTCATATCATAGGACTTTGGGAGGTGAAGAAGATAACACACCACTAGGAGTTCCTGGAAGTGCTTGTGTTGCTCGGACAGATTAGCGGAGAAGGGGCGATGTTGAAGAAGTTCAGCACCAAGAGCTTGCACCTCTTGGTAAGCAGCAACAGGATTCAGGGTGGGGAGGGCAAAGAGATTGACATATAATGTGTATATGCGAGAAATTTGAGCTCCCTTGGAGTAGAGAGCAGCAAGATGAGTCCAGGCATCCTTAACAGTCTCATAATGGCGGATGATGGGTAGGAGACTATTAGCTAGCCATGTTCTAACAAGGGCATCGCTGGTGTCCCAGTCGTCAAAGGTAGCAGACCCCCTTGCAGGAGACTCATTCGTGAGGTGATGACATTTGCGCTGGGACCTTAACAAAAAGGTGAAGGAGACACTCCAATCAGAATAGTTTTGTCCTGTCAACTTGGAGGCAGTACCTAGATTGCCTGAAGGAGTGGAAGCGGAAGTTGGAGAGGCGGTTAAAAATGGAGATGCGGACAGAGCATAAGTAGAGTTGTCTAGAGTATCCATAGGGAGAGGAGATGCGGTTAGAGAATTTTAACCGCGCGGTCAAGGATAAGAGACCGCACAAATCGTAGAGATCGCGAAGGCCGCGAAGAGAAAAGAGGAAGACATGTCAGGCGGGAAGAGACCAAAATCCGCAAGAGAGCCGATACGCGGTTAAGGACGAGACCGCACAGACTGCGAAAGCAGAGAAGGGGCGGAAGGTTAGAGAAAACCGAAGGTCGCAAAAAGAGAGCACAGAGAGGCGGGCGGTTAGAAAAACCGAAGTCCGCAGAGGTCGCCGCGATCAGGGCGGACATAAAATCTCAACAAAAGGATCGATGTGAGCTCTGATACCATGTGAGAACTTGAAAAAAACATAACTGCAATTAACAATAGCACGCAGGAAATTGAAAATAATAGAATTTTTATTTTCCAAAAAATCTAACTATTACATGGGTATGACCTCCTTTATATAGAATGAAAGTGGTGAGAGAGATTACAATTAGGCAGTGTGAGACTAAATTACACGAATCTACATAAGGGAGACTAGGCGGTCACTGTGGTTACACATGATTAGACTGCGTGGGCTATGAGGATACACAAGGTAACCGCTCATCACAAACACCATCCATGAGCAGGAACCAAGGCTGAATCCGCCGATCTTCACTAACACCGTCTTGCGACAAGCACACCTTCATCAGGATCAATACAAAGCACAAGGATTCGATTAGAGTGATATTAACCGCCAGTCTGCAAGGTGTGGTTAGGCCAACTTAACCGTCTGACCGCAAAGTGTGGTTAAACATGGTTAACCACCAATAATCACTTGTCTTAACAATTGCCAAAGTGTAAATTCTCCCACCTCCTCCATTCTATATAAAGGAGTCCATACTCATGTAATATTCAGATTTTTTGGAAATAAAATTTCAGTTATTTTCAATTTCCTGCATTTTATTATTAATTCTCTGCAAGATATTTCCAAGTTCTCACATGGTATCAGAGATACACCAATCCTTCGGTTGTGAGCTATGCTCTTTCCGCTTGTTCACTGCTCTCTCTGCGGTCTTCGGTTTTCTTAACCGCCGGCTCCTTCCTTTTACCTGTCCGCGAATTTCAGTTTTTTTACCGCCCGCCAATTGTGTGCTTGTGCAGACTTCAGTTTTCTAACCACACACCCTTTTCTGCTGTGTGCGGACTTCGGTTTTTTAACCGCCAGCCCTCTTTGCCTTTGTCTGCATACTTCGGTTCTCTTAACCACCAGCCCTTTTAGTCCCTCTGTGCGGTCTAGCCGCTCGCCCTTTTCTGCTGTGTGGACTTCAACTTTTTAACCGCCCGCCCTCTTTGCCTCTGTCCGCGGACTTCGATTCTCTTAACCGCCAGCTCTTTTTTGTGCCTCTGTGCGGTCTAACTGCCCGTCTCCCTGCTCAGACCGTCTTTTTCCCTTTGCGCTTTGTGCGGTCTCCCATTTCTTACCGCACGCGCCTCGCGATTTGTACGCAGCTTCTATCGTGCGCGGTTAAGACTCTCTGACCGCACCTTTCTCCATCATCTCTATGGAAACTTCAGGTGTCACTCCTCTGTTTTCATGCCTCCAAGCATTTTACATCTATTGTCACTTTTTCAGGTAGCGCACATGTTGCTACTCATGATAAGTGGTTCATTGACCCTGGTGCCAATCATATAACAAGAAATCCTCTTCTCTTTTCTCATTTGGAAAAACATGATTGGGCACCACCGGTGATGATAGTGAATGACACCCTATCTCCTATGTGTGGGACTGGTATGGTCCAGATCACTCCATCTATCCGACTTGAGGATACTCTCCATGTGCCCACCTTTCCATGCAACTTATTATCTATTACCGCTCTCTCCAGACAACTACAGTGCTCGGTTACTTTTACTTATACTAACTGTTATTTTCAGGATCTTCACTCCAAGAAGACGTTTGTTACTGTGACCGAAAACGGCGGCCTCTACTTCCTTGACAATGTCTCTGCCTCTCTGCCTCCACCACTTCTGACTCCCTCTATTAATGTCCGCTTCACCTAGGTCATCCTCCCCCTCTCCTCCTCTACCAGTTCATGTCAGGTCTCCAGAAGGACAACTCCTCCCTCGACTGTGAAGCCTGTCAATTCGGCAAACATCACCGTTCCTCATATCCCGCTAGAAATGGACGTAGTTCGGCTCGTCCATTCGATCTTGTTCACTCGGACATCTGGGTCCTTCTCCTACCAAAATTATTGGTAGGGGTAATCTTTACTTTGTCACTTTTATTGATGACTTCTCAAGATGTACTTGGGCATATCTTCTTAAAGAACGTTTTGAACTCTTCTTTGTCTTCACTACCTTTTATAATGAAATATGCACTTAATTTAGTGTCTCTCTCAAAATTCTCCGCACTGATAATGCCAACAAATATGTTAGTCATCAATTTTCTAACTTTTGTATGAATCATGGTATTATACATCAGACCAGTTGTGCTTACACTTCTCAACAGAACGACGCCGTCGAACGCAAGAATCGCCACCTGCTTGACATTGCTCATACTCTGCTTTCTCAGATGAACGTTTCTCGCTCCTACTGGGGTCATGTCATTCTCATCTCTTGCTACCTCATCAACCATATTCTCTATACCGTTCTCAATGGACAAACCCCTTTTTATATACTTTACCCGGGGGAAACCCCTTTTTTCTCTGCCCTCATGCGTCTTTGGATGTACTGTGTTTGTTCACTCTCCCTCTCCTCGTTGAGATACACTTTCTCCTCGCGCAATCAAATGTATCTTCCTTAGCTACTCTCCCACTCAGAAGGGTTACCGGTGTTTTGACCCCATCCTCAGAAAATAGTATGTCTCGACGAACGTCACCTTCTTTGAGTCCACCCCTTACTTCTCAACTGACCATATTCCATCTCATTCTATTGACACTTACTTCTCCTTCTATTATTTCTACAACTCCAACTGATATTCCTGCACCTCCCCACCACACTGCCTCCTTCTCTGCATACCACCTCATATCCTCCCACTCTGGGGCCGCCTTTGCCAGTTCTCTGGTCAACACTCACTTTGTCGGACGAATCTGATGAGGATGACATATCAGACTTTGATCTCCTCATTGCTCTTCGCAAGGAAGTTCGCACGTGTACTCAGCATTCTATTCATGATGTTGTGTCCTATGCTCAGCTTACTTCCTCTAGACGAGACTTTGCTCTGGCTCTCTCGACCACTGCCCTCTCGGCCACTTACCAGGATGCTCTAGCAATACCACACTGGAAGGTTGTCATGGATGAAGAAATTCCCACCTTAACTGAGAGAGGTACTTGGACCCTTGTCCCTACTCCTCTGGGGGCGGACATTGTTGGTTGTCGTTGGGTTTTCGTGGTAAAATATCATGTTGATGGCACTGTGGATCGTTATAAGGCTCGGTTGGTTGCCAAGGGCTTCACTCAAACCTATGGTTTGACTTCTTCGATACCTTCTCCCCGGTAGCTCGCATTACAACAATCCGAGTCCTTTTTTCTGTATATGTCAATAAGAATTGACAGATGTCTCAGTTGGATGTCAAGAATGTCTTCCTCTATGGTGATCTTCAAGAAGAGGTGTACATGGAGCAACCTCCTGGGTATGTTGCTTAGGGGGAGCCTCAGGTATGCAAGTTGTGGAAGGCGATCTACAGACTCAAGCAAAGTCCTCGGGCATGGTTCGACAAATTTAATGAAGTCATCTCTATTATTGATTTTGTTCGAAGCTTTGCAGATCACTCTCTTTTCATACGCAAGACGTCTCATGGGTTGGTTGTTCTTGTAGTCTATGTTGATGGCATCCTTCTTACAGGTAATGAAATTATTGGTATTGCCCTGACAAAGAAATATCTTCTTCAACACTTTGCCACCAAAGATACGGGACCTCCAAAATACTTTTTGGGCATTGAAATCTCACGTAAGCACAACTATGTTGTCCTCTCTCAACGCAAGTATGATATTTATATTTTGAAAGAGACTGGTCTACTTAGTTCTAAACCCGCTCGGTGTCCAATGACGGTTGGCGAGGATAAACTTTGGAATGAGGGCTCGCCTCTTCTTTCAGATGTCACTAGGTACCGACGCCTAGTGGGAAAACTTATTTACCTGACGGTAACAAGACCTGATATATGCTATGTTGTGGGCAACGTCAGTCAGTTTATGCAAGCTCCCAGGGAGTGTCATCTGCAAATAACCTTCAAAATCTTGGAGTATGTGAAATGATCTCCAGGGAAGAGGCTACTATTTCAAAAGAATAACCATCTGAGGATATACGAATATTCAAATGCCAGCTATGCTGATGATAAAGAAGATTGAAAGTCCACGTCTGGTTTTTGTACTTTTGTAGGAGGGAATCTTGTCAGTTGGAGGAGCAAGAAACAAGGTGTTGACTCCAGATCAAGTGCTAAGGTTGAATATAGAAGCATGACCAATACCACTTGTGAATTAAAATGGTTACAGACACTTTTATTCGACTTAGGAGAAGTCTATGACTATCCTTTACCAATGTTTTGTGACAAAAAAGTAGTCATATACATATCAAAGAATCCAGTTTTTCATGCGAGGACAAAATATATTGAAGTTGACTGTCACTTCGTCAGGGAAGAAATATTGAAGAAGCAAATCTGCACTTCGTTCGTCACCTCTGATAAATAATTTGTTAATATCTTTACCAAACCAGTTTCTTCTTCATTTTCTGATATATGTGACAAGCTGGGCACGAATGACATATATGCTCATCTTGAGGGGGAGTGTTAGAACATATAGATAGATGTGCAGTTAACCTTGTTCAACTGCACCATGCGGTCATCGCGGTTAACATTGGCTGAGAGTAGGCGTGTGCATAAAAACCGGGCCTGGGGGGCCGGCCCGGCAAAAGCCCGACTAGGCTCGGGCCCGGCAAAAACCCGGCTAGGCCCGGGCCCAGGGGCCTAACAAGGCCCCATTTATGGGTGTTTGCTCGGCCCGGGCCGGGCAAAGCCCGGTTTTTAGGCCCGGACTAGGCCCGGGTCGGGCAAAGCCCGGGCCCTTTGCCAGCCAACGGCTCTAAGAGTCGTTGGTGGTCAAGCTGCCAGCCCTATTAAGGGCTGGCAGCTATATATTATATAATAATATAATATATTATATTATTATATTATATATAATAATATATTATTATTATTATTAATATATTATATTATATTATTAAAATATTATTAAAAAAATAAAATTAAAATAATTTTTTTTAAAATCCTATAAATTCCCCCCCCCCCACTCCCACTCCCACTTCCACTCCCTCCCCTCCCAAGTCCCAAGTCTCACACTGTCAGGTCTCACCCTACTATTTTTTTACGTCGAATATGTCATCGACGATGGCGTCTTCATCATCATCGATCGTTCACGAAGTGGTGGAGCACAAACATACGACGCCAGTTTGGGAATATTTCGACAAAGTAAAAGTCGGCTCCGAGCATAAGGCGAAGTGCAAACAATGCGGGAAATTACTTACTCTCGGTGGCAACTCGACACTCGCAAGACACATTAAGTCTTGCACTGCCAAACAAGCTCCTCCCGAGTCCAGCCAGGCGCAATTATCGGCATCTGGACAAATATGGACGTACGATCAAAGTCGGCAGCGGGGAGATGCAAGTGAAGAACGCCATCAGACGTGGGTTGCCGTTCAGCCACTACGATAACGAGGAAGAAACCGAGTACATCCACCAAGGGCTACAACCCAAATATCATCAAGTAAGTCGATCTTCCATTAGACGCGACACACTAAAATATTATTTAGAAGGTAAACAATCTTTAATTAATTATTTTGAAAATTTTGAGGGTCGAGTGAGTTTAACGAGCGACGTTTGGACAAGTAGTATCAAATTAGGATTATCATATATTCCCATCACGGCTCACTGGGTCGATCCCGTTTCCTGGGATCTAAATAAGCGTATAATATGTTTTGAAGGTTTCGAAGTCCCGCACACCGGTGTAGCGATTTATCAAATTATTTTAAAATGTTTGCGAGAATTTAAAATAAAAGATAAAATTATGAGTATTTCGTTCGACAACGCCACAAATAATACCACCGCAATTGAGTGGTTAAAACGTGATTTAAAACTTATGTTAAAGGGTGTTTTTTTCATACTCGTTGCGCTTGTCACGTTTTAAATTTGGTCGTACAAAAGAGTTTAACACATATGGAACCATACATTAATAAAATACGTTTAATGTTACAATTTATTTATAGTTCTAAACAACGACGACAAGATTTTAAGAAATTCGTAAACGCCCAAGGTCAAAATTTTTTGAAACCTTTATTTGACATGCCAATTAGATGGAACTCGACATTTACAATGTTAAAACGAGCGATTCGTCAAAAAACGTTACTAATGGAATACTATACTATGTTAGATCAACATGAATTAACCGAGACCGATTGGGCAATTTTAGAAAATTATATGAATTTATTAGAAGTTTTTTATACGGCGACAAATTTTTTATCTGCCGTATATTATCCTACTAGCCCGCTAGTTATTGAAAATATTGTTAATATTTCACAAAAATTAAACTATTTTAAGCAACACCCCGAATGGAGTGAATTAGTAGAAATAATGGAAAAGAAATTTTTAAAATATTATAGAGAAATTCCAGTCATGTTTTCATGCGCCGCCGCTTTGAATCCTCTTTTCGGCGTAGACGGCGTAGAAAATTTTATAGAAGAAATAAATAATAATTTAGGCATAAATCTCAGTGATTCGAATTTGGATAATCTTAGTATTTCAAATTTTAACACTATTTTTACTGAATGTTATAATTATTATGATAATTTATACGGATCGCGGCCCCGAAAGGATGTGTCGCAACCAAAAACACGCGATAGTTTTAAAAATAAAATGTTAGAATTATCTTCTAGGAAAAAAGCGCGCACAACATCTAGTAGTTTAAATGAATTAGGCTTGTACACAAAAACACAATTTCGTGATTTTATGAGTACAGACGAATTAGAAAATTTCGATATTTTAAAATGGTGGAAAGGTAAAGTAAATACATATCTTATTATGGCCTATATGGCCCGAGATTTACTAACGATCCAAGCTAGCACGGTAGCTTCGGAGTCTGCTTTTTCTCTTAGTGGCAGAGTGTTGAACGAGCGGAGAAGTCGTCTAAGCGAAGAATCGCTCGAAATCTGCATATGCTACAAGGACCACTTAGATGCGATCAAGAGAAAGCAGCATATTTCATCGATCGAGGATAGCTCGTCGGACATGGAAGACGAGATGGACGCGATCAACTTAAATATGTAATTTTTATTTTTTTACTTAGTGAATAGTGAGTAATTTGTAATTTTGTTTTATTTGTAATTTTGGATTTTTCAATCACAAATTTTCTTTTTAGTGTATTTGTAATTTTGTATATTTCCGTTCAACATTAATAAAATTATAATTTTTTCTTTCAAAATTTGAAATTATTCGTATATTCGTATTGGACTGTTGGTATAAATTATATAAGTTTTTTAATTTATTTAATTTATTTATTTTTTTAAAATTTGTAAAAACAAAACAGGGCCCGGCCCTGGGGGCCTAGGCAGGCCCCCACCCGGGGGCAGAAGCCCGGCCCGGCTATAATCAGGGCCCGGGCCCGGTTTCGGAAAGCCCGGTCCTGGGAAGCCCGGTTTAGGCCCGGGGGGCTTTATGGACACGACTAGCTGAGAGTAAGCTTTGTTGGTAAAGACCGACAAATTCATCATTGGTACATGCTCACTGTTGTTGTTGGTATGGGCGGTTACTATTGTCTAACCGCACATATCTGTGCGGTCAACTCATATCTGACCGCGCTGACCGCTCTAGTCGCACTTGTGTAGATTTCTGTATTTAGTCTCACATTGCCAAAGTGTAAATTCTCTCACCTCTTTCGTTCAATATAAAGGAATACTCATGTAATATTCAGATTTTTTTTTTAAAATAAAATTTCAGTTAATTTCAATTTCCTATGTGTTATTGTTAATTCTCTGCAAGATATTTCCAAGTTCTCACAACAACTATTCATGATGATGATGAGATGTTAATGTTTGAACTTATAACATTTTTCTAACATAATTGTACACGTTATATACATAGGAAATTTACATGGCTCAATTACTTATTTATGGTTCGATTTAAATGACGCAATCATTTAACAAACCAACCATATTCATAATGCACATAAGAATTAGTGAATACCTTCTGTGGAGATAAAAAATTCATCCAGAACCTTGCCATGCTCTGAAATAAAATATAAGATGGAAATGAATTAACAACAAATCCAAACAAGTGAAAGCTAAAACTAGCAAAAGCATGGGTGCAATATAAGGTTTCAAAAAAAGCCCAGAAAATTGGATTATAGATAGTTGTTTAAAACATAGATCAAAATCTCCACGGTTCACCGATCATCTCTGTCAAACATTACGAACTACATGTCGTTCATAAATTGGATCACTTCACTCGAGTCAAGCATGTCTCATTAAATTAGATTAGACCTTCATATCTCTTAGAACAAATATTTAGTCCAACATGCATAAATGGACTTGAAACAAATGCAAATGAGTAGCCATATAGATGCATTAATCAAAATCTTAACTTTATGTATAGGTACATGAGTGTGTGTTCATTGGTGCATATACATTTCAATTGGATCTCAACCTAACATGATCTGATCCAAGCTTGACTCAACTCAACTTTGAATTGAGAAGAGGTTAGCTCGTAAGATGGCTTGTTGTTTCTGTTGAAAAAAAGTTGGCTTGTTAACTTCGTCAAACCACAACCTGATCAAATTTAAAGCGGGCTTCGGTCTTCGAGCCAAACTCAAACTCTTAGGCTTATTACAAGCTTGAATCAAAGGATCCAACAATCACCCGAAGCAAAAGAAGGGCTGGAAATGACCAGCATATCATGCAATTTATTTGTTAAATTAAAATTTAATTAAAGAGAATCGTTACTATCGCGGCAGAGGACCGCAAGTGTAGAGAGACAAAATATTGTAAATATCGGATGTCGACGACATATCAGATTGAGTTTTTAAATGTCGGATGTCGGAAGTCGGAGACATGAAGATATTTTAAAATATCCGATTTCCATGTCTTATAAATATAATTTTTATTTTTTATGTATACTAACTATAATTATATGTTATAAAATAGAAAAATAATATAATAAATAGATTTAAAAATTAGCAATTTATATTACAAAATAAGATCGAATAGTATCTAAGATAAAATATTATTAACAAATACAAAATGATACATTGTAAAGTATATTTAATAGTATACAATAATTTTATTTTGCTAACAACAAGTTTATTGCAAATAAAGAAGATTTAAAAGTTAAAAATTCTTGATTGATTATAAATCTTTTCAAACTTATAAATTTATATTAAAAACATTCAAATAATCAACTAATAAATGTATTAAATGCTTTCATATTTTTGTAATATGAAATTTAAAAATTATGAAACAATTATACAAAATTAGTTGTAAGAATACACGTTAAAAAAATCGAAACAATAAGTCTAATCGATTTAAACATACATAATATAATATATATAGACGATTTAAACATATGTTGTTAGTCTGCTAATATAACATAAAATAAAATAGCTGACGATATATTTAAAAGTCGTGTCGGCCGATATATCGGAAAAAATCGGGCATGTCGCCCTATATTTTACAAAAGGACATAATCTATTTTTTTTTTAGAAAAACATATCGTTTTTTTCCTTAAAAATGACATGTCGGGAGGCATATCAGACATGTCGGAGGACATTTAAAACAACACACACCAAGTTCAGTAAGAAGAATTTCCAACCCAGTAAACTCGGAAACCGCATGGGGCCACCGAGCGATACAAAACCTTGGCGGATGACCGGGCTACAATAGATTGTTTTTGTTCATTCAAGTGACCAAAGTACCCCTAAAATAGGAGCAGAACCCGCTTGTATGACCGCAGTCATTTATGGAAGCTACATAATCAGCATCAGGGTAGACAAACAATGAGAGAAGATGTGGGCCTATACACAAGCCCTTGACCAAGGGTATTCTTCAAATATCGAAGGGTGAGCTCAACCGCTTGAAGGTGGGAACTTTTGAGGAGGATGCATGTAACACGACCTAGCCACAACACCAACAAAGGAGATGTCTGACCGAGTTACCGCCAGATAGATAAGCTTATTGATTAGTCGACGATAATACTCAGGATTAGGCAGAGGAGGATCAAATACAGACTCATGAGTAGAGAGTTTGGGATTGACATCCATGGGTGTATCAACTGACTTGCACCCTAAGTATCTGCATCATGTAGTAGCTCAGTACAATACTTTCACTGGGATAATACGAGTCCATTGTGGCAATGGGTTACCTCAATACAAATAAAATATCGAAGACGGTCCAAATTCTTGGTATGAAAGTGAGTGATCACGTACTTACTGATCATAGTTATGTCAGTCAGATCATCTTTGGTGATTACGATGTCATCAATATAAACCAGAAGAATCACAGTACCCTCTTGATGACGATGTGGGAACAGAGGGAAGTCAACCGAGCTTCGAGTAAAACCAAAAGCCTGACCATCTAATTGAATTTACCGAACTATGCACAAGGAGATTGATTCAAACTATAAATAGATTTATGTATGTAACACTTTGTTATTAAAGACGTGCCTCGGGTGCGCCTAAGGCTCAAGGCTCACCAAACTCAGAGATTTGCACTTTCATGCGCCTTTTTTGCGCCTTTGGAGCATAAAAGGCGCGCCTAGGTGCGATTTTTATTGTAAACTTGTCTTTTTCAAAATAAATAAAAAAATAATATATGAACTCAATAAGTTTTTCATGGTTTAATGTTTGTGAAACATAATCGAGCTTTGAGAATTAGATATGATGCAAGTGACCACATTGATTCTATTTTATAATAAATATAAATGATAGTAATGAATAATTAATGAGTAGAATATATGAAGAATCTGATTAAGAAGATGAAGTGATGTATGATGCAAGACCCATTTGCGCATTGATGTGCATTGCGCCTTTAATAACTAAGATGTGGCATATAAGAGACTCCACCGTTGTCTTATATCCGTGAGGTTGTTGTATATAAATTGTTTCAATCAAATCACCACTTAAAGAATGCATTCTTAATATCAAATTGATGCAACTGTCAACCAAGATGGACTGCCAAAAAGATCAATGCCCGAACAATAATGAGCTTGGCCATGGGAGAAAACATCATTTCATTATCAATACCATACTACTGAGTGAATTAATAGGCCACAAGACATGTCTTCAAATGCTCAACAAAACCATTTGGATGGTGTTTAACCGTGAACACCAATTTACAACCAACATAAGACTATTCATGATGAAGTGACACTAACTCCCAAGTCCCATTATCCCATAAGGTCTGCATCTCCCTGGATATTGGAGAACCTCTTGTACATAATAAGGGGTGAAAATAAAAGACAAGGAACAAACAAACTTGTGTAGTAGAGGAGTTAAACGGTTAAAGGAAACATAATGAAAAAGTGTGGAGCAGTACAAGAGTGTGCATCATTATGAAGGGTGACAGGCAGATCATCGAAACCAAGAACAACATCAGTAGTGGGGACTGGTCAGGGGCATTCTGGTGAGTATAACGATGATTGTAAACCTACAACGGGAGAGGCGGAAGTGGTAATGGTATAACAGGGACGAGTGTACAATCAACAGACACATTGAGACGATGTAAACCAGGTGGTGTTGCTAGTGGAATAGAAGGGGAAAAGAAAGGTTGATCCTCAAGGAATGCAACGCATGTAGCTATCACGATCTTTCGATCAGTCGGAGAGTTAACATATATCCTTTTTGAGTCCAAGAGTACCCAACAAAGACAAACTTGGTAGCCCATGATGCTAACTTATCCATAGGAAGACAAAGATGATGAACAACACACGCGACCGAAAAACTTTAGGAATTGAGAAAATGGAGGTGTGGACGAAAAGAGGTGGAGTAAGGAGACGCAAAGTCAAGAACAGTCGACGAAATACGATTGATTAAATAACATGCAGTAATGACCACATAATTCCAACAGATCTTTAGAACATGCATTTGAAACATACGAGACCTGGCCACCTCTAGAAGATAACAGTTATTCGGTTCGGCCGTACCATTTTGTTGTGGTGTGTAAGAGTAGGAAGTCAGATGAATAATGCATAAAGAATGGCAAGTCTCCTAAAACCCTTCACTTAGGTAAAGGAGCAAAAGACACTTATAATCTCATAATGATCATGGCGTAAATATAACCAAGTCATAGAAGAATGATCCTCAATAAAAGTGGAAAAATAACGATAACCGGATAAACTAATAATTTATGAAGACCAAAAATATCTAAATGCACTACAGAAACATGATCATTGTTTCTGTACAATGACGAGAAAACGAAGAGCGATGTTGCTTCCCATAGATACATGACTCACAGGAAAAATCAGAAAATTGATACTCAGGAACAGCTTTGCGAAGGACCGGGAGAGGAGCATGGCCTAAGCACTAGTGTCAATCCTCAGAAGAGTTGGAAGAGAGAACTAGAGGAAAGTCCAGAATATATAACCATCTGATAGTTTCCCCTAGTAACAATACTCTGTGTCTGAAGATCTTGTATCACAACGTATGAAGAAAAATGTCACAGAACAATTGTGATCATGAGTAACACAACTAACAGAAAAAAAAAAAAATTGTGTACCAAAAACATGAAGTATAGAACGAAGAGAGATGGTCGAGGTAAGGGGCATGTTTTTCAGACCCGCTAACCAATTGGCAACAACATTAGAATTGGGAAACGTGGCATCCACGAATATTAGGGGCCTACGCGGAGTAATATGGTTTGTGGCATCAGAATTCACTATCCAAGATGAACTATGAAAAAGACATGATATACCTTCATTAGATGCCGAGGAGATAGGATTTGAGGACTGAATAAACATCCCAAAAGACTTTG
Organism: Dactylorhiza incarnata; assembly: GCA_033032865.1. Taxonomy (NCBI): domain Eukaryota; kingdom Viridiplantae; phylum Streptophyta; class Magnoliopsida; order Asparagales; family Orchidaceae; genus Dactylorhiza; species Dactylorhiza incarnata. Next base: position 963,720 of record JAWHQI010000281.1, read on the forward strand.
TATCTCCTCTATTTAACACATAAATGCCGGATCAGAATGTGCTGGTGTTTCAGCATATAGCCTCTATGTGATTTAGACGGCCACAATAGGTACACATTGATGTTATGTCCCTTAACTCGGCCACGACCATCTCTCCCTCAATTCCTCGAGAGCTCACACAACCTCCCATGCACATCATAACCAAGAGACGTGCTCCAATAGGTTGCTGAAGAAGGGCAGGAGATGGAGTCATAGAGACATGAGTAGGAGGAGTGACATTCAAAACCATTGAGCAAACATCAGATAAGGAAGGAACTGTTGTAGCAGATAAAATAATTGCCCAAACATTGTGTAAATGTGGTGAAATTCTAGCCATCATCATAGAAATACCTACGTCCTCCTTCCGAGATCTTTGGGTACTTGGATCAAGAGTGAGAGGTTGGTGCTAAATCCAAGTCGACCACAAATAGGGTCTTCTACTAAGCAGCGAATGAATTCATATTGCCATATGGACCTGACTCAACACTCTGAAGATCCCGAATAAGTTGAACAAATGATGGAGGTTATCCTTCCCAGACTATAGGGACTTTAGTTCGTCCCACAAAGCCTTGGATGTCTTGTGATGCATTGCCACTCGATATGGCTAGCTTTCGAGAGAGTTCAGTATCCAGGACTGAACGCGGCCATCATCACGTAGACATTGCTTAGTAGGCTCGGTCGGGGGGTCATGGGCCACATGATGAAGAAGACCATTAGTTTAGAGTACTCTGCGCACCGAATGAACTCATTCAACAAAGTTCTTCTTCCATCCAAGGAGATAGTCGTAATCTTCTGCTCATCCCTGATCTCATATATGGGAGAGGAGGTTGAAGCGTCGTAGTGGTGGACAAGGAGGAAGCGCCATTTGTCCCCATTCCACAAATTAAAAAGAGCTCGTAAGAGCAACGAGAGAGAGAGCTTGTCGAGAGCTGGGAGAGAACTCAATGAGAGCCGTTTAATAGTTGAGGCCAGACGATAGCGCATCGAGCCCTGCTCATGCAGGAGCCAGGATCGAGCTTGACGAGGGAAACGAACTCAGAGAGAGAAATAGAGAGAGAAAGAGAGAGAGAGAGAGAGAGAGAGAGAGAGAGAGAGAGAGAGAGAGATTGGTGAGAGCTTAGGCTTAGCGAGTGCAGTGAGCTTTATATAGAAAGCTCGGCGAGAGTAACAAGTTCTGCTATGATAGCTTGACAGAAGCTCATCGAGAGCTAAGAGAGAAATCAGTGGGACCTAACGAGAGTACGATGGAGCGAATGAAGTACGCTCTATTCCGAGAGCTTGGCTTGAGTAACAAGTTCAACAAGGGATTCACAATGCTCAGAGAAGAAGTGGGAGAGGGCAGTGAGTTCAAATAGAATGTGGAGAGAACTTGGTGAGCTGGCTCAGCAACATCATGAAAATATCAGAGAGAGTTCTGCTTGGGAGGGGGCTAGGAGCGAGCGCAACAATAGTTGAGTATCACTCGAGTCTCAATAGATATCAAGAACCGTTTTGCTCTAATACCATGTGAAAGAGGTTCAAAAATCTTATATCTTCACCAAAATTACAAGAAGTGCATATATACTTATTTATAAAGTGAAGGAGTGACACAGTTTCTCCTTCCACAAAGTGGGATTAAAGATCCGGATACAAGAATACAAAATCACATATACATTTGCTATAGCCAGCATTTGAAATGAGGGCTACCAAATTAAGAGGGTAGATCTTCAATGTACACAATTACAATACGTACTATAAAAAGAGGATATACACACAGTGACTTGTAGCGCATGGTCCAATTACTAAAGATCCTTATGCTACTACGATGTAGATCTATCCAGCGAATTATTTAAGGTATTTGTCATTAAACACCTTCATAGGTATTCTCAAGGTCCCAAATTAAGTTACTATAGCAGTCTTTCTAATTAGAGGGAGCTCCATTCACTGGGTACACCCTTTCTTCCCATTAAACACCTTCGATAGTTTGATGCTTGTGCAATCATCAGTTAGCATTTGTATTTACAGCTAGAGGCACAAAAAACCAATGTAGACATCCTTTGAAGTTGTTCGGAAACATACCAGTTTCATATTCCAATGCTTGAAGAATCATTTCGACCTGTGTTATATAACATGAAATTAGGTTTATCCAAATTCAACAGATATTAAATAATAGCATACAACTCATAATGGAGTTCAATGGAACAGTATAATACATACTTTGTCAAAATCCTTCACCACGCTAGCCTCAATGGAAGAATTGTTCTCATACTCAGCCCAGAGTTCTTTTATTTCATTAGCTGCTTGTGAAGAGTTAATACAATGATCGTGGTAAAACCAAGATACAGTTTAAAAGTAAGAAATGGGGCAGCGGGCATATACCCCTAATTCCACCCCCAAGAATTTCACACATTTCATTCAGAGCAGCCTGTTCAAGTCTGCTCTTTTCCGCCTTTGGTACTCCATCAGAAGGGGTGATATCACCGACAATAGCTGCCATATTTATCAAAAGAATAGTAAACAAGAGTGTGATTGCTTTTCTCTTCATAATTTAATAAGTCAAAGCATCTCACACCAACTTGATCGGAATCGTGAAGTTCAATATTAAATATTTTGTAATCGAAATTAAATTAAATGACAAGGCGGCTCATGGAAATGGTATAACATCCGAACAAGAACAACGCAATAGATTCTTCCACACACAAGAGATTACGACAATGATTTTAGTAAATTAACAACAAACAACATTAGGACTAGGCAATCTTTATTTTTAGGTGATAAAAATAAACTCATATAAATGAAATTAACAGTAAACGAGTAAAGTGACATATGAGAGCAATACCCCCATGGTCATAAGAACCACAGCAGATCCGATCTTCTGTAGGCTCGGTGGTAGTGGGGCACTAGCAAGGTTGGGGGGATGCGTGATGCTGCAGGGAAGTATACTGGGGAATATTTTGTGGAGTTGGAGGCGGGGGAAGCCTTGGGTAGGTTTGGTCCTCACTGCCTGGTTTGAGAAAGGGCTAATGGGGGAGGATAATCACTGCGAGGGTACGGAAATAGTTAAGATGAAGGTTGGCATAGGAAATGACTACGGGGAATAGCTAGAGAGGGCGTTGGTGCCGGATGGAGATTGGAGGAGGCGCGTGGTGGCCGGACGGGGCTTGGGGGGGGGGGTAAACGATGGATGGGAAATTGTGGGTCACATAGAGACTGACGATGTCGGGATGAGGAACTTCTGGCCTAGGGCTCATCAAAATTGGCGGCGGCAGGCGGAGGAGGAATTGCCAGCTCTTGGGAAGGACTTTGATAGCGACGAAAGGCCCTGGAGGGGAGACATCAGGCTGCTGGGAGATGATTCACGCATAGGCTTTACTTTGGGGGAGGTGGAGAAAACGTTTCATGCTCTATTCTCGTTTTTCATCCTTGTTGTGAATAGCCAAAAGGAGGGGGGTTATATGATAAAAATTAGTGTAATGCAATTAATGAAGGATATCAACGGATAAGGGGGGATTCACCTAACCACTTAGTATTACTAAAAAATAAATAATTTCAAAATTAAGTAATTAAATGCTATTTTTTATTTTGAGTTTAAAATTAAGTTTTTCAGCTTTTAATAATAAAATATTCAATTTTAAAATTTCAATTTTTGCTTGGCCTAATTGTCCCTACAACCTAATTTGATGGACTTTTTTCATTTAGGGTTTTACTGGCTGGTCACACCTATAGTCGGTACGATCACATGGTAGATTGTGTCAAGTGGCATGTTTAAACAAAAATAATTGAGCGTGAATAACACGCATGCATACAAAGTTCTAGCAAAAACTAATGTGTGCGAGAAACATGAGATAAAATGTGATTAATAATAAATTAACTAATTAAAATGCATAAACAAAATGAATGTGCTACAATAATGAGTGGAAGGCTGCATCATACACCAACTTCATGATTTCACTTAATGTAAGGCCACACACCACATAAATTGTTACGCCCCCGATCACGGACCGCTTCTCGGGGCGTCACTATGCTCGCAGGCACAAGGAGGCGACAAGCAACCAAGGGGCTAAACCAACCGGTTCAGCCCCCACTCAGTAAATCCGGTCGGCCAAGGGCTGAACCAACGGGTTCAACCCTATTTGGAGGGGTCGGCCGGCCCCTCCTTGGCCCGGGTATTTATACCCGAGTTGTTCTCATGTGGAGGCTAGGCAAATTATCCTAAGGTATTTCCTCTTTCTCCTCTCTAACCCTAGCCCCCTCTCTTCTTCTTCTTCCTTAGTTTTCTCCCTTCTTCCTAGTAGTTGCTAACATTTGGTATCAAAGCCACCTTACTCCACCATGGTTACCACTCGCACGCAAGAAGAGGTCTCTCGTTTGGAAACCCTATAAGGGAACTTCGTGGGGTTGTCCGATTCGGTAGCCTCGATTGAAGAAAATATGAGGACGCCTTCACAACGCTTGGAAGAGCGGATCGACGCTCGCATGGACGAGATTAGAACTCTATTGGCGCAAAATCTGAAAGGGAAGGGTCCGGCGGGCGACGAAACAGGCAGATCCGTGAATCCCGTGACCGATACGTCGGGTTCTCACCCGTCGGCGCAAGTTCTGGGTGACGCGGCAATAGATCGGGGTCGGGTGCCCTAGATGTGATCGGGATCTGGCTCGGGAGGCACGGGCGAGGCTGGCGGAGGCCGCTCGGGGTCGGAATGGGGTGTGGCTGGCGCTGGCGAACACGGTGCGGGCCGCACGGCAGCTGGCGACCTCGGCGCAGCGGGATTTGGCGGTAGCGACCCAGGCGCGGGCCGCTTCGGCCCTGGTGATGTCGGAGGAGGCCGCACATCTTGGCGGCGGGCTCGACTGACCTACAGTCCAGGCGGCCTTCCCTCACGGAGCTACTGGAGGTCTTCTCCCTCATCCCCGGGAATTTGGAGCGGTCGGGGGTGTCGGACACGGTGCCCCTTGGATCGGTCAGCATCCTCCATGGGGACCAGTGCATCAACAAGGATATCCGGGCACAGGGTACGATCAAGGTTGGCGAGGACAAGGCGCACCACGTGCGTACATGCCGCTGAAGTTGACACGTATGAATTTCCCCAAGTTCAGGGGAGGGGATTCCTTGGAGTGGGTACAGAAAGTGGAGCTGTTCTTCGGCTACTAGGAGGTCCCGGAGGGACAGTGGATGCAGCTTGCGTCGTTCCATCTGGAGGACGATGCGTTTCAGTGGACTCAGTGGTTCGTGCGGGGCAGAGATTATGTACCCTGGGCTGAGTTTGTGGAGGGGTTAACTGCCCGATTCGGGTCGTTGGAGTATGAGGACTTTGAGGCCTTGCTGCAAAAGCTTCGACAGAAAGGGACAGTGACTGAGTACCGTACGGAGTTTGAGAAACTGGCAAATCGGGTACACTGGGAGGAGAAAACACTGCTGAGTTGTTTTGTGTCTGGGTTGAAGGAACATTTGCGGGATGAGGTTCACGCTTACATGCCACGGAGCTTGAACTATGCCATCAGCCTAGCCCGTATTCAGGAGGAGCGCTTCAACCGACAGCAGTCATGGGCCATGGGGAGGCCTCCTGCCACCTCGACCACCATCCGGAGGGAGCCACAGGCAGCTGCTAGGCCTACAGTGACTCGTTTGTCGTGGGCCGAGCTCCAGGCCCACAAGGAGAAAGGCCTCTGCTTCAACTGTGACGAGAAGTTTGCGCCGGGGCACAAATATCAGAAAATTCAGGTGTTCATGCTATAGGAAGAGGCGGCTGACGAGTTTCCTCCCGAGGTAGCAGTCGAGGAGGCGTTGTTGGAGGACGTGGACGTGACGGAGTTTGGGGTCTCCATACATGTCATGGAAGGCTGTAATCCGCCCCTCACGATGCGGGTTGCGGGACGGGTTAGTCAGGAGAAGGTGACGATCTTGGTGGACAGTGGGAGCACCCACAACTTCATTCATCCGGCCGTCGCACAGCGAGTGGGGCACGAGATTGATAGAGGAGCCGCATTCCAGGTTATGGTGGCTGACGGTAGCAAGCTACAGTGCGAAGGGGTCATGAAGGGAGTTGAGTTACGGATTCAGGGTTATGTTGGGCGCACGGATGTATACCTTCTACCCATTCGGGGGTCGGACATGGTACTCGGAGTTCAGTGGCTGCAGCAGCTGAAACGGGTCACTTTTGATTGGGATCTCATGACGATGGAGTTTGCGCAACATGGGAGGCAGTTCTGTTTGGAAGGTCTCCCAGCCTCGCCAGTGAAGGAAGTTTCTCTTCGAAGCATGCAGCAGCTCGGGGAGGAAGGTAGCTTGAGCTTTGATGGCGGTACTCTTGGGGGTGCGGTCCGATGAGGCCGGCTCATTTGAGGTGCCCATGCAGATGCAATCTTTGGTGGAGCAGTATATGGACATTTTTCAGGAGCCACGTACACTTCCGCCATCACGTTTTCGGGATCATCAGATTCTACTCAAGGCTGGGGCGGAGCCTACGAATATCCGACCTTACCGATACCCCCACATGCAGAAGGCTGAGATCGAGTGCAGCGTCCGGGAGATGCTCGATGCCGAAATCATCCGGACTAGCACGAGTTCCTTCTCGGCCCTGATCATTCTTGTCAAGAAGAAGGACGGCTCATGGAGATTCTGTGTGGACTACCGAGCATTGAACAACATCACTTTGAAAGACAAGTTTCTGATTCCATTGGTTGAAGAGTTGTTGGATGAGCTACATGGGGCGACTCGCTTCACCAAGCTCGACTTACGGTCGGGTTACTACCAGATCCTCATGAGGGAAGAGGACATCCACAAGACGGCCTTCAGGACTCACGACGGCCACTATGAGTTTCTGGTGATGGCCAACGGGTTGACTGGCGGGTCGTCCACCTTCCAGGCCAACATGAACGAGATCTTCCGTCCATTGCTTCGCCTTTTCGTGCTGATTTTCTTTGATGATATCCTTATATACAGTGCTAATTGGGAAGATCATTTATGCCATGTTGAACAGGTCTTCTCCATTCTACGCAAGTATCGGCTCTACGCTAAGCGGTCCAAGTGCTCTTTTGGGCAGGAGGAGGTTGAGTACTTGGGACATTTGGTCTCGGCTGAAGGGGTCAAAGCCGACCCTCGGAAGATTGCGAGCATGGTTTCTTGGCCGCAGCCCCAGACTATTCGGGCTCTGCGGGGATTCTTGGGTCTCACCGGCTATTACCGGCGGTTCATGCGGGATTACGGGAAGATCGCTAGACCGCTGACCCAGTTACTGCAGAAGGATGCCTTCTCAAGGCAGGATGAGGCTGAGGCGGCTTTCCAGGCGCTTAAGAAGGCCGTAACGACCACACCAGTCTTGGCTCTTCCAGATTTCACTAAGGAGTTCATCGTGGAGACGGACGCCTCCGGGGTGGGGCTGGGTCCGGTATTGATGCAGGAGGGCCGACCGCTAGCCTTCTACAGTAAGGCGTTGGCGCCCAAGACGTTGGGCCTATCCACTTATGAAAAGGAGCTGTTGGCGGTGGTTCAGGCAGTGGCCCTTTGGCGGCCATATTTGTTGGGGCGACACTTCAAGATTCGTACTGATCACCAAAGTTTGAAGCACTTCTTGGATCAGCGGGTCTCCTCTCCTCTGCAGCAGAAGTGGGTCATTAAACTTCTGGGCTACGACTATGAGATTGTTTATCGTCAGGGCAAGGAGAATGTGGTGGCAGATGCCTTGTCCCGCCTACCGGAGGGTGCACTCGCTCAGATCTCGGGGCCAATCCTTGACTCGTTAGCAGACATACATGAGGAGGTCTTGCGGGATCCTCCACTACGCGCTCTCGTGGAGTCCTTACAGCGGGGAGAGACTGTGACACCTGGTTATCATCTGCAGGGTGGACGGCTTCACTATCATGTCCGGGTGGTCATACCTCCAGGCTCCGCATGGAAGACAGTTATGCTACATGAGTTTCATTCTTCACTAGTGGGGGGGGTCATGCCGGAGTGCTCCGTACCCTCCAAAGGGCGAGAGCAAATGTTTTTTGGCCCGGAATACGCCGTGACGTGCAGCAGTTTGTGCGGCAATATGAGACATGCCAGCGCCAGTAGTACGAGACCACCACGCCTGCGGGGTTGCTCACTCCGCTGGAGATTCCGCAACACATTTGGGATACGGTTTCGATGGATTTTATTGATGGACTGCCCAAGCCTCAGGGCAAGTCGGTCATCCTGGTGGTGGTCGACAAGCTATCGAAGTATGGTCATTTCCTCGCTCTCAGCCATCCCTATACGGGCGAGTCGGTCGCCGACCTCTTTACTCGGGAAATCGTCCGCTTGCACGGTCTCCCTCGCGCCATCATTTCTGATCGAGATCCCACTTTTGTGAGCCATTTCTGGAAGGAGCTCTTTCGGCTCCAGGGGACTTGCTTACGGTTCAGCACAGCAAACCACCCCCAGACCGACGGTCAGACGGAGGTTCTTAATCGTGGTGTAGAGACATACCTCCGGTGTTTCGTCATGGATGAGCCTCGAACTTGGACAGGATGGTTACACTGGGCCGAGTATTGCTACAACACGTCGTATCACACCGCCAGCAGGATGACCCCATTTGAGGTGGTTTATGGCCGCCCTCCCCCTTCTTTGAGCAGTTATGAGCCCGACAGCACGGCGTTACCGGCAGTCGACCGGTCCCTCCGAGACCGTGACCGCACTTTAGCAACACTGCGGGCTAATCTTCGCCTTGCCCAGGATCGCATGAAGGTTCAGGCGGACAAACACCGCATGGAGAGAGAGTTTGTCGTGGGTGATGAGGTGTTCCTTAATCTCCAGCCTTACAGACAACTATCAGTGGCTCGCCGTAAAAATCAGAAGTTGGCTCCTCGCTATTATGGCCCCTTTCGTGTTCTACAAAGGGTGGGGCCGGTTGCCTACACGTTAGAGCTCCCCGCGGGCTCCCGGATCCATCCAACGTTCCATATCTCCTTGCTTAAGAAGAAGATTGGTGACAATGTCCGGCCGAGTCCCTTCCTACCTGAAGCCACCGTTGTGGGTGAACTTCGGCCACTGCCGGAGGATGTTCTCTTACTCAAGTGGAAACAACGAGGTGCGGAATACAGAGCGGAACTCCTAGTCAAGTGGAAGCATTTATCGGAGGCACATAACTCATGGGTCGATCTGTTAGACTTCAAGGAGTTGTACCCGGATTTCAAGTTTGAGGACAAGATGGGTTTTGATGGGGAGGGGAATGTTACGCCCCCGATCACGGCCCGCTTCTCGGGGCGTCACTATGCTCGCAGGCACAAGGAGGCGACAATCAACCAAGGGGCTGAACCAACCGGTTCAGCCCCCACTCAGTAAATCCGGTCGGCCAAGGGCTGAACCAACCGGTTCAGCCCTATTTGGAGGGGCCGGCCGGCCCCTCCTTGGCCCGGGTATTTATACCCGGGTTGTTCTCATGTGGAGGCTAGGCAAATTATCCTAAGATATTTCCTCTTTGTCCTCTCTAACCCTAGCCCCCTCTCTTCTTCTTCTTCCTTAGTTTTCCCCCTTCTTCCTAGTAGTTGCTAACATAAATGCAGCAAACAGACATTGGATGGTGACGTAGGACGAATCTGTAGGATGGTGAAGTGATGCAGGACGAATCTATAGGTGATGGATAAACAATGATCTAACCCTACATGTCATGCAAATCCGACGGTGTGAATTCAAAATTAGATATTAAATAATTAAATTACAGGCAGACAATCTTAACAAAAACAAAATAATTCTTTTGGGTGATCGGGTTAGGCTTTCCTCCGCGTGGAGGGTCAAAGCAAGAGCGCGCGGCGAATTGGTCCGTCCTGCAGTTAGAGATTTTCGTAGAGCAAATACTTTAACAAACTATAATCCCAAGCAAGCACATAATATTCAAACCATAACAAGAGCGCGCGGCGAATTGGTCCGTCCTGCAGTTAGAGATTTTCGTAGAGCAAATACTTTAACAAACTTCCCAAGCAAGCACATAATATTCAAACCATAACAATGTTTACAACCCAAAATCTAATACAAAAACACAACACAAATATTAGGGCTGCTGTAAATAAAATATATCTGAACGTTGGAGGGCTCAAAGAGGGGTTCCGGTGATGGGGAGACTGGATCGGGTAAGGGGAAGGCTGGTTGGAGGTTGGGAGGGCTGGATCGGGGAGGATGGGGGTTGGGCCTGGGATGGTTTGCCCAGATCTGTACAAATCTGATGTGGGTGGTTGTTTAGAGGTGGCTCCACGTGGTGGGGGGCGATGGCAGCAAGGTTGGAGGGTGGACGCTAGGGAGGGTAAACCGTGGGGTTCTGGGTGGCTTAGGGTCGGCGGCATGATAAGGAAGGGGCGGCCTGAGGAGATGAGGGGTGGGCTGATGTGGTGAGGGGCGGGGGCTTGAGGAGGAGGGCTGTTTGAGGCAGGGCGGCAACTGGACAGAGCAGAGAGGTGGGGTGGCCGGCCAGATCTGGGAGTTATAAGGTGGCCGGATGGGTTCTGGACAGGAAGAGGGTGGCAGGTTGAGATCTGGGCAGGAAAAATGCCACTGGTGGTGGCTGGACAGCAGGGAGGTGGGGTGCCCGGCCAGATCTAGGAGTTATAAGGTAGCCGGCTGGGTTCTGGACAGGAAGAGTGTGGCCGGCTGAGAACTGGGCAGGAAAACTGCCACTGGTGGTGGATGGACAGCAGTGGGAAAAGGGAAGGTGGAGGGAAAATAAAAAGGATACACACTTACCCAAGGAGTCGTCACAAAGGGGGGCTCCACGGAGTCGGCACCGCGGAGAGGATCACCGAAATGAACGAAGAAAGCTCTCCACATATTCAGCAATGAAGAAGACAACAGCCCTAACACCATATTTATAAGAATCTGAAATTAGGGCACTCGGAATCAACGACTATGGTTGGTCGTTGGTTTCGGGGCCAAAACTACATAAAATAATATCCGAAAAATACAAAGCTATATATGAAATCGACTCGCAACGCGAATCCGGACGCATCCGCGGAGTCGGATCGTCGATCCGGGAACGCCATATATGGTAAGTCGTCAAACCGCATCATGATGTGTGACAATATGCTATGCAAACTCTAAGGTACAAAGTCAGGAAAAATCTAATGCAAACCTTAGGATGATAAAAACATGCAATAACAAATCCAACGCTATATTGCAATTAATAATAAATAAAGTAAAGATCCCGAGCCAATGCCACAGTAAATCAGAACAATTAAAATTAGTTCCAAGTTTTGAATAGTGTGCGCAAGAGCGCTAGAAATTTACACACAATAGAATATGTCATGCAAATCAACACATTCATAGACACAAATAGGCCACTAGAGAACATATGCAATCATATATAAAATCCAAACCGTACAATGAATAAGATAAGATCCGAATAGATAAATTCACATGCGTTGTGTATTATTGTGCTGCGAATTTGAAACTTTGTTACATGATGAATACTATAAATTGTGGCGGTCTGTGGGTCGTCACATAATGGCAGGCTGAAGTAACAATGCGGCTGAAAGGGGTTGTATGGGGAATGATGTGGGCTGGTGGAGGGTTGGGATAGGTACGCTCGGGGCTTGATTGGTGCCAAGGAGAGAGAGGGGGAGGTGGGGTTGGAAGGGAAAATAAGGATTGGCGTTGCTTGGAGGGGGATGTCGGCCAAGGTGGAGAAGCAGTAGAATTACTCGGTCCAGGCAAGGAAGGGCCTCAAAATGTGTTGTCAGGACAGGGATGACTTGGAGGAGGGTCGATAGTACTAGGCCGGAGGGGGTTCGGCTGCTGCTTAAATGACCTTCAATGCGCAACCTTGATGGTTGTCAAATCTCCATAAAAAATATAGAAAAATACATAGAAATATATCGTCGCTCCAGACGCAACTACAATCACCGGTCATCCATTTGCGGGGAATTTGATTGAAGCGCTCTTTTCTTAAATTCAACTAGATTTTGCTTGTGTTTCTAACAAGTAATATCTAGTGTGAAAGTTTGTGAGTTCTACTATTAATTTCAGAATTCGTTGCAATTAAATGTTGGACACTCATATGTGCATTGCATCATTCTAGATTCCCCGCAACACTACATTATTAATTCACTAAAGTGCCCTTAGAGCATAATTGCACACCACTCACTACATTCGTCCTACGTCAGGAAAATATCGAAGATTAGTTGGGAAATTGATTTGTCTAACTATGAGGAGGCCCAACATATTATTTGCAGTCATTGTTGCAACTCAATTTCTTAACTCGCCATATGATAGTTTGGGATGCATTTGTCTGAATCTTGAGATACAAGGGATCCCGAGGAAAAGTAATAACCAATGCAAATAGAGGACACTCTGACATCCTTGTGTATATTGATGCAGACTGAGTTGGTAGCCCAAGTGAAAGATCAACCTCAATATATAGTGTATTAATCGGGAGCAACCTTACTGCATCCAAAAACAAGAAACATATTGTTGTAGCTAGAGCAAAATATCGTGTCATTGCACTAAAAACATCAAGTGACTCATATGGTTGAAACAATTTATCTCAGAGTTGAAGTTTTGCAATGTTAAAGTCTATGACTCTCAGGTGTGAAAATCAAGCAATCTTGCATATGACATCTAATCCAATTTTTCACGAAGGAACAAAATATATTGAGATCAATTGTCACTTTATCCGAGAGAGTCGTGTTTGAAGACATAATCACATCCTTCATCAAATAATCAACCTGCATATATCTTCGCCAAATCTCTCAAATTCTCCCAGAATGCATGCATTTATAATAAGTTGGATGCATACGATGTATATATTCCAGCTTGAGAGAGAGATTTAGAAGTTATGCATTAACCTTACTGTCTTTTATTTAGTCCAACATTGGGTGAATATATTATGGTTATTGCCCTCTATCTATATAAGAGATGCTATGTTGAATCCAAGAGGATGATTGAAATAATAACATTCACAGATTTGACATGATTGATATGCTATAGAAAATGGGATTGGGACACAAGTCATAGATCAAAACTCTAAATGATTACCAGATCAGAAGAAATTACTGGAAAATCCAATCAAAGTTAAGTGGCCCGATATTTCAAATTCATTACGTGTTTTAAGCTGGTCTATGTCTACTCATTGCACAAGTCATTGAGATGCAGTGACTAGAATATTAAGATACTTGAAGAGTGTCTAAACTAGAGAAATCTTCTACTCATATTGTGAACAATGGCATTTAAGAAGCTTTACAAATGCAGATAGGGCAAAATTACCAACTGATAAGAGATCCATGACAGTGTATTGTGTGTTTGTTGAAGAACTTTGATATATTTTTGAAGAGCAAAAAATAAATTATAGTAGCTAGATCAAGTGCAGAATTGGGAGTGTCATGCAATGGTCAATATAAATTGTGAGATGGTGGGAACAGACTTCTATGAGAACTTGGATATCAACAAATGACTTAAGGAGATTGTATTATGATAATCAAGCAACCATCGACATTGGGATTGATTATCACCAGATTCGATAAAAAATAGCTGGCATATAAATTGAGCCTTCAACAATTTGATATCAAATATGAAAATCAGCTAATCATTTAGCAAATTTATTAACAAATCCACTTGAGAAAAAGCAGGTGCATTTCATTTGTAATAAGATGGGCATGTACAATGTTTATGCTTCAACTTAAGGGGAGTGTAAAAGTGCATATGTTACTTGTAACTATACATATAACTCTCATCTAAAGATACCAATAAAAAGATTTCACGACAATATGCATGAGTTACAGATGTATAGAACACCTCACATTATATTCGAGTAATTCAGCATATAGGAGAATATATTAAACACTTGAATAAAGACTACACAAATTATCAGGATTTTTTTTTGCATAGGTTAATTACCTTCAGCAATATCATGTACAATAGCAATCTTGATACACCTGCTTTAGTGATGACAATGAAATTTATTAGAAACTTAAGAATGTAGAAAGTAATTTGGCTCTGCAAATATATACCAACGAAAATGCTCAAATTATGCAAAGCATGCAACCATTAGGTATTTTTCCTACTAGTATCGTGATAAGTTTTGGGCTTCCAATTGATGTAATGGCACATTTAGCACTACGGTGTTAAGTTCTGGACTTCCTTTTGTAAATCTCTTTTTTATCTTTTTTACATTAAAGATGGAGGGTGAAGAAGTTTTTGTGTGTGAATGGGGGAGAGAAAAATAAAGTAAAATTATATTTAAACACACAACAACATAACCCATATAGTCCCCAATCATTGGGGGTATGGGCGGGGGAAGATTGGAAACAGACCTAACCTTTGGCACTATGCACAGAGTGGCTTCTCTCAGAGGAGAAAGACCTAACCTTTGACAATAAATGCACAAAGTAGCTGCTCACAGAGTACCACTGAAATAGTGGCCCCCTATACCGTCGCGTTTGCTGCGGAATCATGCCCTCAAATCAAAGCCAAAGACATCAGAGAGGGCAGACCCAAGAATCCATTTTGATTTATGTGCACATAACCATGCTTCCTTCATTCAGCATCCAGAGCATTGGTGAAGCACAAATAAAATTATATTTAAACAACGAAGAAAAATAAATTATAAAAATATAAAGATGTGAGAAACCAAAGTAAAATATATAAAATAAAACAAAATATATTTATGCATGAGAAGGAAGTGTGTCGGCGGAAGGTACTCTTGTTACCGAACACTACGCATAGAAGAACGCCTGAAACTATCAAGTACTCTCGTTGCACTAGATACTTTGTGCTGAGGATTGTGTTTGTTCCACTAGTTTTTGTAAAACTTTCAAACTTTTGAAATACTGTAGCATGCACATTTCCCTTGTGTGCAATGTGCGGCGATGACAATACCCCGTGGTCGCTCGACCTCTGCCTATGTTGTGCCACATAAATGATTTTATATGCCCAACATCGAGAGACGGACTGACAATATCGTTGCCGCACGCTGCTCTAGGACCTCGGGCACGCCCCGCTTGTATCTCCAAAATGAAGGCCAAGGATTCAAATCCTTCAACAATTTTGTTTTAGTTTTGCATTGAGTTCTTCAGGATGAAATATGCATGCACATTAAAAAAAATTAGCAAAAAAAGTTTTAAGATCGTCAAAAACTCAACCTTTCCCTATTAACGCCTGATAGGTCCCCAACAATCAAAGCCATCACTGCCATGCGATACATGTGATCAGCAATTGACTCGGCCCCCTTAATTCCATGATTGATCCAACCCTTCCGCTTAGTTGTCTGAAAAAAAGTGCATTTATCATTTTAACATTTGTATTCAGATTCGGGTAACAAGCAAAATGGTTTTTTCAATTCCTTCCTATGTAATGTTCGGCATTCAACCTATTCAGATTTGGGAAAAAAAACTATTCAGATTTGGGTCAACACGCAAAATACCAAAACAAGAGAAGCGTAAATAATTGTTTCAACTTGTACTGTATGCATCTTTTAAATTAATTGCCTTTGCCATGTTCTCCCTTCCAAGATTTGTGCAAGAATATTTGTGCAGAATAGGTTGAACGTTAAGCATAACATTGGAAGGAATTGAAAAAGAATATTCATAAATGAGAATAAGGCTAATGGTGATGATAATGGTGAACTGAATAACAAATTATATATTACGTCAGAAGGGAACGGCGGACCAAGAGATGTTATGGAGACACGGAGGTTCTTTCTTTCTCTCATGTAATTTCACCCACTCTTGGCGTACATACTCGCGAGGGACTGCACGAGAGATCCTAACGACCGAAGAGGGCAGAAACAACTAATTCTAGACGTGAACTTGATGGTGTTACCGACTTTTATGCATGTTTTTTTTATTCTGTTTCGCGTATTTATGTTTATGCCCCTGGATGTTGGGGCTTAAGAAGACATGCTTGGTGTAAAAATTCCCATGCTTGATTGATATTTTACGAGCCTAGGGATGACCAAGGAGGGTTCTCTCCACAGAATTATCCTCCTTCATGTCTCCCCTCACCCTTTCTACCCTTCACCAGACGCAAACCTTCTGAGTTACAACTCGCCTTCTCCAAATTTGTCTGTCGATGGAACCCTAGCTACTTGATGCGTCGCTTGAACTTTGTGTACATCGCCACCCGTAGTAGTGGGCAAGATCTAGCCACATGGCCTGCATCACGCTAGCGCCTTGCAATTTCTACGACTATTGGGCGTCCACAACTGATCCATTCTGTACAACCCTGTATTTGCCGAGTGGGGTCGAGACCCACCCAATGACGCCACGTGTATGCCCCCTGGGTGGAAGGCGCTGAGGCGAGGTCTCGACTCCACCTGTGGCCTCGCCAAGGTAGGCAGGCGGGACCAAGCCATTTACCGGCTGAGCTCACACGCAAGTACCGTCGAAGAAAGAGGCGGGTAGGCGAGATCTCGGCCTCGCCGGGGTTCTCGCCAGATTGAAGAAGGCGAGATCTTGGCCTCGCAGGGGATCTCGCCAGCCTCAGAGGGGCAAGATCCCAGTCCCAGCGAGGATCTCGCCAGCACAGTATAGGCGAGATCTCAGCCTCTTTGAGAGATCCCGCCAATCGCACGCTCATCATCAGGGGTGCGTTTAACCATCGTTCACCCCTCATAACTCTATTTTGGCCTGCGGATAGCCATCTCAAACAGCGGAGTTGCGCTATCGACAGACCATTTTGGGCTGCGCATAGCTACCCTGGACAGCGGGATTGCGTTATTGGCAGACCATCCCAGAAATCTATAAATAGACCCCCAAGAGCACCTTTGGGGAGGACCTCTCTTTGAGTCTTCTTCTCCCCTGGTCAGCTTTGGACTGCCGGAGCTTCAGCCCATCATCACCGTGGTTTCCGGGTGAGTGATCGGAAGCTCCCTTGCTCTCCGGAGGTGCTCGATCCAGCCTTGGTTTGGGAGGGGAAGTTCTCTAGGATCTTCCGGGTAAGTGGCGGGACCTCCTCGCTGCGACTCGGGGTCAGTTTTAGAGGTTTCTGGCTTGGACGTTCCGAACTCCAAATCCGCAGTTGAGACATCGTTTCGAGAGAAGTAAAGATTAGCTACACCCTAGGTCCGAACTCGTTGAATCGTGTTTTCACGGATTCAACACATTCCTTGTCTGACTTTCGCTACCACCTTGCCTTCTCATGTCATTTAGTGCATGCCTTGGACATGAGCGATGTCAGATGCACGCATTGATTCCATCAAGAAATCCTCACTCGTCATCTTTCCACCAAAGAAAATTAATAGCTTTGATGCAAGAAATTTTCTCAAGATCGACGCGCAGGTAAAGCAACTCCAAATAGTTATCACCCCAACTCTTTAGTGAATGCAAACAAACCATCATCATTGCTTGATCTAGTGCTTAAATTGGGTCGCTTCCATCTAACTTTCGCTGACACCCACCGCGTATCCCTTCCAGTGCTTGGAGGTTCCCTGTTTAAACAATTTTGATCATATGGGTTATATTGCAAATGTCGAACTAGTTTTGACAGTCAGCGTATCATGGAGCTGCAGAAAATCTCCATCATTCTCCTCAGTACGGAACTACTTGGGGTTCTTCATGCAAGGGATTAAACTGACATTCGCTCATGCCTCCACATCCACAATCCAACCACCATCACAGATGTTATGGTTATTGCTCAACTGGTTAAAACAAATTTCTCCATCTAGACCACCTTCTTGACTGCTAAAAAAGACTTCTCCATCTATACCACCCGCTCGACTGGTTAAAACAGACTTCTCCATCTAGACCAATAATTCCCATCACTATCCCTCTTCCTCTAATTCTTTTACCCAGCGCCAAACCTAACGATTAACAAAAACACCTAACAACGATATTAACTTGCATCCTCACCCAACATCACCTCTTCCAAATCCATCATTTCCAAACCTTTCTCGTCGACCTCCACCAACCCACCACCTCTCCAACCATGAATACAACAATCTCTGAAGTAAAGGGTTCTGCTTCCATTGTAAGCAGTTTTCCTCGCCCACTAATGATTGTCTTGAGAAGGAGTTGGGAGCAATCATTGAGGATGATGACTGAGAAGTAATGTTGGCTGACTTTGAAACCATGGAGGTAGAGAATAGCAACCCAAACGAATAGTCCAGGAGGACAATTCTATCGGTTAGACCTAGCCTGCCTTTTTGTGGGCGGTATTTCTGGATCATATACTATGAAGCTAAGGGGATAGCTTCATGATTACTTCATCATGATCGTGATTGATAACAAGGCAAGTCACAATTTCCTCTTATAGAACTTGGTGACTTGATTGCACCTTCCAACCAAACCATCATCGTGTTTCATAGTTTTCCTTATGGATGGTCACCAATCTACGGGAGGGATTTGCCACAACCTACAGATGCAAGTGGGTACTTGCCAATTCGCAACAAAATTTTATGCCTTTCACGATGTTGACGTGCTCTTGGAGTCACTTTGTTACAAACACGAGGTGACGTCGGGTTAACTTGGCCCACATGCTGATATCCTTCGAGTTGGACCACATATGCTTCAAGGTGACTCACCTCTCCAGTGAACCTGAGCCATCATTAGAGTCATTCAGAAGACCGACTATGTAGACTTTTATGCCTTTTGGCTTGGATATGGAAGATCGGACCTCGGCAAACACCAAGGCCAACTGCATCACCAAGGCCAACTGCATCACCGGCTAGCTTCTCATCTATAATCGATTTTGGACTCCCACTCCCAGGTCCTCATATACAACTGATTTGGACTCTCACCTCCTAATCTGTAGTCGATTTTGGACGTCCACTCCCATCTCTTTGCCACCAACAAGGCAGATTATTCGGATCCACTCGGTTGACATTCAAAAACCATGTTGCAAACACATGGCGACCATTACGAGTTCCTAATCATACCCTTCTAGTTGACTAATGCTCCAGCCATTTCTCAATCCACCAAAGAAACTTTTTCATATAGTGTTGTAGAGGTATGTTCTAGTATTTTCATGACGATATACTTGTATACTGCCTCACATGGAAGGATAATCTCATTCACCTCAAGAAAACCCCTCGCATATTACAATGACACTCCCTCTACGTCAAACCAAAAAGTGTACTTTGGTCAACGCGAGATTCAATATTTGGATCATTCCATCTCCCTTGGGGTGTTTTCATAGATCACGAGAAGGTCGCGATGGTACTCCAATGACCAACTCTACGATTCCTTCAAGATATGCGTGACTTCTATAGTTTGAGTGTCTGACAAACTATTATTGTAGTTTCATAGACGATTACGACGGGACTATACAACTGGTGACGATCAAGAAGAGTGTTGATTTCACTTTTCATTGGTCTTTCGAGGACACGATGACTTTCACCGCTCTTAAATAAGCTTTGGTGGCAGTTCTTGTGCTTGTTATGCTCATTTTTTCCAATCCTTCATCAATAGTAGATCTAATACATAACACTTCTCTCTAGTTGAAGAATATACCAAATACAATCCACACATGAGATCAATAGTACCTCTTGATCAGGAGGCCCTATAGTGAGATTCCCCTAGTCTTTACTATTATGGCATAGAACTATGTAAGGCGCCTTCCGTACAGCCTCAGATTATCTATGATGAGAAGAGGAATTATCTCCCCCTCAATATTGTCTCTCTATCATGGAGGCAGAGGGATAACAAAGACGTGGTTGGTTTCACCCTTGTCCATATCCTGTACAGTAGGGAGGGATGATGCGCGAGATCTCAAAGGATACCCTTAGTGGGATCTTCCCTATGAAGTATGTCGAGAGTCCTTTAGAATTTTCGTGAAGATGCATTTACATGCAAGATCTCAGGGTGATCTTTTGGACCACTTAGCATCCGGTTGTCCAAGGAGAGAATGCCAGATCTCCAAGCCATCATCTCTGTGCAAAAGATAGATCGCAAACCTATGGGCAGCAGAGCGAGAAATCTCCCTTCTACCATATAAAATCAGAGTACGGTGATCCTGGAGTCCTAGAATTGGAGAAGCAAGCTTGTAGTAAAGAAAGATGTTATAATAAGAGATCTCTCTTGTAACCTCTTGAAGCAGGTCACTCTATTGCAATCTCTCCAGCGCGTGGTTCACTGCGTGTCTTCCCGTGCTAGATACACCCATCTCCTTGGTATGGCGAGAAGTCGAGCTCTGATTTAGAAGAAATTAGCTCTCTCCCACCAAATGATCAAGAAATGGAGGTCGAGGTTATAAGTCTAAGAGCCCCATGGATTCTTCCCTTGGGAATGGTGACAGTAACTTCCCGAAGATCTAGGTCGACAAGGTACACTATAAGGAGATCGATGAAGTCTCACGAATCTTCCTGATGAAGACAATAAGTAGGAATAGTTTGCTAATATGTTCTTTATGAAACATGTAGAGGGAAATTTTTAACAAGGTTTTTAAGAAATAAACAAACTATTTCCTAAATCGTGTACAGATATTTCTTCTATTTTTATAACTTATATGTTTTAATGAATGAATGTGGAACATCATGTCTATAGATGTTTTTATGAACGAGTGACAATCTCGCCCGAATGAGGGTCACGAGTCAGTGAGCGTCTCACATAGATGTGCATTAAGCTTTTGTAGTTTCAAAAAAAAATATAAAATTTATTTCCTCAAAAAGTATTGCGACTACGCGCCAAGGGAATTCTTCTTTTGAGCTTCGACATTACAATTGTGTGTTGAGCAATTCTTAATTTAGTTGTTGTTGTAACTACGCTCTAGGGAAAATATTATTTAGCACTCTGAATGTGTACTAGGCAAGACCTTATTGATTTTATATCATAGATTTCGCATAGGTTGGGAGACCACCACTATTAGCTTGTGGAGACGTTTAATGTCACACAATTATACCAAGATCTCGCAGAAAATCATTAATGAGGTGGGTTACTAATGATTAGTCATGTATAATCTTTATTTTGCGGAGCTAATGTGTTGCATGTTTATACTTGTACTCAGAAAAGAGAGAGAGTCGGGGTGAATTGTGTTTATATTTGTGTTGTCATGGTTTTACTTCCATGTTGAAGATTTGAATTTATGTTTTTTTCGCAAATGTTTTAGAATGAGGCTACCAATTAGAGTGAATTGTTTTTGAGATGCGAAGGAACTGCTTCTGTTAGTGAAGAAGTTGAAGTTCAATGCCACATAAATCGACAGAGATCTAACATGCACTCTTTCTGGGGTAAGCTACTGATGAATTGTCACATAGAGTCTTTGTCTTGTAGAGCAAATTCTTCATGAGTTTATATCCGCACCTAAAAGGAGGAACCTAGTGATGAGTCATGCTCAAAGCTTCTCACACAACTCAATATCACACATTATAACTCACATATAACAATATTAGATAGTTTTTTTTATCATAAGTGATGCTTCATTGAGGGCTTTTAGTAAATTGATTTTTTGTGAGATAATTGTCATTTTTGATATTCCAAGCCCTTAGTGCTTACTTCAAATTGTACACAATTTTTCTTAATTTGTATATTTTATTTGCTTGATCAGAAATTATATAGTGTGTGTTGTTCATTGTAAATTTCTTCAATTTCTTTGTTAAATAAAGTTGATTTTATGTATAATCGATACACAAGCATTTTCTTTGTGCTGACAAAGCAAATACCATTATGATGGTCTCCATTCATGCTACAAGGGGAAAACTTTTCTTCACGATCTCTTTCTGGCATCTGAAAGTAGCCTTTTTCGCTAGTAGTCAAGCTTTGTATATCCAAATTGCCGCATCTTAGTTAAAA
Source organism: Dactylorhiza incarnata (assembly GCA_033032865.1). Taxonomy (NCBI): domain Eukaryota; kingdom Viridiplantae; phylum Streptophyta; class Magnoliopsida; order Asparagales; family Orchidaceae; genus Dactylorhiza; species Dactylorhiza incarnata. Next base: position 985,383 of record JAWHQI010000281.1, read on the forward strand.
TTTATTTTGTAGGTTCACTTTAGGTCAATTATGTATTGGCCTTCTGGTTTGCTTACAAGCTCCCATGTATTTTTTTTTTCTATTAATCTAATTTCTTCATTCATGGCATTTGTCCATGTCTTTTCTTTCATAACCTCTTCAAAACAAATGGATTCTCTTGTTGATAAAGTAACTTTGCATTGTTGATAGATATCTTCTGATGACTGATACTTCTGAGAGATGATGAATTACAGTATTCATTCCCAAAACTAGATGATGGGCTTGACAAATTATTTTGCTTTATAGTGGATGGCGGGGAGCTTTCATTGGACTTTGATCTAGTCGGTTCTTCTGTGACCTCAAGCAATGGATAGCTCTAATTCATTTCTAAATTGACTCATCTCTTCCTTTTCAATGAAATTGACTCTTTTTTACTTATACCAAATTACCAACGATCCTTGTCAAAACATGTTGTTCTCTTGCATCTATTGCACTTAAATAGCATTTTTTTTATGTTGTTATTATTGTTGCTTTTTTTACACTTTTTTTTTGTTTCTCTTCCTTTACGTCTTACTCGACCAGGAGTCCATGACTATTTTGTTTCCAACTCTTCTTTGGAAACCTATGAATTTGTCATTTGCCTTTCTTCTTTTCTTCTCTTTTTTTATGGAAACTTACTCTAGTCTGGATTGCATATTCCATAGGTTACTCAAAGCATTTAATTATCACTTTATGTGCTTGAAGGGAACCCACTAATTCATTAATTGTGAGAGATTCCAAGTCTTTTGATTTTTCTATGGTTGCTACTATATGATCATATTTTGATAGTAGGCTGCTAAGGCTCTTTAAAATCTTGAGGACAATTATCTTTTCTTTTTGTACATCCCTTAAGCTTCTGATTTATTTATTATAGTTGTTGCTCAAAAATAGAAATTTTGTATTTCTTCTTTCATTAATTGTTTGTCAAATTCTTTCCAATAGGCCTGGAGTTTGATAGATATTACCTTGCTAGAGCCCTTGAACTTAGTGCAGAGGATATCCCGGGCTTCTTTTGAGGTGCTAGCACCCATGATTCCCGGGATTATTGTTTTTCCTACACCTTGTTGTATACATAGAAGAGCTCGAGCATCTCTTTATAGATTTTCCGTATACAGTTTAATTGCATTTGCTTTCCACATCTCTATTGGTCATTTTGCAGATGGATGATCATATATTCATTGTGGAGTAGATCCCAGAGGACCAGAGATAGAAACAAGGTACTCATCTAAACACTGCAGTATTTGAAAGCATCTCCATCAAAAATAGGTACTGCATTCTGAGAGTAGTTGAATGTCGAGGTAGAGGTGAATCTTATGAATGCAATATGATGAGATAATACAAAGCGAGTGGTGAAAGATGATCCAGGATACTAGCACAAGAATCAGACCATAAAGAAGAAATAAAGGATCTTTGATTGACAACCTCAAAATCGTGTGTTATGGCTTTGATACCACTGTAGATTTGATGATGAGCAAGATATGAGGAAGAGGATAAACAAACCGTGACATTTTCTCCTTAACGTTCTTAATCTACATGCACATAATTATAATGATACATTGAATTTTTTGGATACTCATTCGATGCTTGCATTAAATGCTAACGACTCTTAATCTTCTAATCATAGTTTATGGAGCTTTCTAGATTAATTTCATTCTCACAGAAATACCTTCAGACGACGACAGAGCGTAAGGAAATCGATAGCCGAAGCTGCGTCAGATTCCTTCAAGGCGGCTCCATCGGAGCTAGGGTTTCCAACACTGGCACAAATGCTCACAGACCTCGGCGCGTTTCCCTTCCCGATGAGCTGCATCAAGTTCGGGGAGAAAAGAGAGAAGCATGACGCTGATCGCGAGAGGCAGCACTGCCAACCGGAGGGAAGAGGCGATTTCACCGCCACTGACGTCGTCACAATCATCGACGCCGGCGACGAAGGCCGAGGACGATTGCGCGGGAATGGTGGAGAGTGGGGTGTCACGCGGAGAGTTTTCATCGCTAATGGGAATATTCGAAGGGTTCTCTATTATATAAAACTCGGGGAAGAACGCAATCGCAGCCAGCAAAAAGCAATAGGAGCGCTTCTTTTCCTTCCACGTGTCATCCGATGGATGACAATGTGAAAAATACGAAATAATTTTTTCTTTGTCCGTTTGTCCGGCCGAAATGTCCGAATTTAAGATTTTATTTGAGTTGATATGCGCGTTATTCGCAGTCCAATTTTTGTAATATGTCACTCTCTCTTTAGTCTCTTCAAAATAGAGCTAGTCGTCGAAGATGGGCGAAGTATATTGTGTAGCTCGAAGGCCTAGTCGGAGATGGGGCGCAGTGGGAGTAGTTTACGGGGCGTAGTTGATACCTTTCCAGCCACCATCAATCATAGTTTATGGATAGGTCTGTCGTCTTGTTAAGCTAAAATATGCATCAATTCGTCACGATCTAGCTTTTAGAGACAGTTGGCCTCAATTACTGAGTGCGGTGACGCCTGCGTGGAATAAGCAGAGGCATAGTCGTGCGGAATCTCATCGTCATCGTGTCGAGTCGAGTGAAACCGCCAGACTTTATTTTGTTCATCGGGGACGATCGGTCCGACGAATATATGCTCGAGACGATCACAGGCTCCTCTCCGGCGAGAAAGCCGCCTCTTCCGGCGGTTTTTGATGTGTTCACATGTACGGTCGGGGAGAAATCGAGCAGGGCAAAATACTACCTCCAATCCTGTGAGGCCTTGCCGACGAAGCGTCGCAACGAACAGGAATAACAAAGACGAAAGTCATATTAGAGATTATGGCTCTGTTTGGTTGGGATGTTGCTGATGGAAAGCTGCTGATAGGAAAAGTGCTGATTCTGGAAAACGGAGTTTTGCTAAAAAACTGTTTGGATGAAAAATTGCTGATTCTGAAAAATGGAGTTTGTAAAACTGAGTTTTGAAAAAGTTGTTTGGAAACAAAACAGAGTTTTGAGTGAATTTTTTTCTCACCAAATATCAAAAAAATAAATATGTTTTTCATCATATAATACCAAACACAAAAAAATAATGTCAACATGAGTCATATATCATGATATCTCCTACAATCTAGATTCATACAACTGATCACACACACAAACAAAAATACACACACACACCACAAACATACACAAACAAAAATACACACACACAACACACATAAACAAAAATACACGCACAACACAAACACAGCACACATAAACACACACCACAACATACACACACACCACAACATACACACACACCACAACAACACACACCACAACATACACAAACACACACACAACACAACATACACACACATACACACAACACAAACATACACACACACACCACAACATACACACACACATACAACATACATACTCACACACCACAACAACACACACACGCACACAAAATACATACACACACACACCACAACATACACACACCACAACATACACAACATACACACACATACACACACACACCACAACAACATACACACACACACACAAAATACACACACAACACACACACAACACATACACACAGCACACATAAACACACACCACACAAACCACAACACACACACACACACACCACAACATACACACACCACACACACACAACATACACACACAGCACAACATTCATATACTGTCAATGCATTTTCTCCATCAATGGGGCATACAAAACTGGAATAACACACATAGCACAACATTGCAATCAGCTCGCACAACATACACACACACACCACAACATACACAGCGCGCACACACACACACAACACATACAAAACCGGAATAACACAGAAAAAAAACAGGAATAAACACAGCACAGAAGAACAAAAACGGGAATAAATCTGGAAAAAAAAACCTGAAAAACTGAAAAAATTTGAAAAAAAAAACGAGAAGGAATCAATGGCAACGTGGAAGAAGACATACCTGTAGAGCAGATCTGCAGTGTTAGGGCAGAGATGCCTCCAGCAATATGAATGACCTGCAAAGGGGCAGAGAAATTAGAAACACATCACGTAGAACCCTACTAGACGGAAACGAGAAGGAAATCGAACCTAGGAGGCGTCGTCGTCGGGCGGCTCGCCGTCGGAATGGAGGATGTCAAGCGATTTTTGTCGTCGGCGGCTGCACGAGAAGAGAGGAGAGAAGAATCGCGGAGAAGAAGCGCGCCGCTAGGTTTAGGGGAGAAGAATCGCGGAGAAGAAGCTGCTTCTGCGGCTGAACGCACAAAAGTCGCGCGGTTCGGTGGAAGAAGAAAAGAGCGGAAGTAAATAAACGGAGTTTGCGAAATAAGCCGCGCCAAACGCAGCTTTTCCTTTAAACTGCGGTGCGTTTGGACCGAACCGCACCCTAAAAGTCTAACCAAACGCCACCTATATTTAGGTTTCATTTTTGGGATGTGAATAGTCATATTATGGCTGCGATTATATTTAGGGTCCGTTCGTTTGTACGTAATTGGCTTTCTGGAGTGTTTTCGCCAGAGTTTTTCGGCCTACGCGCACGTTTTTCGTCTGAGCGTGCGTTTTCCTGCAGGGTGTGTTTTTTGGCCGATCACGAGTTTTTCGGTCGGGCGCGTATTTTTCGAACGAACGTTCATTTTACGCCCAGGCGAGAGTTTTTTCACCAGAGAGTGTGGTTTTTCGCTCGAGCGCGCATTTTTCACCAGGGGGCGTATATTTCTCCCGGGCGGGCATTTTTCGGTCGGCCGGGTGTTTTACGGCCTGTCGGGCATTTTTCGCCCGGGTACACTTTTTTTGTCCGAGAGCGCGTTTTTCGGCGGGTTTTTGACTCGGACACACGTTTTTTGACCCGCGCGAATGTTTTTAGGTCGGGCGCACGTTTTTCGCCCGTGGGCGCATTTTTCGCACAGGCGCGCATTTTTTGACTCAAGCGCGCATTTTTCGCCCGGGCGCACGTTTTTCGCCCGGGCGCGCATTTTTCGCCCGGGCGCATGTTTTTCGCCCGGGCGCGCATTTTTCGCCTGAGCGCGCGTTTTTTCGCACGGGCGCGCATTTTTCTAACGGGCGTGTGTTTTTCGTCGGGCGCGCATTTTTCGCCCTGAAACACGTTTTCCGTGCGCGAACATGTTTTTTGCCCGGACGCACATTTTTCGCCAAACCACGTTTATTTCGGCCCGGGCGCTTGTTTTTTCTCGGGCGCGCATTTTTCTCTCAACCACGCATTTTTTCCCGGGCCGCAAAACGCTGGGCTGAAAAACATCCGCTTGGGCGAAAACGCGCGCCAATGAAAAAATTCGCGCACGGGCAAAAAATGTCCGTGCAGACAAAAAGTGTGCTTCCGTGCCAAAAAATGCACTCTCTACTAAAGAACTCGCGATCTAGCGAAAAATGTGGTAATGGGCCAAAAATCACACACCTTGGCGAAAAATACACGTCCTAGAGAAAAATGTGCGCCCGGGCAAAAACGCGCACCTGAGCGAAAAAATTGCGTTTATGCGAAAAACGCGCGTCTTAAAACATATTATGCAATTTAATGCGTTCGGCGCTGACGCATATTTTGAGTTTAATAAAATTATTGTATAATGTCAATTCAAATACAATTCCATTATTCAGCCGAACAACTTTTGTGCCTAAATTTCAATTCTGTTGATTGAATTAAATCTTACAGCCGAACATCAAAATTGAAATTCTGTACAATGTCAATTAACGTAGATATTGGTTTTCGCCGAAAAATCAATTCTAGAAACCCAATTCCGTTCAAACTAACGGACCCTTTTAGAGATTTTAGATTTTTGTGTGTGAATAACCATATTAGAACTGCTTATAAATATAATATCTGTGATCACCGGAAACTGAGAGATAGTCAAGGGTATTTCAGAGAATAGATTTTGATCTCTAGAAACATGCATCTTTGTTATTTTCATTTATCTTACCGTAAACCAACCTTCTTTGTCGTCTTTATTTTTCGATTTTTATCTTCACGTTTGAAACCCTAATTCGTCGCCGACTTGGAGATCGTCGTGCGCATATTTCAGGCACTTTGTTTGTATCTTCTTGTTCAAAACCCCAGTAGCTGATACCATGTCATAGGAAGAACACGATCTCCGGGTTATTCACACGTTTAATTTCGAAACTCTAGTAACTGATATCAAGAATATGTTTTGGAATGGGATTCAGGACCAAAAAAATGATTTTTACCCCAACAAAAAAGATGTTTTTTTATAAAATAAATATTATAAATATTAATTATGATTTTTTTATTGTTACTTTAAAATCTAAGTTTACTATAAAAATTATTTTGTAAAATATCCGACTGGCAGATATAATTTTTTTGTTTTTTTATTGCAAATTTCGCCGGCGGTCTGATGATTGATCACACGGTCAGATTTGATGCGGACCACATTTAAAGTCCGGGCAGCGGACCTAAAAATCTCTCATGATATCATGCCATAAAAAGAAGTTGATATCTGGGTTATTCTCGTGTCTAATCAGAGGTAACCACAAGATTAGTTGGCTTTAGTCAAGTATCTGGCGCAAAATATTGGTCTCACAAGATTTCGCCATGCGTCAAGACGACATTTTTCCCGGACCAGGATTTTGAAATGGGCAGCGGATCCAAAAATTTTGCCTCTCCCGGAGAGAACAACTTTGCGTATTTTAGAGGCGGTGGACGCGTTTGGTAGTGCATTCTGATGTCTATGATACAAGGCATTTATCCTTTGATGAAAATTTCTATGAGGATATTTATATACATGCATGTTATGAAATGTAAATTTACAGGGGAGGACTTTGTAATTTTAAAACATAAAGTGGGGCAATCTGTAATTATGCTAATTCCATTGAAAGATTTAGGTAAGTAATAATAACAATTTATTCCATAAAAGCATTCCTCTCCCACATCTTGGAGCGTTCAAAAATAACTGAAGAACTAAGAATTGGACCGGAAGCGAACCGAACGGTTCCAAATAGGTTCGGTTCGGGTTTGGTCTGGTTTCCATAATACCAGAACCGGCAATTCAGTTCGGTTCCACAAGTCGGGTACCCAGAATCGACCCGAGAACTGAAAATCAATGGTAGAGAAAAAATTTTAAGACAACAATTATAGTCGTATGTCTTAATACGTGAAAATGATTAAGAATATAGTTGTATGACTTAAGAAAATAATTTTTGAACTCGTGTAGTTGTACGACTTCAATGATATAGAGAGTCATGATTCAATTATTTTGAGACATTGATAGTTGTATATGACAGAGAATCATGAGTTGGAAGAGTCATTTTTTAATTATTTTGAGAAATGAGTAGAACCGAGAACCGAACCTGAACCGAAGTGAACGGTTCGGATCTGGTTCTGTACTTTAGGACCGTTGATCGGTTCCAATTCCAAAAGTTTGGAACCGAACCTATATGGGTTGGTTCTTGATTTTAAGTGAAACCGAACCGATCCGAGTTGCACATCTACCAACATCAGTTGGAACTTGAGTATTTTTCTCTTTATTCAGAGTCGGCCCACGCAAGAAACTCCATCCATTTTTTATGTTTAAAATTGTTTTTTTCTTGGTTGCAGTCATAATCGTTATGTCAGACGCATATTCGTCACCGGAACAAAAACGTTGCGTCAAACGGACGACAGTTCATAACCACAACGTTCACGACCGCCACCGCCATGCCAAACGGACCCCGAATCTGCATCATGATGTCAATTCTCATTCTCAGAATTGACTGAAATTTCAATTCCAAATTCCCAATTCTGTCTAACTAAATAGAGATTTTATAAGCAAATCATCAAAATATCATCAAGAGCAGGCAGATCAGTTCAGATATGTTCTCTTATCTTGATCCAATTTGAGGGAAGGATTACAATAATAATTTAGGGTAGTTTATTGGTTCCTCCCTTGCAAGTTTGCATAATTACACAAAGCACCCTACTATTTTTTGAAATTCCAAATACCTCCTGTGTAAGTTTATATTTCATAACGTAATTTGCACTAACAACAGCATATCTTTGTACTTCCTAATGAATAGAGTCTTATCCTCTTTTCCTTCGAGGAAAAAATTCTCAAGAAGAAAAACTGATATGGTCTCATACCTAGGATTGTTCACAAATAGTATAATTCGTAAATAATTCGGGTTTCGATTCGTGAAGATTCGATTAAAATTCATATTTTTCAAAGTCAAATCCGAATTCGAATCCGAATTCGAGTAGTTTTCGAATGCGAATAATTTTATTCTTATTCGAAAGATTCGTGAATAGTAGAATATATAGTTAAATAAAATTTATATATGTAATTAAATATTATATATAATTATATTTGAACATTATATACAATTAAATATTATAACAATGAATTCGAATTCTCGAACACAAATTCGAATCCAACATTTCATGATTAATCTGAATCTGATATCAAATATTCGAACGAATTCAAATCTCTGCATTCTATGTCAAATTTGGATTCGATTGAAGAATTATTCGATTCGTTTCGTTTCGTGAACACCCCTACCCATACCTAGCTCTAAAAGCTTTCTTGAGATCGTATAAAGCTTTATCAAGCTTGTAAACATAGGATGGAACTGGATTGACAAAAATCTTGAGGTTGCCTCTTCATAAATCTGTTCTTGCAGCTCATTATGCAAGCTGCATAAGCTAAAAACAACATTATTACTATGCATGTTATAGTAACAATCTGTAATTATGCTAATTCCCATGAGAGATTTAGGTAATTAATAATAACAATTTATTCCATAAAAGCATTCCTCCCACATCAGAACTCATATTGTATATTGACCCATTTAAGTAGAGGGCATTATTTCTCATTTCCAAATTAAAAAACAACCAAATTGAGAAAGAAAATATTGATTAAATGGAAGACCCAACAAAAAAACAGTTTTTCTTAACATCAGGGACAAAAACCATATATTTAAGAAAAAAAGCTCCCATCAGCCTGAGGAGATCCAAATCTCCCTGCCAACTCAACCCAATGGAACTATCCCAAACTTATTCCAAAATAAAAATAAATAAATCTCGTCCTTCCGACTTCCCCGCTTATTTATCGAAAACACGAAACAAAACCGAATATTCTCAGACAAAATCATCCATTCAACGCCTCGAAGCAACTTTCTTGATCTCCAGAATCGAGCTCAAAAGATTCATGAATCTTCGCCGTCTTCAATGCCTGAAATGCCTGACATCGGTGAAGAGCAGGGCGACGCCGTATTTGTTGCAGCAGTCCACGGCGTCCCCGTCTCTGATGCTCCCTCCGGGCTCTGCTATCACCCCAATGCCATTCCGGCAAGCCTCCTCCACCGCATCATTCCATGCTGTTCAGATGATTTTGCTTCAATTATTTCATTCAAAAAACAAAACAATCTCACGCGGAAGGGAGAAAATTTACACTAGTACTATACACACACAGTAGCAGTCATACACGGGCTCCCCCCTGTGCACGTTGGACTTAAGGACGATGGCCAATGGCTGAGATTGATTTGATGGTCTTATATTTTACTTTATAATATATATAGGGGCATTTACAGGAACCTCCCCTCTAAGTTTGAAAAATTACAGATTGCACCCCTCTTATTATTGAAAATACAAATACCTCCCCTCAATGTTACAAAACATAACATTTACCTCGCCTGAAGCTCATATTTCATAACATTCATGCACAAAAATACCCCCTTCATAGTACATTTTCGAGGGGGGGGGGGGGGGGGGGGGGGGGGGGGGGGGGGGTTGTTATTTTGTGGATATGAACTTCAGGGGAGGTAAATGTTATGTTTTATAACATTGAGGGGAGGTTTTTGTAATTTCAATAATAAGAGGGGTGCAATCTGTAATTATGCTATCTTCCAGGGGAAGTTTTGGTAATTATTCGTGTTCGTGTGTGTGTGTGTGTCTGTAATTATGCTATCTTCCAGGGGAAGTTGTGTGTGTGTGTGTGTGTGTGTGTGAAGAGAAAAAAATTTGGGTCCAAAGATATTGTCATCTTGGAGTTCTACAACAAATTGCCAAGATAGAAAAAAAGAATATATCATATTTTCTGTCCTGTGAGGAACTACATAAGAAAAGCTTACAACAAAGATGTGAACTATGGATTTGGTTGTCGTGGATCATTTAATTGGAATGAAATTGAAAATCGGTAAACTTGACTTATTCAGTTTTCGCGCGGATAATGAGAGAACAAAAAAACTAAATTCTAAAACATATTTTCTATCTAGAAGCAACCATAGGAGCCCAGGCCACAATATAGTTTAAGCCAATGGATACATGTGCTTTTGTGCTATTCTTTATGTACTATGTGATGTGCTAAAATATGTCATGACATGAACTATCAATATACCAATTATAAGGAAATACGCCCTAGGACGCTTAGGGATTATAAGATTTTTTATATATAGAATTATCATGAGATGCGCAAAATCACACAAATTTAAGTTAAGCCTCACAAGTCCTGTGATGTGCTATGCTTGTCATTAAAGAAACAAGATGTTAGACTAGGGTTCCAAGAAGAGAGGTTTAGGGGGGGGAGGGGAAGAAGAGAGGGAGGAAAAGGATGAGAGAAGTTCAAAACTCAATAATACTTTCAGCATGCTCAAAACAAGGGTCCCTCGGGTTTATATAATACCCGGTGCATGCGCAATAAAAGTAAAGTCCAACGCCGCCCTCATGCATCGGCGCGCGTACCGCGTTCCCTCCTTCGATAGACGCGCCACACCGGGGGCCGCCCCTCACCTTCGCCGTCCCCCTCGCTATCCGTAACACAAGATGTATATGAATGCTAACATAAATCTACCATAAGGTCCATAAAATCATGCAAATGTACATAGCAATTTGACAGCCCTACCAGCGAGACGAATCCATCAATACACACTTTTTATGAAGAAATCAGATGATGCATTGCAAGATTCCTGTACAGATCTATCATGGATCAACTAAATCATGCAACCGTATATGTATATATATATAGTTATAGAATTATAGTAATAGAGCCTCCCCCTCTAGGTTTTGAAACTACCAAAATCTGCCATCTAAGTTCATTCAGTTAATAAACTCAAACGGCAACACTGAAAAGACCAAAACAACCCCCTGCTTACATTGAAATAGAAAACTGAACGAATTAATACCAGCCATTTTAAGGCTGATTACAAATAAAAAGGGCAGCCCGGTGCACAAAGCATCCCCGCGCAGCGATGGTCCGGGGAAGGGTCTGTTATGTTATTTATGTTATTTTTAATTAACCAGGGGTAGACTGGTCTTTTGGTAGTTGCTACTTTAGGGTTTTGTTTAAATGACCGGTTGAGCTGTGAACCGGGTATGCAAAAACTGTGTATGTGTTGTGTATGCTTGCGGCTGCTACGGGAAGCTTCCCCTGCACTTCTTGTCGATCCCTTCAGGATTCATCCTTGGGATTGTTTATCTTAATCCAATCCGTGTGTTTGCTTCTAGCTTTGTGTGGTGTAGTTGTGTGTGTGGGCGTGATCTGTGCAGGAGGTGAGGTAGCGCCAGTGGCTGTGGAAGAAGTCTCCTCAGCGGTTGAGGGAGAGGTGTCAGCGGTTGGAGGAGCGGCGTGCCAGCGGTAGTCACGGTATCGTCGGACGGAAGGGAAGCGGCGTGCCCGCGGTAGTCACGGTATCGTCGGACGGAAGGGGATATCGCCGGCGCTGGGAAGGTTGCAGGTAAGGAACTGCATCAGGGTATCAGAGCTTCTTCGGCGTCAAGGGCATGCCGGTGTCGGACGCCGCAAGATCCATAGACATGCAGGCCGAAGTTGAGGGGCTCAAACACAGCCATGAAGAGCTAGCCAAATCAGTGCACACCATGACGAAAGAAATGCGTTTTCTATTCGCTAATTGGCCGGGACGGCCGGTGGACGAGCTTCGTGGAGGAGACGGTATGGAGGCCAGGACCCCAGGCGTTAACAAGGAGAACCAGTCCGGGGAAAGTCGGGCGCAACACTTGGACTCACCGCCATCGCACATCACCACTCGGTACGCCCGTTTGGAATTTCCGCGTTTTTACGGAGAAGATTTGATGCAGTGGATCTATCGCTGCGATCAATTTTTTGAAATCGACGGCACGCCGGATAATATGAAGGTGAAAGTCGCAGCCGTGCACTTAGAAGGGAAAGCACTCTACTGGCATCAAGCTTATATGAAAGCACGCCTGACCTTGCAATGGCCCAACTGGGAAGAGTATAGCCAAGCTTTACAAGGTCGATTTGGATCGGTTCTAGCCAATGATCCCATGAGTGAATTAAAAAATTTGCGCCAAATGGGAACGGTGGAAAATTATCTTGATGTGTTTGATCTCCTCCTCCACCGGGTGTCGATTTCCGATGACCATGCCATCAGTTTATGTCTCGCCGGACTGCGCGACGACATACAATGCGGGGTTAGGATGTTCCGCCCAAAATCCTTGCAAGAGGCCTTCTCGTTAGCTCGCCTGCAGGAACAGCAACTCGCCTACACCAACAAACGAACCGCTGCAGTAGCAGAGGATCGTCGAGTCCGAATGGAGCGGACGGGTTTTACCACACGACCAACGTTTTCCCCAGCCGGGAATTATTCCAACAACGCCACGCGGACCAACCCGACAGGGGGGCGCAAGTTTACTTCAGCGGAGATGGATGAGAAGAGACGGAAGGGGTTATGCTTTTGGTGTGACCAACCATGCAACGCCGGTCATAAGTGTCCCAACCGGCGACAAGCTTATTCGTTGGAGGTGGCTGTCGAAGCAGTGGGGGATGTGGATTCCGAAGAAGAAAGGGGTGACCCCATAGAATTGGAAGAGGAAGGGGATGAGCAACAAACACCTCAAGTGTCCGTGAATGCATTAACGGGAATAACGCATTACCAAACCATGAGGGTGACGGCATCGCACCAAGGCAACCCTATCAGTGTGTTGATCGACTCGGGTAGCACGCATGATTTTCTGGAGGAGGGGGCTGCTAACCGATTACAATGCCAGTTAACGCCAATACCAGCTTTCACGGTGGCTGTGGCGAATGGGAAGACCATCACAAGCTCACACAAGGTGGTTGATTTCCAATGGAAGAAGCAAGGTGCGGTCTTCACATCGGAGATGTTAGTCCTACCCCTGGGCGGGTGTGACGTGGTGTTGGGCGTTCAATGGCTGATTACGCTCGGTCCGGTAAATTGGGACTTTGGTAATTTGCGGATGGAGTTTTTGGACCACGGCCGGACGATAGCATCGAGAGGAGCCAAAGGGGGTAATGGAACATGGAACAAGGAGAAACGCCTCCACAAATTATGGGCGAAAGACGGGCAACTCAATATGATGGCGTTGTGCAGCGTGCAAGCAAATCCCACAGAAACTATAACAGGAGAACAAGACAGCTTTCGGTCATGGCAGTTGCAAGGGGAGCTGTCCTCTAAAAGTGAGCTGCAGGAATTACAAAAGGTGCCGGAAAGTTTTGCTGATTTGTTCACTGAACCAAGCGGGCTGCCACCAAGACGGGAGCAGGAACATCAGATTATATTAAAAGATGGCGAGGCTAACATCAACTTACGACCATATCGGTACCCTCCACTGCAGAAATCTGAGATTGAAAAATTGATTGGGGAAATGATGGCGACCGGCGCGATTAGATACAGTTGTAGTCCTTTTGCATCACCCGTGGTGCTAGTCAAAAAGAATGACGGGTCGTGGCGATTATGCGTAGACTACCGGCAATTGAACCAGAATACCGTGAAGGACAAATTTCCCATACCGCTCATTGAGGAGTTGATTGACGAATTGCATGGTGCCGTTTATTTTTCAAAGTTGGATTTACGCGCAGGGTACCATCAAGTCCGTATGGCCGAGGAGGACATATACAAGACAGCATTCCGCACGCATCAAGGACATTACGAATTTCTCGTGATGCCCTTTGGGTTGACTAACGCGCCATCAACTTTTCAAAGCCTCATGAACCATATCTTCCAAGGTCAACTCCGGAAATTTATCTTAATATTTTTTGATGATATCTTAATTTTCAGCCCTACTTGGAGAACTCATTTGGAACATCTCACCTTCACGTTCGAGACACTCCGGCGGCTCAACCAATTAGTGCTTAAAAAGAGCAAGTGCAAGTTCGGGCTGCTACAAGTGCACTATTTGGGGCACGTCATATCCGGCCAAGGCGTAGCAACGGACCCGGCAAAGATCCAAGCAATGCTTGATTGGCCCACCCCCACGACACTAAAGCGAGTCCGCGGATTTTTGGGACTCACGGGCTATTACCGGCGGTTTATCCAAGGGTATGGGTCATTGGCAAGGCCGCTCATGGATTTACTCAAGAGCCGCCACTTTGCGTGGCCAGCGGCAGCTGAGGAAGCTTTTCAAATGTTGAAAACAGCGGTTTCGCGTCCGCCGGTGCTACAACTTCCGGATTTCAACTTACCATTCGTGGTAGAAACGGATGCAGCGGATACGGGAGTAGGAGCGGTGTTACTTCAAAAGGAAAGATCGGCGGCCTTCTTTAGCCGTGCATTGGGAACAAAGAACGTCGGGCTATCAACTTATGAGAAAGAGCTCCTGGAGATTGTGTTAGCGGTGCAGAAATGGAGACACTATTTAGTAGGGGGCTCGTTCGTGATACGGACGGATCATCAAAGCTTAAAGTTTATGTTGGAGCAGAAGTTGGCCACTCCCTCGCAACAACGCTACCTTTCGAAATTGATGGGGTACGATTTTAAGGTGCAATACAAGAAGGGGAAGGAGAACGTGTGCGCCGACGGCTCTCGCGGATCCACGAGCCGCCGACCGCCGCATTACATACCATGGTGACCTTACAAGTTGGGCTGCTGCCGATGATACACAGTTCGTGGATGGAGGACCCTCACTTGAGACAAGTCATCACTGCCAAGGAAGAGAATCCAGGGGCATTTCCGAAGTGCTCCTGGGAGCATGGCAAGTTGAGGAGAAGGGGGCGGTTGGTAGTGGGAAGCAATGCAATACTTAGGCGGAAGCTACTTCAGTGGTTTCATGACAGCACAATGGGAGGGCATTCGGGAATCACCGCCACTTATAAACGTATGAAAAGGCAACTCTATTGGAAAAATATGAAACCGGATATTTATGATTACATCCAACGTTGTGAGGTGTGCCAGCAGTGCAAGCCCGACAACCAACAACCGATGGGGCTGTTGCAGCCTTTGCCGATTCCGGAGCGGGTTTGGCAAGAAATCTCGATGGACTTTATTGATGGCCTTCCCAAGAGTAATGGGAAATCTACAATCTTAGTAGTGGTGGACCGGTTGAGCAAACAAGCTCATTTTATAGCCTTGCAGCATCCGTACTCCGCGGAGACTGTCGCCCAAATATTCCTGGACTCAGTCGTTCGCCTGCACGGGCTGCCCGCTTCTATCGTGAGTGACCAGGACGCGGTGTTCCTCAACAAATTTTGGCAAGAATTGTTTCGGGTTCTCCAAGTGCAGCTCAATATGTCCACCGCGTATCACCCCCAATCGGACGGGCAAACGGAGGTGGTGAACCGTTGCGTAGAGAATTATCTTCAATGCATGTGTTTTGAAAAGCCGTGGAGCTGGTCGAGTTGGCTGCCCCTTGCCGAGTGGTGGTACAACACATCATACCAAAGCGTCATACAACTAACACCTTACGAAGTGGTTTATGGACAGGAACCCACGACATTCCCATCATACATAGAGGGTACGGCACAGGTGGAATCGGTAGACCGCTCCCTAGCCGCACGGGACCGGGTGATGCAATTGTTGAAGGGTAATTTGGCAAAGGCGCAAAATCGGATGAAGGAATTGGCGGATAGGAAACGGCGGGAGCATGTGTTTCAAATAGATGAGTGGGTTTGGGTGGGCTTACAACCCTACCGCCAAGCTAGTCTCCGAGAGCATCGTAATCACAAACTCTCCCCGAAATTCTTTGGACCGTTCCGGGTGATCGAAAAGGTGGGACCCATGGCATACAAGTTGGAGCTTCCAGAGAACGCCAAGATTCACTCTACTTTTCATATCTCACAGTTGAAGGCATATAAGGGCCCCCACGAGGGCATGATCCACCCGCTACCTGCAACCATCAATGAGGAGGGCTACGTGCTTGTGGAGCCCCTCATTGTTCTGGATAGGCGTATCATCAATCAAGGAGGGCGGCCAGCGACACAACTTCTCATTCAGTGGAGCAACGTCACATCGGCAGAAGCGACGTGGGAGGATCTCCGGGCAATACGGAAAAAGTGGCCCAACTTCGCTCCTTGAGGACAAGGAACTTCTGATGGAGGGAGTAATGTTATGTTATTTATGTTATTTTTAATTAACCAGGGGTAGGCTGGTCTTTTGGTAGTTGCTACTTTAGGGTTTTGTTTAAATGACCGGTTGAGCTGTGAACCGGGTATGCAAAAACTGTGTATGTGCTGTGTATGCTTGCGGCTGCTACGGGAAGCTTCCCCTGCACCTCTTGCCGATCCCTTCAGGATTCATCATTGGGATTGTTTATCTTAATCCAATCTGTGTGTTCGCTTCTAGCTTTGTGTGGTGTAGTTGTGTGTGTGGGCGTGATCTGTGCAGGAGGTGAGGTAGCGCCAGTGGCTGTGGAAGAAGTCTTCTCAGCGGTTGAGGGAGAGGTGCCAGCGGTTGGGGTCGAGGCTTCTCGGCGGTTGGAGGAGCGGCGTGCCAGCGGTAGTCACGGTATCGTCGGACGGAAGGGAAGCGGCATGCCCGCGGTAGTCACGGTATCGTCGGACGGAAGGGGATATCGCCGGCGCTGGGAAGGTTGCAGGTAAGGAACTGCATCAGGGTCACACCACAAGGGTGAAATGTAGGCAAACCTTACCTTGCATTTTTGCAAGAGGCTGCTTCCAGGACTCGAACCCGTGACCTCACGGTCACACGGCAACACCTCAACCAGTGCGCCAAGACTCCCCTTCTTATGGCTGATTACAAATAAATTAAAAATAAATCAATAGAAGGGTAAATTTTCAGAATTATTTTCAGCTATAGTTTAGGCTGATTTTACCATCATTCAAATTATGCACGTGAGTATGTATGTTTGCGTGATAGCGATAGTGGTTGATGATGAAGGTCGAAAAGCGGTCACGGGAAGAGTTACATCTACCAAAATTAACGTCCCTACCTACCTGCAGGAGCATGTTCCACTGACGGCCTTGCACTTTGTTGTAGTCCCCCCCCCCCCCCCCTCCAACCACTTCTTCTTTGGCAACGACATTCTCGACCTGAACTGCAGAAGAAAGCGCAACTTCTTCCCCCCCCCCCCCCTCCCTCTCTAATTTTCTCGGCTTGGACTGCAAAAGAAAGCACAGCTTCTTTTTTTTCCCTTTCTTCCTCTCTCTCTCTGATGTTCTTTCTCCAGTGACACAACTTTAGCCTTATGTTATATATATATATATATATACTATTTATAAAAAAATACTTCATTTGTAATGTGTTGCACCATCAAAATCATCTACACCATTCATAATTTAGAGAAAAAAGAAGAGAGAATGTGAGTTGGTAGAAGGTGGCAAACGGGCGTCGTTACGAGGGAGAGTCTACTTCGAGTAAACATATTATGATACTTTATTGGTTTTAATCACAATTTTGGGTGTAGTTCATGCGCCCAAAGGAACCAACTGACGGATCACGTCTGTTCACAACCAAGAGCGCACGGGCATATAGCCCCATGCCCGACTGTTTTATATACATACGAACAAAATATCACAGGTCCAGTGATGTGCCAAAAAATACTAATGACACGTGAATTCATTAATTTACATATTACAAAGATAAGCCTGATACGAACTAGAAGAGGGAGAGAAAGATAGAGGTAGAGAAGATGACGGCTACAAGAAATTAGGGTTGGAGAAGAGAGAAACCTGAAAATAAGTCTTCAATAATCTTCACATCAAGGGGGACCGGGTTTAAATACTCCTCCCGGTCCCCAGGGGTCGGCCGGCCCCAATAGGGGCTGAACCAAGTCGGTTCAGCCCCCCCCCCCCCCCCCCCCCCCCCCCCCCCTGTTGCTGTTTTATTGAAGTGGGGCTGAACCGGATGGTTCAGCCCGCTCTTTTGTCTGAGCCTCCTTTAGCCTGCGCCTGTACTGATGCCCGTGGAAGCGTGTCATGTCGCTTGGCGTAACATTCCCCTCCCCATAAGGGACCAGCTTGTCCTCAAGTGGGAAGTCCGGATAGAGCTCCTTGAACTCCAGCAAATCGACCCATGTGTTGTGTTCTGTTGTCATGTGCTTCCATTGCACCATCACCTCGGGGCGGTATTCTGTGCCCCGGAGCTTCCAGTGAGCCATGAGAACTTGCTCTGGTAACGGGCGGAGCTCGCCCGCAGTAGTAGCCTCCGGTAGGAGAGGGGAGACGTGGACCGAGTCACCCAACTTCCGTTTGAGGAGAGAGACGTGGAACGTTGGGTGTATCTGTGAGCCTTCTGGTAAAGCCAAGGTATACGCCACAGGTCCCACCCGGCGGAGGATGTGAAACGGTCCGTAGTAGCGCGGTGCCAACTTCTGATTCAGCCGACGGGCCACCGATAGCTAGCGGTAGGGTTGAAGTTTGAGGAAGACCTCGTCACCGACAGCAAACTCCCGTTCCGTCCGATGTTTGTCAGCTTGAAGCTTCATCCGATCCTGTGCAAGGCGTAGATTGTCCCGTAAAGTAGCCAATGTGCGGTCTCTGTCACGTAATGCACGATCCACTGCCGGAACTGCGGCGCTTGCCGGTTCATAACTGCTCAAGGTGGGTGGTGGGCAACTATAGACGGCTTCGAACGGAGTCATCTTGCTGGCGGAGTGAAAGGCCGTATTATAGCAATATTCCGCCCAATGCAGCCAATGAGTCCACGTCCGGGGCTCATCCATCACAAAGCATCGAAGGTAGGTCTCCACGCCGCGGTTGAGCACCTCTGTTTGCCCGTCCGTCTGTGGGTGGTGTGCCGTACTCATTCGCAGGCACGTCCCCTGTAGGCGGAATAACTCTTGCCAAAAATTGCTGACGAACGTCGGATCCCGATCTGAAATGATGGCTCGTGGAACGCCATGTAGTCGAACAATCTCCCGCGTAAAGAGGTCGGCCACTGATTCGGCCGTGTACGGGTGACGTAGGGCCAAGAAGTGTCCGTACATAGAGAGCTTGTCCACTACCACTAAAATTACTGATTTACCCTCTGATTTGGGCAGCCCATCAATGAAGTCCATAGACACCGTGTCCCATATATGCTGAGGAATCTCTAGAGGAGTCAGTAAGCCTGCGGGAGCAACAGTTTCGTATTTCTGCCTTTGACAGATGTCACACTGCTGAACAAATCTCTGTACATCCTGTCAGAGACCTTTCCAAAAGACATTCGCCTTAAGGCGTTGGAACGTCCTAAGGGTCCCTGCATGTCCCCTAGTCGGTGATGAGTGAAACTCGTGTAGTAGCACTGTCTTCCATGGTGAGGATGCAGGAATGACGACACGATCCTGGTAGTACAAGTGCCCATTCCGCAACTGGTAGCCTGGGTAAGTAACGTCCCCTTGCTGAAGGCTGTCACGATAGGCCCGAGCTCTTTGTCTCGACGAACCTCGTCCTGTATTTCGTCTAAGGAGTCAATGAGAGGCACGGAGATCTGTTGAAGTACGCTCTCCGGTAAGCGGGATAACGCATCGGCGACTGTATTCTCCTTGCCCTGCTTGTAAATAATCTCATAATCGTATCCAAGTAGTCGGGTGACCCATTTCTGCTGAAGGGGGGAAGCCACTCTCTGCTCCAAGAAATGTTTCAGACTCTGATGATCGGGGCGTATTTTGCAGTGCCTTCCCATCAAATAGGGCCGCCAGATGGCGACCGCCTGAATGATCGTCAGCAGCTCCTTTTCATAAGTGGAGAGTCCCAAGGTGCGGGGTGCAAGTGCCCGACTGTAAAAAGCGATCGGTCGTCCCTCCTGCATCAGGACTGCGCCAATCCCTACTCCAGATGCATCGGTTTCGACTATAAAGTCCTTGGTGAAGTCCGGAAGTGCTAGGACTGGGGTGGTCGTCATAGCCCTCTTAAGGGTCTGAAAGGCCAACTCGGCATCATCCTGCCACTGGAAAGCGTCCGTATGTAGTAGCTGTGTCAAAGGCCGCGCGATCTTGCCATAATCTTTGACGAACCGCCGATAGTACCCGGTGAGGCCCAAAAAACCTGAAGTGCACGAACGGTTTGGGGACGCGGCCAGGTAACCATGCTCTCAATCTTCTTTGGGTCCGCCTTGACCTCGTCCACGGAGACCAAGTGACCCAAGTATTCCACCTCGGGCTGTCCAAAAGAGCACTTAGATCGTTTCGCGTACAAATGATGCTGTCGGAGGAGTGTGAGGACCTGCTTCACATGAGCCACGTGACTTGCCCAGTCCGCGCTGTATATGAGTATGTCGTCGAAGAAGATCAGGACAGATCGCCGGAGGAGGGGGCGGAATATCTCATTCATGACGGCCTGGAAGGTGGACGGCGCGTTCGTGAGGCCAAAAGGCATCACGAGAAACTCGTAATGCCCATCATGGGTGCGAAACGCCGTCTTGTGGACATCCTCGGCGTGCATGTGAATCTGATGGTAGCCGGACCGTAAGTCCAGCTTGGTGAATAAAGCGGCGCCATGCAACTCGTCTAGGAGTTCTTCAATCACTGGAATAGGGAATTTATCTTTGACGGTGGAGGCGTTCAGTCCTCGGTAATCCACACAAAATCTCCAAGTCCCGTCCTTCTTGACCAGAATGATCGGAGAAGAGAACGAACTAGTACTAGGCCTGATGATCCCGGCTGACAACATCTCCTTGACACTTCTTTCGATTTCCGCCTTCTGTATGTGAGGGTAACGGTAAGGCCGAATGTTTGTTGGCTCCGTCCATGTCTTTAGCTGCATCTGGTGGTCGCGGAACCGTCGAGGTGGAAGGCCACGTGGCTCCTGGAATATATCGGAATACTGCTGCAAAACTTCATGTAGCTGCGGGGGCGCCTCCGTCGGGGCCGCCGGTGTTATGACCCCCATGACAACGGCCATCGGTCTCTCCTGCTCTCCAAGCCGCTCCAAAATGCGGAGTGTAATCTCCTTGATTGGGGTCGCTCTAATGCAGCCCAAACAATAATCGGTCCCCGTCTGATGGAACTCCATAGACATCTGCTCCCAGTCAAACGTCACCCGCCGTAGCTGACGCAACCACTGTACCCCCAGCACCATATCAGAGCCCCGAATCGGAAGTAAGTACACATCCGTCTGACCACTGTAACCCTGGATCCGTAGCTCTGCTCCTTTGATGACACCTTCACATTGAAGCTTGCTCCCGTCTGCCACCATAACCTGGAAGGCCGCGTCACGGTCGATCGCATAACCTGCCTTCTGGGCCATCGCTGGGTGGATAAAGTTGTGTGTGCTGCCGCTGTCCACCAGAATAGTGACCCTTGCGTGACCCACCCTCCCCGCCATACGCAAAGTGAGCGGGGCGGTGCAACCTTCCATGGCCTGGATAGACACGCCAAAGTCCGTCAAATCTAGGCTCTCCTCCAACTCGGCACTGAGACCCTCATCGTCCCCGTCCTCCTCGCGGAGCATGAATACCTGCACCTTCTGACATGCATGCCCTCGTGTGTACTTTTCATCGCAGTTAAAACAAAGCCCCTTATCCTTCCGCGCCTGCATCTCCGCCCAAGTAAGCTTCGTCACGGTAGGCCGCGTTCCCGGAGGGAGATCCCTACGACCCGTCATAGGAGTAGCGGGAGCTTTCACTGTGGCTCGGCTCTTCTGACGATTATAGCGCTCCTCCTGAATCCTCGCCAGACTGATAGCATGGCTCAAAGTGCGTGGCATGTACGCGTGCACTTCATCTCTCAGGTGATCCTTCAATCCTGATACAAAGCAGCTCAGCATCGTTTTCTCCTCTCAATTGACCCGATTGGCCAACCGTTCAAACTCTGTCCGATACTCCGTGACGGTCCCTTTTTGCCGCAATTTCTGCAACATGGCTTCAACATCTTCGTACTCCAAAGGACCGAAGCGAGCAGAGAAGGACTCCACAAACTCCTCCCAGGGTGCATAGTCGCGTCCCCTCAGAAACCATTTTGTCCACTGATAGGCGTCCTCTTCCAGGTGGAAAGATGCCAACTGAACCCACTGCCCCGCCGGAATCTCTTGGTATTTGAAAAAAAGTTCAGCTTTCTGGATCCACTCAAGGGCGTCACCTCCTTTGAACTTAGGGAAGTTCATTCGTGTCAATTTGGGCTGCATATAGGGGCGGTGTTCTGCCGGTGCTGGATGGTATGGTGGTGCTGGAGCGACGACGTTCCCTGGCCGTCCCGGGTTCAACCCGTGGCCTCCTTGTTGCCCTCCTGCCCAAGGATTTCCATTTACATAGCCCGGCGGACCTCCCGGAGGCCGCGGTAGTGGCAGGATACCCGCCACACCTCCGATTGGGACTGCATTCGCCCCCGTAGGTCGAAAGGGAGCCGCCCCCTGCCCCGGAGCCCGATCCAGGCCGCTTGGGGGTCGGCTGGGTTGATCCCGTGCGCCGGTGGCTCCGGCTGCCGCCAGCCCTCTGGCCGGCCGTGGCCGACCTCATAAGGTCCGCCGGAGGGGGGCCCATGGGACCCCGTTGCCATCGTACGCCGATCGGGCGTGCGTAAGCCCGATCCGGACGGGATCGGCTTCCGTCGAGCCCGATCCCGTCAGGGCTCCTCCTGTCGAGGTCGATCTGCCTCCTTGCTGCCCTCCGCTTGCCCCGCTCGTGATTCCGGTGCCGTTCGATGCCGCCGGAGGGAGATAGGACGCCTCGGCTTCGAATCCGTCTGGGATTTGAGTTTTCCTCTCAGATTTTGCATGAGGAGGCCCTTAATCTCTTCTAAACGCTGATCCAGACGTTCCTCCAGTTGATCCGTTGTCTTCTTCAAACGATCTTCCAAGGCGTTGACGGTATCCGTCAAGCCTACATAGTTTTCCTCAATCGTGGCGATGCGGGCGAGTTCCGCTTCGGAGCGCGTCACCATGGCCGAGGAGCGGCTGCTCTGATACCAAATGATACGAACTAGAAGAGGGAGAGAGATCTAGAGAGAAAGATAGAGGTAGAGAAGATGACGGCTACAAGAAATTAGGGTTGGAGAAGAGAGAAACCTGAAAATAAGTCTTCAATAATCTTCAAATCAAGGGGGACCGGGTTTAAATACTCCTCCCGGTCCCCAGGGGCCGGCCGGCCCCAATAGGGGCTGAACCAAGTCGGTTCAGCCCCCCCTGTTGCTGTTTTATTGAAGTGGGGCTGAACCGTTCAGCCCGCTCTTTTGTCTGAGCCTACTTTAGCATGCGCCTGTACTGATGCCCGTGGAAGCGTGTCATGTCGCTTGGCGTAACAAAGCCCATATAGGGTGTCTCAAGGTCTAGGGATTCTAATATAGATCTAACATAAGATTAGTGAAACTCACAGGTCTTGTGATGCGCCAAAACATAGTAATCACATGAAAACAGTACTATATTTATTGCGAAGAAATAAGATGTAGGTATCCAAAGTGAAAAATGAAAAGGAAAAAAAAGGAGGGTATGGTAGTGGAACTGAAGATAAGTAAGAAAATAAAAATAAGAAACTTAAAATGGATCCCAGGCTACTTACCAAAAGGGAAAAATGCATCACTGGCCAAAGCAGCTCCCTTGGCCTCATCTCCTGCTTTCCTGAAAGCAATTCTTAGGCTCTCCAACCTGTTTGGCTGACCACTCCCCATTCCCAACATACAGCTATTCTGTAAAAGCATATAACAAGCAGTCAATATTATTCTAACATAAAGAAATGATGTGATGAAAATGATGAAAACTTAAAAGAAAGTTAATAGAGGAGATGAAAAAATATATGAAATTGATTAGACGAGATTAGTGCTTGAATAAAAAGATTATTTTTCACGTTTCATGCATGATCGAGGATCAAAATCCTTGAACAGATCAAATTCAAGACTAGTATTCACATCCAAAATAAAAAATTTATTTATGCCAGAATTTGTATAGATGGAAGAATTTTTTTTTATTAAAATGTTGTTCACAAATTTTTAATAAATCCAATGATTTTATTTGAATAACCCTATCAAATAAACGAATCAATAAGACAAACAATATAAATATCCACGAGAAATTAACAAAAAATGATCTGATCAAAGACACATGAAACCACTCTATACTTGAGGCAACCGCAATGGGTTCCTTCTAGAAGGCATATTTTTCATTTTCTTAATTACTCCTAAAACTATGCACATCGATTCTAGGATGAAACGCTGGGAAGAAAAGGATCAGGTGTCCAAGGTCAAGATCCTTCTGCATCCTATATATATATATATGTGTGTGTGTGTGTGTGTCTGTGTGTGTGTCTGTGTGTGTGTGTGTAATCAAGCGAAAACCTATGGTTTGGAGTTGCTTTAGAAGGCACGGTCTTGATGGTTGTCTTGTCAGAGGGTCGTGTTAACCATGACACTTAACACAACCACATTATATGTATATTGCATAGGAGGTGTTAGTGGTAGGGTGACGTCTACGTTGTCCTATCCTTTCTAGAAAAGCATCGGCCTGTCTTTGGGGCGTTTCTAGAGAGGCGATTGCCGAGATGGGGTCTCTGAGGAGAGACACCGGGGAAGAGCTCTGTTATGGTCCACACATATCTATGTCATTAATTACTGTCATCATGTGTTCATGTTATGTGTCATTTATTAATTGAATCGATATGCGAGTCTGTAGTGTTCTATTGTTTCGTGTTTTTCTCGTTATTTACACTCATGCCATTTTGTAGTGTGCATATAGACCCCCTTGGGATAAGGAGATAAATGAATTAAATCAAAATTTCTCTCTCTCTAAGTTCTTTCTATCTCTAGTTCTCTAATCTCATCACCATTCTAGGGTTTGGGTTCAGAAAAGATTCCTTTCTTCCTCTCCTCTCGCATTCTCCGTGGGTTGAGTTCGGATCCCTTGTATCTCTGCCTCCAACGCCACCTCCGACGAGATCCCAGAATAGATCCATAACAACTTTGGTATCAGAGCTAATTCGGTCCTCCTTTTCTGCAAACGACTATAGCACTTCCCGCACACCATCCGTCTTTTCCTGGGAGACAGGATCACGAGAGCTGCCCCACCGCCGCAAGCAGCAGATGCGAACCCCGACTTGTCGCTGAAATGAGTCCTGACCTCGATCAGGCTTTTTGACGACAATACGTTCATCTTCCTCGTCCAGTGACCACACGATCAAGCCACGACTTCAACTCAACGACTTACAGATCGACCCCCCAAACCCTGTGTGTGCTGCCATCAATTAACTCCTCCAGTCCAGAGGCTTGTCCTAACCTCGATCACCGATGTCTGTCGGAAACGAAATCCGGCCACATCGCCGCGTCGCACGCCTATCGAGCCCAATGCCAGTCGATCCCAGCGCATGTCGAGCTGCGAACCTTCTGCTCCATTGCTCCTTGCTAACTGTTCACCACACTCTCTTCCTCCTACATCCAGTCACATCCCATTGTATGTGCACTACTCGCATCGCGTCAGAATTTATGAGCTTCCTGAATCGTCCCCGTCACCACACTTTTTACAGTGTTGGACAATAAACTTTCCATTTATTCGAGATCTAGGCATAATTAGTCATTCATTCTATAATTCTTCTCATCCTCCTACTGGAAAAACGATCCCGCACAAAAAAGAATTGCACAGTACAAAGTAACATAAAAACAGACTCATTGGAAAAAAAATGGATCCCAAATTGTACCCCCTTTTGTACAAAAATGTAATGAAATAATTGACTCAAATTAGATTTCATTACAATTCATCGATTTGTCCATAGGATTTCAGTCTAGTCTTACGTGCCTGCGAATGGCAGAAGCTATCGAGAAGGGTCGACCGAAAGATAGATATCAAAAGATCAGGACAGAGATGGGTTTGTTTATTAATGGGGAACATGTCACTAACCCAACACTGTGAAGAACTCCCCTGTAAGAAAAAAAAATACAAGCTAGGGTTCAGAGAAGAGAAGGAAGAGGTGACAGGGCTCGGATCATTCTACCCCTAGGATTACACATATATATAGTGCTCAATTGAAAATGTAGGATCTGGAGTTGCCTTAGGAGATGTGGTCCTAAAGGACGTCTTTGCAGAGTGTCGTGCAGGCTGCGTTAACCCTAACTACCACATAAGCATTTAATGTGTGTCGCGTAGGCCATTGGGCGATGCCTAAACTTCCTTATCCTCTATGGAAAGGAGCGGCCTACTTTCGGGCCCGTGGCAGAAGTTTACTCTCTTGGAGAGAGATTTACTAATATAGTCTCTTCCAAGGGTGCCTCCCAAAGATGTCCATCTTTAAGGGGAGGCATCCCGGGATGAACTCCTTAAGGAGGGACTTTGCGGAGGGGCCTCCTAGCTGGATCCTCCCCAGGAGCTAGACCTTTCCCGATTGTAGTGTTCTCTAGAAATGTGTCTTTTGCATTTATTTGGCACGCTTAATGATCTTGCAAACCGAGTCGACAAGTGCTACCGACATGCTGATTGAGAGGATAGATTGGAGCATACATAATACATAGCAAACACCAAAGAAATTATAAATAATGTTATGGCCAACACTTAAAAATTTCAAGCATCTTTAGCTGATTTATACAGACTTGTGAAAAAAGGGCCTCCAAATCACATACAGATGATAAAAATTTTGAAATAAGAACAAACCTTAGCTATGACAATGGCATTGCTCTTAACATGCTTTGCACAGAGCCAGGCAAACTGTGCATCAGACAGCTCGTTCTCTTGAGGAGACCTATCCGACTTCACCTTAAATTCAATATCGTCCGGAACTAATTCATCAGAATCTTGAGCTAACCATCCCCCACAAACTTGTCTGAGTGAGAAAATTCCCTTCTCAGTCTTTTTTGCCTCAAGTATTCTCAGATTCTTGGACTTGCCGCGTAGAATCTCAAGCCCTTTCTCCGTATAATTAGGTGCAACTACTATCTCATAAAACATTCTTGTTTCACCATCTGTTGGACTTCTGAACTCCCTGATTTCCTTTGCAAGATCCTAGTAGCACAGAAAACTAAAATTAGGCAAACAAATAATAAAGTTTAAATGTCTAATTCCCAAAGAGTTGCAGTGAGTTTAATGATGATGTTTGTGAATTTTGGCATAGGTTTAAGATTAGTTATCAACCTAGCATCAACATAATTTTATACATAAGGCTAGATGATATAATGATGAGTGTCACAGAAGTAAAATGTAAGAAGAAAATATCATCTAGACTTAAAAGGCATTTTATGACATTGAAATGAGGTCATGTATAACGTAGAGATTGACTGTTGGATCCTAAAAAGGTCGCTAATGGACAAAATGGAAGCAGAAACTATTAAAATAAGATTGTGGAAAATAAATTAGTAGTTTGAATAGATAAGAAGGTAAAATATGTTGGTAGTAAAGTGACGTAGGTGATGGTGACGATTAGATTTGGTAATTGATTTATTCAGATTTCTGTCACATCATGACATCTCAAGACGGATAACCTGACTCAAATTCTAACCCATCCACACTTGGAAGACATGATGGCCCATGATCGACCCATTAACTTTCCCGTAGGCCACCGGACCTGTTGATTCCCTCTTTTATCAGTAACATAGATGCCGTGCCCCTTCTCGTATTTCCTTTCGTGTCGCCCCTCGATTCGCGACAAATGTCGTTGGTGGAGAATTCTTCATCCTAAGTAAGGTCACTCCCGGCCACGGACATTTTGAGGTTCAACGGTAGGGTAGGCTCTATGTGAAGCTATGAAGACTAATTGAGACAAATCTATACGCATCAAACAATAATCTAGCAATATTATCTTACAACAATTAAATTTATAAATGATACAACAAAACCAACGGCGTTCGAGTAGATAACAAATTAAGGAAACAAGTAATATATATATACACACACACGAGAGAGCGGGAAAACAACTACACGGGCTTCCAAAAAGTAGATAACAAATTAAGGAAACAAGTAATATATATATATACACACACACACACACACGAGAGAGCGGGAAAACAACTACACGGGCTTCCAAAAAGTCACAAGATAATTAGTGGCAATGATTACAAGCTAATATTACACAAAAACAGAGGATTAACACACAATTCAACACAAAGAAGCTACAACCAAACAATGAACTTACAATGACTACAAGATTGAATGCTCGGTGGATGCACAAAAAGATGCTGGAAGCCGGAGGGGTGACGTGGTGCTGAATATGGACTGTCAGGGGGAGATGGAGGGCTGGATGGGGTTGTTGTCCGGCTCATTGGTGTTTTCAGCTGTTAGAAATGGTGGGCAGGGGCAGGAAATGGCAGGACTGTGTTTGGAAATGGAGGGGAAGGGCTGACTGGGAGGCAAACAGGAAAATGGCCACTTGATTAAGGGATTCATGCTGCAGAGTAGTCATCCTGGGAGTGCTTCCTGGATGGGGTGGAAAGCTTTGGGATGATTTGGAGTGGATGGCAACACTTGGGAGGGGATCTGGGGGAAAAGGGATTGGCAGTGGACTAGGGCTTCAGGAAATCAAGGGGAAAGGGAGGCGGGGTGGACGGGTGCTGGAATTGTGTGTGTGTGTGTGTGTGTGTGTGGGGGGGGGGGGGGGGGGGGGGGGGGGTCTTAGCTTCACACTCAGATTCCGGCTTCGGCACTGGTGCTCAAATGGAAGGAATGTGTCTCTAACTTTCAATCCTTTCAAATGGAGCCTTCTACCTATATATATAGACAAAGGAGGAGCCACGAACGGTCATGATTCTCCGATCATGACGGCCTCCAAAAACAACACTCAAGCCTTTATCCCACCATAGTGGGGTGGTCGGCCTCCAAAAACAACCTAAATAAAAAAACAGAAAGTACATTAAAAAATAGAAGAAAAAAACATCTAGATCGGTGATCTGCTCGAAATGAACAGTCTCGATCATCGGTGTGGATCCAAATTGTGTCGAGATCCCATCAAGAAGAGGTAGATCAAAAGTAGCATATATAGAAATTGTGCAAAAAGATTTGACCAGAATAATTTTAACACTTCTTACTACAAATAAATGGAAAATAATGATGCATAAACTTGTCATCAAACATTTGGGATACGGCTAGCAAGAATAATGACAATTACAACGATGACGGTTATGACGACACTGATATAAAACTTTCAATAAAATAGAATACCACATCTATGATTGTGTTGAAGGCAACTATTCCACCAAATGCGCTAACAGGATCTGCTTTCACAGCTAGTCTATAAGCATTGAGGATATCTTCTCTCGAAGCAACACCACATGGATTTGTATGTTTTACAATCACACATGTGGGCCTTTGAAATTCTGAGACGCAGTTCCAAGCAGCATCCGCATCTAAGTAATTATTGTACGACATTTCCTGTTCGAAATCAAAGTCATCAATTTCGATATCAACAATTACTTAGATAAGATTAACATTAAAAATGAAACCACAGCATCCTTTACCCAAGTTAGTTTGTAATATCACACAGTATATAGCATGAGTTATATTAGAGTGAATAACACTACAATTAGAACTTCTAAAAGAGAATAATCTCAAAATAAATCCCTTCATGCATAAAATGTGACATGAAACCAGAGTATGGAGCTATTTAATCAAGTTCAACTAGCAGAGATATTAACTATTAACTCATCATCATCAACAACAACAACAATAACCTTATCCCAATCATTTGGTGTTGGATGAATCCTTAATTTTCATTCCCTCTACTGAATGTTGAGTGACATGTTAAACATAAAATAATAAATCATCGTGAACAACTTTCATCCATATTACCTTAAGTATGTCTTTCTCCTACGTAATCAATCGGTATTTCCTTATTTTCGATAGATGTTAGTTGTATTGTTCCTCTAATATAAACATCTAGTCGTACTGTTGCTCTAATATAAACATCCCTTAGTTTATTATTCCTATTTTTCAGACATCCATTTTAGCATTGTAATTTGTGTCATGCTTAACTAAAATATCAATGATTATATTTACCCCCCAACACTCGGATCCATACAACGTTATCAACATAACTGTGACTTTGTAACATCTATTTTTAAACATCCATGATAGACGCTTATTGGATAGTAATCCAGAAACACTTATTCATTTTAACCACTCAGCCTTAACCCAATAATTTATACATTCATCTATATTTCCATTTTTCTATATAATAGATCTCAGATACTTAAACATATCACATCTAAACATCTCTTAATCCTCTAACAAAATATATTGATATCTTTAATATCACTCCACAAAAATTGCATAGCATATATTTGGTCATTGTTTAACTAATTTTAAGCTCTTTATCTTTTAAATAATATTTTCATTGTTCTGATTTTCACACATCTCAGACTCTTGAGATGTCTCGATGTTTGAAACTCTCATCAGCAAAAACCATACGCCAAAGAACCTCAATTTGAATATCTTTTGGAAGCATCTTTATAAACAATAAAATATATTAATATATATATATAAAGATATTGATCCTTCATGAAAACTAATAAAATCTTTCCTAGTCTTGCATCTCGTCCCTTATATCTAATAAAATCTCTAAATGATTAAAAAAATATTCTAAGAAATTGTTTAAGCGGAATTCTTTTTGGACTTCTATTATGCATGTAAAATCATATGCAAATAAAAGATATATGTAACTGAAAGTTATCTCAAACAATTTTTGAAAGATGGCATACCTTTCCATGATGTTGTATAGCTGTTCCAATACCGCCAGCATTCACCACAGAGAGACACTTATCATTATAAAATGCTGCCTTTTGGTGAGGATTTTCACCATATCGAAGTGTGGACTTCATTGTCAGTGGCACTGTAAGGCTGGGCGGGAACTTGCCTTCAGAAAAAAACTTTAAATTAGTCAAATGCGCACAAAAAATAGAATAGAATGAGATCTAAAGAGATGATACCTTGCGAAGATTGCTTCCACAGCCACTCTGAAACAGCTGAATCATAGGAAGCTACATGTTGAAAAGCCTTCCAGGCAAGTTCCCTACGAAATTGTTGATTATCTTCTTTTCTTCGAAGAAATTCTATTAGGGAAGAGTAGTCTTTAGGGTCTACTATAACCAAAACATCCATGTGATTCTGTTCAGACAATTAAATTCAATAAAAAGGGAAGAAGAAGAAAAGTTTAAACGGCATCATAATTACATGCTATCCAACATTAAGACCTTCGCTGCAGCTCGGATTAATGTCGGGCCACCAATGTCAATATTCTCAATGCCATCTTCAAATGTTACTCCACTAGATGAGGTGACCTTTTCATAGAAGGGGTAAAGGTTTACAACCACAATATCGAACGTCCCTGTAGAAAATATATCTAACATTTAAGAAAATAAATGTGCAGAACGATTCATAAGTAAAAGCTTTATCTTTTGTAGTATCTACTATCATACAGATTACATGATATTAACAATAGAACATTTATTAATCGAAAAACACATTGCTTCCTCCTCAAACTTACCAATTCCATGATCATTTAAAGCTTCCATGTGATGATCATGATCCCGTCTAGCAAGAATGCCACCATGTATGTTTGGATGTAAAGTTTTTACCCTACCATCAAGCTGCATAATACAAAATTTCTATCAAAAATATATATTAAGTGTAAGTCTTACAAGCTTGATTTTGAAAAAAGGATTCTCGACCTCCTGGAACTTAAGCGTTGGCAGCAACTCAACAATTTCAAATATCAACTACAAGAGAATGTAATGGGCTTCGGGATCAGTTATCTAGTTATTTTATTATTATAGTCTAATTGTTATTTTAGTGTTTGAGTCTAATTGTTGTTTAGGGTTTTAATGTTTCCCTTGTCTTTTGTATTTACGCTTATGTCATCATCTCCCCTTATATAAGGAGACCTTGGGATCATGTAATGTTACAAAAGAAGTAAACTTTATTCCCTTGTCTTGTTATGAGATTTTGGTAGCTCTCTCCACCCGAGCACGCCCCCGCCTAGACAGCCGCAGCTCCAGCTCCGCAGTATCCCCTCCGCCTCCGACACCCTCCAAGATAGGCCCATAACATCTTGGTATCAGAGGTCTCCTTCCCTTCCGACTGTCGATTTCTTCTTTCCTTCACACAAACAACCCGCTAACGGCTCTGCATAGCCTTCCAGTGCAAGCAGATGCTTCCTTCTGGGATCGTCGAAGGAAGCATCTGCTTGCACTGGAAGGACGATGCAGACAAGCTTAATTAGCTGCCCACCACCCTTCCCGTTGTTACTACCCCACCTACGGATCACGCCAGCATTAGTCAAGCACTGCCACCGCCACTCATCCGCCATAAGCCACCGCAACCGGCCCTCATACGCCATGAGGCGATTGCACTACCGCACTACCCCTGGTTGAATTTTTCGACTTCTAATGGGAAGGCAAACCCATTAGGTTGGCTCACTAAGTGCGAACAATTTTTCTCCCACCAACAAATACCGGTTGCGTAACAGATTCATCTGGCATCCTTCCACCTCCTCGACTCAACTCTGCTTTGGGTCACTCGTCTCCTCACCGACAGTCAGGTCTGGCAGGGAAGACTTCAAGCGGTTCTGCAATTTGCGTTTCGATCTTCCCGCTCGCAACAACCCCCTTGGTGAGCTCACGACTTTTTGACAGACGGGATCCGTGGAAGATTATCTGGAACAGTTTCAACTTCTCCTACCACACGTCACGCTTCCCCCTGAGAAGCAGGTCTCCATCTTCACTGCTGGACTTCGCGACCGTCTGCGGCTGAATGTCGAATTTGAGACTCCTCACGACTTAGTGACTGCTATGAGTTTGGCTAGGATTTGCGACCGTCGCCTCCAGCTGGCGCAGAAGGCTTACTTATCCGCTGACAAAGTGGCTCCGCCAACACGTATTGAGGGCCCTCTGGGACCTTCGATTCGTCGACTCTCTCGTGCCGAGATGATGGAACGGAGAACGCAAAGCTTATGTTATAACTGCGACGAGCAGTATACTCGGGGACAACAACAAGAACAGAACCCATATAGTCCACAATCATTGGGGGTATGGGCGGGGGAATATTGGAAACAGACCTAACCTTTGGCACTATGCACAAAGTGGCTTCTCTCAGAGGAGAAAGACCTAACCTTTGACAATAAATGCACAAAGTGTCTGCTCACAGAATACCACTGAAATAGTGGCCCCATATATCATCGCGTTTGTTGCTGAATCATGCCCTCAAATCAAAGCCAAAGACATCAGAGAGGGCAGACCCAAGAATCCATTTTGATTTATGTGCACATAACCATGCTTCCTTCATTCAACATCCAGAGCATTGGAGAGCAGTATACTCGGGGACATCGATGCAAAAAGCTTTTCTATCTGCACGTTAAGGACTCTGACGGTTAGGGCGTCGGATGAGGCTGCTACCGTCGTCAATCTTCCTTGAGCTTGAGGTCAGGCTCTTTTTACAGAGAGGGAGAGATGTTATGGGCTTCGAGCCTAGTTATCCAGTTATTTTATTATTAAAGTCTAGTTGTTATTTTATTGTTCGAGTCTAGTTGTTGTTTAGTGTTTTAATGTTTCCCTTGTCTTTTGTATTTACGCTTATGTCATTATCTCCTCGTATGTAAGGAGACAGGGTCATATAATGTAATCAAAAGAAGTAAACTCTATTCTCTTGTCTTGTTATAATATTTAGGTAGCTCTCTTCACCCGAGCATGTCGCGCCTAGGCAGCCGTAGTTCTGGCTTCTTAGTATCCCCTCCGCCTCCGACATCCTCCGGGCTAGGTCCATAACAAAGTAGCATTTAATGATTTTGTATATAGATCCTTGCATGCCTTGATCTTTATGATCACATTTATTGAATTATTTATAAGGTAATATTGCTTAAGCATAAGGCATGACATTTGCCGAATCATTATCTTCTTCTTCTTGATTGGCATAACCAAATTATTTGAGGTTATTTATGAATCCTCATTCTTCATTGTTCTTGTTGAGTGTTGTATCATTGTACGAGGTGTTACACAAATTCATCATTAATCTTATTAGTAATGTTTCTACTTGTTACCTTATACCTACCCTTCTTCACAATCCTTCTACATTAATTAGTTGAAATTTTTACACTTAGTTATACATGTCCAAACCACATGGGTCTATATACTTACTCTTCAATAAATGTAAACTCCGTCAAATCTCTAGCATATTATTCCTTTAATTATTCTTCCTAATTTTGCCACACATTCAACTTAAAACTCCAAATTCCATCACAGTAACTTACATATCAACTCCAAATTCCATCACAGTAATTATTCTTCCCAACTTACATATCAACGATTTATTTACCTCTGAACACTCGGATTCATACAAATCAAACTATTTTTGATTTTATAAATTTACCTTTAACTCTTTAAGTCTCCATGATATCCTCTTGATGCACAATACTCTTAAGAGACCACTTTAACCATGCATTCTTAACTCTAGAATTCATAACCTCATTAATTTCTTTCTTCTGTATAGTAGATCCAGGTTAATTGCGTGAAAGATATAATCACCGACCAGAATTACCAGATTTCAAACGCTAATTACCAGAACATGCAAATTTCTTGTTTTGACAGTACATGATGTTTATAGAGAAGAAATTAATTTCCGCTAAATTTCAAAATTTTCAAGTAATTTTGCATGATATGTTTTGCTAGAAAGGCTAAAAGATATACTATAGTGACTCTTACAAAAAATTTAAAAACATACTTGAGTATACACTACCTAGGTTACACCAATTAGTATTCTTACAACATTTATGTTCAGCTTATTCAAGAATATTATCTCCTATGACTATAAGGAAATTGAAAATTGCTAAGCAGATAAACAACTGTTTTTACCATTATTCTCAAAAGATTCTAAACTTAATATCATCTATCCATCGCATGAGTTGTAATGAAGATTAGTACAAAGTTAGTAAATTCTAGTTGGTGTTGCAAGTGTACCACTTCAAAATCTTCAATTATGTCAAAATGCCTAGTAGTAATTTCGTGCATTTTTAGGGACTTAGAACTCATGGCAACCGTTTATGTTTCTCTTAGATTTACATTATTTTATTACTTGAGCAATACAGGATCCAGATTGAGATGAATTGATTATGTTCGACTAAATAAGATGCAACACTATGAAGGTGATATCTAGAATTCATGAAAAAAAAAGTGCTATAAAAGTAAGAGGGTCAATCAAAATATATAATGTGATAAGAGTATAATATTTTTTTATCATTTTGTTGTCCCAGAAATCCATCCCACCGTAGTCAATAAAAGCCTGAAGAATGTGGTGGTGAAGAGGGTTATAAGAGTATAAATTTTTTTCTCATCATTTTGTTGTCGCAATACCAGTTGAGGTGTTGTCGTGGGACCTTGAGGGAACAGTTTTGAGTCCTGGAAGCAGCCTCTTGCAAAAATGCAGGGTAAGGTTTACCTACATTTCACCCTTGTGGTGGGACCCTTCCCTGGATCCTCACTGCGCGGGGATGCTTTGTGCACCGGGCAGCCCTTTTTTAGTCCCAATACTCTAGATGATTTGATGCAACTAATATTGTGGATATAAAGGAGAACCAAAGAATGCTCAAAGAACATCACCATCTCTGGAAAGGAAGTAACTTCTTCAACTTTAATAAC
The DNA here is from genome assembly GCA_033032865.1 of Dactylorhiza incarnata. NCBI lineage: Eukaryota > Viridiplantae > Streptophyta > Magnoliopsida > Asparagales > Orchidaceae > Dactylorhiza > Dactylorhiza incarnata. The sequence goes on from JAWHQI010000281.1 coordinate 1,020,972, forward strand.
TGTAATCCCAGCTTGCTCCAAAGCTTTTGCTGTCCCTCCAGTTGAAATAATGCTATATCTGAAATCATTTAATCCTCGTGAAGCAAAATTCAGAATGATAATAAGTATACCCTTAACTTGCCAAATCTTACTAATAACAACCAAGTAAACCATCCTTGTGAATAATATTATAAAGAACTAAATAAAACTTAATAACAATCAAGTACACCATCGGGGTGAGCAATATTATAAAGAACTTCTAGCTCGTACTGAATAGCAAACAAGTAAGCAATCCTGGTGAAAAATATGAAGGACGACAGATAGTGAAAGAAAGAAAAGAAGAAATAGAGGGCACTTCCCTAATTTGCTAACCTATTCAGTCAACACAAGTAGAAGTAACACAGAGAAAAAATAATATGAAGAGTATCATAAGTACTACATGTTTCTACACAATTCCACATTTTAACATTCAATTCTACCATCCAAAAACTAAAACACTGAAAAATCTCAGTTATTTTATTGCATAAGATAACTGAGAGAGAGTAATTTCTATTTTAATTGTTTGTGCAACAATAGAAGGTATATACATATGCTTAAGAACAAAGAATCGAAGGAACAAATATTAGAATACCTCGTTATAACGAGAGAATATATATTGAGATGAATTTGGTTCCTTTGTTCTACACTGTGATAACCACAGTGCAATTATGGTTGCTCAAAATGATGTTAATCATGATCCACCAAACACATTGAAAACAGTTTTTTTTATTTCATTTGTGGAGTGATTACTAGCATTTTCATCAAATCTCATTCTAAAAAAAATCATTTTTTGTGAATTTTCTACCAAACTCAAGCCCTGCGTGGTAGGACCCTTCCCCGGACCTCGATGCGCGGGGATGCTTTGTGCACGGGGCTGCCCTTTTTTTATACCAAACTCAAGCTGTCATATTCTATGCATTCTTGAGTGTGGGAAGGGGTTATTGTCATCATATAAACAAAAGAATAATTACCAAAACCTCCCCTAGAAGATAGCATAATTACAAACTGCACCCCGTCTTATTATTGAAATTACAAAAACCTCCCCTCAATGCTACAAAACATAAAATAACATCCATGCACAAAATAACCCCCTGAAAATGCATTCCGAGGGGGGTTTTTTTGTGCAAGGATGTTATGAAATGTGAACCTCAGGGGAGGTAAATGTTATGTTTTGTAACATTGAGGGGAGGTTTTTGTAATTTCAATAATAAGAGGGGTGCAATCTGTAACTTTCCAAACTAGAGGGGAAATGGCCCTATAAACAAATGTTCTCCATTATGTAGCATGATTCTCTTATTACTGGACATACTCTGACTGAGCCACTGTCCATGGTTAAAATCTCACTCCCCTTCCTTTTGTAACATTTTGCATGCAACACTACCTTTGAAATGTAAGCAACAAGTAAACAAAATGGAAGAAGTATGAGCTCACCCTAGCTCTTGAAGCCCTCTACCAAGAACATCAAGGTCTTGCTTGTCTGAAAGAGATATCAATGCCTGCTTCCTTGCTACTGAAGGGAAGGCACAAAAATAAATAAACAAATAAACTCTAAAAGACGCGTAGATCAAATATTTATTGTGAAAGGGAGATCATGAATCATGGTTCACACCATTTGAGCGTATGGAAGTCTGAGTACGAGCCACAGTATCGCGGTCCGCCATGGCCATGCAGCTGATCGGTCGTCTCCCAGCGTAGGAGAAAACCGTGCGAACGCTGGGAAAGGAAAATTCTTCCTGGACGAGGAGAATGCAGCAGGATGAGTGGAAACGGCGGCGACGGAATAAGAACGAAGAATGGACGATGGGCGAAAAGAGAAGACTAACCGGACGGCAGCAGTAGAGGTACCGACCTTGAAAGCAGGGGTAGAGATAATGGTGCTTTCCGGCGGACGGAGCAACGGAAGTGATGGAGACGGCGATGGAGGCGGCGGACGGGGACGAGAGTAACTGAGGCATCATCACTTTCAGACTGCGATTACCCTCTCGCCTTTAAAAAAAAAATCCGCGAATCACAGTCCAAAGCCCTTGTTCTTTTACTGGGCTTAAACACTATGGGCCTGATTAAATTAGGCCCATATTCTTTTACTGGGCTTTAAGCAATTGGTTTATTCTGTTCGGTGCTGTACGTCTCAATAATGGGTAATTAAGGGTTCGTTTGGGAGAGCGACGACACTCCGTTGAGGGAGCAAACTTCACCGGCGATCACCACCGATGGGAGGGGGCTGGGTTCGCCAACGGAAAAACTTCTCCTTTTTGCACGGAAAAATTGGAGCAAACACCACCGTTGGCAGAAAAACAAATGCCCCGGGGAGCGCCGTTGGTGGCATTTGCTCGCCTCCCTCCCAAGAAGTATTTTAGTAATCAAGATCGAAAGGAAAAAATGATATAAACTTTTTTTGGCATGTGAACCAATAGAGCCTCAACAGCTGGTGTTCGCTGATTTTGACCTCTAGCTGTGGGAGCAATTTCGCTCACCTTATATTTAGGAGAGCCGTGACAATTATGAATATATAATATAATAATCAAATGCCAATGCATATTGGCATATACAAAAAATAATTAATTACCCAAACCTCCCCGAGCGTAAATAAAGGTTTTTTTTTTCAGAAGGGCCAGCTTCAGGTTCTGAGCGTAAATAAAGGTTACATCCCTCTATCTTTTGAAATTACAAAACCCTCCCCTTCGCGGGGTGTTTTGCGGGTGTCTACTGTGAAATGTAAACTTACATGAAATATTTTTATAATTTCAAAATGAGACAGCAGGGTGTTGTTATTGTAAGTAGCACACAAAGCGAGGATAAATTTGAGGTGTGATAATTATTGTAATTGGCATAAAGGAACACAAATGTGAATAAAGCAATTGCGTGTATATTGAAGGGAATGCGTGGTTGTGTCTCGAGTGGGGCTCTTGAATGTGAGTGTGTATATTATTGCAGTATGTGATCTAGGAGCAATCAAAAAATTAGAGTTAATATCAACGTAGTATGAACCTACGAGATCGCACATTAAGAATGTCATGAGAAAAAAATGGTCATATTGAGTTTATTTTAAGTCCGTCTTTATTTTGACTCAAGACCTACAATGTATTAATGGATAATAAGAAATTTAGAATTAATTAATTTCATAATCATTAATTCTTGCTTTTGAACCGAATATGTGTTATTCATTTTGGAAAGGAATGGACGAATTCCGAAAGTCGATATCCCCTCGATTAGTATTTTTGAATCGCTCCCACTTTCTCCAAAGACATAAAAGTTTGCAAATTGAGAAATTGCAAGTAGCTTTTTAAGAGTTCTCGGTAAGGAAGATAGAGAGGGCAGAAGAGAAATGAGCTAGTACTTCATTTCAAAGATTGGTCATATTCTACTTTCCACGATGTAGTAGGATAGATTGTGCTACAGCTTCAGGCATTCAAGTAGATATTGATAAAGACATCGATACTTGTATGTGCAAATTTTGATTCTAGAATAGTAAGTTTTGCACGGATTTGTGGGGGTTTCGTGCATTTTCACAGTGCATCCGTTCTCATAGAATCCCAACAATAGTGTTCGATCGATTTGTGAAACCGCTAACTCATAGTGCATGTTCTTCCCACTTTCACAAAAAATGTCATTCATTGAACACCGAATATAGGTCGTCGGTCATCAAGTGTTCAAAACTGAGCAGTTACATGATCTTTGATAGATTTATGAAATCATTCAGCTGTTAAACAATCATCAACCCTTGATCGTTGATAGTCAAGAGCTTATCGTCAATCTCAGGGCGATTTGTGAAAACGTGGAATCATTGCATTCGTGTGACTATCTGGTTCTTCATTTGAGAGAAACTCATTTCATTAACTCCAATTTGGGTGGGGGGGGGGGGGGGGGGGGATAGGCTCATATTCATGCATCCTAGACATTTTTGGAATCATCTCGGTCAGAAATAGTCATTTGATTTTGGATCTGATGAAGACACATCAAAATTTAGGGGTACCAAAAGATAGGAAGTTAAGATTCTTGAGCATGTTAGCACCAATAACGAATCAGTTTGGTTGAGTATGCTATTGATGAATGATATTTGATGACATTAAAAAGTTATTGTTTGAGATGAAGTGATCACTATGTGGGATAACTCTCATTTCAAAGGGGCGAAATATGTTGGTATATATGTACCGCGTTCCTTACCCTCGTCCCATTAAGACTTGAAGTCAATTACGGGCCAAAAGCTTGCATCTGAACGCCTCATTTGATTTATTCCAATTCCTCAAAGTCAATTACATCCGTCCAAACGGATCCTCATTGTTTTCATCGTCGGATGTAGTGAGTGCACCGAGGACACCTAACAGATCCTCATTGTTTTCATCATATTAAATTTTTACAAATATTCTACACTTTTAATTATGCATAAAAAAATGTTTTAAAATTAATATCGATATCAGGCTTTGTTAACATCCGATCAGACATCGCATTTTTATTAACGGTCAGATAGCAGATCGGATGAATATGAATTCTGCCCGCCCGCACAATTCTCATTTAGAGAAGTAGCGCGTAAAAATTGCTCTTCAAAACTAGGCCTTATCTAAAATATATGATATCATGTCAACAATTAATGTGATAGTAACGTTAATAGATATATATTTTTGAAAGTATAGTATATTACTAAAAATAGACGAAATACAAATCTACCACGTGTCGTCTATTAAATTTCCAACTGCCGCAGGCGGTTTCACCGGCCCATTCATTAAATATTGGAGCCACCACAATTCCCGGAAAAATAATTTAAAGTGACAGCTGTCACCTTTGGATCATATACAAGTTTATATATTTCCTTACTCTGACCTATTTGACGTTTCTGCATGAGACTGCGGTTCTGGCAGCATGTGCTGTTTGGTAAAGATTTTTCATCCACAGTTAGCGCCCCCAGAAGCCCAGAAGGGGTTCGCCGGAATATTTTTGTCCGCCTCCCATAATGAGACGAGACCAACCAAATGCCTCTATTGGTGGACCCGGTTGTGAATGGTTGTGCCCGCCGCAATGCACCTTATGGTGCACTGCTATTGATCCCGGACACAAAAATTACGCCTAGAGGTGGAGTATAGCGGCTTACTCGTAGGTCTTTCGGCTTTTCATTGAGCGGGCAATTATGCAAGAGGGTTTCTCATGCCTCTAAAATGTGTTAGGGTGACGCATACCAACTATCCCAAAATTTTGGAGTGTTAGAAAATGCGCTATCAACTCATTTATTATTATCAAGCACGACCGATCAAATTGTTCGCATGGCTCCATCGCACTAAACCGTGCTCGGAACTCACATGTACTCATGCCCTGAGCCAATTCGGCTCCCTTGCACTAAACTGTACCATTGCAGTTCCCTTGCACCCATGTCAAGAGCCAACAACTATGGTGCACCAGAACTGCCTCATCCAACAACCTGGATGGCGGGCCACACCCAACAAATTCTAGGGAGTGGCGCATACCAATTATCCCCAAATCCCGGAGTGTTGAGAAATGCGCTACCAACTCCTTAATTATTATTATTATTATCAAGCAGGACCGGTCAAATTATTCTCATGACCCTCTCGCACTAAACCGTGCCCTGAACTCCCATATACTCATGTTCGTAGCTAACTCGACTCACTTGCACTAAACCGTACCATTGAAGTTCCTCTGCACCCATGCCAGAAGCCAATCATGGTGCACCCGAGCTGCACCATCTAACAACCGGGATGGCGGGCTACACTCAACAAAATGATAGTGTTCTTGTAGTGCGTTGTCTTAAATGATTTAATATATGTTTAAAAATATTTGATTTGAAAATAAAATTTGAGCCGCTAAAATTAGTTTGATTTATATATTATTAACGAGTCATTTCGCCTAGAATGTGATCAAATTTGGAGGACCACAGTTCGATTGTAAAAGATCGGACAGATTTTTTAGGCTTCGTTTGGCGCGACTTATTTGTTGCGCTGAGTTGGGTCAAAAACGTCATTATCATAGATTGTACGTTATGACCGCTACGAAGAAAATAAACTAGTTTTGAGCATAAAATGTATGAATTTTTTTAAATGAGGTCGGGCATTGGTTCATGACCACTGTATTCACGACCGCCGCCACCGTGCCAAACGAAGCCTTAGCCCGCAAATCTTTCTCTATAGTCTATATGTATGCCAAAAAAATAATAATATATTTGATCTTAAAATGACAAAAATAGACGATTTTAGTTTTTAAATATGATTTTTTTCATAAATAATATTATCGTCATAAATTAATCGTATTTTATGAAAAATAATATTTGCTATCCAATCTCGATCTCATGATCTGTCATTCTTAGGACCCATTAATTTTAAGTTTTATTTAATTCATACAAAATGGCTATCCGCACGACGAGAATAACAAAAATATTACCTCATACAATGGCTATATAAGTGATTAGTCAAAAGCCTTCAATGTCCTGCATGCGGCCTCATGAGATATATTTTTAGGTGCGCTCTCCTACCTAAAATCACAGTGCTCACGCGCATCAAATCGTTGGTTCCTGCAAAAACAACATGATTTGTCGAAATACTAACAATTACAATACTGATAATATTGACAGTATTTTTAGAATACTGTAGTATTCCACAAAAACAACTCCGTCGTAAGATGTCAGATCGTACGGCTGTATTGTTTCTCCCACCTAAAACTAAGTGAGAGAAACACACCTTGTTGTGGATCGTTCGGGTGCTCTGGTAGACCAGTTTAATTGAACCACCTTAGTTCGGAAGCGAACCAGGCGAGCAAACAGTCAATGAGTGAGTTAGTAAGTGACACGAAGACTTTTAACGTGGAAAACCCGGAAATGGTGAAAAACCACGTGGTTGGAGCTGTGCCGGCCAACTTCCACTATCTTCTGGGGGGTTACAATTAAAGATTGAGAATTCGAGCGCGACAGGCCGCTGCTCGTTACAATGGTGGAGGGAGAGAGAGAGAGAGAGAACTCTGAGGGTGGCAGGTCACCTTTCGAAAAACTAAGTACTTTCTTCTGAGAACGGGGGTGAGAACAAACGTGAGAAGGCTGAGTCGCCTTTCGTGACCTTCTGAGGCTCGAAGGAGATCTTTGAAGATTCGAAGGAGATTTTCGAGAGCCGAATGAGATCTTCAAGCGCCGAAGGAGAATTCCAAGGAAATCTTCACAGGAGCTCTCTCGGACGTAGAGGGCAAGATGTCCTGAAATGAAGGCTCTGTGCTCCTTTTATAGCTTTGGTCGGGAGTAGCCCGGTAATTTTGCCGTTGTAACCACCATAACCACCTGGTGGGCGAATCACGCTGGTCGATTTGGAGCACATGGATCGCCATTTTTGGTAAATGACTGTCTCGCCCTTCGGGCAGTTCAAACAGCTTTGTTGAAGGCGATCGATAAAGGCGACGAACGGGTCCTGCAATCTGAGAAATTAGAAAAATGTTAACTTAGCGCATTCAGAACGTGGAAATGTTCTGAGCACGCGAGGAAGTGTTCTAAGCGTGCAACGAACGCATGAGCGTTCTGGGCACGTAATGAACACGGGAGTGTTTTGAGCACGCGGGGAGTTGGAAAACGAAAAGTCGTGCACAATGGGGGATTGGGTTTCGGTCGAATACTTCGCAGGACCCCCTACAGGAGATCGTGCGGTTTGACCGCAACCCCTATGAGAGGTGCAGGTAGGCCGTGTTGGCTCCGCTCAAGATATTCTACTAAGCCTCATCAACATGTGGAATGGACTTATATAGTATCTCCAGCGTAGAGCCCTTAACCCTAGTGACACGGAACCCGTCGGGTCATTCCGAGTCGGTCCTGACACGCGCGGAAATATTAATAAATTAAACTTAACAATCTCCTCCTATGTCCGCGGTATACCGACGTTGGAAAAGGGTTGGTGTGTGTAGTGTTCAACCAGTTCGACTCATTACACAACCGTGTCCGCAAGTACCCGTTATAACATATTGGACTAGAAGAAACATGAGTATGTATGCACGCATAAGCATATAACATAAACTAAGCAGCATCACATCAAAATCAAAGTACAATTAAATAGATAAGTTTCAGAAGACCTAATGTCTCAGGACTAACAAAGAATAGAAAACAGTCCAAACAAAACAGGTAAAGAGAGCTAAACAGTGCTCTAAGTCAGAGAAAGAAAAACCAAACAGATACTCTAGTAACCATCATCCAGCAGATCATCCTTTTCAGGATCCCAGTCTGCATGTGCTCCTCCTACAACAACATTTCCTGTAATTTCCAATAAAGAAATTTATTCAGAATGAATTCAACTATGAAAAATGTACATGTATATAGTTCTGTATATAAGAACGTAGTACTTTAATTATGCTTAGAGGATATAGGTAGAGTATTTCAGGTTTAACCGCAGAATCTATTAACTGTTTCCAAACGAAATGATTTCAGACTTTTGGACAACGCAGCTATATATGTGTTCCTATGTGTGTATTCTGGTTACTGTTCTTCTAGGGTTGATTGGAACTCATCAAATGTGGAATGGAACCAATCAACAGGAGAAGGTCCAAAACAAGTCAGATTGTGTTATCAAATGTGGAATAACACTCTCCTCCAAGTTAAGGAAGACGAATCCGGATGAGGTTGTTAACATCAAATGTGGAATGAAACAACCTGTAAGGCCCCTTTTTTTTTGCAAAAACTACCGGGTCTTAGGCCCAGAACAGCCGTTTTGCGGTGACACCCTCGCTCGGGAAGGTCGCCACTACAAAACGCCGATCCTGCCGGCCAATTCGATCACAAAGAAAAGTAAAGCTTAAACAACTAAATAAGTCAAGTCCACATCACATTAAAAATAAACCATCATAGAGATGTCCACAAACATAACTGAAACAAAAGAGATAACAAGGGCTCCTGCCCGATACATAAAAGTCTCACTACATAAGTTCACTCGCGGAAGCAAATTAACTATAACTAACACTCACGGTTCATGTCATCGGTGCTCCTGTGCTAGACTGCCCTGCCTCCATCTGTACCGGCCTCTGGTGCTGCCCCGTCGCCGCGGTCTCCTAAAATGATAAGGTCCACCGACCGTCAGTCAAACTAGACTCAGCCAATTCCCCACCCCTCCCCCAAAGGCTCCTAGGCACCGAATGGGGAGGAGGAAGCGGAGGACATTCAAGGGGTAAAACAATAGCAGATGACAGGGTAAATTCTACGACTACACAGGTGTATATAAATAAATGAAGCTGTAAATAAAAGCATGATAAAAAGTACATAAAGAGCAGTAAGCAGTAAATATAATGGCAAGTAAAGTATAATAAAAGTAACCATTGATTTATAGGAATGTCCATACAAACCTGTAGACCAAGGGGTCGTTTAGCAGGGCCTACCGTATAAGAAGTCTCATAACCGACTTATACGTTAGGGGTAGGTTGAATGCAATGTTTATGCTATGACATGCAAGGTATGCTGTTATGCTATGTTCATACAAGTGCACCTCACTCACTACGACTCTATGCGCATAGACATTTAGTTCCCCCTTTTTGGAGCGTGCAAGACTCCCAGGATACTCCTGTAGTGGCAAACGGAAGCGGTGGGTTGGGCCTCGCCCACCTCTAGGTTGGTATATGCACTACCTAACCTAGACCTATCGTACGCCTCAACGCAAACCCGCGGAGCATCTGCGTACTCTTACTGCCTAGACCGCCAGACTTTTATGGCTAAATGTAAATACCATACTTGCCGAGCCCGAGTGTCAACGTCGGTGCAACGACCGCCAACACAAAGGACCCACCACCTTATGCACATGCAACATGTCTACCAACTAACTCCGAGCCACAAGCTCCCCGGGCTAACCCGCCCGTCACCAACAAATATCTCAGAATCACAAGATCACCGGACCAAACCGACTAGACTCCCATAACTACGGGGTGTGGCTGAGTGTGTTACTAGCTAACCTTGTATAACGTCTTACTCCTATGCTTTAGGGCTAGGCTTGGACTTCCCGAGGGATACCCTGTGAGGGGCTCACCACGGTGTTAGGAGTTATACTGGGATGACACCCCAAGACTCCTTTCCCAAGACACTTAATATTATTAGTTACTACCCACAAGAAGCCCACACAATACTTCACCTGGATTAATCCTAAGTGCTTTAAGACACTAAGAAAAGACGATCTTTCGTCAATCCCCATGACAACCTTACTCTTAACCCACCAAGTACACTTCCTCACATACACATCCTTGGGAGGACTCACTACTAACTAATCAGCCCATGTACACCACCTGCACCCCATCTCCACCTAGTATGTCACTAAATTCCTAAGTTTCACAATTTTACTATACGCAGACCAAACTGACTATATGAAGCTTACAACTAGAGGTACTCCAAATATTCATCCAACTGACCCAAGCTAATTATTGGAGGTCAAACATGATATTTTAAGGCAAATTCCAGAGAATCATATTTTTTCCCAATATTATTAATATTTAAAACAATTTTTCCAAAATACAACTTCCTAAGGTTTGAACTACAAGTGTACTTCTAACTTCCAATGCCTACCACAATTTTTACATAAATCAAGGGTATCAAGTAATCAGTAGATATGAAATTTTAGGAAACTCCAGCAAGATTTACAAATATTAAAAATTCCAAAACCTATTAATTTTCAATTTTTTCCAAAGGAGGTACCCTCATATGAACTCTAAACTTTAAGCAAATTTATACAGAGATGATTAATACTAAAATATTCAGCCCTACCAAATTTGACCATATTCCATAGAGGTTACATTTGTAATTTCCACAAAGGACATATTTGCAATTAATTCCAAATTGAACTAGAAGTACCAAAAATATCAATCCAAAAATTATGAGAAAAATACGGTGGGTTCATAATGGTATGAAATGACATCCAGCAAGGTTTCATGAAATTACAGAAAACTAACACCCTAAAATTGCTCATCCCAAAAATTGCCAACAATATGAATAATTATAATTTAGACCTCCAAAAGTCTTCCAATGGTTCTAATAGAATCTCCAGGGATTAATAACATCAAAACTAAGTTAGTGACAGAAGAAGGGTAATCACTAAGTAATAGTTCTTCCTAAATCCGAAAAACCTAAAAATTTACAAATCTACCCAAGGATTTATTCCTTAGGGTTGGCAACTCCAATCACCACCAATTTCTCATAGTAGTAATCTCTGGTCACCTTGACCCTCTCCCCAAAACTTCAGGTCAAACCATTAAGGTTTGACCCCTCTTCCTTCATTGGCCTCTAAATGCACCCCTTAAGGTTTACCCTAGGATTATGGTCCAAACTTCCCCAAATCCACCCAAACTTCTTGTGAGGGTGTCATATCATTCATAGGACTCAGAGGAGTCCATTACACTCCTCTCCAAGGACAAACACCCCTATGTCCTTCACAAAGCCCTAAAAAGCACTCTAGGGTTAACCACTAGGGTTTAAGGGCACACCAAGCCCAACTCTTCCAAGATTGGCTCCTTGGGGTGTCTCATACACCCCAAGTCAGTGACCAAAGTCACTCCTTCAATCAGTGGGAGGGAGCCCCTCCACACTCCATAATTAGCCTAAGTCCATCTTTACCCTAATTTAACCCTTAAGCATACATATGTCCAAGAAAAAATTCCTATCTTGTCCAAGTCCAATCTACCCTAAACTTTGGCCAGAGATCAGTGAATGGTCACCCAAGGTCCCACCAAAATTTGGTGAGGGTTAGGGTTCTTAGGGTGCCTATTTGGGGTGTAATTAGCAATTAGCCCCTTTGCAATTTACTAGGGTAAACCACCTCCAATGCCCACTAAATTTGGACCAAGGGTTGGCATGGGTGAGGGTGATGTGCACCCCAAATTTGAGACCAATTGGCTTTGTGGGGGAGTGGGGGCACTCACCCAAAGTTTTTCCCTAACCTATGGAGCCTAGGATTGACTTTGTGAATTGCCCTATCAAATCAACTCCAAATGGGTTGAGATTTTAACCAGAGACCTAGCATGCTCTCTAGGACCACACATCCAAATTTGGAAGGGTTTTTAGGTGTTTAAGGCACCTAATTAAATCACACATGGATTATTAAATTTTTCCAAATACTATAGAAAAACATTCTCCAAAAATTCTGATTTTTGGATATGTGCTAGATGTATATAAGAATAGCCAACACCCCAAATTTCAAGTCATTTGGAGTTCTGGATTGTTGTGGGCATCCAAAACAATCTCTGGTCAGCCCTATGGACAGACCCCACCAAAATGAGTGTTGTGACCTAACCAGGGCTCCAAATCGGGTGAACTCAATTTTGTAGCAAACTAGATACCAGGGACTCCATCTTTGATGTTGGACAAATTTTCCCTAGAAGCCTTAAAGTATTTTTGATAAATTAAATAAACTGCTGCAGGTTTGATCACAAAAAATGGGATTTAACTAAGGGAGGCGCACGAATCTTGGCGCAATCCGACCGCGCCTGGTCATCGTCCCCGATGAACCAGCGGCCAGGATTTGCCGCGTCTGGGCCGTTTAGATCTTGGATTTCCCGGCCACCTGAGCGTGGCCCCGGCCGACCAACGCCACCACCACCTCCGTTGAGGTGGTGGCCGGCGATGAACGGTGTTTGATCGGCCGGAGGTGGACGGAATCAGGTTCTAGAAGAGGAAGCCCAACCCGATCTACGGGTGGCTTGGCTGGCCCGATTCACGGCCGATTGGCCACGATTCGAGCCACCGACGATTGAGATCTACACCTCAGAGGTTAGGGAGGGGAAACGGACCTGCTGGGGGGCTTGCCTCCTCGTCGTTCTCGTGTACACCATGGGAGCTCGGGGAGGTTGCGGAGCCATGCCGATCTGAGCCTAGAGAGCATGATTTCCTCTGGGTTCTTGGGGGTTTTTCTCCTCTCCGAGTTCTGAAGGTGATAGGGGGTTCAATTGAGGGTGGTGGTGGCTTTAACCACTCGTGCCATTAATGGCCTCTTCACATCCCTCCCCATGGCCAACCCTATGCATCCCCCCTGCCTTAATTTCTCCTAGAAATGGCTGGAAACTTCTCAAAATCGTCAGAGGAGATGAATGGGGGTGTAAATGAGGGATGCCAAGGGGTGTATCACCTTAATGGCCATGAATGGCCTCTTTTTCTCTTCCCAAAATTGGGTAAAACCCTCATTTTCTCTCTCCTACTCACCTTGGACGATTTTCCACTCTATCCTATGTTTAATTCTAGCCTACTAGGCTGGTTGACCATCCAATTGAGTTAGCCCAAAGGGATTGGGCTATGTTTAAGAGATTTGACGTAATTTGGGCAAGTTTGACTTTTGGTCAAATTGACCAATTGGGTGACCCTAGGATAGGGCTTTGGGGTCCATTGGATTCCAAATTAGGTTTATAAACTACTGGTGGGGTCAATTTGGTCACATGAGCCTTAGTTGACCCAATAAAAGTTGATTTGACCAAAATAGGCTAAGTTGACTTTGGTCAAATTGAGCCCTAGGGTTGACCCAGTCACGGGGCTTTTTGTTCCACTGGGTCCCCTATGATATGGTAACACTATGGGTATGGTCAATTTAATATGGTGGTGGTCAATTAGGGCACTTAGTGAAGAATTGTCATTTTGACCTAAAAGGGCATTTTGGTCAATTTGCACCACTGGGGGTCCCATGATGGGGCTTTTAGGTCTACTAGGTCTCTTATGATATTTTAAACCTAGATGTGTGGTCAATTTGGCATGGTGGAGGTCAATTGACTCTAAATAGGCTGCTTTGACCAATTTGGGGTTATGGTTGACTTTGGTCAATTTGGCCTCTTTTGTTGACCCCAATGGGCCCTTGGTGTCCTAAGGGGACCCCTAAAGGGTTAGGGATACTATGGTGGGGTCAAATGGTCAAGTTGAGGCCCTAAAGTCCAACCCTAAGCTTGGTAATTGGAAATTGCTATTTGCAATCCAAGGTGGTTGTCTCCTTCTTCCTGAGCTCACAAGGTCAATTGGCTCTTCCTATGGTTTTGGCATGACCTAGTCATGACAAAACTAGCTTAGGGGTCTAGCTGTTTGGGGGATGTTACACAACCAACCAGATTCGTACTCAGCAACCAAAGTAACAACGGAGCACAACATGCTTGATTTGACAAAGGAAGGAATCAAAACATTCGGACTAAGGCTGGTTTCAAACCGCTTTGAGTCTCATTTCCCCCACTATTTTGATTGAACGGTCTCGGAGCATTCCTTTCGTCAATGGATCAACTAGATTATCCTTCGATCGCACATCGACCAAAGTAATAATGTCGTGTTCTTTAAGATAATTCAAAAGAGTGTGTCTCAGTCGTACATGTCGTCTCTTAGTATTAAAGAGGACGTTCTTCACAACTTGGACTGTTGCCTGATTATCACAGTACATGCTTAAAGAATTGATTTGAATTCTAGACAAGGGAATGTCTAAGATCAAATTCCTGATCCAGTCTGCCTCTTCACCAGCTGAAGCTAAGGAAAATAACTCGACTTCCATAGACGACAAAGTTATGCAAGTCTGTCTCTTGGACTTCCAAGTAACTACAGCGCCACCCAATGTGAATATAAATTCCCTTGTGGACTTGCTGTTTGCAACTTCTGAACACCAGGAGGCATCAAAGTACCATTCCAAAGTAGGAGGGCGACCAGTGTAGCACAGAGCGTGGTCTTTAGTACCTTTGAGATACTTTATCAGCCTATCTAGGGCATCCCAATGCTCTTTGCCTGGACTACTGGTAAAGCGACTTAACATGCTTACGGAGAAAGTAATGTCTGGTCTAGTGCAACTTGTGGCGTACATGAGACTTCCAATGATCTTTGAGTACTTGACTTGATCAACGCTTGTCCCTTCATTCAGATTCAACTTGACGTTCAGATCAGTTGGTGTTTCAACGGGCCTACAATCTTTATAACCACAGGTATTTAGAATCTGCTCTATGTAGTGAGCTTGACTTAGAGTGACACATCCATTGTCTACTCTTACTTTCATACCTAGTAGGGTATCGATATGACTAATGTCCTTCATATCAAACGCTTTGGCGAGAGCGGACTTAATATCCCTCACGACAGCTAGGTCTGACCCTAGGATCAACATGTCATCCACAAATAGGCATATGATGACTGTTTGGTTTGACATCAAGCGGTAATAGAGACACTTGTCTGAGAGACTGGACTGAAATCCAAAGCTCTTTACCACTTGATCAAACTTCTCGTGCCACATCTTAAGTGCTTGTTTAAGCCCATTAATAGATTTATCTAGCTTGCACACTTTATCCATTAGATCTGTATGGACATAACCTTCAGGTTGTGCCATGTAGATCTCTTCATTTAGCTCTCCATTCAAAAGGCTATTTTCACGTCCATCTGATGGACGATGAAATTCTCGATAGAGGCTAAAGCTAGAAGAATTCTAATAGTAGATAGGTGACAGACAAGTGAATAGACATCAAAATAGTCAATTCCCCCTGTTGTTTATAACCCTTAGCGACTAGACATGCTTTGTATCTGGCTATAGACCCATCACAATGTAACTTCTTCTTCAGTACCCATTTGCATCTCAGGACTTTAGCACCCTTCGGTAGGTCCACTATATGCCAGGTATTATTTTATAGCAGCGAGTTCATCTCATCATCGATAGCTTCTGCCCACTACATTAACGCATCTCTCGATCTCATCGCTTCCTGGTAGGAGAATGGATCATCCTCTAAGTGGTAGGTGATGAAGTTCTCACCAAAATCCTTAGGGATTCTATCTCTTGTAGATACTCTAAGAGGAACAGGTTCGACCTCTAGAGGTTGGGGAGCAGTGCCAGAGGGGCCAACTTCAGGTTCTACAGTAGATTCTGAGATCATGTCAGTTGATCTAGGGATGGTTAGGCCATGATCTTTGATAAATTTATGTTCAAAGAAGATAGCATCTCTAGACTCTATCACTGAATTAGTGGATAGATCTAGAAACCGGTCAGCTGCACTGTCTTCTGCACTGCCTAGATAGACACAGGTTGTCGTTCTAGGTCCCACCTTAGGTCTTTTAAGGTCTTGTATACGCACATAGGCGATATAAGCCCAAGTCTTAAGTGTGTCATATCTACAAGGATGACCGTGCCACAGCTCATAAGGAGTAGAACTGAGCTTTGAATGAGGCACTCTATTCAGAATGTGATTTGCAGTAAGGACTGCTTCCCCCCAGAAGGAATTGGGCATGCCAGCGGTCAAGAGCATAAAATTCAACATCTCTGACAACGTTCTATTCTTACGCTCAGCAATGCCATTTGATTGGGGTGAGTAAGGAGCTGTAGTTTCAAGGATTATGCCCTCAGTGACACAAAACTCCCTAAACCCAGTTGCAATGTATTCTCCTCCTCGATCACTTCTAAGTCTCTTGATCTTTAAATTCAACTGGTTTTCTACCCGAGATTTAAAGATTTCAAATGTCTCGAATGTCTCGTCTTTCGATTTCAATAGGTAGACATGACAAAATTTGGAGAAATCGTCAATGAAGGTAATTAGATACTTCCTTCCCCCTCTAGTGGCATGACTACGAAAGTCACAGAGGTCGGAATGAATCAATTCCAAAAGTTGTGTGTTCCTAGAAACGGTCTTGTAAGGGTTTCTAGTTATTTTGGTCTGGGCACAAACCTCGCGCCTATCAAATCGAATAGAGAAATCTAACGGAATGTTGTGACTCTTAGCTAGATCGCGCATCTTCTTGTAGTGAACGTGTCCAAGTCTATTGTGAAGTAGCTTTGGATCTAACAGTGACGAACTCACTTGATTTATGCACTCGTTTTCTAGGCTAAGTCTATACATTCCATTGATTAGGTAAGCGCAACCAAAGTAATGTGAATTAACAGTTAGTGTTATTCTACCGCTTATGGTTGTGAAAGACATTCCAGACTTATCTAGCAAACTCATAGAAATTAAATTTTAAGTTAAATTAGGAACTAATTTAACATTTTGCAAAATTAAAATTTTACCTGAAGAGAGGATGAGCTTTGCCGTCCCAACATGTGTAACGGTTGTCTCTCCTCCATTACAGTTCTCAACTCTGTCTCGGACTGCTCTGACGTATGTGAGAAGACCTCTGTCATTTGTAACATGACAAGTGACACCGCTGTCCAGCCACCACTCAGAAGATGCACTGCGGTGACGGCTTCCGACCATAGCCACAAAGGACTTGGGATCAGAGGTGTCGACCACCATGTATGCCTCCTGTTGTGGAGCTTCATCCTTCTGCTTCTTCAGACCCCTACAGTCAGCGGACCAGTGACCCCACTTACCACAGTTGTGACATTTACCCTTCTTCCTTTTGAGAGAAGGTTTCTTGACCGCCAACTGGGCAGGGGTGTCACCATTAGGTGTCGGAGGCTTATTGGGTCGAGAAACGAAGTTGACAGCCTGTGGGGGCTGAGCAACCTGCTCCACGCTCTTTCCAGCGATGTTCTGGTCCTCGATGTGAATGAACCTTTTGAGTTCATCCAGAGTAATCTTCTCCTTCCGTCTGTGCATCCCCGTCTTGAAAGTCAGCCACTCCGCAGGTAGCTTGCTCAGAATCAAGTACACGAACAGATTATCGTCCATCTTCGATTGATCGTCCTCCAGCTTGTTACGCAAGTTCTACAACTCTATGATCTGGGAGGTGATCGGCAGGTTCGCTTTGAGGCGGAAGTTGAAGAACTTCTCCCCAATGAGCGATTTGGACAACACCTCCTCCTTCTGGAAATGCGTGTTGAGACGATCCCAGATCTCCTTTGCGGTCTTGTAGGCGTGGTAGGTCAGTGCGAGATGAGGATTGAGGGAATTCAACAGGTAGTCCCTGCAGAAGTCCTCATCCTTGTTCCACTGATATTCGTCTACGCCCTCGCCAGAAGACGCAAAGTTGCTCCGAACTGTGTAGAAGATGTCGCGTTCCTTCATTCCTAGCTGGACTTGTATTTTCCAACTGAGGAAATCGGACGCGTCGAACGACTGCAGCTTGGCGACGCCGAGCGCACTTTTCTTCGACATCGCAGTATAAATCTAGAACAGAAAAAAAACTGAAATAAAGTCACCTGATGCGCGCCAAGACGACCGGGAAACTTCAGATCCAATCCAGTAAACTGTTTGCGCATCTTTTCCGATTGAGCACTTCTCTAATCTGAAGAATGGAAGAAAGAACCCCAGGAGTCTAGAAGAAGAACACCCTCCTTGTAATGGATCTAAATAGCAAATAGAGTTTCTCCTCCTGTTCGGAAGAGACAGGGCTGGCTCGGTTTTGCCATTCCCAGATCGTGCAAACCTCACGGAAGAGGCATCCAGATCTGGACAGAAGACACCGTTGGTGGTGATCTCTTTTCTGATCTGAGCGACAAAATCGCAGATCTGCAAAGCCTGGTTCTGCAGAAATCCAGAAGAGGCGATCTGCAGGGAAGAACGATCCAGCAACTGCGATCCAGCAAACTGCGATCCAGAAAACTAGCGGCGGCAGGGCCTTGTAGCAGCGACAACAACGACTGCTTTTCGATCTAGCAACTAGATCTTTCTCTTTGCCCGATCTGCGTCGTCAGTCACTACGGCGGCAGAATCGCGACTCGGGAGCAGCGCAGAGGATCGAGATCGCAAGATCAGAACAGGAGGATCTCGATCAGAGCAGGATTTTCTCCCAGATTTGGATCGACAAACCACGTTTCCACCACAACAGAGAAACCTCTTCTCAATCTGCAAAAACCACGCACCGAGAAGATCGCGATGGAGAAACTTTTCTCAGCGAGAGCGGATGCGAGAAAGAGAAACAGGAAGCGGCGAAAAACGAAAAGGAACAACGCCGAAAGGACTCACGGGAACGAGAGCTTGAGCGGAAACCCTAATTCCTATCTTGAGAATGTTGGCTCCGCTCAAGATATTATACTAAGGCTCTGTTTGGTTGGGCTGTTGCTGATGGAAAGATGCTGATGGAAAGCTGCTGATAGAAAAATGGTTGATTCTGGAAAACAGAGTTTTGCTAAAAAACTATTTGGATGAAAAGTTATTGATTTTGAAAAATGGAGTTTGTAAAACGGAGTTTTGAAAATGTTGTTTGGAAACAAAACGGAGTTTTGAGTGAATTTTTTTTCTCTCACCAAATATATGAAAAATAAATATATTTTCCATCATATAATACCAAATACAAAAAAATAATGTCCACTTGAACCATATGTCATGATATCTCATACGATCTTGATTCATACAACTGATCCGCTATACTATCACGTAGCGCGATCATCTCCTCTACACCACCTGCAGTGTCAGGGCATGTATCTTGCCGCTCTTGTGTGGCCACTCCATCATCTCTACCCCTTTGCTCGGACTCACTGAAATCAAAATTCACACGCGAAGGATGCCGACGAATGAAATTATGTAAAGTCATTGTGGCCATCACAATATCTGCCTGTTTGTCAAAGCCAAAGCTCGGCATATCCCGCAGTATGGCCCACTTCTTCTTCCATACACCGAAAGATCGTTCTATCACACTTCTAAGCGATGAATGCGTATGATTGAACATATCTCGAAGTCCTTCTGCGCGACGTCCACCACGGGCAAAGTCTGGCAGTGATACCTTGTATCTGGATATGGTTTTAAATATCCTTTTTGCAGAGGATAGCCAGCATCAACCAAGTAATATTTTCCTGAAAAATATTATAAAATGTTTAAAAATAGATATATTTTTTAAAGTAATAATTATATGAACTGAATTTTTACTATTTACCTTGAGGTGGATAAGGGAACGTATAACGAGGATCAGTAATTGCATAATTGAATATGCGACTACCGTGCGCAGATCCCTCCCAACCTGCCATAACGAAAGTGAAGTACATATTGAAATCACAAGCCGCCATGACATTTTGTGTCGGTCTGCCCTTTCTCCCAATATATGGAACTTGGCCTCCCACTGGTACGCACGCGTCGACATGTGTTCCATCTATTTCCCCAACGCAATCTTTAAAAAAGGCATATAACGCCTGTCATACATAATCTCTGGCGGAGTGCAGCTGAAAGACCTATCAGATGGTTGAATCACTTCCTCGGCTAACTTCAACAATGCGCGAACACCTTGCGCAAAAAATCTGCTAGTTGTCTCTGTTGAGTGCTGAAATTGCTCGCGTGTTTTTCTCATTGATTCATTATGCGACAAAATGTACACTGTCAATGCTAGGATTTCTCTAGATGCAGTTCTTCTTGTGCCCTGAAAACCACACTTCTCTTCCAAAGAATGCAATAGATCCATAACAATTTCTTGACTCATCATGATGTTCATGCCTTCTGGAAGACACATGAAAGTCTCTCTATGTTTTGTTTCCATCAAATATGTGATGACAAAATCATAGAAGTCTTCATCAGACTCCACTTCTGAGTACGTGCCTAATTTTTCTAGTGCATTTCCAATAGTAAAAGAACAAAAAGAACTCGTGGGTGGCTCCTGGAGGCATCGACTAATGATCTTCGAGGACTCGGCCAAATCTTCTAACACCGAGCTAGCAGCTTTCTTCTTTCCTTTCTTTCCTTTTTTGCTTGTTTCAGATATATTTGTGGTCTCAGCTGGTATAGGAGCTCCGCTAACCTCAATGTCCTCGTGTTCATCTTCTGACATTGCTCTTTCATTGATAGACTCCGCAGGAAAATTTCTGGAGTGAGGTGTGCAGCCATGATGTCCTGTAGCGACAACCGAACTAAACATCATGTTCAGTTTATCCTCTAAATCTGGAGGGATTCCTGCATACCAGAATTTCTTTGCCAACGGGACAACCTAAAAAATAAAGTTTTTTAAAATTAGACAATGAAAATTTTAATAAAATTAGACAATGAGAATAAGAAATACCATTTACTTTAATAAGTGAGTACCTTCAATCTTTGGTCTCACCACTCGTCTGAGGCGTCTATAGTCTTTCTTGATGCATTCCAACCCAAACCGCTCTCACCACGTTTCAACTCCGTCCATAATTTCCACTTCTTCTTCAAATGATCTCATTTATTCTTAAGTTGAACTTTATCATATTTTTTTCCAGTCAGTTCTTCAAATTTTTTCATCAAATTACTCCAACCCTCTTTATTAAAATGCGTGGTAGGTCGATTCCCAAGCTCTATCTCTTTAATACATAAATCACAGAAGAGCAAGACATCTGAAGTGTCCCACATAGCAACCACCCCACCCTCTTTTGATTTGCCCATCCTTAAAAAATAAAATAAGTTACACATTCATACATTGAAATAAGACAAACATTCAGAGTAGACACACATACACACCAACATACACATCACACATACACACCAACACACATATATTGTAAGACCCCTTTTTTTGCGAACAATCACCGGGTCTTACCGCCCAGAACCGCCGTCTTGCGGTGGTACCATCTCAAAACATGGTCACCACCACAACACGCCGATCCTGCCGGGTATTCAACAATATCCAGGCCAACCAAAATCATAAAAATAAGAATAAATTAAAAGCACAAGTCCACAACAATCACATCAAATAGAGAAACATGTCCAACATGAGAGATAATCATACATAATTAAGAGTTAATCAGAGCGCGGAAATTGAAATGAAAAGTACAACATGGGCCTAAGCCCGATCTAACGATGCTTTCTTCGCCTCTCGCCTGGCGAAGATATAACAGTCTATGCATCCACATGGCTCGACACCCTCAATGGCATATAACTCTGCTCTCTGTCCCGAGTAGATGTGAAGCGTAGGTATATGAGGGGTCTTGCTTATCGGAGCTCTCCCGGCAACAGCTGAGAGTCCAACTCCGGGCCTGGTCACCGTCTCAGGTACCACCCTCTGGGGGTTGACCTGCTCTCCCTTGTTCTCATGTAATAATAGGGTCCACTGACCGTCAGTCTAAAAGACTCAGCACATTCCTCACCGCCTCCACCAGCGACTCCTAGGCACCGAGCGGGGAGGAGGAAGCGGAGGACAACAAAGGGTAGCAAAGTAAGCAGGTGACAGGTGGCAAGGAAAAACTAATAACAATACATTAGTAAATTATTCTAGCAGTTCTACTATCAATCTCAAGGTAGAGCAACAAAATAGAGGAAACTACTGTAGCAGTAATATGAGCAGGTAAAGTAACATGTAAGCAGCTAGGAAAACTAACCTTAACTTATATGCGTACACACAAGGCACATAAGTCAAGGGATCTGGCAAGAAGTAAAACTCATCGTATAAAAGAGCCCATACAAATTTATACGATGAGGTCTCTGTTTGTGCAGACAAGCGATGCTATGACGTGCAATGCAATGATGCAATGATTGGATTATTATTTCATACACATACAACACACCCACACGACTCTGTACGTACAGACCTTTAGTTCCCACTTTTCGGAGGTGGCTAACCTTTCGGGCACCTCCCGTCGTGGTCAAACGGGGGCAGAGGAGCGGGCGTCTCCTCACCTAGGTGGGTAAGTCACACTACCAGACCTAGGCCCTAACGTACGCTGTGATGCCGGTACCCGGTACTCACGAGCTCCTGCGTACTCTTGCTGGATCCGAAGATACCAGACCTTTATTTGGCCAGGCAGAGTTTGGGGAATCAGTCCCGTCGGACGCGCAGTAAAACAACCTGGCCCCTTTTTAAACCTCTAGCACTGCCAAGTCAACGAACTGCTGTCGGTGTGATGACTAAGCCAGAACCGAAGACCCACCACAAACTGTGCACATGCATTTATATACGTATATATGATTCCTTACTACCAAGCCTCCAGCTCGAAGTTCTAAGCTGACTTATAAATATCGAGCCTACCGCTCGCAAGGCTATCATAGTCTTATATTAAACTACGAGCCTACCGCTCGCTAGACTACTCCAGTCTTATATTCTGCTACGAGCCTACCGCTCGTAGGACCAACCCAGTCCTTCCTTATAACCCGAGCCTAATGCTCGCAGGACTATCCCAGTCCTTCCTTATAACCCGAGCCTAACGCTCGCAGGACTATCTCAGTCCTTCCTTATAACCCGAGCCTAACGCTCGCAGGACTATCCCAGTCCTTCCTTATAACCCGGGCCTAACGCTCGCAGGACTATCCCAGTCCTTTCTTATAACCCGAGCCTAATGCTCGCAGGACTATCTCAGTCCTTTCTTATAACCCGAGCCTAACGCTCGCAGGACTATCCCAGTCCTTCTTTATAACCCGAGCCTAACGCTCGCAGGACTATCCCAGTCCTTTCTTATAACCCGAGCCTAACGCTCGCAGGACTATCCCAATCCTTCTTTATAACCCGTTCTGGTTGGGATGAAAGTTAACTTGTCCAGTTCTCCTACCTAGCTAGTCTTGTCTATAATTTAGTTGATCTTAGAAGCTTGGGGTGAATCCTGGACTTCCCGCGGGTTACCCGGTGAAGGGCTCGCAACGGTACTAGGGAATATGCTGGTCTAAAGCCCAAATTCCCCTTTCCACGATGTTTATTTTATTTTGTTACTACCCGTTCTTGTATGCCCGCTTGCTCTCCAATTGCTCTAAGGTCCTAGGGTGGATTACCATTTGACTTGGGCAGACATGTGTCGGTTATCTATTGATCACCGAACCATGTCATTCCTAGTGTCCGACTATTTTCTTGTGTTACCTCTCAATCACCATTTTCACTTCTTGGTAAGTCATCCTTCGCCTCCCTTACTAGGTCCTTGTCAATTTCCTGAATTGCTAGTTTCTCTAAACGCACCCTGTCTTTATTTCCAATGACTGTCCTTGGTGAGTAAGACCTTAACTCAATTGGGCATCCGTTATTTTTCTAGAGTTAGTAACTCTGGGGGTAGTGACCATAAGGTAGGGGTCCGAATCTATGTTTCAGTTTCTACTGTTCGCAGACCAAGGTGGGATTGAACTAAGTTGACTTTCAAGGCGCAAACTTAACCCTATCATGTCCAAGTGGGTTTCAAGTCTTGTCCTATGTTCTCAATGGGTAATGATCTAGAACCTCAAATCTTAGTCTTCATGATTTTCTAGGGGGGTTTACTCATGAACTCTACTAAAAACGGATGGTGTGCGAATAGGGTTTGTACGTCGAGTATCAGTTCGGGATCTCTATAAGTCCTGATGGTCTCCTACGTCATAGTATTGGTCTCTAGACCCCAGATCCTAAGTCTCCTATTTAAACCCAAGTGTATTTGTCATTATTTATCATTATTACATTTTGCGAAACGCACTCAATTTCTCTACACTCTTAAGTCCAAACTTCAACTTGAAGTTCAGAGAATTCCACTCATGCACATGAGTTGAATTCTTAACTAGAGGTGGTTGTTATCATGTCTAAGGCATGAACGAATCTTCAAGGTATTTGTATGAGTCCAAATCACTAAACCCACCAGATGCACTTTTGTACACGTCTCCCTAGATGTGACCTAAAAGGAGCTACACCTAACCAAATGACATGAAATCAGTGGCATTTTAAAGGTAACCTCAAGGTCTACCTTACTTATGTTAATCTGTAACTCCAGAAATGAACTTAACCTAGGTGGAATCAACATATAAGTGTTGTACAAATTATTTAACTTAACAAATTACAGATTTGTACATGTCACACCAAAAATGACGTAGAAAGAGTTATACTTATCCTAATGACATGAAGTAAGTGGCATTTTAAAGGTGACATCAATATCTACAGAATTCATATGGATCATTTCCTCCAGAAATGATCCTAACCTAGGTGGATTCAACATACAAGTGCTGTACAAATTATTTAACTTAACAAATTACAGATTTGTACATGTTTCACCAAAAATGACATAAAAGGAGTTATACTTATCCAAATGACATGAAGTCAGTGACATTTTAAAGGTGACATCAATATCTACAGAATTCATATGGATCATTTCCTCCAGAAATGATCCTAACCTAGGTGGATTCAACATATAAGTGTTGTACAGATTATTAAACTTAACAAATTACAGATTTGTACATGTTTCACCAAAAATGACATAGAAAGAGTTATACTTATCCTAATGACATGAAGTCAGTGGCATTTTAAAGGTGACATCAATATCTACAGAATTTTTATGGATCATTTCCTCCAGAAATGATCCTAACCTAAGTGAAGTCAACATGCAAGTTGTATACAATATTAAACATACAAAGTACATTTACACATATATAAATAAAATGTTACCTAAAGTGGGACTAATAAACAACCTAGATAATAAGGGCCCAAAATTTCCAACTCACCTAAAAGTGATGCATCCATTCATATCACATGCATGGACAAAATCTCATTGCCAAGTATTGAGCCATTGGGAGAGGTTCTTCAAACTCCTCCTTTATGCTACATGCACCCCACTTTCCACACACTACTTTGCATGCATGAGAAAAATACCAAACATGCACATGCCAAAATGGTCTAGAATTTATACCAGGGCCATGTCATGGCCTAATAGGTCCTTCACCAAAGACTTGGGGTCTTTAGGGTTCATATAATTACTTAATATCACCATGCATGAATAATTAAGTTAATACCAAAACTATAGAAAAAGTTTATCAAAAAAATCTCATTTTTGGTCAAGGGTTGTGTTTGGGCATGACACATGCATGTTTAAAATCTCAGCCTATTTGGAGTTGTAGAACTCCCTAAATTAATTGTTTTGTGCCAAGGGCACTCCATGTACACAGTCCACTGTTGAAACCTGCAACAGGTCTCTTGAGTTCGGACCCACTGGGGGTGTAGCCGATGCTTACTTCTCCCTCACTAGACTCTCTTGACGGTGGATGTGAGAATGTGAATAGACCCAAGGCTGAAGCGAGGTGGTCCCGCCACACACCCGGAAGATCTTAGAGAGCTTCCCGTCCCAAACCAGAGCTCAACCGGGCACCTTGGAGGGCACTAGCAGCCGACCAAAAACTAGCTTGGAGGAGAGGATTCTCTAAAATCGGATCTCCTCCAAGGTGCCCTTAAGGGTCTATTTATAGATTTTTCTAGGCTGGTCTGCAAATAACATGAATCCGCCTTTTAATTTTACTAGCAGCACCCCAAATTGGTCTGCTAACAGCCTAACTCCGTTGTTCCGAAGGGCTATATGCAGCCCACCAGGGGTATCATGGTCATTTCCCCCTTAAATCATCCTGGGCGAGTGGTCCGTGAGGGCACCACTCGCTGGGCATCCGCCTAGCTGGGCGAGTGCCCACGCCTCCGGGCGAGTGGTCCGTGAGAGCACCACTCGCCTAGCTCCTTTTCTTCTGCACCTTACCCCCACCAAACCGGGGGTACTTCCACCTCCTAGGCGGGGCGAATGATCGAGCTGACCCAGGTCTCGCCACTTGGCTTGAGGGGCTCACTCGGCGAATACGGGTTGTACACAATCCTCGCTCTTTGTGAGTGGTTACTACGCTCGGAAAGAACAGTCCAACCCTGTATTCGGTGAGTGCTTGCTGACTGGACTTTCACAAGATTCTGTGGGTCCCACCGTTGTCCTATATATATCTCTTCATGTCAGAACTTCATAGAGCGTTGACAACCCTTGATTCGGAGCTTCTTCCTTCTCTTAGTCCCGCATTGATATCAATGTCTTCTCACAAGCCTTCCGCGAGACCCCTCTCGCGGGAGATGATCGAGCGTCTGGCCGCGGCCCAAGCTGTAACTGCCCCCAAGGCAGCCAGATTTGCTCCCTGGATCTTGTCTAAACGGGATCTGAATGCCCCCTACGTCTCGCGTCGAGCCAAGACGATTCGACTGAATCGTCAGAGAGGCAAGACTGCCTCGGAATCCCCTGCGGGCACTCCTCCGGCGAGGACTCCGCCGGCGGATACTCTTCCGGCAACGAACCCTCCGGACCTCGGGACGCAGGTATGAGGATTCCTCTCGTCCCTCTGTTTAGTTCCTCTCCTTACCCTGCCTTCGCTCTGACCATTCGCAGGGAATCTCGATGCCCGAGACCGGCCACGGGGCCGTCTCGAGCAGTGCCGTGGTGCCACCTCCCCCGGGCGAGAGGCCTCCAGATCGGGACCTTGCTCCTCCACCTCCTCCGGGCGAGACCTCATTTCAGTCCGGTAAGTTGTAACCCCTTTTGGATTCATCCTTCCTGCTGCTCGCTGCTGACCACTATTTTTTGTAGCCCTCGACCCCAACCTTTCGCTGCGGGACTCTATTCCTCCGAGTTCCCCTGTTCGACCGAACCCCTCCGCGCTTGCGGACGAGCCGAGGGTGTCCCCCCAGAAGGGATCCGGTCAGCAGGACCGCGCGAATGATCCTGCGGATGCTCCAGCTCCTACCTCACATCCTTACCGTCCAGGAAAGGGAAAGGTCTTACCTCCCGCCTGGTTGTTTGGAACGCACCCCCATTCGTCTCGTCCTTCAGGTCACCAGGACCCCACCCCAGGTCAGTTCACGCACCCTCCCCAATCGTACTCGCATATTTTATCACTACTGACCTAGTTGTGATTCTGCAGGCTATCGGGAAGCCTCCCCCTTTAACTCCTACTACGAGGGGGGAGAGGGGATGCTCTCGCCTCTCCCTTCCCCTGGGGATCTCGCTGACTTTCTGGGCGACTCCTCGGATCACGCGACCCTGAAGGATCGGATCTCGGAGGTCTTGGGGAAGCTCATCCACATCCAGCGAAACATAGCCGGCCAGGTGGACGACGAGCGGCTGAGAGTCGCGCGTGAGCTAAAGGACCTCCATCGGGACTACTCGCGCATTCTCACAACGGTGGAGCGCCTGGGGGGCGAAGGAGGGGAGTTGTCTCCCGAAACACACGCCGCACGAGCCCGGGACCAACTCCAATTGGCTTCCCATGAAATCACCAATATACTCGCATATTACCGCCCGCGAATGCCCATGGAAGCTGGGTCGCGAAAGCGAGGTCGGTGGGTCTGGGAGGAGTATTGAGTCAGTCTTCATTCGCCCTTCTTGTAATTTTTCTGCTTTTTGTAGCGCGGATGCTGGACTTTTATTTCCGTTTGTAATAATCTTGTTCTGTGTTTTGTGAATGCTCTAATCTTCGTCTTTTATTTCCTATATCTTGCTTGGGTATTGCCGAATGTTTCATTATTGCTGAATGTTTTCTTAACCTTTTTCGCTTAGTCGATGAGCGAATAGCCACAGGGCATGTCATTACTGAGCGAGAGGGGTCGGCCCGGGTTCCGAGGCGTCGGGAGGGCGCGACTGCTATCTGCACACCCGTTACCTCGAAAGCCCAAACGCCGTTTAGCCCTTCTATAAATAGGCCTTTCAACCACCGTATTAAATACCTTACCACCCGCTCCTTCTCTTTCCTCGCGCTAGCACTCGCGCTTCTCTCTTTTCTGCTGCTTTCTTATCCTTCGTCGTTCGCGTCATGGGTGGTGATGCGGAAGGCAGAGCCAGGTGCGCCAGCGCGTTCGTCAACCACACCTTCAATTCATGCGACCTCTCGGACGAGGCTTACCTGACTGCGGTCGCGGATTACATCCCGCCTGGGTTTGAGGCGCGAAAGCCCAGGCCGGACGAGCGCCTAAACTCCATCTCGTCCTGTGCTCTCGCGATCCCGCTAGAGCACTTCGAGGTGGGGTTTCGCCTGCCCATCTGGCCAGAACTCCGCCAGACCTTCAGATATTACGAAGTCGTGCCCGGCCAGCTCAACCCCAACTCCATCGCCATGCTGGTCGGGTACGCGAGCTATCTGCGAGAAGAGGGGATCGAGTTCTCGCTCCCCGTCTTCCGCAAGCTCTACACCTTTCGCTGTACCAACGGCATCTCGTTCTTCTCGGGTCTGAACCCGCTCAAGCATTACGGGCTCCCGAATAAGAATCATGACTAGGTTCGGCGCTTCCTTTTCGTCAGCGGGAACCTGGGGAATACACTTCTCGCCCCAGTGCAGGAGGAGGAGTCAACCTTCCGCCCCCCGACCCTAGGGGGCACGAGGCCAAACTCCACCAATATATCTTGGAGCACGGGATGGACCTCGTCTATCTCCGGCGAAACGTCAACTCGCTCCCGCTCATTCCGCAGGGCGAGGGTAAGTTTTCGGAACTTCGTTCGTTTCGATCTTGTGACTCTTTTACCATTCGCTAAATCACTCGCAATATTATGCAGGCGTGCGTAGCTTTCCCCTGCATCCGCCGCGTCCCACTGGGGCTTCTGTGTCTTTCGCACAGGCTGCAGCGGATGCCTGTCGGGAAGAACCCTCCTCCTCCAAGCCTAGCGGAAAGAAGCGGAAACCGGGGGCGCTGGCCTCCTCTTCTTCCAAGAAATCAAGGAATCCCCCCTCTGCCAAGGGAAAGGGGGTCTTGGACGAGATCCTAGGGGCGAGTGCTCAGACTCAAACCCCGGGGGTGGGTGCGCCAGGCGAGACCACCCTTCGCGCGGGATCGTCGTTGCCGCCGCCTCCATTGCCCAGGGACCACCGGAACTTCCCCAGCGGCGAGAAGTACGTGGACCACTCAGGGGCCCCCCTGGTAAAGTGGGACAGGAACGCCAACAGGGTCTCGCTCTCCACCCTTCATCCATCGTGGATAGAGAGCGACCTCGCGAGTGGTGAGGCCTATGCCATCGCGTATGCCCTCTACGGTCAGGAGGATGCTGAAGTCTACGATGCCGAGACGACTCAGGTCCTCGCCCATGAGACCGCCAGGGCCATGCTGCGGGCGCTCGAGCTCGCGCATATGTCTTCGCGCCGGAGCATAAAACTGGCGCGGAACTTGGCGGAGGTTGAGGAGTCCAGGGCCGTCGTTTCTGCCGAGGCGCTGGAACTCAGGACGAAGCTGGCAGCTGCGGAAACCCTTCTCGCCAGCCGCCCCGTTGCGGAGGTATATACATTTTCTCCTTCCCCGCGAGTGGCCTGTTGCCGATCGATGTACTTTCTTCTTACCACCTTTATTATTATTCTCAGGATACCATGGTTGCCGAGATGCTTCGTGCTCGGGTGGCTGGCCTTGAGGACGAAGTCCGGCTGGCCAAGGCCGAGGTCCAGCGGTCGCGAGAAGCCGAGGTCTCAGCACTCGCCTTGGGGAGCGGGGGGCACTTCTACCCCCACCACGAGCTGGAGCAATTGATGTAGGAGAACGCCCAGAGAGCCGTGAAGCATGCGCTGCAGGTGTTGCGGCAGGCTGGGTACCTGAAGGAAGAGGCCGAATGCCTCTCTGCTCGGCAGGTCGTCCCCGAGCTCTTCATCCCGATCCCCTTCCCGGAAGATGAGGATGGCGAGCCGCGAGAAGACGCCCTCCTACCGGATTCAGGCGGGAGTGATAGATCTTCTGGCGAGAAGCCTGCCGACCCCTGAGCTGGACCGTGTTTTTTGCCGTCTTTTACTTGAAATCCTTTGAATGTAATCATGAACAGGGCGAGTGCCCTTGAAATATATGTATATTGGCCACGATTTTTGTGCTCTCCATTTTTGTGCTATCTCCACTTTTTCTCATTTGTTGTTATGTCTCG
This sequence comes from Dactylorhiza incarnata, assembly GCA_033032865.1. Classification (NCBI taxonomy): domain Eukaryota; kingdom Viridiplantae; phylum Streptophyta; class Magnoliopsida; order Asparagales; family Orchidaceae; genus Dactylorhiza; species Dactylorhiza incarnata. The sequence continues at coordinate 1,051,298 of JAWHQI010000281.1, forward strand.
CTAGGCTCGCTAGGACGTTAATTCTTTCTCATTCGCCGCTATATCTCGCAAGGCTCATTAGGACGTTCAAAATGTAGTGCAACTGTCCCGGCCACCTAGCGAATGCTCGAGGGTGACCTGGGCGTGTCTCTCCCCTTCGCTTTCCGCTGCCTCCCTCACTCGCATTTCCTTACCATTCGCCCAAATTGGGGTTTCGCTTAGGTAATCATGAAAGTGAAGTGAGGTCGTTTCTCCCGCGCGTGGTCAATGCGAGTGCTCTTGGGGTCACCCCCTGAGGATTTTGAACCTGCCACCGAGTGAGCCTTCGGACCTGCCAGCTAGATGAGAGCCTGGACAGCGGGTCTGCTCGGGGACTTCTTTTCTCTCACATAGCACCTGCCTCCGAGTGAGCCTTCGGACCTGCCAGCTAGATGAGAGCCTGGACAGCGGGTCTGCTCGGGGCCATCTTTTCTTTCACATAGAACCTGCCTCCGAGTGAGCCTTCGGACCTGCCAGCTAGATGAGAGCCTGGACAGCGGGTCTGCTCGGGGCCATCTTTTCTTTCACATAGAACCTGCCTCCGAGTGAGCCTTCGGACCTGCCAGCTAGATGAGAGCCTGGACAGCAGGTCTGCTCGGGGCCATCTTTTCTTTCACATAGAACCTGCCTCCGAGTGAGCCTTCGGACCTGCCAGCTAGATGAGAGCCTGGACAGCGGGTCTGCTCGGGGCCATCTTTTCTTTCACATAGAACCTGCCTCCGAGTGAGTCTTCGGACCTGCCAGCTAGATGAGAGCCTGGACAGCGGGTCTGCTCGGGGCCATCTTTTCTTTCACATAGAACCTGCCTCCGAGTGAGCCTTCGGACCTGCCAGCTAGATGAGAGCCTGGACAGCGGGTCTGCTCGGGGCCATCTTTTCTTTCACATAGAATCTGCCTCCGAGTGAGCCTTCGGACCTGCCAGCTAGATGAGAGCCTGGACAGCGGGTCTGCTCGGGGCCATCTTTTCTTTCACATAGAACCTGCCTCCGAGTGAGCCTTCGGACCTGCCAGCTAGATGAGAGCCAGAACAGCGGGTCTGCTCGGGGCCATTTTGGGAGCTTTCGGATTTTTTCCTACAAGCTGCAGTATCAATCTCAAACACACGTGTTAAACAAAATATTCTTATTTCAAAAACATTTTCATTACATAATTTTAGGGATAGAAACGTTTAAGATCATCACCACTCCACGTGTGGCTGAGAGGTCGGCCCTCCACATTCTGAAGGCGATACCCCCCCAGACTTTAGTGCCTCTTCCACGACATAGGGGCCTTCCCAGTTGGGGTTAAGTTTTCCCACTGCGGCGGACCTTCCAGCTGCGTCGACCTTCTTGAGCACCAGATCTCCCTTCTCGAACTGCTTGACCCTGACGTGCTTGTCGAAATACCTGGCCATCCGCCGCTTGACCTCTTCTTGGCGAATGGCTGCCAGGTCCCGAGCTTCCTCGATGAGGTCGAGGGAGAGCTGCAACTCCATCTCATTTTCGGCTCTCCAACTTTCCTCTCTGCTTGCGGCGGCCTTTACCCGTGGTGTCATAACTTCGAACTCTATGGGGATGATGGCCTCGCAGCCGTGAGAGAGCTTGAAAGGGGTCTCTCCTGTGGCGGTGTTGGGGGTAGTTCTTAGGGCCCACAAGACCGATGGAAGCTGTTCCACCCAATTGACCTTCAGATTTTCCACCTTTTTCCTGAGCAGGTTCACGATGACCTTGTTTGCCGCCTCCACTTATCCGTTGCTCCTAGGATGATGAACGGATGCAAACCTGAGGTCTATCCCCAGCTGGCCACAGAAGCTGGTGAATTCCTCGCTTGCGAACTGCGGACCATTATCCGTAACTATGGCCCGTGGAAGCCCATGCCGACAAATGATCTCCCCCCATACGAAGTTTCGGATTACCTGGGAGGTGACCTTAGCCAACGCCTTGAACTCTAACCATTTTGAGAAGTAGTCAATCATTACTAGGAGAAACCTCCTCTGCCCACTAGCCTGGGGGAAGGGTCCTACCAGATCCATTCCCCATATGGCGAATGGCCAGGGCGCCGTGATACTCCTTAGCCTCTGAGTTGGCACGAGCTGAAGCGGGGCGAACATTTGACACTTCTGGCACCTCTTGGCGAAGGCTGCCGCGTCTTTACTCAGGGTTGGCCAGAAGTACCCCTGCCTCACTATTCTTGCCTCCAACATCCTGCTCCCCGAGTGGCTTCCGCACTCGCCGGAGTGGACTTCTTCCAAGATCTTTGGGACCTCCTCGTCTGAAACGCATCGGGCCAGGAGACCCGAGAGGGTCTTCCGATACAGGTCCCCCTCGTGGATCACGTAGTAGGTGACTTATATCGGAAGCGCCTCTGGTCCGGGACCTCCTCTGGAAACTTTCCTGTTGCAAGGAAGGTGACGAAGGGATCCTTCCAGGAGGGTCGTTGCTCCACTTCCATGAGTTCTCCTTCTTCAATCGAAGGGCGGAATAGATCCGTCAGGGTTCCCCCGGCCCGAGGACCGGATTTGGCCAACCGATCCGCCGGGGTGCTCTCTTCCCGCGGGACTTGCTGGATGGAGAAAGTTTTGAACGTTCCCACGAGACCCCTCACTTTGGCCAAGTACTTTATGAGCGTAGGCTCCCTCGTCTCGAACTCTCCCTTGATCTGAGAGGCTACTACCATTGAGTCGGTGAGGACCTCCACGTCATGGACACCGAGCTCCTGAGCCAACCGTAGACCGGCGATCACCGCCTCATACTCCGCCTGGTTGTTGGTGATTGGGAAGTGTATCACTAGTGTCTGCTCGATCTTTACCCCTTGGGGACTCTCCAGCACCACCCCTCCTCCGAGTGAATTCTTGCCCGAAGCCCCGTCCACCAGCAGCTTCCACGGAACGTGACGAGGGGTTCCATCTTCCTTCATCTCGGACACATAATTTGCCATGAAATCAGCCACCACCTGTGCCTTCATGGACAGTCGAGGGACGAAGACAATGTTGAATTCACTTAGTTCTATTGACCATTTTGCGAGCCTTCCCGAGTGTTCCACTCCTTCGAAGATCTGGCGGAGAGGGTGGTCCGTCACCACTTGAATTGAATGGGCCTGGAAGTATGGCCTGAGCTTCCTTGCCGCGACGACTAGAACAAAGGCCAACTTCTCCAAGATCGGGTATCTGAGCTCTGCTTCCCTCAGGACCCTGCTCACGTAGTAGACGGGCAGCTGCTTCTTGCCTTCCTCCCGAACCAGGACGGAGCTTACGGCTTCTGTCCCGACCCCGAGTATAGATATAGATCCTCCCCCTCCTTGGGACCTTGAAGCAGGGGAGCCTTGGTGAGTTGGCTCTTCAAGGCCTGGAAGGCCTCCTCGCATTCTTTTGTCCATTCAAACTTCTGGTTACCTCGTAATGTTTTGAAGAAGGGGGAGCATTTCTCCCCGGCTCGGGAGAGAAACCTGCTCAGCCCTGCGAGTCTTCCGGTCAAGCGCTGAACTTCGTTGGCGTTCCGCGGCGACCCCAGCTCCATTATGGCCTTCACCTTGTCCGGATTAGGCTCTACCCCCCAAGGGGTGAGAAGGTGCCCCAGGAATTTCCCCTTACTGGCCCCGAACACACACTTCAGGGGGTTCAAGCGCATCTTGTACTTGCGCAGGGTGGCGAAGGTCTCCTCGAGGTCCTGGATGTGAGAGTTCACGCACTTGCTCTTCACCATAAGGTCATCCACATAGACCTCCAGGTTCCTTCCCCTTTGCTCCCTAAACACCCGGTCCATCATCTTCTGGTAGGTTGCTCCTGCATTTTTCAACCCGAAGGGCATCATCTTATAGCAGTAACATCCCTCCCTGGTGATGAACGAGACGTCTTTGACATCTGGGGGGTGCATCCTGATCTGGTGATAACCTGAAAAAGCATCCAAAAAACTCATCACAGAAAAACCGACGGCTGAGTCAACCAACGCGTCGATCCGAGGCAAGGGGTAGCAATCCTTAGGGCGGGCCTTATTTAATAATGAAAAATCCACACACATGCGCCAGCGGCCATCGACCTTTTTTACCATTACGACGTTGGAGACCCAGCCTGGGTACTGGATCTCCGATACAAAATCTGCTTCGATGAGTTTTGCCACCTCCTCGTGGATGGGTCCTTCGAGCTTGCTGGCGAAGGTTCTCCTCTTCTGCCGGATGGGACGGGCTTCCGGATCGAGGTTGAGACGATGGCAAGCCACGTCTGCCTCGATGCCTGGCATATCAGCTGCGCTCCATGCGAAGACATCCACGTTCCTCTGGATGCACTCCAGCATCTTCACCCTGTCCTCCGGGCTGAGACTCCTGCTGATCCGCACCTCTCTCACCCTCCCTTCCTGGGTGAGGACTTCCATCTCCACCACCTCTTCTGCCGCCTCGAGCTGGGCTGGCTCTTCCCATTGGCCCTTTGCTTTTCGCCCTTCTACCCGGGCCTCTTCCTCTGCGACTCCTTCCGCCTCCACCGGCTCGACCTCCTGCTCCTCACGAGCGACCTCCAACAACTCGACCTCCCGCTCCTCACGAGCGACCTCCAATAACTCGACCTCCCGCTCCTCACGAGCGACCTCCAACAACTCGACCTCCTGCTTCTCACGAGCGACCTCCAACAACTCGACCTCCCGCTCCTCACGAGCGACCTCCATATTCTCCTTTCGGGCATCGCCCACTCTCCCTACTTCTCTCTTTTCCACTTCTCCTGGCCCCTCCGGCCTTGCCATCTCTTCATCCATCTTTTCGGCATCCGCCATCCATGAAATGGTGTTGACGGCAGTCACATAGCACTGCCTCGCCACTTTAGCATCTCCTCGGACGCGGACCTGGACTCCTCCACTATGGAGCTTTAAGCATTGATGGTACGATGAGGGCACGCACCGGAAGGCGCTGATGAGGGGTCGTCCGAAAATGGCGTTATAGCTGCTCGGAGCGTCCACAATGACGAACCGGCAGTTTCTTGGGACTCCTCCTAGCGTCACCTGGAGACCAACACCTCCCTCGACCTCCTTCCGCTCGCCTGAGAAACCAAACAGCGGTCCGTCGGAGGCCTGCACCCTCTTCTTTTCCACCTCCATTGCATCGAAGGCCTTCTTGAAGATCACGTTCACTGAGCTCCCGCTATCCACCAGGATCCGGGAGACCGTGAAATTTTCAATTGCTGTCTGAATCACCAGGGCGTCGCAGAATGGATCCTCATAATCTGGCATGTCTTCTGAGGAGAAGGTGAGCTTCTCCGAGAGGGGTGGGGTCTGGGAAGTCGATGCGACGTCCCTTCGGAACATCGCCTGGAAGCTCCTCTTGCGAGAGGCCTCTATCCCAACCCCTCCATGAATCACCCCGATTCCCCCTTGGTCCCTGTATCCGCCCTGTCCTCGCATCGGTCTTCTTCCGCCTCCGGGAGCATTTCCTCGATCCTGGCCTGCTGCCGCCGTGGCTGACCTCTCTCTCTCGTCTCCAAGAACTCTGGGCAGGTGGCGGTCGCGTGACCTTCTTCCTGATGAAAGTTACAATAAGGCAACGCCACCCTGCCCCCTCTCCCTGCTCTTCCTCTTCCTCCTCTTGCTCCTCTGGCCCCTCTTCCCCGGCCTACTGCCATAGCTTGCTCCCTTGGGGGGTGAGGGGGTCTGGGACCCTGCCTCCACCCCGGATTCATTCCTCCCGCTTCTCTTCCTTGGTATCCTTCTTCCTGACCTCTCGCTGGTCCTTCCTGGTGCCTCCAGCCCAACCTGTTGTTGGGCTCTTGATTCCTCCAATTCCGAGGCGGCCTTTCGAACCCCTGACCCCTGGGTTCTTCTCGCCTTCTTCCTTCTTGCTGCCTCTACTCAGGCTCGCTCATCTTTGCCAACCTCCTGTAGAACTCCGGGTTGGCCGCCTCCCCTTCAATCTCTTCTACTGCTCGCTCCATCAATTCTTCAAAGGATGAGGGAGGTCTTCTTTTCAGGTCCATCTTGAAGAACCCGTCTCGCAACCCTACGATGAACGCCATCTGGAGGGCGAATCCCGGCACCTCCTGTACGAGGTGTATCTCCTCCTGGAACCTATCCACGTAATGTGCCAGGGACTCTCCCTCCCTCTGCCTGATCTTAAAGAGAGCCTCCACATCCTTCTTTCTCTTTTTTGACGTCGAGAAGCGCAGCCGAAAGCCTCGGCGCAGATCATCAAACGTGTAGATGGAACCCGCGGAAAGCTGGTGGAACCAGTCCCTTGCTTTCTCTTTTAGGGTGGTTGCGAAGAGTCGGCATTGAAAAGCATCCGACATGGGAAGGATTGAGGTCATGTCCTCAAACCATTGCATGTGCACGACTGGATCCTCCTTGCTGGTGTAGTAGGACATCTCCGGCCCACGAAACCCCTCTGGCACTGAGGCCGAGAGGATCATCTCGCAAAAGGGGCTCCCTTCCCCTGTTCGGCGAATGGTCTTCTCGCGCGGACCCAGCTCGCACACCTCAGCACTCGCCGGACTGCTGAACAGCTGCCGCCCCGGGAGATCTCGCGCACTTCCTTCTGCTGGCACCTCCTTCCCCGGCCGCTGCCCTGGTGCGTTCTCTCCGATCTGCAGGGGCGGAACCACGGGGACCGCCGGGGTCTCGCACTCGCTCCTTGCTGCGAGAACTGTCTGCAGGACCTCTCGCTTGAGCTTCTCAAACATCTCCAGCCACTCTCCTGTCGCGGGTGGCTGCGAGTGACCTGAGTCGGAACCATTCCCCCCATCTCCTGTCATCGAACCTAATTCAATATTTTCCTTCACCGGCTACTTTCCACGCTCACCGCACCAAAAATGTTGAAACCTGCAACAAGTCTCTTGAGTTCGGACCCACTGGGGGTGTAGCCGATGCTTACTTCTCCCTCACTAGACTCTCTTGACGGTGGATGTGAGAATGTGAATAGACCCAAGGCTGAAGCGAGGAGGTCCCGCCACACACCCGGAAGATCTTAGAGAGCTTCCCCTCCCAAACCAGAGCTCAATCGGGCACCTTGGAGGGCACTAGCAGCCGACCAAAAACTAGCATGGAGGAGAGGATTCTCTAAAATCGGATCTCCTCCAAGGTGCCCTTAAGGGTCTATTTATAGATTTTTCTAGGCTGGTCTGCAAATAACATGAATCCGCCTTTTAATTTTACTAGCAGCACCCCAAATTGGTCTGCTAACAGCCTAACTCCGCTGTTCCAAAGGGCTATATGCAGCCCACCAGGGGTATCAGGGTCATTTCCCCCTTAAATCATCCTGGGCGAGTGGTCCGTGAGGGCACCACTCGCTGGGCATCCGCCTAGCTGGGCGAGTGCCCACGCCTCCGGGCGAGTGGTCCGTGAGAGCACCACTCGCCTAGCTCCTTTTCTTCTGCACCTTACCCCCACCAAACCGGGGGTACTTCCACCTCCTAGGTGGGGCGAATGATCGAGCTGACCCAGGTCTCGCCACTTGGCTTGAGGGGCCCACTCGGCGAATATGGGTTGTACATCCACTAAAATCATTACTGAGGGAGCTACAGGTCACCAAATGACCTGATTTTAATTCATATGTAAAGTAGACTCGGAGATCTACACGTTTTGTCTCTGGGCATTTTTTGTTTTTTGGCCTCTAAGGGCTTCAAATTCAGCCTACAAAGTCGGGCTAATAAGTGTGACACTTAATCAATCAATATAAATTTAATCAATTTGTGGGCTGCGAATAACCAATCAGCCAGATCGGACGGCCAGGGGTTATCGTCCCCAATGAACCAACAGCCCCGATCTCTCGCGCCTTGGCCATTTTGCGGGCTCGATTCCGGCCAACTGAGGCCGCCTCCGGCCAAACGCCCAAGCCCACACCTCCACCCGACATAGGGCTTCCGGGTGGCGGTGGCCGTTTGGCCGGAGGTGGCCGGAGGAGCTCTCCGACATCTTACGTTTTTTGCGGTCGGAACAATAGAAAAACAGGAATGGAGAACTCCATTCTCTTCGTGATTTTGAAAACGAAAGAAGTGGGGAAACTAGCACAGGTGGAGAGGGGAAGGAACATTGCCTGAGCGCGGCCTTGGCGGCGGGTGTTGCGGCGGAGGAAGACTTGGTTTCCATTTCCGGCATCCATGGTTGACTGGGTGCGGCTGAGCTCAAAATCATCGCTGGAAGGGGGGGGGGGGGGGGGGGGGGGGGGGGGGGGGGCTCGAGTGCTTGAGGGCTCCTGAACGTGGTGAGAGGGAGAAAAGAGGGGGAGGGAGTGTTTATGGCCGACTGCCATTAAGGCCATTCGGCCAACCTCCTTGCCGCCCATGGCAGCCAATCAAGGCCTCCTCCCCACTGCCCCAAACTGACGGGAATTACTCCCTCTGCCCAGAGAATGTCTTAGGGAATGAAGGTGGGGTGCCATTTGGCACCCATTCCCTCTTTTCCTCCTCTTGGTTTCCTTGTCTTCTTCCCCCATTAATCACCTAACTCCATATGCATTTAATCCTCTTAAAATTCGAAATCCAGCAGGCTTGAGGGCTGGTTTCCATGTGGCTGCCACTTGGATCATTGGGTTGGGGCTAAGCCCACTTAGCTTGGGTTTGTGGCTCACTTGACCCAATTAGGCTAAAATTGGGATTTTGTGTTTGGGGTTTGATCCAATCTCACACCATTTAATGTGACTGAGTCACATTGCTCCCCTAGGCACTATGAACTCCTCCCAAGAGGAATTGAGTCCGGGTGGGGTCAAATGGGACTTGATTGCACTTATTTGCCTATAGGGGCAATTTGGGTATTTTGGTGATCTTGCCCTAATTTTCCAAATTTGAATGTGCACCTTGGCTTGCTTATGCATCATTCACTCCCCTTAGTGTTTAGGTAGGGTTGTGCTAGGTTAATTTGGTCAATTTGGGGTTAATTAGAACTTAATGGGTGTAATTGGTAATTTGGGCAAAGTGGTAATTTGCCCAATTTCCTCAAAATTGGCTTACACCAAGGGTCCAATGTGGGTCCATTAGACTCCCTAAGTGGCCCAAGTGTGTTAGGGGGAATTAATTTGATCACAATGGGTCAATTGAAGTTCAATTTAAGTTTTTTGTACTAATAGGTCAATTTGGGGCTTTTTAGTAATTGACTCAATTTCCCCAAATTGATGGCCCTATGATGGGGCTTTTGGGTCCATTAGGTCCCCTAAGGAGGTTGCCTTTAAGAGGGTGGGTCCAATTTGATCATTTGGAGTTCAATTGTCCTTATTCATGGAGGTTTGACCTAGGATAGCTCAAGGTTGACTTTTGGTCAATTTGACCAATTTGGTTGACCCCAAGGGTCCCTAGTGGTCTACTCACCTCCTTGGATGGTCATAGGGGTCATGATGAGGTTATGTTGATTTTTTTTGGAGTCTTTTGGTCACCTCTAGGCTAGGACATCAAAATTTGCTATTTGCACCCCAAAATGCATTCCTTCCTATCTTAATGAGTTCATGGGGCCTCTTTGGCCCACTCTGTATACCTAACTCATCCTAGGAAAATATTCATGGTTATGTGGGGTGTATAAGATATTTTAGCCTCCTTTTCAGTTTACTTTTCATTAGAGTGGTCCATGGTGGTTGAGTGCACACCATGTGTTTTTCACCCCTCTCATTACCATCCTAGGGCTCTAGGTCACTTATCCTATTTTTGTCATGGCTTGTCATGACAAAAATTATCTAGGGGCCTAGTAGTTTGGGGATGTTACATATATACACCAACACACACATCACACCAACACACACACAAACAACAACACATATACACATACAAACAACAACACATACACACACACACACACACATACACACCAACACACATATATACACCAACACACACATCACACCAACACACACATCACACCAACACACACACACAAACAACAACACATATACACTTACAAATAACAACAACACACACACACAATACATACATACACACACACACAACACATACATACACACACAACAAACAACACATATACATAATACACATACATACACACCACACATACACAAACCAACATACACACCACACATACACACATACACACACCAACAAACAACACATATACATAATACACATACATACACACCACACATACACACATACACAAACCAACATACACACCACACATACACACATACATACATACACACATACACACACCAACAAACAACACATATACATAATACACATACATACACACCACACATACACACACCAACATACACACCACACATACACACATACACACACCAACATACACATCACACATACACACACCAACAAACAACACATATACACAATACACATACATACACACCACACATACACACACACACATACACACACCACACATACACACATACACACACCAACATACACACACCAACATACACACCACACATACACACAACAAATACAAACCACGAATACACACAACAAACAAAAAAACAACACACACACACATAATACACATACATACACACACATACACACCACAACAACATACACACATAACACACATAATACACATATACACACATACACACACATAATACACATACACACAGAAAATACACACATAATACACACATAATAAAAATTTCCTGAATCTGAAACAAAAAAATCCAAGAATTGTTAACTAAGAACTGCAGAAATCCATATCAAGATCTAAAACCAAAGATCAAAACCTTGGGAACTGCACAAATCCAAGAATCGAAAGCAACAATCCAACAAGGAGGAAGCATCGTTACCTAAGAACTGCAGAAATCCAAGAATCGCTGCCGCCGACGGGAGGGATCGAGCGAGGAAGAAGAGAAGAGGCGTCGTCTACGGTGATAAGGAGGAAGCAGTCACCGCCGGGAGGAATCGCGCTACGCTAGGAGGAATCGCCGCCGGGAGGAATCACCGACGGGAGGGATCGAGCGAGGAAGAAGAGGAGAGGTATTGGGGAGCTGCTTTCTCGTGCTAGGTTAGGGGAAGACGGAGGGGATGCGTGCTTTTGCGGCTGAACGCGAGATTTCTGCGCGGATGGGTCGCAGAAGAAATGCGCGGAGTTAAAAAACCGCCAATTGGGAGATAAGCCGCGCCCAACGGAAATGTTTCATAAAATCGCGGTGCGTTTCATCAGCACCGCACCTAATAAATCTAACCAAACGCATACTAAGCCTCATCAACATGTGGAATGGACTTATATAGTATCTCCAGCGTAGAGCCCTTAACCCTAGTGACACGGAACCAGTCGGGTCATTCCGAGTCGGTCCTGACACGCGCGGACATATTAATAAATTAAACCTAACAGGCTGGGTGCGGCGTGGCCGCACCCCAAGAGGGGTGCGGTTAGGCCGCACCCCAAGCGGGGTGCGGTTTTGCCGCACCCCAAGAGGGGTGCGGTTTGGCCGCACCCCAAGAGGGGTGCGGGGTTAGGCCGCAGTCCCCTCACGGGGATGTTTGGCGCTACCGCGCGCGCTATTGCGCGTTGCCGCCACACGCGGTAGCGCGCGCAGTTGTGCGCGGTACATCAGCGTGTGGTGCTGTCGCGCGCGGTCGTGTGTGGCCTGCAGTGCGTACTGCGCGCGTGGTTGTACGAGCGGTGGTTAGCTGTGGAGATGGTGTGTTTGGTCCACTTTCCCACTCATCCCTCATTATCTTAGTGTAGGAGTTGGGTTTTTGACTAACTGTCACCCGGTTCTGTATATATAGATGAGAATCCATAATATGAGTGCATATCACACCTAAAAAATTTCGCCGCATGGTCAAACTAATAAGTTTACAAGAGAGTCAAGGATTATCCGCATCTGTGGTGAAAATGTCTCGTGTCTTTAGCCGCAAATACGACTCACTACTCCCTCGAACCCAAGCTGACAATTGCGCCGCCGCCGTCGCCGCTGATGTTAGGATCATCGGCCCTTCATTTGATGTGTGCTGACGATCAAATCTGGCTAATCAAACGGCCCTAAAGCTTCTCATCTTTACTACTTAAGTTTGACTTTGACTGATCGCGCTTGACCATCAAACCTCAAACATCAACTAGGTAGGACTATATGCGGCAAAACCTTAAACCATTAAATATAAAAATATATTAAATATATATATAAATAAAGTTAATTACCAACCTATTTTGTCGTTAAATAGTCAAGAGTTTACCTAAACTCACGTGGATTGAAATAAAATATTTACATTCTGACAAACTTGCCCCTTAATTCCAGATGGTTTTGAGACTACTATTAATAAAAACGATTTTTATTCGCAAGCCATAAATGTCTATCCACAGATTAACATTTTCTCATTTTATTTGAGTTTATAAATGTCTATCCGTAGACCAATTCGCAAATCATAAATGTAGTGTTTATATTAAAATTAAGAATGAATGTTGTCTTTTGTAAGGTATCGGTGACTAATAATGTTATGATGTCGTGCATATTTTATTTAGACGATTTCTTCGTTGTTTATGCGATTACCATTTCAGAAAATGTTTGTGAAGATTTAGAAAGACGATTTCTTCATTGTTCATGCGATTTAGATACTCTCCTTGTGGTGAGGAAGGCAGAGTGGAAAACCAAATATTTTTTTATTTTCTGTACTAATCTGTGGATAACAAAAATATCTGCGAATAACGAATTTGACTTCATTTAGAGCTGTGAATAGACAAACGTGATTTGTGAATAACAACTGCCTTAAAAAGGGTGTTGATGTAAGCAGACTATTTCTGGTCATGTGCACTCAATGGGGGAGCTAGAAGTTAAATGACAATTTAAAATGATGCATTCTCAGTAATGTTTCTCATGAGTCAGTACAATGAAAAATATGATCACGCAACCTGCTTCGTTGTGCCGAAAAAGTTCTACAAAATTAGGGATTAAGCAGTAGACTTTGCTCTGTTGATTTTTTTTTTTGTCAAATCTAGGATAGATTGCAGGCTTCGTGACATTAAGAAAATGTGTTTAGTCTAAGGCCGAGCTATAGACTTTGTCAATTGAATTTTTTTTATCAACTTTAAGATTGAGTTGTAAAATGTAATATGAAATTCTCAGCATACCCATTTTTCTAGAACCTCCAATTTTATATGCTAAAAATTATCAGAGGTACATGAATGCAAGCGAGTGTTCTGAAAATATTGTCAATATGAAGCAAAAAAATTTCCTTAATTAGAGATATGGCAGGAAAGTGATAGTAGTGGATGCTAAGAAGAAAAATAAAAGATTTTTAATCAACCCAAATATTTTAGGAATTCTTTGAATAGTCTCCACAATTTCAATGATGATGGTGATTCTCTGATCCGATCACCGGGCTCAAGAAATCAGCTCATGAAGGTTGATTTGTAAAAAAATGAAGCATATTCAAAACTCCATGAAAACCATAGTTTAAAGACTCTATTTTATGTGTTTTTTTGAGATGAGTTCAATACAATTTTCGAATTTGATTTTTGCTGAGAGGCTGAAGAGAAATTGACTTTCAAAATTTTATAATCCGCATGAGCCAAAAAAACCATTATTTTTTTCGTCGAAAATTGAACCCGGGCGCATGCCCGAGTGTGCCCGTGAATAGTTTCACCCATGTGTGCAGTCCAAAAATAAATACAAGCCAAACTAAAAACCATAGGAAGCTGTGAATCTGTAAAGCCTTGACCTGCACATAATCGTTATGAAATTGCCCATAGCTAAAGTCAACCTACATATATTCATCACCTTTAAAATAAAATCTATGTTTTGGTAAATTAAAAATGAAATTTTATTTTTTTTAAAAATATATACAGCAGCGGGTATGTCCCAGCTACATACAATCATACATACTATGGCAGAGAATCTGTCCTCAAACAGTTCCTAATAGTAAATATAATGATCATTGCATATGTATATATAGATAAGAGCATTTCAAAAAATGCAATTGTTATTTTTTTAATATAATATATAAATTATAGCTCCAAATTAAATCAAATTTAAGTTTTAAATTTTGTAAGTTGCTGAAAAATAAGATTTTTTTATAGATTAAAAAATTAAGCTCAAGGTGTAAAAAAGAGGCGGGTAGCCGGGCACATTATTTTTCTGTGTCATGTAGTGACGGATCCAAAAAAATTATAAATTTGGGTGTACAAAAAATTTCTAAACAAAAATGCTAGCGGGGTGAGTAGGAGGGTCGTGAGTCACAAGTTGGAAATTAATTTTGGGGTACACTCAGCTGAAATTGGTCTGCGAATAGCCAACTTTGGTCCGCGAATAACCCATATTTGTCCCAAAACAAACTAGTTACGTGACGTGAGAACACTTCCATCTTATCTGAGATGTTTCTCCCCCATATGGCAACCGTTATTGACATATAAGTAGTCAAAATTCATTGCCTCGATGAGAGGAATCAAAATACACTAACAATTTTGAAAAATAATGGGGGTGCCAGTGTTCCTCGGGCCCCCCTCTGGATCCGCCCCTGGTGTCATGTTATATGTATGCCAGTTTTGATTGATGTAGTCCAAGGATGTATGCAGGTCAAACTAAACACTCATAGAAACTTGTGAACCCGTTTAGAAATTGGCCGCATATAGCCATTTTCAAATTACATGGTATGCGCATAGCCAAAGCGGGGCTGCATATAGTTATTGCCTATTTTTCACATGATTGGGGTTTAATTTGGGGCTTTGATATTTACAGACCATCTTTGACTATTTATAGACACCCACCTTGAAATTATAATTTTACATCAAAATGATATTCGTAGACCAAAAAAAAAGAATCGAACTAACTAGTTTTTCCACTATATTGAGTAATTCTTCTTTCTCATCAGCCACCTCATTAGAAAAAGCCTATGAATGCCCAAAAAATCTATCACCATCCTTCAACTATGGAATACCTGTGCTGTTTGTGCACATGACGCCTAATAAAATGCGGTCATAAATCAATCGACTGCTTCGAATGCACGATAAAATCCCAGAGAAAACACGTTCATGTACATTTCACAGAACCCAATCAGAGAGAGAAGTCGAGAAATATCAACAAAAAATCGCTGATCTGCGAAATGCAAGTCAACGGTGCATCATCGACGGGGAATCGGATAGGCAATTTGCATTACATAGTGCATGCATGCCCATGTCCAGGAGGAAGCATAACTGGAGCCCCAAGTGCAAAAATCCAATGGAATGCGCATTTGGATGCGGGGTCTGGTTCATGGAGGATCCAACAGCCGGTGCAGAACCAACATTGCCCCGACCCGAGACTAGCCCTTGGGAAGCTGACCCGTCTAGTCCATTAACACTCGTGAGGTCGTGGTTTCTCGATCTTCGTCACTCCCTGTTCATCGAAATTGCACTGATGAAGTACTTATGCGTGTGTGCAGCTCGCAACCTGGGTGGGGGTCTGCGATATGACATAATTTCTAGATATGCTCCTTCAGTCGCCCTTGCCGAACTTCTCAGGGCCAAGTAGGAACAACATGTCGAGGAAAGAGATGCAGATTTTAATGGACGAGCTATGGCCGTCACCGAAGAGATGGACGAAGGTGTTGCTTGCCTGTCGGAGTCGTGAGGGAGGACGCCGCCTGTACAGTTTTTTGCGAAGGCGCTTCAGGTTTCGGCGAGGGAGGGTTGTAATGTATTTTTGAGGGATAAAATATTTTCCTTTTTTGTATTTTGAGAGTATGAAATTATGAGAAATTAATTGGCTGTGCAATTTGGATGGTGTGTGAAATTAAAAGACTTCTTCCAAAAGTACTTCAATTATTAATCACTAAAAAGATAATTTTATTTGATTTCCACGTCATGATTTTAATAACGAAGATTGATTAAAAAAATATACAAATATTAAAGATTAATTTAGCGAGATTGATTCCAAACTTCTCCCTATCTTCTACAATATAATAATATTTTAAAAAATTATTTGGATAATTTTGATGTCATTCTTATTTTTTTGATTTGACATCCCAATGACTAGAAAGTACAAAAAGTATATTAAATAAAAAAATGCACGATTAATTACAATTAATAAACAATAAACATGGCCACAGATAATATTGACTCAATCATATACCTTGCTTGGAGGAGCAATTTTTCTTTGATGGACATCGCAGATGCATCCCGCGCACCATACTCCATATACGTCAAGCGCACAAAAAAATTGATCTGCTTGGAGGCACCTAGCCGCCGCCGTTTGTAGTTTCTTGAAATTGGGCTCACACATATCAATGTAATGTTATCTTCGTACCATTCTGCGTGCCACATATTTTCGTAAGAATCATAATAGCTCTGAGAAATCGTAACTTTAAGGTGATTAAAATACACATATATGAAGGTGTATTATATGTTAGAAGTTTGCTTGAAGCATCTGAATGCTCATCTAAGTGGAATGCACTCTCCGTTGCCCCTAGGGGGTTTATATAGACAAACCTCTCTTGCCATAATTTCGGTGCTTATTTGTTTTAGTCAGTATAAAGACTTAAGTAATTTACAGACTTTTGTTTCTTGACCTTCTACAATGAAACCTTCAGGTTGACTCATGTAGATCTCTTCGGTCAGATCTCCATTCAAGAACGCAGTCTTAACATCCATTTGATGAACAATAAAGTTCTCAATAGATGCAATAACAAGGAGGACCCTAATGGTTGTTAAGTGCAACACTAGTGAGTAGACATCACTGTAGTCTACTCCGCTTACTTGTGTGAAACCTTTAGCCACCAGGCGTGCTTTATACTTAGCTACGCTACCATCATGATTCAGTTTCTTCTTCAGAATCCACTTACACCCTACGGTTTTAGCCCCTTTTGGCTTTTCAACAAACGTCCAGGTGTTATTCTGAAGTA
This sequence comes from Dactylorhiza incarnata, assembly GCA_033032865.1. Lineage (NCBI taxonomy): Eukaryota > Viridiplantae > Streptophyta > Magnoliopsida > Asparagales > Orchidaceae > Dactylorhiza > Dactylorhiza incarnata. The sequence goes on from JAWHQI010000281.1 coordinate 1,068,039, forward strand.
GAGAATTCATCTCTTCATCAATAGCTTCTTTCCAGAGTAGGAAATCCCTGGATCGCATCGCTTCCTGAAAGGTGGATGGATTAGCCTCAACAAGGCAAGTGACAAAGTCACTACCGAAGGTTATGGGAGTTCGCACTCTAACAGAAGTTCTTCTAGACTCTAGGCCAGAGTTGTCTACAAGAATGGAACAGGAAGTGCTCGGTACTGATGCAAGATCTGCTTCAGTAACAGGTACTTACAAACCTGGGAGTACTGACAGATTCTTATCCCTGAGGAACTTATATTCAAAGAACACTGCATTCCTAGATTCTATAATGACATTATTAGAAATATTTAGGAATCTATCTACAGCACTATCCTCAGCACAACCTAGGTAGACACATGTATTGGTCCTAGGTCCAATCTTAGATCGTCTAGGGTCAGGGACCCTGACATAGGCTATACAGCCCCAGGTCTTAAGTCTAGTAAAAGACGGGTGTGTCTTAAACCAAAGCTCGTAGGGTGTACCTCTAACTTAGCATTAGGAACTTTGTTTAAAATGTGGTTTACAATTAAGACTGCTTCTCCCCAATAAGCGGAAGGCGTTCCTGCAGTCAAGAGCATAGAGTTTAACATTTTTGTTAACGTCCAGTTTTTACGCTCAGCTATGACGTTAGACTGGGGTGAGTAAGGAGCAGTGGTTTCTGCAATGATTCCATGTTGGGCAAGGAAACATTTGAACTCACTGGACATATATTCTCCTCCTCTATCACTTCTAAATCTCTTGATTTTCATGTCAAGTTGGTTTTCTACCCTGGTTTTGAAAATACAAAATTTTTCAAACACCTCGTCTTTAGTTTTAAGAAGATAAATGTGACAAAACCTAGAACAATCATCTATAAAGGTGATCAAATACTTTCTGCCTCCTCTAGTGACAAAACTTTTAAAGTCACATATGTCGGAATGTATCAGTTCTAAGGGTGTTGTGCTCCTAGTAACCGCACTAAAAGGTTTCCTAGTGATCTTAGTCTGAGCACACACTTCACATTTATCAGTTTTGACTGTAGTGTCTAAAGCTATCTGGTGAGTTCTAGCAATTTAGAACATTTTCCTATAGTTTACGTGTCTTAGTCTCTCATGTAGAGTCTTAGGGCTAACTAAGTTTGTTTGAACTTGTTGAACTAATTCGTTTGCTAGACTTAGTCTGTACATCCTATTTTGGATGTAGGCACATCCAAAATAGTGTGAGTTAACTGACAGTGTTACTTTACCGCTACAGAAATTAAAAGACATACTAACATCACAAAGTAAACTAATAGACACTAAGTTAGCATCTAGTGAAGGAATAAACTTAACATTCTTTAAAGTTAAAGTTTTACCTGAGGAGAGCAGTAGCGTCGCATTCCCCACCTTCAGAACGTCAGCTGTCTCACCGTTTGCAATGGTCACCGACTCTCTCGCATCAGTGAGTCCTGTCATCAGAGTAGAATTGTTGCAAACGTGGCACGTTGCCCCCGAGTCAAGGTACCACTCAATACTGGCCTTCTCATTTCCAACCCTGGCGACAAAGTTGGATGGCTCAGTGAGGCTAACCATATTAACTTGGTTGCCTTCTTGTGGTGCTTTGCCCTTTTCCTTACGAGGAAGCCGACAATCATACACTGTGTCCCCACTTATTGCAGTTACAACACTTTCCCTTAAACTTTTTAATGTGTTTACTGGGGCCTGCAACCTGGGAGCTACTAGGGTTAGGTTTTGACTTCCTAGGGTTCAGCACACGCTTAGAGTTTGAAATCATGTTAGCAGCAGCCTTCTGCTTGCTAACAACTTCTAAGGCGTGTCGAATCCAATTTTCATCCTCAATGCGTATAAACCGCTTGAGTTCATTTAGACCCACCTGCATCTTCTTGCGATACATTTCAGTTTTGAAATTATACCACGTGGAAGGCAATTTAAATACAATAGTGCTAGCAACAAAACTATCTGGCAAAGAAATGGACTCACTATGTAAAGAATCAACTAGGTTTTCGAATTCCGATACCTGGGGGAGAATGACTTTCTCCTCATCGAAAGTGAAGGAGTGGAACTTGTCCACCAAGTGTGCCTTGGACAGATCCTCCTCTTGCCTGAAGTGCTCCTCCAGAGAGTCCCAGATCTCCTTTGCTGACTTCATGTTCATGTATGTCATTGCCAGACTGGAGGACAGACAGTTCAGCAAGTAATTGCGGCAGAAATCCTCATCAGCAACCCACTGAGCTTCGTCATCAGTCCCGACGACCCCAGCACGATCAGACTGAACGGTGTAGAACACGTTCAGGTACTTCATCCCGAATTGAGTTTTCAACTTCCAGTCGTTGAACTCAGTCGCCGTGAACTTCTTCAGCTTGATCATCGGAACGGGGGATGAAAAATTGTTCCCCTTCATCATTGTGCGCTCGTCAGACAAGATCAGGTGACCAAACAGAGGAATAAGGACTCTGTCGCTAGTGTGGGCGGTAGCCGAGGCGCTAGCCAGACGGTATCGGGTTCAGCCGCTAGCGCCAGGCGCTAAGTGATAGCGCTGGCGGTAGCGCTTAGGGATGCACTCCGTGATCGTGGAAGACGGCGGCGGCGGGATCAGTCTGACGGCGGCGGTGGCTGGGAGGGATCTGGACATGTGGTAAAATTAGGGTCAGGAGGAGCACAACTTGGAGCCACTAGAGCTGGTATGGCATAGATAGTCGGTGCTCTTTGAGCCAGGAATAACTTAAAATTCTTAGGGGATGTTACGTTCAGTCACTCTCGGTGAAAACCCCGCAAGCCTAACCTGAATTTCGAGGACAAAATATTTTTTTTGTTTATTGGGATTTGTAACATCCCCCAGACAGCTAGACCCCCCAGGTGACTCTGTTTTGCCAAAGTCATGACAAGGCCTTGGTAGTGTAGAAATCCCTTTAACTTAGGCAAGATTAGGGTTGAAAGTGCCTTGGACTGCAAATAGCAATTTCCAATTACCAAGCTTAAGGTTGGACTTTAGGGCATCAACTTGACCATTTGACCCTATCATAGTATCCCTAACCCTTTAGGGGTCCCCTTAGGGCACCAAGGGCACATTTGGGTCAACCAAAGAGGCCAAATTGACCAAAGTCAACCCTAACCCTAAATTGGTCAAGGTAGCCTAATTAGAGTCAACTGACCTCCTCCATGCCAAATTGACCACTCCTCTAGGTCTAAAATACCATAAGGGACCTAGTAGACCTAAAAGTCCCATCATGGGACCCCCTAGTAGTGCAAATTGACCAAAATGCCCCTTTTAGGTCAAAATGGCAATTCTTCACTAAGTGCCCTAATTGACCATCACCATGTTAAATTGACCCTACCCTTAGGGTTATCATATCATAGGGGACCCAGTGGACCAAAAAGCCCCATGACTGGGTCAACCCTAGGGCTCAATTTAGCCAAAGACAACTTAGCCTATTTTGGTCAAATCAGCTTAAAGTGGGTCAACTAAGGCTCATGTGACCAAATTGACCCCATCAGTAGTTTCTAAACCTAATTTGGAATCCAATAGACCCAAAAGCCCCATCCTAGGGTCACCCAATTGGTCAATTTGACCAAAAGTCTAACTTATCCAAATTAGGTCAAACCTCTAAAATCTAGCCCAATCCCTTTGGGCTAAGCCCAAATTGAGTGGTCAACCAGCATGCTTGACTGATAATTAACCCAGGAGAGAGAGGAAAATCGTCCATGATGAGTAGGAGAGAGAAAATTCAATTTGGGGGAGAGAGAAAGATGAGGGCATCAATGGAGGAAGGTGAAACCCCCCTCAATCCTCTCCATTAATGGCTGGATTCAACTCCCCAAGGGAAGGGGAGAAGTTTCCATCTGTTTCCCGGCCTCCTAGGGGGTGAATCCCATGGGATTTCACCATGGCCGAAATTCACCATTCATGGCCATTGATGGCATTGAAGCCATGACCCTTCCCCTCCCTCAATTGAAGCTTTTAAAAGCTTCCCTAGACCCAGAGCATGAGTTTCCCCCTGTTAGACGAAAGTTTCGGGCAACTTGGTGTAGAAATCGCGGAGCTCGCAAAAATGGCGGCCGGCCATGGAGGAATGACCATCGACGCGACTTCAGGCCACCACACAGGTCCGGTTCTACTCCTCCTCTCCAGTGGGTAGATCCTCTTCTATTGCCTGCAAGTTCTGGGCTCAATTGATCCCAGATCGGGTAGGCCTAAACTCCATTTCTGGAGCTTGATATTTCCTACCTAAACACCCTACTCCGGCCACCACCGGCCGGCCCAACCCCTCCTATCGCCGGCCACCACCTCAACGGAGGTGGTGGTGGCACTGGCCGGCCGGGAACGGGCATAGGTGGCCGGGAAATCGACATCCAAGTCGGCCCAGGCGCGGGCTCTGCGAGCCCTTGGCTCATCGAGGAAGACGACGGAGAGCCGTCCGATCCTGCAATTAAAAGAAAAATTAGAAATTAATAAATATAAGTTAATAGTAATAGTTTATATGCTATTTCTGGTTTTAAATATAAAAAATACTTAGAGGCCATTTCAGAGAAAATGTTCAACATGAAAGTTGTAGGCCTCGACCCCTAGGATCATACAAAATTGAGTTCACACCATTTGGAGCCCTGGTTTGACCTCAGCATCCATTCTAGTGCAAAGTTTGACTGAACTTTGACAGGGTGCCCACACCAAACCACTAGTCCAGATGACTTGAAATTTGGACTGGCAGTGAGTCATACCTAGGGTTATAACATATCCAAAAATGAGAATTTTTGGAGAACATTTCCCTTAAGTTTTTGTAGAAATTTAATAATCCTTGCATAAATTATTTGGAGGGTCAAATGACCTCCAATCACCACCAAATTTTGGTGGGGTGTTATTAGGGTCATGATAAACCCCTGGTTAAAATCTCAACTCATTTGGAGTTCATTTGATTAGGTAATCATTAAGCCAAAGATTTGTCCATTTAGGGGAAATTTGTGAATAAGGGCTATTTGGGATTTTTTTCATGGTCAAACCACCTCCTATTGGAGTGGGGTTTTGGCCACTGCCCTAATATCACCCAAATCACCTCCAAGATTGTTATGGGTCCATGGGGAGTTGGATTGCCCTAGGACATGGGTTTGGACCACCTTGGGGTGCATTTAGCCAAGTAGAGATCTATTGGTCAAATGGGACCATAGAGACTTGAGTCTTCTTGGGAAGGTCAGTGGGGTCAATTTGAGACCCCATGAGGAAGATTTGTGAGCATTAGAGTTGATTTGCTCAAGGCCATAGGGTTGATCCCTATGGAGTGGAATTGGGGTTGTGAAGGACATAGGGGAGTTTGTCCTTGGAGAGGAATGTATTGGACTCCCCTGAGTCCTTTAAGTGTTATAACACCCTCACAAGAAGTTTGGGTGGATTTGGAGAGGTTTTGACCCTAACCTAGGTTAAACCCTAAAGGGGTGCAATTAGAGGCCAATGAAGGAATAGGGGTCAAACCTTAATGGTTTGACTAGAAATTTTGGGAAGATGATCTTGGTGACCAGAGAATTCTACTGTGAGAAATGGGTGGGGTTTGGAGTTGCCAAACCTAGGTAATAAATCCTTGGGTAGATTTGTAAATATTTAGGGTTTTGGGATTTAGGAAGAAATAATACTTAATGATTAACAATCTTCTGACACCAACTTAGTTTTGATGTTATTGACCCCTGGAGATTTTATTAGAACCATTGGAAAACTTTTGGAGGTCCAAATTGTAATTATTCATATTGTTGACAATTTTTGGGATGAACAATTTTAGGGTGTTAGTTTTCTGTAATTGCATGAAACTTTGTTGGATGATATTTCATACCATTATGAACCCACAGTATTTTTCTCATAATTTATGGATTAATATTTTTGGTACCTCTAGTTCAATTTGGAATTATTTGCAAATATATCCTTGGTAGAAATTACAATTGTAGCCATTATGGTACATGGTCAAACTTGGTAGGACTGAATATTTTAGAATGAGTCACCTCTGTATAAATTTGCATAAGGTTTGGAGATCATATGAGGGTACCTCCTTTGGAATTTATTGGAAATAAATGGGTTTTGGAATTTTTAATAATAGTAAATCTTGCTGGAATTCCCTACAAATTCATATCTACTGATTATTAGGTACCCTTGATTTATGTAAAAAGTTGGGTAGGCATTGGAAGTCAGAAGAGTGCACTTGTAGTTCAAACCTTAGAAAGTTGTATTTTTGGAAAATTATTTTAAATACTAATAATGTTGGGAAAATTGTGAGACTCTGGAATTGACCTTAAATAAGTAGCATGGACCCCCAATAAAGATATTGTGTCATAGAGTTGATTATTTAATGTACCTCCATTTATGAGCATCAAAACGTTAAGGGTGGTCTGCGTTTAGCAATTTGACAATTTTGGAGTTATAGGTCAAATTGGGGGTATATTGATTGGAGATGTGAGAGTTTAATGGTGATCATATGACTATGTGAGTATCCCTGGAGTTAATTAGGGTTTGAAGAGTCCTAGGGTGGTGGGGTGCCACCCTTGGGGTAGGTCGTCCTGGGATTGACGAAAGATCGTCTTGTCCCTTTAGTGTCTTAAGCCTTAGGTTTAGATCAGGTAAAGTATTAAAGGGGTTTCCTTATGGGTATTAACTAATAACACACTCATCCACACCCTGTGGTTTCGGGAGTTTAGTTGGTTTGGTTGTACGAGCGGTGGGCTCGGTGGTTGTAGCAGCAGACTAGTTAGTCTGGTGAGCTTATGGCTCGGAAGGTTATTGATGGCGGGCAGGTTAGCCCGGGGAGCTTATGGCTCGAAAGGTTTCTGATGGCGGGCAGGTTAGCCCAGGGAGCTTATGGCTCGGAAGGTTATTGATGGCGGGCGGGTTAGCCCGGGGAGCTTATGGCTCAGAGATAGGAAGTAGAACATGTTGCTTGTGCATTGAAGGTGGTGGGTCTTCGGTATTGAACGGTCGTTCACACCGACGTCAATACGTTGACTCGGCGAGTGTGGTATTTACACTTAGCCTTGAAAGTCTGGCGGTCCAGTCAGCAAGAGTACGCAGACGCTCCGCGGGTTTAGTGGAGGCGTACAATAGGTCTAGGTTAGGTAGTGTGAATACCAACCTAGAGGTGGGCGAGGCCCAACCCACCTCTTCCGTTTGCCACTACGGGAGTATCCTGGGAGTCTAGCTCGCTCCAAAAAGGGGGAACTAAAGGTCTATGCGCATAGAGTCGTAGTGAGTGAGTTGCACTTGTATGAACATAGCATAACAGCATACTTTGCATGTCATAGCATAATCATTGCATTCAACCTACCCCTAACGTATAAGTCGGTTATGGGACTTCTTATACGGTAGGCCCTGCTAAACGACCCCTTGGTCTATAGGTTTGTATGGGCATTCCTATAAATCAATGGTTACTTTTATATTACTTCGCTTGCCATTATATATATTGCTTACTGTTCTTTACATGCACTTTACAATGCTTATTTACTGCTTCAGTTGTATATATACACATGTGTAGTGTAGAAACATTTCATGTACCACTGTCACCTGCTCTTTGTTATACCCCCTTGCTGTCCTCCGCTTCATCCTCCCGCACGGTGCCTAGGAGCCATTGGAGGTGGGGTGGGAAACATAAGGCTTAGTCTTTTTGACTAACGGTCGGTGGACCATATCATTTTAGGAGATCGAGGAGACGCAGCAGCACCAGAGGCCGGAGCAGACGGAGGCGGGCCAGTCTAGTACAGGAGCACAGGATTCAGGATCTGTGAGTGATTAGTAGCTAGCTTCCGCGAGTGATCTTGTAGTGAGGATATGATGTACAGGGCAAGAGCCCCCCTTTATTATTGTAACCTTTGTAATCTCTTTTATTCAGTTAATATATGTGGACATTTATATTTCATGTTGATTCTGTGGACTTGTCTCCTCTTTTATGAACTTTTCTTTGTGATCGATTTGGCCGGCAGAATCGGCGTTTTGTGGTGGCGACCTTCCCGAGTGAAGGTGTCACCGCAAAGCGGCGGTTCTGGGCTTAAGACCCGGTGGTTTTTGCAAAAAAAAAAATGGGGTCTTACATGAAGGGGGGGAGCTTTCTCCCGGGAGGCACGCTGTGCGAGCCCGGGATCAGCTTCAGTTGGCGTCTCACGAGATCACCTCCATGCTCGCGTATTATCGTCCGCGAATGCCTCCGGAGGCTGGGCCGCGAGGGCATGGTCGGTGGTACTGGGAGGAGCGCTAGTCTGGTCTTCATTCGCCTCCTTTGTATTTTTCCCTTTATTCTATTTATGGTGCTGAGGATACTGGACTCTATTTATGCCTGTAATAATTTTACATTCTGTGTTTGGCGAGTGCTTTATTTCTATTTTCGTTTATATTTCTTGCAACTTGCTTGAGCATGCCGAATGATATGATATTGCCGAATGCTTTCGTAACTCTTTCGCGTGGTCGTCGAGCGGATAGCCACTGGGCATTCGCCATTAATGGTTGAGAGGGATCGGCCCGGGTTTCGAGGCGTCGGGAAGGCGCGATTGCTATCCGCACACCCGCTGCCTCGAAAGCCCAAGCGTCTTTTAGTTCTTCTATAAATAGGTCGTCCAACCACCATATTAATTACCTTGCCATCTGCTCCCTCTCTCTCCTCGCGCTAGCACTCGCGCTTCTCTCCTCTCTGCTGCTCCCGTCTTCTCCAGCATTCGAGAAATGGGTGGCGACGCTGAAGGTAGGGCCAGGTGTGCCAGCGCATTCGTCAATCATGTCTTCGACTCCTGCGACCTCTCCGAGGAGGCCTTCCTGAGCGCGGTTGCTGACTACGTTCCGCCGGCATTCGAGGCGCGAAAGCCCGAGCCGGAGGAGCGTCTAAACTCCATCTCGCCATGTGCTCTCGCGATCCCGCTAGAGCACTTCGAGGTGGGGTTTCGCCTTCCCATCTGGCCGGAACTCCGCCAGACTTTCCGGTACTACGGGGTCGTGCCCGGCCAGCTCAATCCCAACTCTATCGCCATGCTGGTTGGGTACGCGTGCTACCTGCGAGAAGAGGGGATCGAGTTCTCGCTACCTGTCTTCCGCAAACTGTACAGCTTCCGCTGCTCACACGGCATCTCCTTCTTCTAGGGTCAAAACCCTCTCAAACACTACGGTCTCCCGAACAAGAACCACGACTGGGTCCGCCGCTTCATATTCGTCGGCGGGAGCCTTGGGAATACCCTTCTCGCCCCGGTGCAGGAGGAGGAGTCGACCTTTCGTCCCCCGACCTTAGGGGGGGCACGAGGCCAAGCTGCATCAATACATCCTTCAGCACGGGATGGACCTCGTCCATCTCCGGCGAAATGTCAACTCGCTCCCGCCCATTCCGCAGGGTGAGGGTAAGTTTTCGAGGCCTTCTGCATTCGTTTCGGCTTGGCGGTTCTTACGTCATTCGCTAAATCATTCGCTAAATCTCTCGCGTTCTTATGCAGGTGTGCGTAATTTCCCCCTTCACCCGCCGCGACCTCCTGGGGTTTCTGTATCCTTTGCACAGGCGGCCGCGGATGCCTGCCGGGAGGAACCTTCCTCCTCCAAACCTAGCGTCCGGAAACGAAAACCCGGGGCGCTCACTTCCTCTTCTTCCAAGAAGCCGAAAAGTCCTTCCGCCAAGGGGAAGGGGATCTTGGACGAGACCCGAGGGGCAAGTGCTCTGACCCAAACCCTGGGGACGGGCGCGCCGGCCCTAACCCAGGGGACAGATGCGCCGGCCCTAACCCAGGGGACAGATGCGCCGGCCCAAACCTTGGGGTCGGGTGTGCCAGACGGGACTGGGATCCAGGCGAGATCGTCACTGCCGCCGCCTCCGCTGCCCAGGGACCACCGGAACTTCGCAAATGGTGAGAAGTACATGGATCCTTCGGGGGCTCCTCTAGTGAAGTGGGACAGAAACAATAACCGGGTCTCGCTCTCCACCCTCCATTCGACTTGGATAGAGAGCGATGTCGCTACCGGCGAGGCCTACGCCATGGCGTATGCCCTCTATGGCCGTGACGATGCCGAAGTCTTCGATGCCGAGAAGACTCAGGTTCTCGCCCACGAGACCGCTCGAGCCCTGCTGCAGGCCCTTGAGCTTGCGCATATGTCTTCGCGCTGGAGCATCAGTCTGTCGCGGAGTCTGGCCGAGGTCGAGGAGACCAGGGCCCTTGTTTCGGCCGAGGCGCAGGAACTCAAGACGAAGTTGGCAGCTGCGGAAGCCCTTCTCGCCAGCCGCCCCGTCAGAGAGGTATATTTCCCTCCTCCCTCCTCCCAGCGAATGACCGTTGATGATTGCCGCACTTTCTTCTCACCACCTTCGTTTTCTCAGGACGCTATGATCGCCGAGATGCTTCGCGCGCGAGTGGGAAATCTTGAGGAGGAAGTCCGGCTGGCTAAGGCCGAGGTCCAGCAGGCGCGAGAAGCCGATGCCTTGGCACTCGCCTCAGGAAGCAGGGGGCACTTTTATCCCCACCATGAGCTAGAGCAGCTGATGCAGGAGAATGCTCAAAGCGTCGTGAAGCACGCGCTGCAGGTGCTGCGGCAGGCTGGGTACCTGAAGGAGGAGGCCGAATGCCTCTCTGCCCGACAGGTCGTCCCCGAGCTCTACATTCTGATCCCCTTCCCGGAAGATGAGGACGGCGAGCCGCGAGAAGATGCCCTCCTACCGGATTCGAGCGAAAGCGATGGATCTTCTGGCGAGAAGCCTGCCGATCCATGAGATGGGCCCTTTGTATATTTTTTGTTTTCTTTTTATTCTTCATTTTTGGATGTAATCATGAACTGGGCGAGTCCCCTTGAAAGATATATATTGATTACAATTTTTGTGCTATCATAATTTTTTCTCATTCGCCGTTATATCTCGCTAGGCTCATTAGGACGCTAGGTCGTAGTGTAACTGTCTTGACCATTCGCCGCTGCTCGTTGACGACCTAGGATGCATCGCTCTTTTCGACTTCCCGCTACCGAGTGAGCCTTTGGACCATTCGCGCATCACGGGGCTGCGTTTAGGTAGTTATGAAAGCAAGGTGAAATCACCGTTCCGGCGCGTAGTCTATGCGAGTGCTCTTGATGCCACTCCTTGAGAATTTAGAACCTGCCACCGAGTGAGCCTTCAGACCTGTCAGCTAGATGAGAGCCTAGACAGCGGGTCTGCTCGGGGCCATTTTTCCTTCAACATAGAACCTGCCACCGAGTGAGCCTTCAGACATGCCAGCTAGATGAGAGCCTGGACAGCGGGTCTGCTCGGGGCCATTTTTCCTTCAACATAGAACCTGCCACCGAGTGAGCCTTCGGACCTGCCAGCTAGATGAGAGCCTGGACAGCGGGTCTGCTCGGGGCCATTTTTCCTTCAACATAGAACCTGCCACCGAGTGAGCCTTCGGACCTGCCAGCTAGATGAGAGCCTGGACAGCGGGTCTGCTCGGGGCCATTTTTCCTTCAACATAGAACCTGCCACCGAGTGAGCCTTCGGACCTGCCAGCTAGATGAGAGCCTGGACAGCGGGTCTGCTCGGGGCCATTTTTCCTTCAACATAGAACCTGCCACCGAGTGAGCCTTCGGACCTGCCAGCTAGATGAGAGCCTGGACAGCGGGTCTGCTCGGGGCCATTTTTCCTTCAACATAGAACCTGCCACCGAGTGAGCCTTCAGACCTGCCAGCTAGATGAGAGCCTGGACAGCGGGTCTGCTCGGGGCCATTTTTCCTTCAACATAGAACCTGCCACCGAGTGAGCCTTCGGACCTGCCAGCTAGATGAGAGCCTGGACAGCGGGTCTGCTCGGGGCCATTTTTCCTTCAACATAGAACCTGCCACCGAGTGAGCCTTCGGACCTGCCAGCTAGATGAAAGCCTGGACAGCGGGTCTGCTCGGGGCCATTTTTCCTTCAACATAGAACCTGCCACCGAGTGAGCCTTCGGACCTGCCAGCTAGATGAGAGCCTGGACAGCGGGTCTGCTCGGGGCCATTTTTCCTTCAACATAGAACCTGCCACCGAGTGAGCCTTCAGACCTGCCAGCTAGATGAGAGCCTGGACAGCGGGTCTGCTCGGGGCCATTTTTTCCTTCAACATAGAACCTGCCACCGAGTGAGTCTTCAGACCTGCCAGCTAGATGAGAGCCGGGACAGCGGGTCTGCTCGGGGCCATTTTTCCTTCAACATAGAACCTGCCACCGAGTGAGCCTTCGGACCTGCCAGCTAGATGAGAGGCTGGACAACGGGTCTGCTCGGGGCCATTTTTCCTTCAACATAGAACATGTCACCGAGTGAGCCTTCGAACCTGCCAGCTAGATGAGAGCCTGGACATCGGGTCTGCTCGGGGCCATTTTTCCTTCAACATAGAACCTGCCACCGAGTGAGCCTTCGGACCTGCCAGCTAGATGAGAGCCTGGACAGTGGGTCTGTTCGGGGCCATCTTTGGAGCTTTCGGAGTTTTTCCTACAAGCTGCAGTATCGATCTCAAACATATGTTAAACAAAATATTCTTATTTCAAAACATTTTTATTACATAGTTTCAGGGATAGAAACGTTTAAGATCGTCACCGCTCCAGGTGTGGCTGAGGGGTTGGCCCTCCACGTTCTGAAGGCGATACCCCCCAGACTTTAGCGCTTCCTCCACGACATAGGGGCCTTCCCAGTTGGGATTAAGCTTTCCCACTGCGGCAGACCTCCCGGCCGCGTCAACCTTCTTGAGTACTAGGTCCCCTTTTTCGAACTGCCTGATCCTGATGTGCTTGTCGAAGTACTTGGTCATCCGCCGCTTGACCTCTTCTTGGCGAATGGCTGCTAGATCCCGGGCTTCTTCGATGAGGTCGAGGGAGAGCCGCAACTCCTCTTCGTTCCCAGCTCTCCAATCATCCTCTCCATTCGTGGCGGCCTTTACCCGTGGCGTCATGACTTCGAACTCTATGGGAATGACGGCCTCGCAGTCGTGAGAGAGCTTGAAAGGGGTCTCTCCAATGGCGGTGTTGGGGGTGGTTCTTAAAGCCCACAGGACCGAGGGGAGCTGCTCCACCCAATTGCCCTTAAGATTTTCCACCTTCTTCTTGAGCAAGTTCACGATAATCTTGTTTGCCGCCTCCACCTGCCCGTTGCTCCAGGGATGGTGGACGGATGCAAACCTGAGGTCTATCCCCAACTGGCCGCAGAAACTGATGAACTCCTCGCTTGCGAACTGCGAACCGTTGTCCGTGACTATGGCCTGCGGAAGACCATGCCGACAGATGATCTCCCCCTATATGAAGTTGCGGACCACCTGGGAGGTGACCTTAGCCAGCGCCTTGACCTCCAACCACTTTGATAAGTAGTCGATCATGACTAAGAGAAACCTCCTCTGCCCACTAGCCTGGGGGAAGGGTCCTACCAGATCCATCCCCCATATGGAAAATGACCAGGGTGCCGTGATACTCCTTAGCCTCTGAGCTGGCATGCGCTGAAGCGGGGCAAACATCTGGCACTTATGGCATTTCTTGGCGAAGGTGGCCGCGTCTTTTCTTAGGGTTGGCCAAAAGTATCCCTGCCTCATTATTCTTGCCTCCAACATACTGCTCCCCGAGTGGCTGCCGCACTCGCCGGAGTGAACTTCTTCCAAGATTCTCGGTTCTTCATCTTCCGAGATGCACCGGGCCAAGAGGCCCGAGAGGGTCTTCCGATACAGATCCCCCTCATGGAGCACGTAGTAGGCGAACTTGTACCGGAAGCGCCTTTGGTCCGGAACATCCTCCGGGAATTTCCCTGTTGCAAGGAAGGTAACGAAGGGATCCTTCCAAGAGGGCCGCTGCTCTATTTCCATGAGTTCCCCTTCCTCGATCGAAGGACGGAACAGATATGTTAGGGTTCCTCCGGCTCAGGGACCGGTCTTGGCCAAGTGATCCGCCTGGGCGCTCTCCTCCCGAGGGATGTGCCTGATGGAGAAAGTCTTGAACGCTCCAATGAGGCTTCTCACTTTGGCTAAGTATCTTATGAGTGTAGGTTCCCTCGTCTCGAACTCCCCCTTGATCTGAGAGGCTATTATCATTGAGTCGGTGAGAACCTCCACATCATGGACTCCCAGTTCCGGAGCCAGACGCAAACCGGCGATCACTGCCTCATACTCCGCCTGGTTGTTGCTGATTGGGAAATGTATAACGAGTGTCTGCTCGATCTTCACCCCGTGAGGGCTCTCCAGCACTACCCCTCCTCCGAGAGAATTCTTACCTGAGGCCCCGTCAACCAGCAGCTTCCATGGAACATGACGAGGGGCTTGACCCTCCTCCATCTCGGCCACAAAATCTGCCATGAAATCCGCCACCACCTGTGCCTTCATGGATAGCCGAGGGACGAAGGTGATATTGAACTCGCTGAGTTCTATCGACCACTTCGCTAGCCTCCCCGAATGCTCTACTCCTTCGAAGATCTGGCGAAGAGGGTGGTCCGTCACTACTTGAATTGAATGGCCTGGAAGTATGGCCTGAGTTTCCTTGTTGCGACGATCAGAGCAAAGGACAACTTCTCCAAGATCGGGTATCTGAGCTCCGCCTCCCTTAGGACCCTACTCACGTAATAGATAGGCAGCTGCTTCTTGCCTTCTTCTCGGACCAGGACGGAGCTTACAGCCTCAGTCCCGACTCCGAGATATAGGGATAGATCTTCCCCCTCCTTGGGACCTTGGAGTAGCGGAGCTTTGGTGAGCTAACCCTTCAAGGCCTGGAAGGCCTCCTCGCATTCCTTTGTCCACTTGAATTTCTGGTTGCCTCGTAACGTTTTGAAGAAGGGGGAGCATTTCTCTCCGGCCCGGGAGAGAAACCTGCTCAACCCCGCGAGTTTTCCCGTCAAGCGCTGGACCTCCTTGGCATTCTGAGGCGATCCCAACTCCATGATGGCTTTGACCTTGTCCGGGTTAGGTTCTACCCCCGAAGGAGTGAGAATGTGTCCCAGGAATTTCCCCTTGCTGGCCCCGAACACACACTTTAGGGGATTCAGGCGCATCTTGTACTTGCGTAGGGTGGCGAAGGTTTCCTCGAGGTCTCGGAGATGAATGCACACGCTCTTACATTTCACCATGAGGTCATCTACGTAAACCTCCAAGCTCCTTCCTCTTTGCTCCTTAAAAACCCGGTCCATCATCTTCTGGTAGGTTGCTCCTGCATTTTTCAGCCCAAAGGGCATCATCTTATAGCAGTAGCACCCCTCCCGGGTGATGAAAGAGACATCTTTGATATCGGGGGGGGGGGGGGGGGGGGGGGGGGGGTGCATCCTGATCTGGTGATAACCTGAAAAAGCATCCAAAAAACTCATCACAGAAAAACCGACGGCTGAGTCAACCAGCGCGTCGATCCGAGGCAGGGGATAACAATCCTTAGGGCAGGCTTTGTTTAATAAAGAAAAGTCAATACACATACGCCATCGACCATCGCCCTTTTTTACCATGACGACATTGGAGACCCAGCCTGGATACTGGATCTCTGATACAAAACCTGCTTCAAGGAGCTTGGCCACCTCCTCGCGGATTGGTTCTTCGAGTTTGTCGGTGAAGGCCCTCCTTTTCTGTCGGATGGGGCGGGCTCCTGGCTCAAGGTTGAGATGATGGCAAGCCACGTCCGCTTCGATGCCGGGCATGTCTGTCGCGCTCCATGCGAAGATGTCCACGTTCTTCTGAATGCACTCCAGCATCCTCACCCTGTCTTCCGGGCTGAGGCCCCCGCTGACACGCACCTTCTCCACCCTTCCTCCCTGGGTGATAACCTCCATCTCCACTACTTCCTCTGCCGCTTCAAGCCGGGCCGGCTCTTCCCATCTGCCCCTCGCTTCTCGCCCCTCTACCCTGGCCTTCTCCTCTGCCGCTCCTTCCTCCTCCATCGGTTCGACCTGCTCCTCATGAGCTACCTCCCTCTCCTTTCTTCGGGCACTACCCTCTTCCTCTTCTCCCCTCTTCTCCACTCCTTCTTCTGGCCCCTCCGGTTCTGTTTGACGGCAGTCACATAGCACTGCCTGGCCACCTTTGCATCTCCCCGGATTCGGATCTAGACTCCTCCACTATGGAACTTCAAGCACTGGTGGTATGATGAGGGTACACATCGGAAGGCACTGATGAGAGGGCGCCCAAATATGGCATTGTAGCTGCTCGGAGCGTCAACAATGACGAACCGGCAGTTCCTCGGGACCCCTCCTAATATCACCTGGAGGCCGACACCTCCCTCAACCTCCTTCCTTTCTCCTGAGAAACCAAACAGCGGCCCATCAGAGGCCTGCACCCTCTTCTTCTCCACCTCCATCGCATCGAAAGCCTTCTTGAAGATAACATTCACCGAGCTCCCATTGTCCACCAGGATCCGGGAGACCGTGAAGTTTTCTATCGTCGTCTGGATCACCAGGGCGTCGCAGAATGGGTCCTCATAATCGGGCATGTCTTCCGAGGAGAAGGTGAGCTTCTCTGGGGGGGGGGGGGGGGGGGGGGGGGGGGGGGGGGGGGGGGTGGGGTCTGGGAAGTTGATGCGATGTCTCTCCGGAACATCGCCTGGAAGCTCCTTTTGCGAGAGGCTTCTATCCCAACCCCACCATGAATCACCCTGATTCCCCCTGGCTCCTGTATCCGCCCTGTCCTCGCATCGGTCCTCTTCCGCCTCTGGGAGCACTTCCTCGATCCTGGCCTGCTCCCGCCGTGGTTGACCTCTCCCTCTCATCTCCAAGAATTCTGGGCAGGTGGCGGTCGCGTGACCTTCTTCCTGATGAAAGTCACAACAGGGCAACGCCACCCTGTCCCCTCTTCCTGCTCTTCCTCTCCCTCCTCTTGCTCCTCTACCTCCTCTTCCTCGGCCTACTGCCATAGCTTGCTCCCTTGGGGGGTGAGGGGGTCTGGGAGCTTGCCTCCACCCCAGATTTATTCCTCCCGCCTCTCTTCCTTAATACCCCCCTTCCTGACCTCTCGCTGGTCCTTCCTGGTGCCTCCAGCCCAACCTGTTGTTGGGCTCTTGATTCCTCCAATTCCGAGGCGGTCTTTCGAACCCCTGACCCCTGGGTTCTTCTCGCCTTCTTCCTTCTTGCTGCCTTACCTCGGGCTCGCTCATCTTCGCCAACCTCTTGTAGAACTCCGGGTTGGCCGCCTCCCCTTCAATCTCCTCTGCTGCTCGCTACATCAACTCCTCAAAGGACAAAGGAGGCCTTCTCTCCAGGTCCATCTTGAAGAACCCATCTCGCAACCCTACGATGAACGCCATCTTGAGGGCGAATCCCGGCACCTCCTGCACAAGGTGTATCTCCTCCTGGAACCTATCCACGTAATGTGTCAGGGATTCCCCCTCCCTTTGCCTGATCTTGAAGAGAGACTCCGCATCCTTCTTCCTCTTTTTCGACGTCGAGAAGCGCAGCCGGAAGCCCCGGCGCAAATCATCGAACGCGTAGATGGAACCTGTGGGAAGCTGGTGGAACCAGTCCCTTGCTTTCTCCTTCAGGGTGGTTGCGAAGAGTCGGCATTGAAAAGCATCCGACATGGGAAGGATTGGCGTCATGTCCTCAAACCACTGCAGGTGCACGACTGGGTCCTCCTTGCCGGTGTAGTAGGACATCTCCGGCCCTCGAAACCCCTCTGGCACTGGGGCCGAGAGGATCATCTCGCAAAAGGGGCTCCCTTCCCCTGCTCGGCGAATGGTCCTCTCGCGCGGAGCCAGCTCGCACACCTCAGCACTCGCACGGAGAACTGTCTGCAGGACTTCTCGCTTGAACTTCTCAAACATCTCCAGCCACTCCCCTGTTGCTGGCGGCTGCGAGTGGCCTGAGTCTGAACCATTTTCCCCACCTCCTGTCATCGAACCTAGCTTGAGATTTTCCTTCACCGGCTACAGTCCACGCTCACCGCACCAAAAATGTTGAAACCAACAACTGGTCTCCTGAGTTCGGACCCACTGGGGGGGTGTAGCCGACGCTTACTTCTCCCTCCCTAGACCCTCTGACCGGTGGATGAGAAACTTGGAATAGACCAAGGCTGTAGCGAGTAGGTCCCGCCACACACCCGGAAGATCTTAGAGAGCTTCCCCTCCCAAACCAAAGCTCAGCCGGGGCACCTTGGAGGACACGGACTGCCAACCAAAACTAGCATGTAGGAGAGGACTCTCAAGGAATCAGATCTCCTCCAAGGTGCCCTTAAGGGTCTATTTATAGATTTTTCTAGGCTGGTCTGCAAATAACATGAATCCGTCTTTTAGTTTTACTAATCGCACCCCAAATTGGTCTGCTAATAGCCTAACTCCGCTGTTCCGAAGGGCTATTTGCAGCCCACAAGGGGTATTATGGTCATTTCCCCCTCAAAGCCTTTTGGGCGAGTGGTCCTTGAGGGTACCACCCGCTGGGCACCCGCTGGGCACCCGCTTAGCTGGGCGAATGCCCACGCTTCCGGGCGAGTGGTCCGCGAGGGCACCACTCGCCCAGCTCCTTCTCTCCTGCAGCTTACCCCCACTAACCCGGGGGTATTTTCACCTGTCTGAGCCGGGGAGAATGATCTGACTGGCCTAGGTCTCGCCAGTTGGCCTGTGGGACCCACTCGACGAATACGGGTTATACATTCACATGGCGTCGTTGCTGTCTCACCGTCCTCAGGAGCATGATGTGTAAAAATAATTAATTTTGGTGCGTTATTAAAATTTGGCGGTCAATAGCCAATAACAGCGTGCTTATAACATTGCCCATCAAAAACTGGGAGAGAAAAATCACTCAACAATTGTTGCTAGAGGATAATGGCCGGGAGAGCAGAAATAGGGAAAATAATTTTTGATATCATCTTTTTTGAAAGAAATCGGGAAGATGAAAAATGAGAAAGCAGTGTGCGATGTGTACCTGCAATGGAGAAGGCTCGTCCGCGTGTTGGGGGAGGCCTGTCGCCGGAGAAGGGTGGTCGGCGGTGCATTATCGCCGGAGAAGGAGTGCTGCGGGATTGTGCGGGGGTTTCTGCCGCAGAAGGCTTTGCTACGGGCGAAAATGAGCGGGGGGAGAGACGAGCGATTTTCAAAAAACACATTTGGCGGGGCGGTTCCAAAATCTGCGGCACCGTGCCACTGCTACCAAAACACCCCGCCAAACAGAACCTCTATTCAAAATGCACCGCGGCAGAGCGGTAGAAAGTCGAGAATCTTTCGATTCATCTGCACACCATCGATCTTTTAACCTTCCGTTATTTGAATTTTATAGAGAGAGAAAGAGATAAAGGGGAGCAGCAGCAAACTTCAATACAGTTGTCCGATTTCTAATCTATAAATTCCTCCTCCCCTCTCTGCACACCTCAATACAGTTTCTCCATGGCGTCACTTCCCCTCCAATTCCTACTTCTCTTCCTCCTCCCGTTCCTCTCTTCCGCCTCCCTGACATCATCGGCAAGCCCATTCACAGAGAAAGCAGCCCTAATACGCTACTGGAACCGCAAGATCCCCAACAATCTCCCCCACCCCGTCTTCCTCGTCTCCAAACTCACCCCGCTCTCTGCCTCCGCCGCCGCCACATTCTACAAACTCGCATCCACCGACCCCGCGCTTCTCTCCTCCCACCTCGCCTCCTTCTGCTCCGCAGCCGGCCTCCTCTGTCCCGCCGATCTCAACACCTCACTCTCCCGCTCTCCAGAACCCGACTTCAAAGCCTACCAGAACAGTAACTTCACCAACTACGTCACTGATGTCAACGGCGGCGTCTCTTCCTTCAAGAACTACTCCGACAACCTCAACGTCCCAGTCGACACCTTCCGCCGCTACAACCCCCACTCTGTATTCAACACAGACAAATTCGCTTTCTATGCACCAAACGGAAACGTCGTCACCGCCAATTTTACCTCGTACGGCGGCTCCAGCTCCGCCGGAGGTTCCGAGGAGTTCACCGCGTACGACGAATCGTCTAACGTCCCTGACCTGAAATTCACCAATTACGCCTCGGATAGCACCGGCCATGATGGAACCTTCTCCCGTTATTCCGTGAACGCCAATGCCGGTGACCAGTCCTTCTCCAGCTACGCGAAGCATGGTAACGGCGAGGTATCCGAGTTCAGTTCGTACGCCAATGACACTAATGTCATCGGGAGCACATTCGCTCATTACGGGGAAGAAGGGAATGGGGGTAACAATACCTTCTCTTCCTATGGGGAGAATGGTAATGTGCCGGAGAACAATTTCAGGGCATACGGCGAATTAACCAACGGCGGCATCGATAAATTTACCAGCTACCGCGATCAATCCAACGTCGGCGACAATTTCTTCACCTCATACGAGAAGACTGGAAACGACGGCACCGCCGATTTCACCAACTACGGCAACTCTGCCAATCCCGGCAGCGACAATTTCAAAGGTTACGCCGAGGGTTCCTACGATGACCAAATCAAATTCAAGGAATACTTCGCTGATAACACCAGCTTCAAATCCTACGCCAATACCTCCAGCGTAGATTTCAAGGGATATCACAATTCCTCTTCCTTATCGAGCACAACCGCGGCGGAACAGAAAAAAGCCGCGGCGGAGCGGTGGGTCGAGCCGGGGAAGTTCTTCCGAGAGAGAAGCTTGAGGAAGGGGACGGTAATGCCGATGCCGGACATTCAGGACCGTATGGCGCCGAGATCGTTCCTTCCGAGGTCAATCTCCGGTAAGATACCGTTCTCCACCACGGCCGTCGACGGGATCTTCCGCATCCTTCCGGATACCGCAATGGGGAAGGCGGTGGAGTCTACGGTGGCGGACTGTGAGCGCGCGCCGAGTCGCGGCGAGACGAAGCGATGCGCCGCCTCGGCCGAGGACATGATCGACTTCGCCGTCGCCGTCCTCGGCGATGACATTCAGGTGAGATCGACGGCGAGCACGAAGGGATCCAAGGGGGACATCGTTATCGGGGATGTGAGGGGAGTGAACGGCGGGAAGGTGACGGAGTCGGTGAGTTGCCACCAGAGCCTGTTCCCCTACTTGGTTTATTACTGCCACTCCGTGCCGCGCGTCCGCGTATACGTGGCGGATATCCTGGCGGTTGATTCGAAGGAGAAGATTAATGAGGGTGTTGCCATCTGTCATCTCGACACGTCGGATTGGAGTCCAACACATGGGGCGTTCGTGGCACTGGGACCCGCGCCAGGTAAGATCGAGGTGTGCCATTGGATCTTTGAAGGCGATATGACATGGACGGTCGCTGATCGTGCCTGATTTCGACCGCGACCGATTGAGGATGAAATAAAGCGGGTAAATGCACTACTGCTTTTATTATTATTATTATTATTATATATTATATAATCGGGTAAATGACATGGGCGATCTAGATCGGACGGCAGTAGCTCATATGACAGCTCAGGATCAAAATAAATAAATAAATAAATAATATTTTTTTATTA
Organism: Dactylorhiza incarnata; assembly: GCA_033032865.1. Taxonomy (NCBI): domain Eukaryota; kingdom Viridiplantae; phylum Streptophyta; class Magnoliopsida; order Asparagales; family Orchidaceae; genus Dactylorhiza; species Dactylorhiza incarnata. The sequence continues at coordinate 1,089,335 of JAWHQI010000281.1, forward strand.
AATTTGTATATAGGTTTGTTATAATTATTCAAGTTAATTGAGTAGGTGTATGGCATAAAGAATTGATGGTTCAATTTGGAACCACAAATCACAGCGACCGAGGAACATTATATTATTTTCATCTCCAATCGCTCCATATCCAACCGCCGTCGCTCACGATATATAATATAATATGGGTAATTATATTTGCAGGCCCTATATGGATATTTGCAGCCCAATTTTTACGAGTTATTACGCGCCTTTTGAAAATACTCTTTGTTAGGTGCATTTTTAGGAAAAGTGTTCAACATGAAAATTGTAGATCTCGTCGAAATCTACAACTTTGATGTTGAACACTTTTCCTAAAAATGCACCTAACATTGCGTATTTTCAAAAGGCGCGAAAAATTTCACAGTAGTTTCGCGTTTTTTGAAAATACGCAATGTTAGGTGCATTTTTAGGAAAAGTGTTCAACATCAAAGTTGTAGATTTCGACGAGATCTACAACTTTCATGTTGAACACTTTTCCTAAAAATGCACCTAACAAAGAGTATTTTCAAAAGACGCGTAATAACTCGTAAAAATTGGGCTGCAAATATCCATATAGGGCCTGCAAATATAACCACCCTATAATATGCAATATCTTATGTTCTTAGGTATATTTTAGAATTTCATAGGTACTTTTGTGACTATAATTTTCTATCTTTTTGTAGGGAAGCAGACCATGGCATGGTCACGTGCGTGCACCACGCCTCACTTCGCAAGGCTCGGGCTTGGGCGTTGCTGGGCAACTTGCAGTTGTAAATTGTTCTAAAATAATGCTTCAATGGCCGCCTTCATTTTTATTTTAAATTAATTCAAATTTTGGGTCATATTTTTGTGTTTGTTTGGAATGGGTGCCACTGTCGAAAAAAGCAGTGGTGTGAAATCAATGTTGAGATTAGAACTGTCACAAAAAAAATACTATTAGAAAAAATAATAGGAAAACAAAGGGGACGTTGACATACGGAAAGTGATTTCAATTTTTTTGTAGTGGGAGAGTTCATAGCTTTCTAAAATGTATTGAAAACAATCATTTTGACAAACACTTATCTCACAACTGAGAAACCAAATGTCGCCATAACACCGTTGATGAGAATAGAATTTTTTCCACCGCCAGTCTGCCAATATCTCAAATAGAATCATGGCCGAAAGGTGTTTTTCTACTATAATAAAATTGTAGATGCCTATGTTTATTTATTTTATTCATTTTCGTGGCCTTTAAGAGATTTTTCTTATATACTTCTGCTCTTTGAGGCTCTGTTCGTTTTGTCCGAATTGAGATGCAAGAATTGGAATTGACTTCAATTCCAATTCTCACAGGAATTGGAATTGAAGTCATTTCCAATTTTGTTGTTCGGCTGAATGTAGGAATTCTGTCACAGGAATTGGAATTGACAATTCCGATGTTCGGCTGTATCTCAGAATTCAATTGACGGAATTGAATTTTTAAATTTAAAACATTAAATCAATTGAAATGAAATATCAGGTTAAAAATATAATGCATATTATAAAAATATATGTCCACAGAATGAAAACATAAGTCCAAAACATAAAAAAAGTCCGCAACTTACAAAACATAAGTTCATATATAATCAATCGAGTAAATGTAAGCGGGGCCAGGTCCTCCTAATTGGCACCGGTAAAGCGATGAACACGTCGCTCTTCGTGTCGTCAACACTCAGCATATCGATAGCCTGTATGACCTCAGCCTCAGTCAGATCTGTAATAGTTGCAATGACCGCATATATCCTGTCTGCCTTTGAGATCGTCGGCGGCGGCTGAGAAGGCAAACTATTCTCATGCTCCATATTCCTCGCTATTGGAGAAACAACATCCGCAATAATATCTTTCGCAGATGTGTTCTTCTTCTTCTGGGTATGTGGCTCGAACTCCTCAACCACATTATCTTCTACCGAATCATCAATGTGGATCTCGTTCATTGACTCCGATGCAGTAGCAGCATGAGCTCCAGTAGCTCTATCAACCCCACATATCATAGCTAAGTCGCCCAAATTCACGATCACTTTGCTCCGATAATGTTTTACTGTTGGGTGTGCCTACAAGTTTAGTTTAAATTAGACTCGTAAATTTTTAAACATGTAAGTAATTGTCAATTTAAAATATTACCTGAACATAGTTGGCCCAGACATCTTCAATGTCTACCTTCACTACATTGCAGGGGCGCCGGGAAATCGGATCAGGGCACGCTTGCAGTCCGCTGGTCACAGAGAGGGGAAATGCGAAGGTCTACTCGAATCTACAAAAATTTAGACCCGAACACGTGCACAAGTGTGCTTGTGCATGGGTCCCCCCTATTGGTGGCAGTCATAACCGTTGTCATGTCAAACATACATTCTCTGACGGTGGTGTTTTTATCCAAACTTACCAGTGCAAAAACGCAATGCCAAACAAAGTCTAAGTGTTTAAAGACCTACCAAGCAAAACTATGCTCAATAGGTATGACATACCAAAACAATACAAAAAATAGCTCGATCATTACCCGTCTCATAAAGAAAATTTCACTTAAAATATCCCAGGATTGACGATCTTTTCAATAATTGATCAACTACTTTGATCTATCAAGAGTGCAATAAAGGTATCAATTGATAGATTCTTGCAAGATAGCACAAATTATATGCTTATGATTAGCCTAGACTACATGATAATCATGAAACCACTACTCATATGGCCAAAATAGATTAATGCATCTATTTGTTCATATGAAACATGTGAGTTAATATGATGACTGATGCATGCTAAAAACATTAGCATATGCATTACTTGTGACTCATTTTTCTTAGTTAAATTTTAGCATGTTGTTTCAGGGTTTTGAGTGTTGATGACCCATATTGATTTCTAACGAGTTTAGGCCATGGATATAACCTCAGAACTCTTCATCTATTTCATTTTGTACCTAGTTCATTAGTACGAGAGGGAAGAAGAGAGAGTGGGTTTGAAGGAGATGATCTTAGCGCTTTTTGGCGGTTGAATGCACTGATTTGAGAACTGACTCTGTCAAGGTGCAAATTGTCGTCTATGGTTTGAGGATCATCCATTCACAAAGGAAACTACATGACCAGGAGGAAAGCGAAGAAAGTATTGACCTTATTTTCCCAGATTAGGATTCATAGTTTCAAGACGAAGGAATAGAAATGTTCACATCTAAAGTATTACAACAATAGCTCAATCATCAGAGTAGGCCTTATGACCTTTAAATCAATACTTTCAAATGTTTAGACGAAAAAGCAAAGCATGCATGCCCGCAATACAACATGCAAAAAATATATAAATCAAAGCTTCATGTTTCTTTTAGCTTTGGGATTGGCTTGCTTGGCTCTATTGGGCGCTACATTTCCTACAACCTGTTGAAATATTAGAGAGAAAATAGAAGATGTGATTTTATTCATTCCCAAATGACATTATATAGAAAATACAAAAACTCTTAAATTTGAACTGACAATGTGTGTTAAAGTAATGTTTATATTATGTGTAAAGGCCCATTTGTTTAGGCCCATTTATTGTATAGCCCACTTAGACTCTTTAGTCCCACATCTCCTATCCTCTTTGTTGTACTCTATTCCTCTCCTATAAATACCCCTCTTTGGGATGAATAAAGGTACACTCTTTATCTTCTAACATGGTATCAGAGCACTCTAAAATTTTTTAGCTCCTTCTGCTCGCACACTCTCAGCTAGGGATTTTTTTTAGCTCCTCCTACCTCGCCCAACCCCCCCCCCCCCCCACTCTCCCACTCGCCCAACCCACTCGCCCGCACCCCACTCGTCCGACCTCACTCGCCCAACCCCACTCACCCAACCACTCGTCCAACACCACTCGCCCAACCCCACTCGCCCGCACCCAAACCCCCTCTTATACCATTCGCCCAAACCCCACCCCCCCCCCCACTCTCCCACTCGCCCAAATCACTCCAGCAATCCAACTCACTCGCCCGCACCCAACCTCCCCACTCGACCTCTACCACTCGCCCAACCCACTCGCCCGCACCCAACTCGCCCTCTACCTCTCGCCCCCCCTCCCTCCACTCGCTCAACCCCACTACCACTCGCCCAAACCCAACCCCACTACCATCCGTACCCCCCCCCCCCATCCAGCCACTCGCCCTCTACCTCTCGCCGAAACTCCCAACCAGCCACCTCAACTCCACTCGCCCAACCTCCCCTACCTCTCGCCGAGCCACCTAGCTGAGACCCCTCGCTGAGAATCCGAGCTCTCCTCCATTTATTGTCTTGATGGCCGACTCTACTGTTACCTCTGAGTCCCGTCTCCGCATCACTCTTGATAGCACCAACTACCGGATTTGGTCGTTAGCCGTCAAAAGTCATCTTCGCAGTCGCCGTCTCTGGGGGCATATCGATGGCACCACCCCCATCCCTACGTCAACAGCTGACAAAGCCACTGACAAGGCTTTCCTCAGTCTTCTTGATACCTGGCACTATGATGAACATCGGGCAATCGATGTCATCCTTCAATCCGTCTCGCCCTCAATCATGCTGCAACTTGAACCCTATGACACTGCAGCCTCAATGTGGAATCACCTCCGTACCTACTTCACATTAACTGACAGTGCGCATGAGTTCCAGCTTCTTCAAACTATCCAGACCACCCGTCAAGGGGATCTCTCCATTCGTCAGTATCATGCTACCATGATTGACCTCTGGAATCAGCTTAGCATCATGGAGCCATCTCCGCTTCCCGGAGACACAAGTCCTTTCTATCAACAGTACCTTGCTCTTCGCGACCGTCGTCGCCTACTGCAGTTCCTTATGCATCTCCGACCTGAATTTCAAACTTTTGCTGGCATACTTCTTCAACGATCGCCGACTCCCTCCTTAGATGTCGCGGTGAATGAACTAACTGCAGAGGAAAATCGCCGCCTTGCTCTTGAGAATGGTTCCTCTCTGGAACCCACTGTTTTGGCTACCCCGGTCACACCTGCTATGGCTGCTACCTCTCGGCCTCCTCCCCGGTCATCACCCTCCTCCTCTGGAAATCGTCAATCTCGGGCAGTGCCGGCTACTTCCCCTGGGCAAAAATGGTGCAACTGGCACAAACGCTATGGATCTCATACCACTCAAGAGTGTTTTGCTCTTGCCAACCGCAAGGCTCAAGAAGCTGCAGGCCACCGGCCCGCAAATCGCCCCGCTCCTCAGGCCGCTACTACTACTCTCACCCCAACCTTCTCTACAGAACAGATGCAGCAACTTATGGCAATGATGCAGGTCAACAGTTCCCCCTCTGACATAGGTTCCTCCTCCGCTGCTGCTGCCGCTGGTATTGCTCCTGCCTCTTGGATTTTGGACTCGGGTGCTTCCTACCATATGACGAATGATGATAGCCACCTCTCTTTTCTTACACCACTCTCCTCATCCTCCTCTATTCGCACTGCTGACGGCACTTTACTCCCAATTCAGGGTCGTGGACATCTCCTAGACCACCCTAACTTCGTCATTCCTCATGTCTATTTTGTTCCAAAATTGGCCATGAATCTCTTATCTGTTTCTCAACTTACTGATCATAATTTCTCTGTTTCTTTCAATACTGTTAACTGCTCTATACAGGATTCCACTACGGGGAAGGTTGTTGGTAAGGGTCTTCGTCAGAACGGTCTCTACTACCTCACCAGTCTGCATCTCCCACTTCCTCAGTCAACTGTTGCTGTTGCTTCTCCTGCTGTTCTCTCCTCGTGTGATCTCTGGCATCGACGACTTGCTCATGTCTCGCTACCTCGGCTTCAACTCCTGGCCTCCTCCGGTGCTCTGGGTTCTGTCACTACAAAAATGCTTAACCCTTGTACTCATTGTATTCGAGGTCGTCAAATTGCCTCCTCTTTTCCCACTAGCACTTCCGCTACTGTAGCCCCGTTTGAGTTAGTTCACTCCGATGTTTGGGGGCCTTCTCCTCACATTTCCAAAGGAGGAAACAAATATTATGTCATTTTTGTTGACGATTACTCTCGCTTTACTTGGTTATACCTATTGAATGCTAAGTCTGATGTTTTTTCTAAGTATGTTGAATTTACTTCTATGGTAGCTACGCAATTTGCCTGTAAAATTAAAACTTTGCGTACCGACTCTGGGGGGGAATATCTCTCACACCCCTTTCAGCAGTTCCTTCGGTCTCAAGGAACTCTTGCTCAATACTCATGTGCTCATACTCCCCAACAAAATGGAGTAGCCGAACGTCGACATAGACTCATTTTGGAAGTAGCGAGATCCCTTCTCCTCACCTCTTCGGTACCTGTCCAATACTGGGCAGAAGCTGTCCTTACCAGTGTTTTCTTAACAAATAAAATTCCTACTCCAAACCTGCAAAACATCTCCCCGTTCGAGCGACTTTATCACAAGACCCCAACATACTCTCACTTAAGAGTGTTTGGGTGTACTTGCTTTGTTAAACTCCCCTCTGTTGAAAGAGATAAGCTATCACCTCGCTCTGTGACTTGTGTTTTTCTGGGCTACAGCGAACAACACAAGGGCTACAGATGCTATGATCCTGTTGCCAAACGCATGCGTATCTCCCAGCATGTGGTGTTCCTTGAACATCTTCCCTACTATGCTTTTCCAAATCCACCTGTCCCATTAACACCATCCACTCCTGAAGATCTCATCTTTCTTGACATTTCACAACCTCTTACATCTTCAATACCCATCTCTGCTCCTCCTGATGTTCGAACTAGTGAGCTCGACCCAACAAACGATCAGGCCCTCTCCGAAATTCCTGACTCACCCCCCAATAACAGTGAATCATCACAATCTCCAATCCCTCTTCGTCGGTCTACTCGCACCCACAAGCCTCCAAACCGTCTTAGCCTGTTCTCCTCTCTCACTCCTGTTCTCCAAGCGTTTCTTTCAACTACCTCTAATCATCAGGAACCCCAAACATACCATGAGGCAGCCTCTATACCTGTTTGGCAGCATGCAATGGATGAAGAACTACAAGCCTTGCAGAAAACAAATACTTGGGATCTTGTTGTGCCTCCTAAGGGCACTCGACCTATCAGTTGCAAATGGGTTTACAAAATTAAAACTCTGGCTGATGGCACCATCGACAGATATAAAGCACGCTTGGTTGCTCGTGGTTTCCAACAGCAATATGGTATTGATTATGATGAAACTTTCGCACCAGTTGCCAAGATGACCACCATTCGTACCATTCTCGCTATTGCCTCTATTCACTCATGGAACATCTCTCAGCTTGATGTCAAGAATGCTTTCTTACATGGAGACCTTTCTGAAAATGTCTATATGACACCACCACCGGGATTTCAACACTCAGCTGGACAAGTCTGTCATCTTCGCAAAGCTCTTTATGGTCTCAAACAAGCTCCTCGTGCTTGGTTCTCAAAATTTGCAACCGCTATGTTGGCCTTTGGCTTTACTGCTAGTCTCTCTGATCCGGCATTGTTTACTCATGTCTCTGGCACTATCTTGCTTCTATATGTTGACGATATGATTATTACAGGAGGAAACTCTCGGCATATCCAAGAAGTCAAGACTTATCTAAATACACAATTCGAGATGAAAGACCTTGGACCATTACGATATTTTCTAGGTCTTGAAGTTGATCATTCTCCCAGAGGATACGTCTTATCTCAACAGAAGTTCATCACTGAGATATTTGACCGTGCTGCTCTAACAGATGACCGCATTGCTGCAACTCCTATTGAACTAAATGTTAAACTGAGTCCTCAGGAAGGGGAGATTCTACCTGATCCCTCCAGATACAGACAGCTAGTTGGGATGCTAGTGTATCTCACCATCAGTCGACCGGACATCTCTCACGCTACTCACATTCTTAGCCAGTTTGTTGCGCAACCACGAGGCACCCATTATGCAGCTCTTCTGCGCACCTTGCGATACCTTCGGGGTACAAGAACACGATCACTATTTTTTGACTCAACCTCTCCTCTGGAACTTCGTGCCTATTCTGATGCTGATTGGGCTGGTGACATATCTGATCGCAAGTCTACCACTGGGTATTGCATCTTTCTTGGCAACTCTCTGATCTCCTGGAAATCCAAGAAACAAGATGTCATATCTCGCTCTAGTACTGAAGCTGAGTACCGTGCCATGGCTACCACTGCTGCAGAAATAACTTGGCTTCGTCGTTTGCTGCAGGAGCTTCATACCACCGTCCCTGGCGCTACACCACTCTACTGCGACAACACTAGTGCTATACAGATTGCTTCAAATCCAGTTTTCCATGAGCGCACCAAACATATTGAAATAGATTGTCATTATGTTAGACAGCAATTCCTCAACAACGTTATCTCGCTGCCTCATGTTTCGTCTGCTTCTCAGATAGCTGATTTCTTTACCAAGTCTCACTCAGTTCAGCGACATGAATTTCTGATTCGCCAGCTCTCCTTGATCGACACATGTGACAATGCTGTTCCCTGATTGTTCCGCTGCTCTTCAAACTTCAACTTCAACAGTTATAAGTTTGAGGGGGGGTGTTAAAGTAATGTTTATATTATGTGTAAAGGCCCATTTGTTTAGGCCCATTTATTGTATAGCCCACTTAGACTCTTTAGTCCCACATCTCCTATCCTCTTTGTTGTACTCTATTCCTCTCCTATAAATACCCCTCTTTGGGATGAATAAAGGTACACTCTTTATCTTCTAACAATGTGAGACTAAACCGAACACTTTTAAATACTTAAATATTAATATAATACTAATAAGTTCAACACAACCAAAAATCCTGAGCAGAAAAATGAGGGTCTGCTAAATATGACCAATCATTATGTAGCAATTCCCTCCCTGGTCTTTCTACGGACTCTCGGGCGAGCTAGCTTAAACCTTGCAAGTATGCACACGAAGCAAGCATACAATATGTGTAACAAAGAAAAGTAAATAAGACAAATACTCTGCAAATACAATATCTCAAACATCATACAAATACTATGTTAAGGATGTGAAATAAAGGAGCCTACAATGCATCATTAATGATAGTCGTGTTCATCTGTAAAATCACCACAACCCCTAATTGAACATCACATGAATTTAGCATAACATTCAATCATCATTTAAGGTCGACGACATTCATGGCCACACAACCGCATATTTCAAAGCATCCAAGTTCATTCTAATAATTTCTTAGAACATTGTTTAAAGGTTAAATGGTGTGCGTTTAATTAGGCCAATTGGTGTGCGTTTAAAGCTCATTCGACTATTCTTCCCAATCAATGTTTAAATCCTATTCAACGTGCATTTAAACATCGTCCAACGTATGTTTAAAGTACTTTTGGCTATCTTCTTCCACAATGTTTGGAGCTCATTCAACATGTGTTTAAAGCCTTTCCAAACTATCACTTAACATACACATTCGTTGTACAACCCCTATTCTTTGAGGGTAGGACTCGATTCAAGCCACGTAGAGAAAAGTCAAAGGTCAAAGGTCAAAGGAGGAGCTAAAAGTCAAGATCAAGACCAACTCAACCAACAGTAGTCGTAGAAGGCCTGAGCAAGTATGGGCGATCATGTGCGAGCAGCCCCTCATACTTGCCAAATGACCGACCATAGGAGATGCTTGTCAAAGTCAGGTGAAATCCCCTCAATGTCGCATAGTCGCCGGGTTGGGCTGGGCTATAAATAAGACACCCCTCCTCTTTGGTTTCCTATAAATAGGACCCCAGGGGTACCAGGAATTGCACATTTGGCTGAACTTTCAGAACCCTTTTTTGAAGACTTGGACCATGAGATTTCGATCATCCCCCTTGGTTACCATTCTAGATACTCGCAAGTTGGTGCCTTCCTTGTACCCTGCTCGACCATCTTTAGTTGTGGAGGGAAATTCTCTTTTGAGCTTCCAGGTATGTGGTGAGACCTCCCTGCTGCAACATCTGGGGTCTTGTTGTTGCTCCCTTAGTCTCTTTGTCCTTGCCAATCAAGTCATCAAGTTGGACCACTGGAATAAATAGTAACCTTAGGCTGCATTGATCAGAATATTTGGAGTTGAGATTTTCCTGGCTTCAACATTCGTTATCTCGCTAAGCAGAACAATGTCTACTCCCTAGATACATCTATGTCATAATGGCCTAAGCAAGGCACATAATAATCGACGATCATGGGATTATATTAGGGATAGTCAACATCCACCCTATGTTTATGGTTCCGTATACAAATCGGCGACTTCACAAAGTGTTCTCCAATTTTGCAAACTAGGTTATGCCCTAAAATGCAGTCACCATACAAACACCATTGATTCTGCCACACAACCACGATTAAGGTTTCACACACCATGTCTTATCTGGAATTGATCGATGGATTTCTAATGCAATTCATGTAGGGGATGCCATCCCAGTCCTTGGGGTTCCAATGAACTAAGGATGGTTGTTCCTCCACTAATTAGTGAGAGGGAAGCTCACTCAATGCAACAATCATGGAAATGAAATCATAAAATCAGTCATAAGTTCAGAAGTGAGAGTCGTTGCCCTTGACGTTCTCCTCAGAGCCATGGAAATCTCAAAAGAGAGTTAGTGAAGAATGAATGGAAGAGGAATCTCTCAGTGTTTATCAGTTTATGGACTTGGTTGGACGACCAGAGCTCCAAATCCTTGTCAAAGAACCATCTTCCTGAAGAACCATAGAACCCTTCTCCTTTGTTCCCTTTCTCCCTCGAAAGGAAAGTGTCAATCGAATGAGGTTTTAGGCCCCAATCACAATCTAAAGTCCTCTGGGAAAGGTTCTCGGTCGTCGATTAAAACATCGCGATCCACGACTCAAAACAAACCTGGTAAGTGAAATTTCTCATCAAACACGCAAACATACGACAAACCACACGGGCGTGTACCCATCGAATTTCTAGAGAAATGATTTAGCAAGTCAGGCATGGGTCTTGGTGTGCGTTCTTTTTTTTTCCAACATCACAGACATGCATATTACCACGCATGGGCGTGCCATTAGGCCATGGATTCTCACAAACGGTTGTGCGTTAGGGTGTGTCCGAAAAATGAAATCCATGTTTTCAAGCATGTGTTAGACGCAAGGGTGTGCACAACCCATATTGCTCAACGTTCTGTTTTGCTCTGATTTTTCTATGGAAAAACCCTATGCCCTCACGGGTAGGTCTAAAGCATGCAAACATGTATTTAAGAGCTATTTTCGGGGCGTTACATCACAAACCTACTTATTATTTTTAGGTGGAGCCGAAAAACACCGACAACAGAGCTGACTAAGGAGGGCATGTGTACCATGTATTATAAAGAATGAAAAAGAGATGTAAAGATCGTTAATCACAATTACTGTTCCCACCATATTAACTCGAGCTTATAGGATCAGGGTGTGACATAAGCTCATGTTGTCTCGTGCACTTAACATAAATTTTTGGCACCTCCACTTATAACCAATTGATTTTGGACTAAATGATCATCTTCTAGAGTGGTCTGTGGTACGATAAATTTTTGAATATGAGAATCCCGGACTTCGATGTGATCGTGTGCGATCCAGGACGGGTTCCCCACCCCTTAGTTTTTTTTATAGTTTTTGATTGCCTCACTTCATTCCTCCACTCCGCAAACTATCGAAAATCCCAATCTTAGATCTCGGAAGGAGCTCGGACTGGAAAATTCCCCCTGTGGTACAAAGTATATCATACTCGTAAACTTATTCTCATATCACCAAATTTCTATATATATATAAAAACCTGATCCAAGCTCAAACCATCATGGGAGAGAGCACACCGTGAATAAAGCCGCACAAAGAGAAACTCATATGGTTCTACACTTAAGGCTCCGTTTGGTGCGCGCCGGTGGCAGTCGTGAACACGATGATTATGAATCGTCGTTCGTGAACACCCGACCTCACCTAATGAACTTCACCGACTTTTATGTTCAAAACTAGTTTGCTTTTCTTGGTGGCGGTCGTAGCCATGCCAAACTACTGTGGCGTATTTTTCCAAACTCGCCGAAGCAAAAATGTCGCGCCAAACAGAGCCTTAATGTAGATACAAAGCTCCTCCTCACATGACCGATTGATTTTGGGATTGGATGCTTATGTTCTATCATAATACCCCACTCAGGCCCAACAACCCAACAACCCACTCAGGCCCGAAAACCCGCCGATTGATGTGTGATATACACACATATGCAGCCGATAAAACCCAACAACCCACTCAGGCCCGAAAACCCGCCGATTGATGTGTGATATACACACATTTGCCTTCCCATTTGAATCGTAAATTATTTGTGAATTTAATCAAATAAATTGAACAATTTTTACTCACCTACAAATTATTTCGACAATAAATATTATTTTATTTAAATTTAATTTTGAGCTACCATATAAAAAATAAGTGTCCAATGGCATTTATTCATTGCCTATCCCATTTAATTTTGGGACATGATAATAATTGTAACCAATTAAAATTATGGGCCACATGAATAGGTGTAATATTTATGATATGCAATTATTTCAACTATATTAATGAAAATATTAATAATTTTATTTTTTTTTCTTTTTGAAAATAGTTTGTATAACAAAAATTGTAAAATAAAAGTAAAATGCCTAATGATAAGAGGCACGCGAAAATAGGAGAACAAGCAAAATACGACAATTAGACTGCCAACCAAAATCTTCAAGATAGAGCGAAAATAGAAGAATGCAAGAGAGAATGAGAGAGTTCCGAAAAATGAATTTCAGGAAATAAATAAAGAGCCATTTAGGAATAAGCATATGATTGTTCGCAAATCAAATAGTTTTTGAATTAATTTGGGAATCAATTCGTAAAAATTTGATCAAAATTCGTATTTTTCAAATTCGAATTCATCTTCGGATTTGAGTCGTGTTCGAATGCGAACCTAGCAATATTATCTCTATTAGAAAGATTCACAAATAGTCTACGAATAATAGAAATATTTATGTTATATATGGATTATTTTGTTCGTCCAATCAAAGTTGATTTGATCCATCATTTAAAACGAATTCGAATACAATTTCTTCGGACGAATCTCATTCTAAATATCTGCATTGAATGACAAATTTGGATTCGATTGAATAACTATTCGATTCAATTCAGTTCGCGAACACTCCTACATAGGCACGACAAGAATCCTCCCTTCGCGAGACTGCTGGACAAACTGAGTGGTATTTTTTGTGTTCCTGTGGATACTTGTTGAGACGTGAACTTCCTTGTGTTTTGGTTCTCAGAATAACATCTTCGTGAACTTGATTTTGCCGCAAATATATACTTGTTTTTTTTGTTCACTATGTTTCACATGATTCCTTTATGGGTTTCGGTTTTCGTTATTTTCGCTATGTATTTTGCCTTCAAATATAGACTTGAACAGCCGTGAAGCCGAAAATTATCTCTCAATAAATTCAAATTCTACGCGGTAACATCATATTCCCAAAAACATCGGTATGAATGAGTACACGATGTGAAGAGAAAATATCGTTTTTTATAGCTTATAAGAACCCGTCGGACAATTACCCATCGCCCTAAAATGGTCATAGACTATTCGAGTTAAATATGTGGAGTTAAAACTATCCATCATACACCTTTTTCATCTACATCCTTAACCCCCTTTGACGCCCAATAAGTAAATTCATACGAGGAAATAAGTCGTTGATGGAGTAAATTCTGGATTCATTTGCTCAAAAAATAATTGAGGTCGTAATGTAGGTCAAAATAACCGAATGTAATCAACTTTACAATTACACATCAAAATAAATTGCAACTCATATCGTATCCATGGAGTGCAGTAAAACTGAATTCATTTGTCGAAAGAGTTCGTACTAACCAACTATCTAGGAGGACTTTTTAGCTCATTTCCGTTTTTTGTAAAATACCGCCGCAGTTAATTTGTTGTTTGGATTCTCTACCGGTGTGAAACGCCGCCGCTCAAAATGACTTTTAAAGGTCTTTTCGGAAACTCATGAGAGGGCTCCGGTTCTACTTTTCTCACCGGTGCGTTTCATTTTCACGATTCCCTATGCGCCGCGCTCCCTTCGCCGTGCTCGCGAGTTCCCTGTGCTCCCGAGTTCACCGTGTTCCCTAATTCCAGGCGATCTTCTAATTGCGGATCTTCTTTTGCAATAAACATTTTTTTCCAAAAGCTCCTTTTCCTATCATCATTTTGCCACCACTCATTCTCCTTTCTTAAAAGTTCAAATCCAGTATATCTTCCCCCTTGCCTCCTGCAACACCTCAATACAGTTGTTCATGGCGTCCATGGCGCCACTTCCCCTGCTCCTCCTCCTCCTCCTCCCGTTCCTCTCTTCCGCCTCCCTGACATCATCGGCAAGCCCATTCACAGAGAAAGCAGCCCTAATCCGCTACTGGAACCGCAAGATCCCCAACAATCTCCCCCACCCCGACTTCCTCGTCTCCAAACTCACCCCGCTCTCCGCCGCCGCCGCCGCCACATTCTACAAACTCGCATCCACCGACCCCACGCTTCTCTCCTCCCACCTCTCCTCCTTCTGCTCCGCAGCCGGCCTCCTCTGTCCCGGCGACCTCAACACCTCCCTCTCCTCCCACTCTCGAGACCCCGACTTCAAAGCCTACCAGAACAGTAACTTCACCAACTACGTCACTGACATCAACGGCGGCGTCTCTTCCTTCAAGAACTACTCCGACAACCTCAACGTCCCCGTCGACACCTTCCGCCGCTACTACCACGGCTCTGTATTCAACACAGACAAATTCACTTCCTACGCACGCGACGGACACATCGCCACCGCCAATTTTACCTCGTACGGAACCACAGCCGTCGGAGGTTCCGAGGAGTTCACCTCTTACGACAAATCGTCTACCTCCCCGGACCTGACATTCACCAACTACGCCTCGGATGGCACTGGCCATGATGGAAGCTTCTCCCGGTATTCCGTGAACGCCAATGGCGGTGACCAGTCCTTCTCCAGCTACGCGAAGAGTGGGAACGGCGAGCTATCCGAGTTCAGTTCGTACGCCAATGACAGTGATGTCATCGGGAGTACATTCGCTCATTACGGGGAGGAAGGGAATGGGGGTAACAACACCTTCTCTTCATATGGGAAGAATGGTTTTGTGCCGAAGAACAATTTCCGGGCATACGGGGAGGGAACTACTGGCGGCCATGATAAATTTACCAGCTACCGCGATCAATCCGACCTCGGCGACAATTTCTTCACCTCATACGAGAAGGCCGGAAACGACGGCACCGCCGATTTCACCAACTACAGCCGCAGCGCTGTCAATCCCGGCAGCGACAATTTCAAGGGTTACGGCGAGGATTTCTTCGGTGCCCAAATCACATTCAAGGAATACTTCGCTGATAACACCAGCTTCAAATCCTACGCCAACACCTCCAGCGTAGATTTCAAGGGATATCACAATTCATCTTCCTCATCGAGCACAACCGCGGCGGAACAGAAAAAACCCGCGGCGGATCGGTGGGTCGAGCTGGGGAAGTTCTTCCGAGAGAGAAGCTTGGGGAAAGGGACGGTAATGCCGATGCCGGACATTCGCGACCGTATGGCGCCGAGATCGTTCCTCCCGAGGTCAATCTCCGGTAAGATCCCGTTCTCCACCACGGCCGTCGACGGGATCTTCCGCATCCTTCCGGATACCGCAATGGGGAAGGCGGTGGAGTCTACGGTGGCGGACTGTGAGCGCGCGCCGAGCCGCGGCGAGACGAAGCGATGCGCCGCCTCGGCAGAGGACATGCTCGACTTCGCCGTCGCCGTCCTCGGCGATGACATTCAGGTGAGATCGACGGCGAGCACGAAGGGATCCAAGGGGGACATCGTTATCGGGGATGTGAGGGGAGTGAACGGCGGCAAGTTGACGGAGTCCGTGAGTTGCCACCAGAGTCTGTTCCCCTACTTGGTTTATTACTGCCACTCCGTGCCGCGCGTCCGCGTATACGTGGCCGACATCTTGGCGGTTGATTCCAAGGAGAAGATTAACGAGGGTGTTGCCATCTGTCATATCGACACGTCGGATTGGAGTCCAACACATGGGGCATTCGTCGCGCTGGGACCCGCGCCCGGGAAGATCGAGGTGTGCCATTGGATATTTGAAGGCGATATGACTTGGACGGTCGCTGATCGTGCGTAATGTGATCAATTGAGGATGAATACTGCTGGTTATCCGCCGCTGCTGTTTTGGCTATCCGCACTCTTTTTGAATGAGTTATTACACGCCTTTTGGAAATACGTCTTGTACATGTATTTTTAGGAAAAATGTTCAACACAAAAGTTGTAGATCTCGTCGAGATCTACAACTTTCGTGTTGAACACTTTTCCTAAAAATGCATGTACAAGGCGTATTTTCAAAAATTCACTATAGTTACGATCAGAGCGACAATACGTCTTGTGCGTGCATTTTTAGGAAAAGTGTTCAACACTAAAGTTGTAGATCTCGACGAGATCTACAATTTTCGTGTTGAACACTTTCCCTAAAAATGCTTGTACATGACATATTTTCAAAAGACGCGTAATAACTCATAGAAACTAGTCTGCACATATCTAAAAATGATTTGCACATAACAATCACCTTTTATTATTATTATTATAATTATTATTATTATTATTATTAAGGTACAAAGCCCTAGAATCTTGTAAGATAGCACAAATGCTAAACATATGATTGACCTTGATTAGAAGTAGTCAAACGAGTTAGACTTGTTGACAACGTAATATGAGTTTATGAGATCGCACACAAAAGATTATTCATCCGTTCACGATGGAAGTACGTGATCGGGAGAAAAGCGAAGAAGCTAATGAACCTTCTCAGGGCATAAAAAACCTGCCAATCGATGGATCCGGATCCTCTTCATTTCTGGCGAAATGGATAGTATCCATTTGTCTATCTGATGGACAAGATCATTCTGAAATACATCTAATGATGCAGAAATTTTTTTATCAAAAAAAAATATATAAAATGATAGAATTACCGAACCCGTCAGATCATCCTGAAATACATCTAGACCATAAAATGGATACTATCAATTTCGTCAGACAGAGGATACTGAGACTCAATTGATGGGGCGCTAATAGGAGTCACATTGAAAAACTAGAGTAATATCGTGTGATATATACACATTTGACTTCCCATTTCAACTGTAAATTATTTGTCCACTTGATAAAATAACTTGAACATTTTTTTACATATCTGCAATAATTTCAAAAATAAATATTATTTTATTTTAATTTAATTTTGAGCTACCATATAAAAATTTATTGTCTTGACTTATCCCTTTCATCCTCCCGTGGGACATGATATAATTGTAACCAATAGCTGGCGATGAGAGTTTCAATTAAAATATTGGCCCCACGTGAATACGAATAATATTTGTGATGCACATCAAATGCGGCCTAGTTGTCGTTCTCGGCCTCGCCGACGATTAGCTGTGTACAAATTAAATTAACAGAACAACCGAGAACGGGATCAGAACCGAACTGAGTGATTCGGGTCGGTTCTCATGGTTCTCGGTTCGGTTTTGATTCCAAAATTTTCAAAGCTAACTACTCGGCTTGATTCTCGGTTATTTAATTCAGGTACCCAAAAATAACCTGAGATCGGAGTTATTAAAATTAAGTATCAGAAATATATGAATCATCTAATCTTTGTTTCATTCAATATGAGCATTCCGATTATGTCCAAGTTAAGCTAAACCTAAGAGTTTCACTCGTCCTACATATCCACGGCCTTTTCAGCACGAGCCTGATAATGTTGCGTTCAAAAATTAGTTCACGTCATTGTATGCGTTTTTTGAACTTTTAAGGGCATGCTAGTGCAAATTGAATAAGATTATGTATGATTTTTTTGGTCTTATAAACATTAAATTCTTTGATCATATTATTTCATTTAGAAATGATATTTTGTGATTACTATTTGCATAAATGAGTACAATAATTAGAAATGTTCACTAATACATAAGTTTATATGAAAAATATTATGATGCATGAGTGAAACCTGTTGATTTATGGGGGGCATTTTTTGATCGGAGTTGTACTTGGTATTGGCCTCTCTTCTTTCTTTCTGCTCCATCGGTGATTGTGAATAGCCCCCCCCCCCCCCCCCCCCCCCCCCCCCCCCCCCCCCCCCCCCCGTGAACGTAGGCACTCATTGTCGAACCACGTAAATCGCATCTTGTTCTTTTGTTTGTGGTTGTGTGATTTTATTTTTCGCATCATTCCGCACAACAAGTAGTATCCGTGCTAGGTTACGGTGCGATTTTTGCTTAGTCTAGAGAGGGCTTGCTTTACTAAACTGTCCTTACAAAAGCCACTCTACTCATTACATACTTTAAAACATTATCTTATATAGTTTATTATTTCCTTGGAGGTTGAGTCGAGCTCTAGTTGTCTTCCCTTGCCGAATCTCATTCCTGCACTTATCTAGGGCAGATGCAGATTATCTCTTTCGCATATCTCGCAACACCCACGTTTAATTTGGAGATGCCCCAACACATAACATCTTTCTCATTTCAATAAAATTTTCTTTTGGCAGTGCTTTAGTCATTGTATCTACGACTTACTCTTCAATTTTGCAATGGATCGGTTGAATCTTTCCTTGCTATGTATGATCTCTTATAAAATGTGATGAATTTCTGTGTTTACCTTTATTGTGAAACACAGAGTTTCGCAAGCAAAATTGAAGAAGAATCATCGCAGTGCGGAATTATTTTAGGAAATTTCCTCCTTTCACCAATCTCTTCCTTCTTTCTTCTCTCTAGCTGAACTTCTAATTGTTGAAGCCAGAGTGCCTCATTGGAAGCATTGCTCATAGCCATGTACTCTGCCTCAGTTGAGAAGATGGCTATGGTTTGTTTCTTCTGTGAGCTCCATGAGACAACCTTTTCTCCAAGAAAAAATACGTACTTGATGGTGCTTTCTCTCTTTTCTATGTCTTATGCCCAGTCAAAGTCGCAATACCCATTCATCTTTCCTTCATCCCCTTTCTTATAGATAAATTCATCAGATTTTGTGCCTTGTAAATAACGGAGAATTCTCTTTACAACAGCGTTGTGGAGTGTATTGGGGTTGGATACATACCTAGAGACCATATTGATTGCATGTTTGATATCTGGACTTGTATGTGTGAGATACATAAGTGATCTAATTAATGATTTATAGCTTTCTTCATCTTTATCATATGTTCTCTTATGGATGTTTTCACCAGTGCTCATAGGTGTTAATACAGGATTATATTGCAATGCTCCATCTTATATTTTTTTTATCAATTTAATGGTGTATTTTTCTTGAGAGATAAACACAACAATGAATATTTGCTTTATCTACACCCCTAAACAATAACTTAACAAACCAAGGTTAGTCATTTCATAGATTTGCTTCATGTTGTTCTTGAACTCGAGGATTTGAGGAATTGAGCTTCCAGATACTATAATGTCGTTGGCATGCATGCTAACAATTACAATGTGGCCATCTATGATTTTTGTGTATAAAAATACTTCTATTGCGCACCTTTGGATGCCTGATTCGATACGATATTGATCTAAGTTTACTTTCCATGTGTGTGGAGCTTGACGAAGCCCATATAGAGCCTTTTGTAGCTTATATGCTTTCACCTCCTATCCTTGGATTTCAAACCTCTCGGTTGCTCAACGTATACGTCTTCAGTTATGACTCAATTTAGAAATGTGGCTTTTACATCTAGTTTATACAAAGGAAGGTTATGTTGAGCATCATTGTACAACCTGTATTTGATGAGGTGGGACCAAGCCTGAACATAGGCCCCAGGACCTCAGAAGGTGGACCGCAGACCTAGAAGCATTCATCCCCAGAGACAGCAGGAGCTCATTTAGAGCTCGCTCATTTTTTGCTGATCAGCTTTGTTGAAACCGATTTCTCGGTCTCTGTGGAGTTCGGGGCCCTCAGCAAGCTGAGGGGCGACCAACCCTTACTCCCCCCAAGGGAGAGCTCTAGGTTGAAGGTTGAGGAACTATGGACTGGACCAAGGGCTCGACGAGGAGGTCCCACCACATACCCGGAAGATCCTTAGAGCGCTTCCCCTCCCAAGCCAATGTCGGGCTTGGGCACCGCTGGAGGCTCTCCTCACCCCACTAGAGAGACTTGGGGAGGGAGAGGGAGAGAGAGCTAACTAGCCAAGAACAAGCTTGCCCCTCAATGGTGCCCCCTTGGTCCTATTTATAGGATTTCTGAAGTTGGGCTGCAAATAACCAAAAATCGGTCCCTGAAAAATACCAACATACCCCCGGAAGTGGCTGCGGATAGCCAAGTCCCGCTGTTCTGAGATGCTAAACGCAGACCGCCTCCTACTTTGGAGCTGGGGCGAGCCAGGGGGCTGGTCCCCCTCCCTGCTCGCCCCCTAAGGGCTCTGGGCGAGCCAGGGGCCTGGGCCCCCTCCCGGCTCGCCCCCTAAGGGCTATGGGGCGAGCCAGGGGCCTGGCCCCCTCCCGGCTCGCCCCCTAAGGGCTCTGGGGGGAGCCAGGGGCCTGGACCCCTCCCGGCTCGCCCCCTAAGGGCTCTGGGGCGAGCTAGGGGGCTGGGCCCCCTCCCGGCTCGCCCCCTAAGGGCTCTGGGGCAAGCCAGGGGGCTGGCTCCCTCCCTGCTCGCCCCACCTCTCCCCCTACTCTTCCTGCCCGGGACTATGTTACCACATAATGTTCTAAAGGACTCCTGGATCTCGGAAAACACTCGGCGAATTCAGGGTTGTACACAATCCCCGCTCTTTTCGAGCGAGGTACGCGCTCGGAAAGAAACGTCCAACCCTGCATATTCGACGAGCGTCGCTGGGAATCCGGCTAACGGAGCTACTTTGAGAGAAAACATAAATCCTCCTCGAGAGGTCCTCCATCCCTGCCGGCTAGTGAGAGCCCGGTCAGCGGAACCATCCGAGGGGTGAATAACATAGCCTCTCTGGGAGGTCAACCTGCATCTGCCGGCTAGTGAGAGCCCGGTCAGCGGAACCATCCGAGGGGAAAAGAACATAGCCTCCCTGGGAGGTCAACCTGCACCTGCCGGCTAGTGAGAGCCCGGTCAGCGGAACCATCCGAGGGGTGAAGAACATAGTCTCCCTGGGAGGTCAACCTGCACCTACCGGCTAGTGAGAGCCCGGTCAGCGGAACCATCCGAGGGGTGAAGAACATAGCCTCCCTGGGAGGTCAACCTGCCCCCGCCGGCTAGTGAGAGCCCGGTCAGCGGAACCATCCGAGGGGTAAATCGCTTGTCCTCCCTGGGAGGTCAACCTGCACCTGCCGGCTAGTGAGAGCCCGGTCAGCGGAACCATCCGAGGGGAAAATCACTTGTCCTCCCTGGGAGGTCAACCTGTACCTGCCGGCTAGTGAGAGCCCGATCAGCGGAACCATCCGAGGGGAAAAGAACTTGAAAAAACTTTTATTACGTTAGTCGTCCGGTTACATGCAAGAAAATCTAAGCAGGGAAATACAACATCATACTTCATGGACTTAAAAGAAAAAACTAAGCATGGAGACCAGGACTCGGACTTCTACTCCCAGGTATGGTCCTCCTCGACCTCCTCTGGTTGCCGACGTTGCGACTTCGGACCCCTCGACTCCTTCATTTCCAAGAACTCGGGGCATGCGGATGTCGCGTGACCCTTCTCGTCGTGGAAGTCGCAGTAAGGTATCTCCACCCGGACGCCCCTTCTTCCTCCCTTACGATTTCTTCTTTTTCTGTGGCCGATCACCATGGCTTGTCGGGGTGGTGGAGAGGGCGCCTTCGGTCCCTGCCTCCACCCTGGGAGGTCGACCCCTTCTCCCTGGAAGTTGGCCTCTTCCTGGTCGAACTTCCTCTTGGGGGCCCCTACCCTTCCCCCCTGATGACTTGCCTCCGGCTCACTCATCCTGGCCAACCTTCTCGCGAACTCCGGGTTGGCCTCCTCACTCTCAACTTCCTCTGCCACCCTTTCCATCAACTCCTCAAAGGACAAAGGAACTCTCCTCTTTAGGTAGAACTTGAAGAAGCCCTCCCGCAGCCCCAAAGTGAAGGCAAGCTTGAAGGTGTACCCGGGCACTTCTTGGACGAGGAGAACCTCCTCCCTGAACTGCTCCAGATAGTGAGCCAGCGACTCCCCTGGCTCTTGCTTGATTTGGAAAAGAGCTTCAGCATGTTTCTTCTTCTTCCTTGATGTCGAGAAGCGTAGCAGGAAAACTTGGCGCAAGTCTTCGAAGGCATAGATGGATCCCGCAGGGAGTTGGTGGAACCAATCCCTTGCCTTCTCCTTCAGAGTTGTTGCGAAGAGTCGACACTTGAAAGCGTCCGAAATGGGCACGATGGAGACCATGTTCTCAAACCACTGTTGGTGCAGGACGGGGTCACCCTTGCCGAAGTAGTGAGACATCTCCAACCTTCCGAACCCCTCGGAAACCGGGGCCGAGAGAATCAGCTCACACAAAGGACTTCCTATGCTCGCCCCCATTTGGGGCTGGGCGAGTGGGGGCTGGCCGCCTCCCCACTCGCCCCATTGGGGCTCGGCGAGTGGGGGTCTGGCGCATCCCCACTCGCCCCCTTGGGGCTGGGCGAGTGGGGGCCTGGCGCCTCCCCACTCGCCCCCTCCTAGTACCTCCTTCCCGGGTCGCTGGCCTGGAGGGCTCTCGCCCACCTGCTGAGACGGGACCTCCGGACCACTTCCTCTCCCGCCTTCGCCTATCGCGACAAAGGTTAGCTGCAAGGTCTGCATGACCTCCCGCTTGAGATTTTCAAACATCTCCAACGTCACCCCAGCCACCGGGGGCTGCGAGCGTCCTGGGTCGGAACTTCCTCCACCTCCGTCCATGGAGCTCATCTTGAGAGTTTCTTGAATGGGTCACACTCCACGCTCACCGCACCATAATGTTGAAACCGATTTCTCGGTCTCTGTGGAGTTCGGGGCCCTCAGCAAGCTGAGGGGCGACCAACCCTTACTCCCCCCAAGGGAGAGCTCTAGGTTGAAGGTTGGGGAACTATGGACTGGACCAACCCTTACATAGGGGGAAAATGACATAGGAAGGAATTGAAATAGCAAGTAAATGAATTACGAATGAGAATAAGAATGAGTGATGACATGTGCGTAGGTAAAATGGTAACATGAAAGATCGCAACGTACAAATAATATTATGAATTACGAGTAATTGCAAATGCTAAAGTGAACCATCAATATTCCGTTACCGTGAAAAGAAAAGTAAGACATCAATTGATATACGGTTTAGAACTAAAAATCCAAAGAGTGAACGAAGAAAGAAATATAATGATAAAGAATACGTTTCATGAACTACTAACTTCCTTTTCTTGTTCCTGGTGACGGTTTGTCAATCGCTTGAATTCTAAGAGTTCGGAATACGGGAAAACGAATGAAAGTTTGAATGCATAGGAAAGTAAATAATGTAATATTAGAAAATTTATATCGTGTCCTATTTTCGAGGACGAAAATCTTTTATAAGAGGGGAAGAAATTGTAACGGCCCCAAATTTGAAGTGGTGCAAATCGATAATAAAACTCAAATTCAATTGATGTATATCCCCTCTGATGAAAATATAAATCAGTGTCAACACGGTATAGCTTTGAAAGTTGAGTATGAATTTATTTTGCGCGTTGCGGCGCTCGAAATGTTTTATTGGAATATGAATTTTTCATATATGTATAAAGGTTGCCAATCTATATAGAGATAAAGCTTTGGGAAGCGATTTTTATGGAAAATAATTTCTGCACACTCATTCTACTTTGGTGTGCGTATAGTACTATTTAACAAATATGGTGTACTATTAGGGGTTTCCTTATAGCTGAAATGGGGAGATATTGAGCGCTTTGTGTGGGCTTATCATGTGACCTGAAATGTGAGCTGCTAATACAGTATGGGGTGCTGATAGCTATTGTATAGTTGGATTTAATTGGGGTTGGTTGTTGGGGGCGGTGGAGGATTTTGTTTATTACTTTGCCGACTTCTCTCTCGCTCTCATACTTTTCGCGGCTAGGGCTTGCGGAGCCGATCCTCTTCGCTGTTCTCCTACTCTTCCTCCCTTACAGTTCGAAATTCATGGGAGCCCTGAACTACTGATAGGATCAGAGATTGGCAAGGTATTTTGCTTGGCCTGGGTCTAGTCGAGCTCGTATTATGTGCGCTGAATCGATGCCCAAATCTTCTTACCTCCACTGTAAGATTTCCTCTCTATAGTCCCTTGTATTTCTCTTAGATCTGGGTTATTCCTGTACATGCATTGATTTTTGGTATTCTGCTTGGCCGGCCGGTGAGTTATTGGGAAGTTCGTTCTTAGCAAGTTGGTCGATGCTACTACTCTTCTTCTTAAATCTCAGTTGATTTCTAAGATTTTATGTTGCCGTAATAAGTTCTGTGAAGGGTTATATTTATATGAGTTAAATGACTATTGAGATTGATTTATTAATTTATGTCATGGGGTTTGAACTCTATAAACAAAAAATGCATTGGTGAAGGGGTATTCCAATGGTGCTGCTATCATTTTCAGTTATACCTATGGTTGATGTTAGGAAAATTTGGGGTTTTGCTTTAATTATGAACCGGCTATTTTCAGTAGAAAAGCTATAGTGTTTTCTCCATGTTGTCCGACTGTTGAACTCTTATATGGGGGAATTTCATGAAATATTTTGCTTATTTGCCTGGGCTGCTAAGTTGGGGTTTTGTTTGGCCGAACCCTGTTGGCCGACTGGTAGTGCTTCACTTTACAGTTTTAGTTCATCGTTATGGGGAGGGGTTCCAATTAACTGAGCTTAGTGAAGGGGTATTCCTATTATATTGTCATCATCTTCAGCTATATCTATGGTTTGTTGGAGGGCTCCTATTAATGTAGACTGAGTTTATTGTGGGGCTCTGTTGTGAATTTTGGCCGGTTTCAGTTATCTGGAAGCTTTGTTTTTGGGAGGAACTTCTCCTTATAATTTATATATGAGAAAAACTATATGGTTTTAACTTTAATTGGCCAGCTATTTTTATGGTATTCGGGCAGGCATTTGAGTGGTAGTTTGGGATGAAGTTTTGTACTTGTTTTGGACTTGTGCCTTTTTGCTAGATTATATTAAATAGATGGCTAGTGTGTAGCTACCAAATGATGTATGTTATAACATAACTATAACAAGGTGCAACCTCGATATAAAATAAATGCCCCTAAAGGATATGATGCTTATACAGATATCGCGATGGATGGCACCTTCATATAGACATGACAATGACATGAGTTACTGATGGTGAGAGCTACCTGTTTCATTTATGCTTTATGGCTTTACTTTCTTTTTATATACACACTCTTTTTATACTGAATGTTACATGCATAGTTGATATCACTGATACTAAATGTCGCTATATTGTATGGCCTTGAAAAAGGCAAACAGACGAATGATATTTCTGAGGGGATTATAAAAATGAATAACTCACTTTATGTAAGCGTGTCGACACGAGGTTATATTACGGGCGAATTGAAGTGCATGCATATGAATGAAATGAATATGATGATGTGCCAAGTCAGTCGGCCGTAGGCGGAAACGCGTGTGCACGTACTGATTTGGATACAGGACCCAGAGGGGTCGGGCAAGTTTACCAAGTCAGTCGGCCGTAGGCGGAAACGCGTGTGCACGTACTGATATGGATACATGACCCAGAGGGGTCGGGCCCAAAGAAAAGGAGAAACGAAATATGAATTTCAATTCAATCGCCCCTAATATATCCTAAGAAAAGAAACATTCATGGAAATATTGCTTTAAAGGATTATAAAGGTACATGGATAAATGTTTATAGACATAAAAACTGACATGAAGTTATGTATTTGCACTGCTTCCATGATATAGATACATGTATGATACTTGCATGGCTTACATGTTCCATAGTTCATATGAATGCTACAGCTCCTTATACTGTTTATGATTACTGACATGTTCCCCCAGTTATTATGTTCTTTCATAGATACTGATACATGGACATACTGCTTTAATGTTACATTGTACATGATATGGTTATGATCTTATACTGCCCATAATGTTTTAGTGATACTAACATGTTCATATAGTTATATGCTTCATAAGTTCACTACTGAGACAGAAAATGGTTAGTATGAAAACTATGTTTTAAAATGTGTAAGTTTTTGTAAATTATATATAGAAATGAAAGAGGTATATCCTCACTTAGTCATATTTTTATGACTAAGTCCGTCGTCAAATTTTGTAGGTAACGGACGTGACTTGGGTTACGCAAAACCAAAAGAACTGATTAAGATAGAACAGAAAAGATTCAGCGAATAATGCAAGGTATGAAAGTAAATTTATATTATGTGTTGTTTATTTCATATTCACTAGCCTTACTTCAACCTGGGACACATGTAAGAACATAGCTTAGATACAAATGTATGTGGGGTCCAAATAGGGGCCTTACAATTTGGTATCAGAGCCAGGTTTTCAAAGAAGTTCGGTTGTAGTGAGTACTGAATAAGCACACATGATATGTAGGTGAGAAGATCGGTTATGGAATGTTTTTCAGAAACTGTCTAAAGCAAATTAAGACGAATGGTTTTGAACGAATATATAAAAAGGAAAGAAATTAAATGAATTTTACCCGAACATAGAGTGAAAATTGATATTATTTCCAGCGTTCAAGTTCACCCAAATAGTTGCAAAGAGAAATACCTTCGTATTGTTTTCCGTAGATAAATGAAACATGGGCTAATTGAAAGATAAATGTGCATAGAAGGAAAGAAGGATCACGTGTAAAATAATGGAACACACAACGAAGGATGTACAAATAACGGGCTCTAACTTTCGACAAGAAGCAAATGGTTATATTTTTATAGAAACACTGCTAAACATCCGTAGAAAAGTTAAATAACGATGAGAATATTTGTAATGGTGAGAAGAAGCAATAGGAAAGGAATATGCACTGTAAGTTTATCTGTAGCTTATAGGATGACATAGTTTTGAAAACAACGTGTTACACAAGCATGTGCAAAGAAAATGAAATACGATCACAATTGCAATTGTGTATAACGTACGTTGTTTCTATCAGATATAATGACTTTAAGAAATGTGAACATAAGTGAGAAGTTATAAGATATAACTGAAATCAAGATTTAGGTAAAGAATAAATGATAAAAGGAAATTGCAAACGATAACAACGTGAATATAGAAATACGAGGTTAAGGAAAATGAAAATTGTTATAGGTCGTTCTGAAAGAAGAGTTACAAAGAAGGCATGATAGGATAAGCAACGATTTAACCATTCAACGCAGGATATATGAATAATGAAAATCCTATTTGTGCTTCGAGTAAACGACATGGGAAGTATGAAATTGTTATATGACAAGGAAATAGGATAATCAAGGTGTGTAAAGCAGACAAGATAACGTAGTAACGACTCGTTTCTATTAAAAGTAAATGATGTCCTGTCCAACACGATCCCTAGCCTTACGTCAACACAAGAAGATGCGAAGAACTTGCTAAGTTATCTAGTTAATTTGACCCATAAACTGATTATGTTTGATAAAAAAGATAATGGATATATGATTGTGCTTCTAATGGTACCCTTACAGTAATTTTAAGTAAGAAACATATTCTTCCTACATGAAATTGTATTCCAGCAAGGATGAAGTGAATGTTACAAAATCACGACTATCATAACGACAAAATGAGTGTATAGATCAAATGTATTTTCATAACCCAATGTAGTGGATTTAGATTGGGTAAACCTATCAAATCCAATTTATGGTGTCATAGTAGGAATCAAAATAATTTTGATTTGATGACATATGAAATATTACCGAGGATTATTGTACTTACAATTTTGATGTCGTATGGGCAAAAGGGATTTAGCTCCAAATTAAAGTTGAAATATTTCTTACATATGTAAAAGTAAGTAATTTTTTCGCAAAGTAAATTTATAAGAATGTGTATAAAATGTAAAGTTAAGATTAATGGTGTAACAAGCTTCAACTTCAATTTATCGAACAATCCTACCCAAAAGGAAGGAGTTCCTCAAGCTAAAAAATTAATATTGAATTAGGTTCTTTCACAAATGAAAACATTCGATTATGATAAGTAAGGATAAAGAAGACACATAATCTCGACAAGCATGAAATGAATTTGATACATAAGACGAGAAGATGAAAAGAAGATAGCATAGTATAAAGGAAGAAAGAGGCCAATAAATCTTAGAAACATTTTACGGTGAATGAAACAAGAACTTTGTGGATTTAAATGAGAAAAGATGCTATGTTTAGATGGAATGACAAATATCAATACATATGTTAGAACTAAATGAAAATGTCGTTGAAAGAAAAAGCTACGGAAGAATGATTCGATCCATAATATGGAGCTACGAATATAGTACTTACGCTAAGAAAATAGATATGATGTCTAACATTGAATATAGTACGAATATAGTACCACGAAATACTGACTGCTACGAAGAAAAGGAGAATGTGATGATGGGTCTATAACATTGAAGGAAATAAGTGTGGCTTGAAGTTTACCGTCGTCGTATATGGTATATAAATGGAATAAAGCCACCAAGTACGTCGTTTCACTATTATGTACTGACTTCGATTCGAGGAATGAGAAAGTAAGTAATACATTATAAACTATAACTGAAATCGTGGTTGAGGTACAACGTGATTCAGAATATACTAAGCTAAGAAAAATGAAAGCCCACTGATACCCTATAAGATATTGGTCGTTCTGCACGAAGCGTTATAAAGAGAGAACGACAGGATAATAAGATACGAAGATAAATCAACAATTGAGAAATTTGACCGCTGGATACGACTATGAATAATGAATATCTTCATAATACATAGGGGGAAAATGACATAGGAAGGAATTGAAATAGCAAGTAAATGAATTACGAATGAGAATAAGAATGAGTGATGACCTGTGCGTAGGTAAAATGGTAACATGAAAGATCGCAACGTACAAATAATATTATGAATTACGAGTAATTGCAAATGCTAAAGTGAACCATCAATATTCCGTTACCGTGAAAAGAAAAGTAAGACATCAATTGATATACGGTTTAGAACTAAAAATCCAAACAGTGAACGAAGAAAGAAATATAATGATAAAGAATACGTTTCATGAACTACTAACTTCCTTTTCTTGTTCCCGGTGACGGTTTGTCAATCGCTTGAATTCTAAGAGTTCGGAATACGGGAAAACGAATGAAAGTTTGAATGCATAGGAAAGTAAATAATGTAATATTAGAAAATTTATATCGTGTCCTATTTTCGAGGACGAAAATCTTTTATAAGAGGGGAAGAAATTGTAACGGCCCCAAATTTGAAGTGGTGCAAATCGATAATAAAACTCAAATTCAATTGATATATATCCCTTATGATGAAAATATAAATCAGTGTCAACTCGGTATAGCTTTGAAAGTTGAGTATGAATTTATTTTGCGCGTTGCGGCGCTCGAAATGTTTTATTGGAATATGAATTTTTCATATATGTATAAAGGTTGCCAATCTATATAGAGATAAAGCTTTGGGAAGCGATTTTTATGGAAAATAATTTCTGCACACTCATTCTACTTTGGTGTGCGTATAATACTATTTAAGAAATATAGTGTACTATTAGGGGTTTCCTTATAGCTGAAATGGGGAGCTATTGAGGGCTTTGTGTGGGCTTATCATGTGACCTGAAATGTGAGCTGCTAATACAGTATGGGGTGCTGATAGCTATTGTATAGTTGGATTTAAT
The DNA here is from genome assembly GCA_033032865.1 of Dactylorhiza incarnata. Taxonomy (NCBI): domain Eukaryota; kingdom Viridiplantae; phylum Streptophyta; class Magnoliopsida; order Asparagales; family Orchidaceae; genus Dactylorhiza; species Dactylorhiza incarnata. The sequence goes on from JAWHQI010000281.1 coordinate 1,118,992, forward strand.
TGGGGTTGGCTGTTGGGGGCGGTGGAGGATTTTGTTTATTACTTTGCCGACTTCTCTCTCGCTCTCATACTTTTCGCGGCTAGGGCTTGCGGAGCCGATCCTCTTCGATGTTCTCCTACTCTTCCTCCCTTACAGTTCGAAATTCATGGGAGCCCTGAACTACTGATAGGATCAGAGATTGGCAAGGTATTTTGCTTGGCCTGGGTCTAGTCGAGCTCGTATTATGTGTGCTGAATCGATGCCCAAATCTTCTTACCTCCACTGTAAGATTTCCTCTCTATAGTCCCATGTATTTCTCTTAGATCTGGGTTATTCCTGTACATGCATTGATTTTTGGTATTCTGCTTGGCCGGCCGGTGAGTTATTGGGAAGTTCGTTCTTAGCAAGTTGGCCGATGCTACTACTCTTCTTCTTAAATCCCAGTTGATTTCTAAGGTTTTATGTTGTCGTAATAAGTTCTGTGAAGGGTTATATTTATATGAGTTAAATGGGTATTGAGATTGATTTATTAATTTATGCCATGGGGTTTGAACTCTATAAACAAAAATTGCATTGGTGAAGGGGTATTCCAATGGTGCTGCTATCATTTTCAGTTATACCTATGGTTGCTGTTAGGAAAATTTGGGGTTTTGCTTTAATTATGAACCGACTATTTTCAGTAGAAAAGCTATAGTGTTGTCTCCATGTTGTCCAACTGTTGAACTCTTATATGGGGGAATTTCATGAAATATTTTGCTTATTTGCCTTGGATGCTAAGTTGGGGTTTTGTTTGGCCGAACCCTGTTGGCCGACTGGTAGTGCTTCACTTTACAGTTTTAGTTCATCGTTATGGGGAGGGGTTCCAGTTAACTGAGCTTAGTGAAGGGGTATTCCTATTATATTGTCATCATCTTCAGCTATATCTATGGTTTGTTGGAGGGCTCCTATTAATGTAGACTGAGTTTATTGTGGGGCTCTGTTGTGAATTTTGGCCGGTTTCAGTTATCTGGAAGCTTTGTTTTGGGGAGGAACTTCTCCTTATAATTTATATATGAGAAAAACTATATAGTTTTAACTTTAATTGGCCAGCTATTTTTATGGTATTGGTGCAGGCATTTGAGTGGTAGTTTGGGATGAAGTTTTGTACTTGTTTGGGACTTGTGCCTTTTTGCTAGATTATATTAAATAGATGGCTAGTGTGTAGCTACCAAATGATGTATGTTATAACATAACTATAACAAGGTGCAACCTCGATATAAAATAAATGCCCCTAAAAGATATGATGCTTATACAGATATCGCGATGGATGGCACCTTCATATAGACATGACAATGACATGAGTTACTGATGGTGAGAGCTACCTGTTTCATTTATGCTTTATGGCTTTACTTTCTTTTTATATACACACTCTTTTTATACTGAATGTTACATGCATAGTTGATATCACTGATACTAAATGTCGCTATATTGTATGGCCTTGAAAAAGGCAAACAGACGAATGATATTTCTGAGGGGATTATAAAAATGAATAACTCACTTTATGTAAGCGTGTCGACACGAGGTTATATTACGGGCGAATTGAAGTGCATGCATATGAATGAAATGAATATGATGGTGTGCCAAGTCAGTCGGCCGTAGGCGGAAACGCGTGTGCACGTACTGATTTGGATACAGGACCCAGAGGGGTCGGGCCAGTTTACCAAGTCAGTCGGCCGTAGGCGGAAACGCGTGTGCACGTACTGATTTGGATACATGACCCAGAGGGGTTGGGCCCAAAGAAAAGGAGAAATGAAATATGAATTCCAATTCAATCGCCCCTAATATATCCTAAGAAAAGAAACGTTCATGGAAATATTGCTTTAAAGGGTTATAAAGGTACATGGATAAATGCTTATAGACATGATAACTGACATGAAGTTATGTATTTGCACTGCTTCCATGATATAGATACAGGTATGATACTTGCATGGCTTACATGTTCCATAGTTCATATGAATGTTACAGCTCCTTATACTGCTTATGATTACTGACATGTTCCCCAGTTATTATGTTCTTTCATAGATACTGATACATGGACATACTGCTTTAATGTTACATTGTACATGATATGGTTATGATCTTATACTGCCATAATGTTTTAGTGATACTAACATGTTCATATAGTTATATGCTTCATAAGTTCACTACTGAGACAGAAAATGGTTAGTATGAAAACTATGTTTTAAAATGTGTAAGTTTTTTTAATTATATATAGAAATGAAAGAGGTATATCCTCACTTAGTCATATTTTTATGACTAAGTCCGTCGTCAAATTTTGTAGGTAACGGACGTGACTTGGGTTACGCAAAACCAAAAGAACTGATTAAGCTAGAACAGAAAAGATTCAGCGAATAATGCAAGGTATGAAAGTAAATTTATATTATGTGTTGTTTATTTCATATTCACTAGCCTTACTTCAACCTGGGACACATGTAAGAACATAGCTTAGATACAAATGTATGTGGGGTCCAAATAGGGGCCTTACATAGGCACCACTGGAGGCTCTCCTCACCCCACTAGAGAGACTTGGGGAGGGAGAGGGAGAGAGAGCTAACTAGCCAAGAACAAGCTTGCCCCTCAATGGTGCCCCCTTGATCCTATTTATAGGATTTCTGAAGTTGGGCTGCAAATAACCAAAAACCGGTCCCTGAAAAATACCAACATACCCCCGGAAGTGGCTGCGGATAACCAAGTCCCGCTGTTCTGAGACGCTAAATGCAGACCGCCTCCTACTTCGGAGCTGGGGCAAGCCAGGGGGCTGGACCCCCTCCCTGCTCGCCCCCTAAGGGCTCTGGGCGAGCCAGGGGCCTAGGCCCCCTCCCGGCTCGCCCCCTAAGGGCTCTGGGGCGAGCCAGGGGCCTGGCCACCTCCTGGCTCGCCCCCTAAGGGCTCTGGGGCGAGCCAGGGGCCTGGCCCCCTCCCGGCTCGCCCCCTAAGGGCTCTGGGGAGAGCCAGGGGGCTGGGGCCCCTCCCGGCTCGCCCCCTAAGGGCTCTGGGGCGAGTCAGGGGGCTGGCTCCCTCCCTGCTCGCCCCACCTCTCCCCCTACTCTTCCTGCCTGGGACTATGTTACCACACAATGTTCTAAGGGACTCCTGGATCTCGGAAAAACACTCGGCGAATTCAGGGTTGTACAAGCTCGCCTACGAGCTCGGCATGGTGGAGGTCAGTTCGCCGATGAGCTCGCCATGGCCGAAGCTCGACCGCCTCTTGGCTCAGGCACTCACAAATTCTGCTCGCGAGCCCCTTTTGGCGAGCTCGCCAATTGAAGACCCGGTATAGGCACCTCACATACGGTGACTCTGATCAGCTCACCTCCTCCAAAGGTGTCTAAAGAACAGGTCGCCCAGGTGACAGGTATCCAGTCTCAAAAAGGCGGGAAGCTACTCGCAGACCATGTACCACCTTGATTGTTTATAAATAAGACCATAGGGCACAAGAGAAAGGAACATTGACCCCGCCCCCCCCCCCCCCCCCCCTCTCCCCCGAAGGATCCCTTCAGAAAAAATTTGTTCTTTCCTTGCGTCGATCTCAGTCTTGGTTTGAGAGGGAAAGTTCCTATAAACTTTCAGGTACATGGCAAGACCTCCTCGATGTAGCTTTCGGGTCCCTTTTATAGGCAATTCGAGATCAACTCTAGTTCTCTAGATTCTTCTAGTTATAATTTGCTCGGATCGACCGCTAGACAAGTAGTATTTGGTCATCTCTTATGTCCGAACATTTGGAGTCAAATTTCTAGTGTGAGGTCTAATAACAATTGAAGACGAGACGGAGTCAGAGATTGGCAACCGACGAGCTCCAAGTGAGTTCGTCAACCGACGAGCTCCAAGTGAGTTCGTCACGAAGGACAACCTCGCGGAGTTTAGGCAAGGGATGATGGAGACGATGTGAGCTCTCCTGACTCCGAGTGCCGAGGTCGTAGCAGCCTCTCCCCTTCGGCAGAGAACGTCGAACCTTTTAAGCTGCATGGCAAGGAGGTCGCCATCTCATCAGAGGAGCGATTTCTGTTCGACTAAAGCCAATGTTTTGCCCTGCAAGCTCTTCATTTCCGCGAGGACGATTCAGCTCGCCAGAGACAGGCACGACAAATTGGGTCGGCGAGCCCATTTTGCGAGGTGTTGAGCGCGCCCGTTCCAGAGGGGTTTCACAAGCACGTGATTAACTACTATTGTAACATACCCCGAGATTCTTCTAGAACCCCTACGTGATAACTGAGCCCCAAATAGGTCATTAGGTCCCAATTATCATCTAGAAAAAGAGCATATTCATAAGAACGTCACAGGTCACCCTGACCCCAAAACGACTCGATCTTTGACCCCATAAATAACCAGTGCACAACAGTCACCACTAAGATCAACCCCTCTTATCTCGGCCACATAATAGACACGAGTCCCTCATCAGTAAAATTGTCGAAATAAATAAATAATTTTATTTTTATTTATTTTATTAAACTAATTTATTTTCTCTAAAAATCAAAACGGGTTTTATAAATTTTGAAAAAGCTATCCAATAGCCACAAAGTACCCTAGCTCCCAGTTTGATAAAAATTTTATTTTTATTATAAATAATTATTTATTTAAAATATTTTTATCACTCAAAATGGACTTAAAATACTTATTAAAAATTGTTCGGCCATACCCAAGGCCCAAGAAATTTATCTTCAGCCCGTGTAGGCTTCCTAGCCACCTCACGAAATTTTTGGGCCCTCCAAGAAATTATTTCATGTTAAATTAATTAATCTATTTTAAATTAAAAGAAAAATAGGCATAAAGCCTAATTCCAACCCCTCCCAAGAATTTTAGTAAATTGGACGATGAATTTGAATTTCTCTCGTCGAGACAATAAATTTCGATTACTTATACTCAGATACGGTGTCCGGATGAGGCGGAAAAAGGTCCGAAAAGGTGGAGACTTCAAATTTATTTTGGGCTGAAAGAAAAGAAAGATTACATGACAACTAACTAGTTTAATTGTTTTTTGTGGATATGATATGTATAAATTTAGCTGAGATAGCTGCAATGAAATTTGACATCGCCAAGTCCCCCTTATTTACTCATAGCTTTTTCGAAATCTCTGAAAGAAACACCGCCATCTTCGGCACGATATAGCGTGACACCTTCTTTAATTACTCAACTCTTGTAATTTTACTTATTGCGATAGTGTCCCTTTTATTACACCCTAAGAGTTCACGAAATTAGGGCCGGTCAATAAACTCTTCTCTTAAAGGAAACAATATGTTACGTAGTTTTCAGATGTTTTTTCTTCTTCATATTTTGATCTTTAAATATAGAGATCAAGGACATACCTAGCGGGATGCGAGAGCAAAGCAGCCACCGACGAGGATGAGGGGTTGTGATTTCCTTGAATCTAGAGGCTCGTCGTCGAGTGAGCGAGCTTTGTGGAGGGCCGATTTTCGCAGGAGCGGGATTTAGAAATTATGAGCACGATTTCTATGTAGTGCATTTTTATATGATTCTCTAATTATATAGATATGTGCACCAAATATATAAATATCTTCTTGATTGAATTTTTTAATTAGTGTCCCTAAAGCACATAAAATAAGTTGATATGTGACTCCGTTTATATTTTAAAATCAAACTCCACCACTGCATTCGTTGAACGCGAGTTTTTCAAACTTCTTCAAAGGCCCGCAAGCTTGTTTTACTAAACTTCCCTTACTAAACTTATTACATACTTTAAAACATTTATCTTATATTGTCTTTCCCTTATCTTCCGCAATAAACAAATTGTTTCACTAAAATATCATCCTACACATGATATTTCAGTCATATTTTGCATCCATCTCTTACACCGTGTAGATCATCTACATAATGTGAATACTGTGTGTATCGACGGTATACTTCGACCACGACAGTACTCCCCCATTTAGGGGTGTAAGTCAAAACCAACCAAATTGCATAACCGAACCGGATGATCGAATCAAATCGCACGGTTCGGTTCGGTTTTAGTAGCCCATGGTATGATTATGGTTCCATTTTTTTGAAAAATTATGTGATTCGGTTCGGTTCACGGTTCGGAATTGTTGCGGATCGCTTATGACTCTTGGTAGACCGGTTTACTTGAACCACCTTAACTCGGGAGCGAACCAAGCGCGCAAACAGTCAATTTGAGATTCGTTGATTACACTGGGACTTTTTAGCGTGGAAAACCCGGAAAGGGTAAAAAATCACGTGGCCGGAGCTGTGCCGACCAAACTTCCACTATCTTCTTGGGGGTTACAATTATAGACTTAGAAGTCGAGTGCGACAGGCCGCTGCTCCTTACAATAATAGAGAGAAAGAGAGAGAGAGAGAGAAAGAATTCCAAAGGTGACAGACCACCTCCAAAAAAAAACAAATTCCTTTCTCCTTCTGAGAAAGGTGGAGAACAAAAGTGAGCGCGCTGAGTCGGCTTTCGGGAAGAAGAAAATCTTCGAGTCCGAAGGAGAATTTCGCGAAAATCTGCAAGAAGCTCTCCCGGGTCCAGAAAGCAAGGTCCTTTCAAATGAAGCTCTGGGGCTCCTTTTATAGCTTTGGCCGAGGGTAACCCAGTAATTTTGCCGTTGTAACCACCGTAACCACCTGACGGGCGAATCATATTTTCCGGTTCAGAGCACACAGATCGCCATTTTTCGTAATTGACCATCTTGCCCCTCGGACAGCTCGGGCAGTTCGGGCAGTTTTGTTGGAGGCGAAAAAAGCGACAAGCTGTTCCTGAAATCTGAGAAGCTGGAAAGACAAAAAGTGAGCATGCCAGAAAGACAAAATGTGAGAAGCCAGAAAGACAAAAAATGAGCGTGCCCAAAATGCGAAAGTGCTCTGAGCGCGCTCAGAAGTGTTCTGAGCGCGCAACGAACGGGGAATTGCTCCTAACAGAGTCCGGAGCCCGAAAAGCGGGCGCCGAACCAGAAGAGGGGGGACTCACCCCAACCTTGCTATGAGGGAGAGCGGCTCGACCGCACCCCAAAGGGGGGTGTGCCCGGGCCGTACCCCAAGAGGGATGCGGCCTGGCTGCAGCCCGCACCCCAAGAAGGGGGTGCGGGCTGGCCGCACCCCAAGAGGGGTGCGGGCTGGCCGCACCCCAAGAGGGGGTGCGGCCTGGCCGCACCCCCAAGAGGGGTGCGGGCTGGCCGCACCCCAAGAGGGGGTGCGGGCTGGCCGCACCCCAAGAGGGGGTGCGGGCTGGCCGCACCCCAAGAGGGGTGCGGCCTGGCCCCACCCAAGAGGGCGTGCGGGATTTAGATCGATGGAGCCTAACTGCAACATGCATGACCATAGATTCAGATCGCATGAATCATATAAGATTCTTTTTAATTAACATTTGTCAGCACTTGGTTAGATGACAAATTATTAATGAGAAAATATCTTTTATTTTAATTATTAAACCACTCAAACCGAACCGAACCATACAGTTCGATTTGGTTAGGTTTGAAAGATATGTGTGGTTCAGCGCGGTTCCAGATTTTTGGAACCACATGTGGGTGGTTTGGTTAGCTGTTTTGGTCAAAAATCGAACTGTTACAGCCCCCCCCCCCCCCCCCCCCCATTCATCTCCTCTCGTCTGCAACGTGCGTTGAGACTATCGCAACTGTAAGAGTGACGGGGCTCCACCCCTAGCCCTAATTGCGGTCATAACGGGGATCGATCCCTATCCCTAATTGATGTTATGACGGCACTCTTCCCTAAAATCAATAAATATAGAGTCATAGATTCAAAGAGTAATGGGGAGCTATTTAAATAAACAAACAAGGATACAAATCCTTTGAATCCTAAAAGGCGCGTAATAACTCATAGAAATTGCGGTGCGGATAACCAAAACTGCGCCCAATGAACCCTTTCCTTCTCGAGCTCTTCCTCGTCCGATGCGCATCCCCCTAGGTCGATCAAGGAGGCTCGCCTCGTGGAGAGAGCCCTTCGGAACGCAAATTGAAGAGCAATCACATGGATCTGCTCTCCCTCGTCAAATCTCCGAGCAGCGTTGCGGCGCCATGGAAGCTCCACTGCTTAGCTTCGAAGGAGGGGACGGTCGGGTTTTCAGAAAAAGGTTGCATGGTTGGATCGCGAAGGTGGAGAGTTATCGGGATTTTGATGGATCCTGGTTGACGTAGGCCGCGCTTTTTAAAACTATAATCTTAACTTATTTATAAGTAATGGATGGTCAATTTGAATCCAATGCCTCATTTATCTAATCTATTTTTCAACCTACCATATTTCTTTTTAAGTAGTATATATATACACACACGAGTGACAGTGAGGGCCCCCCGTGCGGCCGGGACAGTGCCCAGTCGCGGAAGTGCTACGACGCGACAGCGCTCCCGACGCTCGCTCGGGGGGTTTGTACGGGAGGGCTCTTTGTTGAATATAATGGAGACATGTAAACAAAAATTGGCATGCCCGCGCATTCACTCTCGTGAAAACTCTAGACTTGATGTTTCGTAATAGGTTATTTTTCTCCCCCCACATTTCTGACCTCCTTAGGTCGGAATTGGGAATTCCCGCGAGCTCGCGATCCAGCACTCCGCCGGCAGCTCTCAAAATGTTCTCCTGCTTGCAATCCAGTCGGCCGCACCTCGCGACTCCTCTATCTCCAGCGACTCCAACCCTCCGCCCCTCATGTCTCGCTGTTATTAGGCGATACTCGTTGTAATTACATATACGTGGTACTCACTGTTTTTTAGTTTTCGTTGTTTTCCTTTGGATCACTCGCTGTTTAGGTATATTGATTGGGGATATCAGCATACTTCCTCATTGTCATTATAGCTATCATAATTCCTCATCTTCTAGACCTCTTCTAGACGCGCGTCTGACCGCAGGAAACAGTTCATTTTTGACCAAACGCTATTTTTTTTAAACGGGGTTTTCGCAAAACTCGGCCCCAAACACTGCTTTAATTAAAACCTTCGTTTTCGGCCCGCCGCACCGGCGCCCAACAGTAGAAAAAAACACAGCCTTATTGGTTAAACCATCAAACTCATCACAAAAGTCAAATTATTTTATCATTATTATTTTAAATTTAAACTAAAGTAAAGTGTTAATAAATTTATTTTTATTTTGAAATGAGAAAATACCTTGCGTCTGTTGAAGAGTCTGCAAAACACGCCATAACTAGAGCTGTCACGGTTCCGGTTCTACTAAAATCGTGAACCGAACCGCTAAGGTAACGGTTCTTCAAATTAGAACCAAAACCGTATTTGGTTTGACCGGTTCCGGTTCCGGTTCCAGTATAATTTTTGAAACCATCGTGTTAACGGTTCCGGTTCCGGTTCAACAAGAACCAAAACCAAACCGACCACTAACGGTTCGGTCCGGTTCTATGCGATTCGGTCTGGTTCCAATCGGTTCCAACTAGAACCAAAACCAAACTCGACGGAATGAATGGGGGAGGTCAAAAATAAAAAGCAGAGGGGAAAAGTATACCCATTTGTTTTTTTTTGCAAGAGAGACTTCGAAGTCTGAGGCTCGGGCGCTGGATTTTCGTGTTACACCAATGGAAAGTACTTTTTGTATAATATATAGTAAGTCGGGCTGAAAGTTAAAAATTGAAACCGCAAAACCACAAAATTGCACCAGCCCGTGCTGATTTTAAAAATTCAAAGATCACGATCGTTTAATGCTGATGCAATGTTCATGTTGCTGAAGATCACGACTAAACATAGGGTAAAAAACTTTGAATTGTTGCTCTTGAAATCTTATTTTACAATTACAAATCGCACCAATGTCAAACCACACGGCACAGATTTGGTATGGTGCGATTTTGTTCAGTCTAAAATCGACCTCCTTTGTTGTGAATGCGGTTTGGGTTCAAATCGCACCAGTTTCACCCATAATACTAAGTATAGATATTGTAGATGTATTATAAAAAATAACAATATAATAATAATAATAATAATCATAATCATAATAATAATAAAAATAAACGGGTTGCGGTTCGGTTCTTCTTCGGTCCGGTTCGGATCGGTTCTAAAAATCTTGAAACCGCTTGAGACTTATATATAGCGGTTCTGGTTCCGGTTCCGGTCCGGATAATAAAATGAAAGAACCATACCCGGACCATTGTTGTTCACGGTTCCAAAATTTAAACCGGAACCCAAATAATTCGCAAACGGTTCGGTCCAGTTCTTTGCGTAAACTTCTCGCCTCAAGGCACACGATCATGAAGAAGATGAAAAACAGACTCAAAGTAAAACTGTTAGGCTCTGTTCGTTTGATAGGTTTTGTAGGAAGGAATTGATTTTGGGCAGTCCAATTCCATTCACAAGCGTTCGCTTGGTCTTTTATTTGAGGGAATTGGTTTTCCTTCAAAACCTACTGGGTTTGATCCATTAAGAAAATAGCCTATGGTGAAAACCTTCCCATTTTTGTCGATTTTGAGAGAAAATCCTGTTATTTTCTCTCTTAAAGTAAATATTACTATTTTATCAGCGTTATTTGATAATGATTACTATTTTAGTCAATTTAAATATTTTTTCCGATTTAAAGACGTAAATTATCCATAATTAAAAATCTTGCAAAAATCTGTCTCAAAATCATCCTACAGCCGAACATAAAAATTGACAGTTTTCAATTCTTGTCTCTAAAAATTATCTTGCAAACGAACAAAAGAATTGAGTTTGACTCAAAACCAAAATCTTTGAGTTTTTGGTTTTGAACCAAAACCAATTCTTTTCAATCAAAACCTAGGAAACGAAAGGAGCCTAAAGGAATTAATTCAAACTCGTTGGATTGAGCATAATTTTAATTGTTTAGGCTGGTCAATGTCATTCACTCAAGAAATTAATTCAAACTCTTGCATTTGGGTATATTAAGAGATTTTGAAAAGAAAGATCAAAAATTCTACATTTGATGAAAATATGTGGAATCAAAAGTCGATAGAAACACTAGAAATAGGTCAGCTTCCTCTCAAAAGCCAAAAGAAGCACGTAGAATACATTAAAACTAGAAAAAGGGAATACCTTGCAGACGCATAGTGTTCTAATCTTCGCTCCAGACGTGATACAATTCTCATTGTGTTGAACAAATCCCTTCCTTTCTCCAGCAATCCGCCGTGATTGCAAGAATAGAGCACCACACCAAAAATCACATGATTCGGCTCCAACTCCTGCTCAAGCATCCAGGAAGAGAGACGAGAGCTTCTTCGAAATCTCCATTCATGGCTCAGCCCGCAATCAAGGTCGTCCGAGAAACCACAATTCTCACCTGTGCTTCTCCCGCTCATGGATTTTTGGGCTTGGCCCTGGCCACCATGCCCAACAGGCACTGATGGAAGAATCAAAGATTAGGAGGTTAGTTGAGGTCGGAGAGCAGAGTCGGAATCATTGAATCAGACACTGATGGAAGAATCAAAAGTCTCGCCTGACCTTCTCTCCTGATCTCCGTTCCGCGAAGTAGAGATGTTGAGCCATCGTGGATGAGAACTAATGCATCAAGATTTTTACACTCGGTACGTGCCCAGATGTGTCTGTCAATTTGAGCAAGGGTCGGGGGTCGCGTGAAACAGAAAGGGGAAGGTGTGCCCTTAAACTGTGAGCATGAAGGGATTTGGTGTTATTTTGAGTGTACTACTAGTCATAATGTGTGTGCCTGTAACATTGCCCTAAATTAATGTGTACTTTAAGGATCTGTTTGGCTCGGTGTTTTTGCTCATGCGAGTTTGGGCAAAAACACCACAGTCATTGAATGTATGTTTAGCATGACACCGGTTACGACTATCAGCAAGAAAATAAAATTAGTTTTGAACATAAAAATGAAGTTCCTTACGCGAGATTGGACGTTCACGAACAACAGTTCATAACCAGCATGATCACGACCGCCACCCCCGTGCCAAACAGAGCCTAAGAATTTCGCATCACTAAAGAAACCATCAAATTTTTGCCCAAATATATTCATTTAATAGATATATATATGTTTTACTTATCTTTAACTACTATATATAAGAAGCCCTTTGGTGCAACATTCAAAATTGCCAAATATAGCATCATTCTTTTACTTTAATGACTTAACACATATATGAAAAAAAAAATGAAAATTCACAAAATATAATAGCTATTTGTTTAATTACAGTATATCTCTATAATAAAAATAACGATGAAAATTCATAAAATCCAAAAAAAATTAGTAGACCTCCTACACATACTATGTGATAGGGTTTCCTTGAAGGCTCTAACCGCACCCCATTCATGGGTGTGCGGTTATCCCAAGAAACCCCACTATCCCCGTAACCACCCAACATGTGGGTGCAAATAGTAAAATCCTTCAACATTGGGGTGCAAATAGTAAAATTCTGCATCATGGGGTGCAAATAGTAAAATCTCACATCATGGGGTGCAAATCGTAAAATCCCACATTACGGGGTGCAAATAGTAAAATCCTCCAACATGGTGGTGCAAATAGTAAAATCTCACATCATGGGGTGTAAATAGTAAAATTCCCCCATTACAGGGTGCAAATAGTAAAATCCTCCAACATGGGGGTGCAAATAGTAAAATCCTTCAATACAGTCTGCGTATAGCAAATAATATGGTTATGGTGTGCGCATAACCATATCCGTCATATGAATACATATCACCGCAAAACTATACAAACTGGTGTGCGCGTTATTCATGATAAGTGTGCGTATAACACATAAATTAGTTATAGTGTGCGGGTAGCCGCATAACCACCATAACTACCTTAACCACCCATTTAATTACGAAAGTGTCACCCTCAAAAACTATAAATAGAACCTCAAGGCTTCTATTTTTGAGGATCTTCTTCTTCTCCTCCTCTATCTCTCCCCTCTTTTGAGACTTTCTCTCTCTCCAGCCGGGAAAATCCTCCTACGGATTTTCTCTCTCCTCCTTCTTCCTTGCGCGCTCACAAGCGCGCGTCCTCCTTGCGCGCTCACAAGCGCGCGTCCTCCTTGCGCGCTCACAAGCGCGCGTCCTCCTTGCGCGCTCACAAGCGCGCGTCCTCCTTGCGCGCTCACAAGCGCGCGTCCTCCTTGCGCGCTCACAAGCGCGCGTCCTCCTTGCGCGCTCACAAGCGCGCGTCCTCCTTGCGCGCTCACAAGCGCGCGTCCTCCTTGCGCGCTCACAAGCGCGCGTCCTCCTTGCGCGCTCACAAGCGCGCGTCCTCCTTGCGCGCTCACCAAGCACGCGTCCTCCTTGCGCGCTCACCAAGCACGCGTCCTCCTTGCACGCTCACAAGCGCACGTCCTCCTTGCGCGCTCACAAGAGCGCCTCATCCTTGCGCGCTCACTAGCGCGCCTCCTCCTTGCGCGCTCACAAGCGCGCCTCCTCTTTGCGCGCCACTAGCGCGCCTCCTCCTTGCGCGCTCACAAGCGCGCCTCCTCCTTGCGCGCCACAAGCGCCTCCTCCTTGCGTGCTCACAAGCGCGCCTCCGTGCGCTCCGCTCTCAAGACCGCTCCAAGTGCGCTCCGCTCTCAAGACCGCTCCAAGGGCGCCTCCGAGCGCTCCGCTCTCAAGACCGCTCCAAGCGCGCCTCCGTGCGCTCCGCTCTCAAGACCGCTCCAAGCGCGCCTCCGTGCGCTCCGCTCTCAAGACCGCTCCAAGCGCGCCTCCGTGCGCTCCACTCTCAAGACCGCTCCAAGCGCGCCTCCGCGCGCTCCGCTTTCTCCGAGCGCTCCGCTCTCAAGACCGCTCCAAGCGCGCCTCCGGGCGCTCCGCTTTCTCCGAGCGCTCCGCTCTCAAGACCGCTCCAAGCGCGCCTCCGCGCGCTCCGCTCTCAAGACCGCTCCAAGCGCGCCTCCGAGCGCTCCGCTCTCAAGACCGCTCCAAGCACGCCTCCGCGCACTCCGCTCTCAAGACCGCTCCAAGCGCGCCTCCGCGCGCTCCGCTCTCAAGACCGCTCCAAGCGCGCCTCCGTGCGCTCCGCTCTGAAGACTGCTCCAAGAGCGCCTCTACGCTCTCCGCTCTCAAGACCGTCCAAGCATAACCCCGCGTACTCAGCAACAAGCACTCCGCGCACTCAAGAACAAACGCTTCAGCCTCCAGCAAGAACAACACTTCAAACTCCTCTCGAGCAGCAGGAGACAACCGACAGAGACAAAGACGCACAGAGCACATCGATCCAACCTTCAAGCTGCAGTCAAAAACTCTAGAGCGCTTAGAGCGCAGCATTCCCCTCTACAGCAGGCGAAAAATTTAGCTCCAAGAGCGGTGGTCTGTCATCCTACGAGCACCTCTCTCTCTCTCAATAATTGTAATGAGATGCGGTCTCTCGCCCTCGAGTTCTTCAAAAAAGCTCTGTACAACAACCAACAAATAGCGAAGGTTTCGGCCGGCACAGACCCGGCCGCGTGGATTTTCACCTAGTTGACGGGTTTTCCACGTTAAAAAAATCGTCTTGTCAGCTTTCTCTTTTTCTGTGACTGTTTGCGCGCTCAAACGCTCCCGGGCTAAGACGGTCCAATCTAGTCCGATCTACCGGAGCCTTGAGTGGGCCGCAACACTATGGTAGGTAGTCATTAAATCTCCTAAACCTACTTTAAAATGATTCTTTGTTAAAATATAAAGGTTTTTGAAAAAAACAATTATAAAATATTAATTAAAATTTTCGTGCGTTCATTTTGAATACTTATATGTATATGTTGTGAGCGCAAGGGCGGGCTAAGCCCGCCCGCACGAAGTCGGCCGGGGGCCGGCGAAATCCGTCGTCGCCGGCCGGGTACTGTTGCACTTGTCAGTAGGGGGTACTATCGTACTTGCCGCAGTGCCTCTCACTAGTATATCTATATCTATATAAATAAGCGTGTTCGCTTCCTCCGGGTACTGTTGCACTTGTCAGTAGGGGGTACTATCGTACTTGCCGCAGTGCCTCTCACTAGTATATCTACATCTATATAAATAAGCGTGTTCGCTTCCTCCGCTGTCAACCATCTCGGTCACGCGGCGAAATTACCCTTTTGCCCCTTCACGGCGGCATAATTAGCGGTTCACGAGGCGGTGGGTCGGGTGCGCGCGCAACGCGGTCTGGTCGGGTGCGGGCGGTCGCGTGCTGGTGCGATCAGGGCGAGGACGCGGACGGGTGCGCGCGGGCGTGGCTGGCTGGTGCGCGCGGGCAGGGGCTTGGAGTTCTTGATTAATTAGGCGGGGCTCTACTTTATGAAGAGCGAAGCCCCACTCTATTTCGCGATGTGGGACTAATGAAGGTCCACATCGCGTCCGCGGATAGTCCCACATCGCGAAATACAGATAACCTCCGTTGTTCATAAAGCGGAGCTCCGCTTTATTCTCGAACAACTCACAACCCCCGCCTGCCCTACCCGTCCGCGCCAGCACCTACCTGACCCGCACCTTTCCCAACCACATCGCCATGACAAGTAAGCGGGTGGGGCCTGTTTTTTAATGCTATTTTTTATTTATATATAATAACGTTAATATAACGTTAATATTATTTATATATTATAATATTATTATAACGTTATTTATTATATATTATAATAACGTTATTTATTATACATATTATAACGTTAATATTATAATATTATTATAGTATTTATGATTAGTAATTATTAATATAATTTTATTAACATTATTATTATTATAACATTATTATTTTACATTATATATTTAGGCTTTTCCCGCCATTATTTTTTTAATCAAAAAAATAATGTGGGCCGGGGTGGCGCCGCCGGGGGGCGGGCGAAGCCCGCCTCAAGCAGCTGTGTACTGCCGCGGGATTTTAGGGGTTACATTTTTTACTGTCAAATTATTTAAAATTTTAAATAGGTGACGGGGGCGAATACCGGCGAGGGGCGGGCGAATACCGGCGAGGGGCGGGCGAAGCCCGCCGACGCCTAGGGGGCGGGCGAAGCCCGCCTTGAATGACAAGCGGGCGAAGCCCGCTTGGTTGCGGACGAAGCCCGCATTGATGCGGCCGAAGGCTGCCCGAGAGCATCGAGCACGGGCGTAGCCCGTGCGAAGATGCTCGTATATATATATACAGAGAACCAGACAGGTTCAATTCAAAATGCACCGAGGAAGAAGGGAAGAAGAAGTCAAGACGCATTCAATTCCTCTCCAAAGCCATGATCTTTTTACCTTCGAAATTTGAATTTTATAACGGGAGAAAAGGATAAAGGGGGGAGCAGCAGAGCACGGGACCCCTCTGTTCTCTCATTTCTTATCTATATATTCCTGCCCACTCTGCATACCTCAACACGGTTGTCACTCCATCTCCCTCCCTCTCCTCCTCCCATGGCGTCCATGGCGCCACTTCCCCTGCTCCTCCTCCACCTCCTCCCGTTCCTCTCATCCGTCTCCCTCACATCATCGGCAAGCCCATTCACAGAGAAAGCAGCCCTAATCCGCTACTGGAACCGCAAGATCCCCAACAATCTCCCCCACCCCGCCTTCCTCGTCTCCAAACTCACCCCGCTCTCCGCCTCCGCCGCCGCCACATTCTACAAACATGCATCCACCGACCCCACGCTTCTCTCCTCCCAACTCTCCTCCTTCTGCTCCGCAGCCGGCCTCCTCTGTCCCGCCGACCTCAACACCTCACTCTCCCACTCTTCAGACCCCGACTTCAAAGCCTACCAGAACAGCAACTTCACCAACTACGTCACTGATGTCAACGGCGGCGTCTCTTCCTTCAAGAACTACTCCGACAACCTCAACGTCCCCGTCGACACCTTCCGCCGCTACAACCCCCACTCTGTGTTCAACACAGACAAATTCATTTCCTACGCGCGCGACGGAAACGTCGTCACCGCTAATTTTACCTCGTACGGCTCCAGCGCCGTCGGCGGCTCCGAGGAGTTCGCCGCGTACGACGAATCGTCCAACGTCCCTGACCTCAAATTCACCAATTACGCGTCGGATGGCAATGGCCATGATGGAACCTTCTCCCGGTATTCCGTGAACGCCAATGCCGGTGACCAGTCCTTCTCCAGCTACGCGAAGCATGGGAACGGCGAGGTATCCGAGTTCAGTTCGTACGCCAATGACACTAATGTCATCGGGAGTACATTCGCTCATTACGGGGAAGAAGGGAATGGGGGTAACAACACCTTCTCTTCGTATGGGGAGAATGGTAATGTGCCGGAGAACAATTTCCGGGCATACGGTGAATTAACCAACGGCGGCATCGATAAATTTACCAGCTACCGCGATCAATCCAACGTCGGCGACAATTCCTTCACCTCATACGAGAAGACCGGAAACGACGGCACCGCCGATTTCACCAACTACGGCAACTCTGCCAATCCCGGCAGCGACAATTTCAAAGGTTACGCCGAGGGTTCCTACGATGACCAAATCAAATTCAAGGAATACTTCGCTGATAACACCACCTTCAAATCCTACGCCAATACCTCCAGCGTAGATTTCAAGGGATATCACAATTCCTCTTCCTTATCGAGCACAACCGCGGCGGAACAGAAAAAAGCCGCGGCGGAGCGGTGGGTCGAGCCGGGGAAGTTCTTCCGAGAGAGAAGCTTGAGGAAGGGGACGGTAATGCCGATGCCGGACATTCAGGACCGTATGGCGCCGAGATCGTTCCTTCCGAGGTCAATCTCCGGTAAGATCCCGTTCTCCGCCACGGCCGTCGACGGGATCTTCCGCATACTTCCGGATACCGCAATGGGGAAGGCGGTGGAGTCTACGGTGGCGGACTGTGAGCGCGCGCCGAGTCGCGGCGAGACGAAGCGATGCGCCGCCTCGGCAGAGGACATGATCGACTTCGCCGTCGCCGTTCTCGGCGATGACATTCAGGTTAGATCGACGGCAACCACGAAGGGCTCGAAGGGGGACATCCTTATCGGGGATGTGAGGGGAGTGAACGGCGGTAAGATCACCGAGTCAGTGAGCTGTCATCAGAGTCTGTTTCCCTACTTGGTTTATTACTGCCACTCCGTGCCGCGCGTCCGTGTATACGTGGCGGACATCCTGTCGGTTGATTCGAAGGAGAAGATCAACGAGGGTGTTGCCATCTGTCATCTCGACACGTCGGATTGGAGTCCTACACATGGGGCGTTCGTGGCGCTGGGTCCCGGGCCGGGGAAGATCGAGGTATGTCATTGGATCTTTGAGGGCGATATGACGTGGACTGTCGCTGATCGTACGTGATCTTGACCGGGAACCGGTTGAGGGAGAAGAAAGCAGGTAAATGGACGACCGCTTTTAGTTAATGTTAAATATCCGTATTAACGCGTGTATGCTTGTTTTATCGGCAAATTGTATGAAATATTGTGCTTCATCGATGGCAGCCGTTTGATTATGTTATTGTTGGTTTCTATGGATGGTCATGATTTACTGTTTCTCAGAAGCATATTTATTAAATTTATAATAATAAGTTTTTTACCGAATGTATTTCAGAAAATAATATTTGCAAGCATGAATGCTATACACATTCATAATTTGAAAGAGAAGAAAAACTTCAAATAGTTAATAAAGTTTCACAATTTATGAATTAACATATCAAAACATAGACAATAAATTTTGACTCAAGTATGAAAAAAAAAATTGGACAACTTTTAAGAGATATAGGCTTCATTTCTTCAGGCGACTAACACGCGAAGGGGAATTGGCGAAATGCTGGGAGAGGTGATCATTTTGGCTAATAGCCAGCAAAGAAGAAGGAGCTGATAAAAACAGTCGTTCGTCAAAGCCCTAAGTCACAGATGGAAGAAGGAGAGGCGTTGATTCGATGAGAGGTTTTAGTGAGTGTTGATAGCTATTTTACTAAGCCCTAAAAATTAAGGGTGTGCATAAAAAACTGAAATCGACCGAACCAAATCAAACTGATCAAGCTGAATTGATTTTCTGACCGAACCGATCGATTCAGTTCGGTTTCGGTTTAGGGAGGCTGAAAACCGATATCATTTTGGTTCGGTTCGGTTTGTTGGTTGTGTAAATCGAAAAAATTGAACCGAATCTTAAATGTTAGACAATGAAAACTATTAGCAAAGTTTAAGTATTATAATTTTTGTTGCGGTCTACTTGAGGCTTCTACAGTCGGTCTAGAATGATCGTCTTAGCCCTGGAGCGGACGAGCGCGCAATCAGTCACAGGAATGTGAGACGGATGGCAAAGAGTCTTTTTTAACGTGGAAAACCCCAGAAAGGGATGAAAAATCACGTGGTTGGGACGGTGCCGACCAAACTTCACTATCAGTTACTTTCTTACAGAGCTTTTGGGAGGAATCGAGGGTGACAGGTCGCTCCTCGTTACAACTTGGGGGGAGAGAGAAAGAGAAGCATTCGGAGGGTGACAGGACACCACTCTCGAAACTCGGTCTTCTTCTTTGGAGCGGTGGGGAGCACCGTGCTCTGGAACTTGGGCGTGCTCTGGAACTTGACGTGCTTCGAAACTTAGGTGTATTCTGGAACTTGAGCCTGCAGGTTGTTGTTGTCTTTGAGGCGATTGATGAACGCTCCGTGCTTAGAACGATGCTTGGTAGAGGAAGATGAAAGTTGTTGGACGGCCTTCGAAGTGCTCGAAGGAGGGCGAAGATCTTCGTCCATCTTCCAAGTGCTCGAAGGTTCCTTCAAGGGCGGCTTCGAAGAAGAGAGAGATCTTCAAGAGAGCTCTCTCTCTCTCTCTCTCTCTTGAACTTAGGAGGAAGGAGGAGAAAAAGGCCCCCTAGAAGGAGAGCTCTGGGGTCTTATTTATAGGCCACAGAGGTGGTTGCGGTATTTATACGGTTATTCGCAGACCGTAATCACCATTATTGCTAAGGGCAGGCCGGTCTTATAAGGCTTGAGGCGTTCGGCGGCCTGTGCGGCGGCGGGGCGCCGACGACGGTTGGTTCGCTTGGGCGGTTAGAGCGGCAGATCGCGCGACGATCGCGTATGCGGCGGTTTTTCTCCTAACTTCCCACTAAACGGTATGGTTACGGAATTCCGGCTATTCGCAACCTTGAATTCATATATAATGAGGGCGACGTCATCATTTGCTCCCGCCACCCCCCCCCCCCCCCCCCCCCCCCCCAAAGCCTTTGGAATCGAGAGCCAGTGTGAGAGAAGTGCAAAGGCTTTTGCGCGAGGAAGAGGTGGTGACTATGGCGGAGCCCGATAATTGTGGGCTTTGAGGACCACTCCTAGCTCAGCCACAGGGGAAACCCTGTTCAAACTCTCTCACGGGTCTGAAGCTATCATTCCAATAGAGTTCGAGGTCAGAAGTCCAAGGGTGATCGCAGCTGAAGACGGAGACGAAGAATGGCGGCTGGAGAATGAGGAAGCTCAGAAGCTATCCCTCGACTACATCGAAGAACTCCGAGACTTAGCCTCAACTCGGTAGGAGGAGATCAAGCGTCAAATGACGAATCACTTCGACAAACACGTTCGCCTCAAGCATTTCCAAGCAGGTGATCTAGTCCTGAAGAAGGTGGACGCGGCAGGAAGATTAGCAGCTGTTGGAAAGCTCAACCCAAATTGGGAGGGACCTTTCATCATCCACGAATCACTTACAGGATATCGCCTGCAGAATCATGAAGCGGGACTATTGGGGAATACCTGGAGCGGCGATGTCCTGAAAAGGTTTTTTCCCTGAGAGGAACGTGTACACCCCTCTCCTGTAAATTTATTGTTCATAAATAAATTCATCACCCTCCTGAAACATGAGGTAGAAAAGGGTTTCTTACATTTACCTCAAATTACAAATGTTTCAAGTAAAGGAAGGAAAGCAGGTAAAAGCCGACCTCCGCGTTACGTTGGGAAGCGGGTCTCCGACTTGATTCTCGTAAAATCCAGAATGGATGATGGGACGATACCTCGGCAGTGCGTTCTCTTAAGACCAAACCTCTGCACTGACGGTCGAGATCAGCTCCCCCCTTGCACGTGGTCGTAGTTCCCTCCGACCGTATCTCTCATCCGACTGGGGAGATTATCAGGAAGAAGTCTGGACGCCGACCTCCCAATTCAATGAAGGAATGATCGACTTAACCTATCAGGGAACCCTTAGATAAAAGTGATGTATTCCCTCGAGAGGCCAAAATGGTGTTTGCCCGTATCTGCTTCGGCAAAAATGTGTTTTCAAGTAAAGGAAGGAAAGCAGGTAAACGTTGACCTCCGCGTTAGGTTGGGAAATGGGTCTCCGACTTGATTCTCGTAAAATCCAGAACGTATGATGGGATGGTGCCTCGGTAGTGCGTTCTCTTAAGACCAAGCCTCTGCACTGACGGTCGAGATCAACTTCCCCCTTGCACGTTGGCCGTAGTTCCCTCCGATCGCATCTCTCATCCGACTGGGGAGATTATCAGGAAGAAGTCGTGGACTCCGACCTCCCAACTCAACGAGAGGACAATCGACTTAATCTCTCAGGGGACCCTTGAATAAAGGCGTCATAAACCCTCAAGAGTGGAAAGCTCGTGGCCTAGCATCTTGTTTTCTGATTACCTCGTCCAATCATGTGAGTTGGTGCGCTTACTCCCTTCTGATTGTTGAGTCTATCAGGAAATATTTCGTCGAAACGGCATCAACATCACAGTAGGATGAAGACCTCAGGATGGTGTGTCTTCGAACCTCCCCGACTGTCAGTCCCTACTTGTCGATCTCTTTGCCAGCCTCAACATCACAGTAGGATGAAGACCTCAGGATGGTGTGTCTTCGGACCTCCCCGACTGTCAGTCCCTACTTGTCGATCTCTTCGCCAGCATCAACATCACGGTAGGATGGAGGCCTCGGGATGGTGTGTCCCCTTGGTCTACAGTGCGAACATGCAGGTGCGAGTATGTATGTGCGAGCAGCTAAAATGCGAGTAAGGTATGATCGTCGATCGCAGCACTCAATCTCGCCCGTGCCTAGGAGCCTAGCGAGCGCACATCCTCGCCTCGAGCCTAAGAGCCTACTCGGCATAACAAATGTAGAAGCAAAAATGACAACAAAAGGCGAGCAAAATCTTTATGCATTACTTTCATGATTACATCTTCAAAAAATGATATACAGCTGTCAAAAAGAAGACCGGCGACTACCCATCATCCTCGCCATCCACGTCGACATCTTCGTCCTCGCCATCCTCATCCTCGGAGTCATCATCCTCGGCATCACTAGAAGACGGGGAAAGATCTCGCCTAGGGGAGGTGGATTCCTCGGCGAGCAGCGTCAGGATGAGGTCCACCACGGTCAGGTTCATCGCCTCCGACTTCAAGAGACCTTCGACTTTCAACCTGCTCAGAACAACCTTCCCGGTCGCCTGCGCGATCTCCCGACGAATATGGGGCATCTCGTCGTCGTGCATCCTTATCTGGTTTCCAACCCTGGAGGGCCCCGCCTCCGAAGGTTGTTGCTCGGCAGGCCGAGTCTCCAACTCGGCGATGCGGACTTGGGTGGCCTCCAAGGCCTGCCGAGTATCCTCCAGCTCCTTCTCGAGCTGAGATACCTTCTTCGTCGTCTCGATCTCGGCGGCCTGAAAAGACATGATGACAATGATAAGCAGAAAGATCAGCACAAAAGGCGAGTATCCCAGAAAGCCGTAAATGCGACGAACGAGTACCTCATACTCTTTCCACTTGGCGGCTTGCACCCCAAGGGCGATGAGTTTTTTGCTCTGCACCTTGATCATCTACTCGTACACAAGCAGCCGCCTCGTCGTCGCATGGCCGAGCTCGGTAGCTCGTAAGTACGAGCGCGAGCTCTGGTTATCCAAATACTTGGTCGAGACCTCCTGCAGGGCCTCGACATCTGCGCGACCATATATGGCGAACATCACGTCGAATGCCTCGTCGCTATCTTCCCAATCCTCCGACCAGGCGGGGAGATTGGCACTCAAAGTCACCTCGTGGGAGCGCTCAGCCCAGGACATCATAGGGCGACCATAGGCATCCTTGTTAAGGCCACCTTCATTTAAGAGCGGGTGACTGTGAGGCTCGCCAGCCTCCGAAGGATTCACCTTCGCGCGCAGGTCCCTCTTCGCGACTTCCTTCTTCTTTCTCGCAGGCTCCCCGGACTTGGCCTTGCCTTTCCGCTTCCTCGAAGGCCCGGCATCATCATCGGCGACCTCCAGCTCACCACCGCCCGGCGACAAGTCAATCGGGGTAGAAGTCCCCGCCTTCGCCGCCATCGGAAGAGGCTCGCTAGGCAAAGAGCGAGTGGCTACAAAAAACAAGAGAGAAGGGAGTTAGTCGCCAGTTGAAGATGAAGAGGCGAGAATAACCAATACTCGCTCAGAAGACTACCTTCGTCGTGGAACACCTCAGTAAGTTCATCTACTCGCCTCCTTCAGAAGACCATATCCAAGCGGCGATTTCGGAAGCAGCCGAGTAGCTTCTCCCTACTCTCCTCCAGGTAAGGAACGACGAAGGTGCTCTCTGCCGGCTGGAAGGACGAGCTCGGGATGGTCCCAAAGTCGCCCTTGATGAGGACCAGTCGCTCTCCCCAGCGATGGTTCTTGTTCGTCGTGTCGACTAACGAGCAGACATGACTGCACAGAAAAACAACGCCCTCGCCGGTGGCGTTGAAATGGAATACCCACCTGAAGACGGAGAGATCGAAGGCGATCCTCTTTTCTCGCAAAAAGCACAAGAACCTCATGATGATCACCACTCCATTTGGGTTGATATGGGCAGGGACTATCCCAAAGTAGCGGAGGATCTGACAGAACTCCGTCCACAACGGTAGTCGCTAGCCGACCTCAAAGTGCCGAATAGGGAACACCATCTCGGTGGACGAGAAGGTGTTCAGACTCTCATCCTCGCGCGGAAGCCTGGCGACATAGCCCGGCGACAGGTACTTAGAGGAAAATTCCTTCAAGTCCTGCGGTCGAGTAATCAGCTTCTTGAAGGAGGTCACCTCAAAGTTCTTGGCGTGACTCGCGTGCTGAATAGCCGCCTCGTCATCCATTCTGGAAGAAAGAGAGAAGAAGGAGCGAGTATCAAAAAAGGCGAGAAGGAGAGCAAACGGGAGATACTCACTAGGAATGAAAGAAGATCACCAAAACGCGTAATAAATACGTACCCACCCACCCCCCCTATTTATAGTAGTCGAGGATACTTAGCTTGTCGCGTACGCCGCCGCGAGTACGAGTAAGGGGTGGCGAGCATCAAGGAAAGTCGCCAAAAGCAACAACCCACGACAAATTATCAATGTTCAAACACGCGAGTACCTGCATCAGAACACAAGGATCTCGCCAGAGAGGCATGACATTCAACCACTACTCGCAAGGGAAGCAAGAAAGAAGATAGAAAAAATCAAGACATCGCAGCAAGCAAGCCAGCAAACAATAAATGACGGGCGAGATTAGAATACTCGTCCAATGAAATTACTTAAATAAATATTCAAATTACAATCACTCGCTGAATGGCGACTTGGCAACTACAAATAACAGTAGAAAGAAAGTAGCATCTAATGAGGGACCTGGAGGTTCGCCTGGGCATCAGGAGGTTGCGGATGTCGCCCAACCCAACCCATGCTGTGAGCTCGCTTGAAGTGCTCGAAAGCTAGGGTCATCGCATCCTCACCCTACCGCAGCTGATCTTCGATCCTCGCCAGGTGACCAACCGAGCCCATGCTCGCGCGCATCCCTACAGGCTTCAACAGGGAGTGTGTGTCTTTAAAAGTCGAGGTGGAGCGTCTTTCCTCACTGGAGCGAGCTTCCAAGTTGATGGTTGTTGGAGTCGCCGAATATAAAAGCTCTATTGATTACATGTGAGATCGTTCCATGATCTCGGAAAAGGTTCGTGAAGAGGTCTGGAGTAAGGAGGTGGAGCCCCAGCTTGAAGACGAGCGTGAGGTAGCCTTCATGTGCGGGATGGTGAAGACTCTCCATTTGGTAGCAAGGATGCGCGGCTGCGATGTGCAGGATTGGGCGTTAGAGACCTTTCTGAAGATGAGTGATCTGCTTCCGACATCGAGGAGTAGTTTTTCACCTGTATTTTGTAGTTTTTTTTCTCTTTGGTTGTGTCATTTGAGTTGATACTCTTGTGTTTGTATTCGTGGAATGTTAGAGCACTTTCCGCTGATTGCTCATTTGCATGTAGTCGATGTTGCTTGCGCAGTGATTTTATGTTAGCAGGCTGATTTGTGCTATCTTCTTGTACGACTTAGCATTTTTGCTTTTTTTCTTCTGGTCTCAGTGGTTGTGGGGATTGATATCCCAATGTTGTCGGTTAACTTCGAGTGAGGGGTGGATCCTTGAGCTGTTTAAAAGAAGTCATGAGGATATGGCCCCTGAGAGGTAGTGAAAGGCGTACGCTTCGAACCTTTTGCGAGCGCGAGGGGGGCAGGCCCTGACGATGCGTCGACCAATTGCGGGAACAAAGGGCAGACCTTCGAGCTGGGGCAATAATGTCACGGGTTCGTGGCCTCGGAGAGGTGATGAAGGGCATACACTTCGAACCGTTTGGGAGCGCGAGGGGACAGGACTTGGCGACGCGGTGACCTATTGTGGGCGGACCTTCGAGCCGGGGCAATGAGGTCACGGGGGCGTAGCCCCGAAGAGGCGGTGAAGGGCATACACTTCGAACCATTTGCGAGCGCGAGGGGGGCAGGCCCTGGCGACGCGGCGACCTATTGCGGGAGCGAAGGGCGGACCTTCGAGCTGGGGAAATGAGGTCACGGGGGCGTGGCCACGGAGAGGCAGTGAAGGGCATACGCTTCGAACTGTTTGTGAGTGCGAGGGGGGCAGGCCCTGGCGATGCGACGACCTATTGCGGGAGCGAAGGGCGGACCTTCGGGCAATGAGGTCACAGGGGCGTGGCCCCGGAGAGGCGGCGAAGGGCATACGCTTCGAACCGTTTGCGAGCGCGAGGGGGCAAGACCTGGCGACATGACGACCTATTATGGGAGAGAAGGGCGGACCTTCAAGCTGGGGCAATGAGGTCATGGGGCGTGGCCCCGGAGAGGCGGTGAAGGGCATATGCTTCGAACCGATTGACAGCGCGAGGGGGGGGGGGGGGGGGGGAGGGGGGCAGACCCTGGCAACGCGATGACCTAGTGCGGGAACGAAGGGCGGACCTTCGAGCAGGGGCAATGAGGTGGTCCCCGCGCCGCAGGTTGATTGGGGCTGAGGGAGATTACTTCCTGAGGTGTTCCTATAATAACAGAGTTAGGAACAGATAAACATGCTTGATTGAATTTAAACATAAAATAGTCTGCGCACAGATATGGGCTCGTGACTGTTCATAATAACGATGGTTTTGATATCAATACAAGTATAGATAAGGTGCTTATTGATAAAACCGACGCAGGTTCTGCGTGTTCCAGGTGCGCGGGAGTGTCTTCCCCTCCGTGGTTCTGAGCTTGAATGTCCCAGGCTTGACGACCGCCATGACGACTAATGGTCCTTCCCATGCCGGTGAGAGTTTATTTTTTTGTGGGCCTTTGCCGGCAACCTCCATGTTGGAACTGAGATTCGGCCCAACGAGGAGTTCGGACCCCTGAAAGGATGCAACTAGCACATACTGATCCCGTAGGGAAGCTGACCGGAGACTTAGAACCAAATATCGACCCTTGGCAGCAGCGTGGAGGTCCCACCACACACCCGAATGATTTTTAGAGCGCTTCCCCTCCTAAGGCAAAGCTGAAGTCGGGCACCTTGGAGAGTCTGAGGAGCTAACCAAAGATGTCCTAAGGAGGAAGAAGTCAAAGAAGTGGATCCTCTCCAAAGGTGCCCTTCAAGGTCAATATATAATTTTTCTCTTCTGGTCTACAAATAGCGTTACTCCGCCTTCTAGTTCTACTAACTGCACCCCAAACTGGTCTGCTAACAGCCAAACTCAGCTGTTCTGGGGGGGGGGGGGGGGGGGGGGGGGGGGGGGGGGGGGGGGGGGGGGGGGGGCTATTGGCAGCCCACCAAGGGTATTTGGGTAAATTGATCTCTATACCTATGTTGGGCGAGTGGCCCATGAAGGCGCCACTCGCCAGCCCTCTAGCGAGCGGGCCTCGCGAGATCTTCCCATGCGAGCGGTCCGTGAGGGCGCCACTCGCTCGCCCCCTGGTGTTATTAATATTGGTCGGGGCTGCTTACGCGAGGCGGCGAGCTCTCACTCGCCTCGCCATTGATAAATACACCCCAAAGTGGCGAGCATACACTTGCCTCGCCCTCACATCATTTTCCTCGTAGGGAGATAATACTGGCTCGCCTTCCCCTCACCTTCGTGGCTCGCTCATCGCGGGGCGGCGACCCCCAGCTTGCTTCGCTTGTTCTTCGCTCGCTCTTTCTACCCTTCGGTGAACGCGGGGTTGTACACTCCACATTTCGCAGAACGAGATCTCCAATGTTGATTGGTATCGGCTTTACCCTTCTGTCGTAGAGGCGGTCCACTCGCCTTTGATATGCGACTACATATTGTGTCATTGTTTCACGTTCTTCGGAGATCAAATCGAGATTTTCTCAGAGCAGTTCGTAATTTCTTTCTGGATCGAAGGTCTGGATGCGAACACTTGAGACTTTGATGTCTACGGGGATCATGGCTTCTGCTCCATAACACAGATTATACGGAGTTTCCCCGGTTGAGTTCTTTCTGTGGTGCGGTATGCCCATAGTAAATTTGGGAGAGCGTCCACCCACTGCCCCATGTCTCATGGAGGCGCATTTTTAGACCCTTGAGTATGGTGTGGTTCATTACCTTTATATGTCCGTTCTCCTGTGGGTGTGACACTATAGTGTGGTGGAGGTTGATCTTCAGGTCTTCGCACATCTTGGTAAAGGACCTTCCCGTGAACTGGGTTCCATTGTCTGCTACAATAACTGTCGGGATGCCGAAGCGGCAGACGATATTCTTCAAGATGAACTTCTTAGCATTTTCATCGGGTATCTTAGCCAGGGGTTCTGCCTCTACACACTTGGTGATGTAGTCGATAGCCATGATGATAAATTTCCTTTTGCCGGATGCTATGGGGAGAGGCCCCAAGAGATCAATTCCACACTGTACGAATGGCCAAGGGCTCTGGAGCGTGGTGAACGCTACATGCGGCTTATGATGGGTATTCGCGTGAAGCTGATAACTTTTGCATTTCTGTACGAATTTTGTCGCATCTTTTTTATGGTTTGTCAATACCTTGGCGGAGAATCTTTCGTGCCAAGGCCTTTCCGCCCAGATGCTCGTTGCAGACTCCTCCATGTACCTCGTGCAAGGCGTACTCGGCGTCGGCCTCTGGTAAGCATTTTAGATACGGCCCGGAGAATGCCCGTTTGTAGAGCTCCCCGTCAATAACATCGAACGTTGTTGCACTTACTCGGAGCCTTCGTGCTTCCAGATGATCTTCGGGGGGAGTCGACCGTGCTCGAGATAGGCCCGCAAGGGAGCCATCCAAGGAGATTCTTCGTTACTGATTGTGGCGATCTCCCATGGTCCTTGAATGCTTGGGATCATGATATCCTCAATTCTTCTTCTGGACTGGTAGGCGGTTGGTGATATGGCGAGCTTGGAAAGTGCGTCAGCTTGGGTGTTTTGCTCTCGGGGTATATGGAGAATTTGATATGACGGTATTCGCTGTAGCAGAGATCTAGCAAGAGCAAGATACCGTGCTAGCTGCTCATTTCTTGACTTGTAGTCCCACTCGATTTGCGAGACAACCAACTGGGAATCGACGTAGATTGTCAGGGTATCTACCTTGCAGTCAATGACGAGTCGAAGACCTGCAACCATTGCCTCATATTCGGCAATGTTGTTGGTGGCTGGAAACTTCAGTCGAATGTCATACTCCAGAGTGATCTCTTCCGAACATACTAGGAGAAGTCCTGCCCCAGCTCCGTCTGCTCTGGAATCTCTGTCGACATAAAGAGTCCAACGTGCGCAGAATACACCCTCCGAGGGAACTGGTTCTGGTGGGATGGTATTTTCCACGATAAAGTCGGCGAGGACCTGAGATTTTATGTCTGGCCGGGGGTGGAATTGGGTGTCGAATTCTCCAAGCTCGACTGCCCATTTGACCAGTCTCCCGGATACCTCGGGCTTTTGGAGAATAGCCCGAAGAGGTAACTGGTTAAGTACTTTTATTGTATGGGCTTAGAAGTATGATCGAAGCTTCCTCGTGGAGAAGACAATGACCAGAGCCATTTTATCTGTTGCTGGATACCTAGTCTCGGTTTCCGTGAGGATCATGCTGAGGTAGTAGATCACTGATTCCTCCCTTGTCCTTTACAAGCACCGAACCGAGAGCCGTGGGGGTTATTGCGAAATACAGAGACAACTTCTCCGGGAATGAGTTTTGATAGGAGCGGAGAGGTAGCCAAGTATTGCTTGAGGTGTTGGAATGTTTATTGACATTCATACGTCCACTGGAAGTCGGTATTGCGGGCCCCTCGGAGGATCTTGAAGAACGGGAGGTACTTGTCTCTCGCTCGGGCCAAGAAATGTGAGAGGGCTGCGATTCTATCATTCAAACCCTGCATTTCCTTGATTGAATGTGGGGCCGCCATGTCTTCAAGGGCTTTTATCTTCTCAGGATTTGCTTCGATTCCCCGATGAGTTACCATGAAGCCTAGGCATTTTCCCGTTGTAACGCCGAATGCGCACTTGCTGGGGTTGAGTCAAATTTTGTAATGGCGGAGAAGTTGGAAGCACTTCTCTAAGTCCCTTAAGTGGTCGTGTCGCTGAACGCTCTTTACTAACATATTGTCGATATAAACCTCCATTGACTTCCCAATAAGGTCCTTGAAGATTTTGTTCATCAACCTTTGGTATGTCGCCCCATCGTTCTTGAGCCCAAAAAGGCATTACTTTGTAACAGTAGACTCCTTTATCCGTCCTGAAGGCCGTGTGTTCTTCATCGGCCGGATTCATCCGGATTTGATTATATCCAGAGTTGGCGTCCATGAAGCTGAGGAGTTCATGTCTGGCTGTAGCGTCAACCAGCTGTTCAATTATCGAGAGTGGGAAGTTATCCTTCGGACATGCCTGGTTGAGATTGTTATAGTCAATGCACATCTTTCACTTCCCGGAGGCTTTCTTTACCATGACTACGTTTGTTATCCATGTCGGTTATTCGGCCTCGCGAATGAATTTCGCTTCAAGGAGATTGGTCACCTCTTCCTCGATGGCTTGTAGTTGTTCTGGAGCGAAATTTCTCTTCATCTGAATGACTGGTCGGGAAGAGGGGTTGATGTTCAATGAGTGAAAATCACTTCGGGGTCCACTCCTGGCATATCCTTCGGGCTCCAAGCGAAGATATCTTCATTCGTGCGCAGTAGTGTCATGTACTGCTCTACTTCCTCAGGGGGTAGGAGAGATCCGACCTGCACCGTTCGGGAAGAGTTTCGGGGAGAGAGAATTATATCTATTAGGCCTTCAACGGGGGCGCCTTGCGACAACGTGGCTTCGTCTCGCAGGTCCAAGTTATCGATGCTGAGAGGGGTTGCCTACGTTGGTCAAGTTTGCTCTAGGTGATATGTCCTGCCTTTCTCTTGATTGTCGCGCGCGGTTCCTATCCCGTAAGGAGTTTGGAATTTTAATGCTAAGTGTGGAATGGATGGGATTGCTCCGAAAGTTGATTGAAAAGGCCTTTCGAATATGGCATTGTAGTCCGAGCTGAAGTCTATGAACACGAACACGTGATGTGTGGCTTGCCTTGGGAGCTCGCCCAACGTGACCTGGAGAGGGACCTGTCCCAGAGCAGGAACGGGGTGGTTATCCATGTCGTAGATTAATTTGGTTGTGGGCGCGTGTAACGGTCTCCCCAGCATACAGCTCGCAAGGACGACCGTCGGCACCCCCAGCATCCAGCTCGAAAGGGCCTCAGGGGGTAGGAGAGATCCGACCTGCACTGTTCGGGAAGAGTTTCGGGGAGAGAGAATTATATCTATTAGGCCTTCAACGGGGGCGCCTTGCGACAACGTGGCTTCGTCTCGCAGGTCCAAGTTATCGATGCTGAGAGGGGTTGCCTACGTTGGTCAAGTTTGCTCTAGGTGATATGTCCTGCCTTTCTCTTGATTGTCGCGCGCGGTTCCTATCCCGTAAGGAGTTTGGAATTTTAATGCTAAGTGTGGAATGGATGGGATTGCTCCGAAAGTTGATTGAAAAGGCCTTTCGAATATGGCATTGTAGTCCGAGCTGAAGTCTATGAACACGAACTGAACGTGATGTGTGGCTTGCCTTGGGAGCTCGCCCAACGTGACCTGGAGAGGGACCTGTCCCAGAGCAGGAACGGGGTGGTTATCCATGTCGTAGATTAATTTGGTTGTGGGCGCGTGTAACGGTCTCCCCAGCATACAGCTCGCAAGGACGACCGCCGGCACCCCCAGCATCCAGCTCGAAAGGGTTCAGCCTAACCAAATGGGCTGCAGCCCATGCACCCCAACCCCTCTCTATCCCACCACAGGGCACAGTGGGTTGTTGGAGACCGCAGTCCCCCTTTTAATGACGAATGGTTAAATTAAGCGGCAACGCAGGGACTTACCCGGAGGTCACCCATCCCGTGACTACTCCAGCCCGAGCATGCTTAACTATTATGTTCTTCCACTCATCAGCACCAATTGACCTGCAGATCAATTGGTGATGAGGAGTGGAAGAACTTAATAGTTAAGCGTGCTCGGGCTGGCGTAGTCACGGGATGGGTGACCTCCTGGGAAGTCCCTGCGCTGTCGCTTAACTGAACCATTCCTCATTAAAAGGGGGACTGCGGTCTCCAACAACCCACTGTGCCCTGTGGTGGGACAGAGAGGGGTTGGGGTGCATGGGCTGCAGCCCATTTGGTTAGGCTGAACCCTTTCGAGCTGGATGATGGGGGTGCCGACGGTCGTCCTTGCGAGCTGTATGCTGGGGAGACCGTTACAAAAAGTGCAATCTTGGATCAATTGGTGATGAGGAGTGGAAGAACTTAATAGTTAAGCGTGCTCGGGCTGGAGTAGTCACGGGATGGGTGACCTCCTGAGAAGTCCTTGCGCTGTCGCTTAACTGAACCATTCCTCATGAAAAGAGGGACTGCGATCTCCAACAACCCACTGTACCCTGTGGTGGGACAGAGAGGGGTTGGGGTGCATGGGCTGCAGCCCATTTGGTTAGGTTGAACCCATTCGAGCTAGATGTTGGGGGTGCCGGCGGTAGTCCTTGCGAGCTGTATGCTGAGGAGACCGTTACTGGGCGAGATTTTTCTTGGCGAGCTTGATAGCAAGTGTTGAAGCCAGGAAAAT
This sequence comes from Dactylorhiza incarnata, assembly GCA_033032865.1. Taxonomy (NCBI): domain Eukaryota; kingdom Viridiplantae; phylum Streptophyta; class Magnoliopsida; order Asparagales; family Orchidaceae; genus Dactylorhiza; species Dactylorhiza incarnata. Next base: position 1,151,016 of record JAWHQI010000281.1, read on the forward strand.
CCTAGGCTCCCAAATTCGGACCAATGCAGCCAGAGGCTACTCGCCCAGCAGTCCAACGAGATGACTTGGCTGGCAACGACGAAGAAGCTAGAAGAGCAACAAACATGACCCCAGGTGTTGCGGCAGGGAGGTCCCACCACGTACCCGGAAGCTCAAGGGAGTCTTCCCCTCCAAAACCAAAAATGGCCGAGCTTGGTACAAGGAAGGCAGGGACCTGGCGAGTATCTCGCCTGAGGGGGTCAACCTCGTCCAAAAGTGTCCTCTTTCTTGTACCCCTGGGGGCTATTTATAGACAAATTCTGGGGGGGGGGGGGGGTAGTTACCTGGTCATACTCGCCCATACTCACCTCTGCTCGCCCAACTCGCCCTCTGCTTGCCCAGCTCGCGCCTTGCTCGCCCCTTGCTCGCCCAGCTAGGTCTGCGAATAGGCGTCTCCTTAGGCCTTTCTGATCTCGACGAATTACGGGTTATACAGCAAGAAACGTTGAGAGAGATAGGATATTGGTTGTGCATCCGTGTACAACCCTGATATTCGCCAGGAAAGGGGCATGGTTTAAGAGGACAACATTGTGAAGAAAGTAATAAGGGAGAGCACTCGCTGACTGCTCGCTGGCAGGCGGACGAGATGGGTACTCACTGTCCACTCGCGAGAAGGGCTGGCGAGCCAGCGCCTCGCGGGTCGCCTACAACGGCCTCCTGCGTTATACAAAGCGCGTTCGATGAAATCAAGCGCATTCGACGAAATCATCTGCGTTCGACGAAATCATCTGCGTTCGACGAAATCTCCTGCGATCGACGAAATTGCCTTTTAGCCCGGTGAGCCCAACTTTCCAAGATTTTCATAGGACCGGGGTGAGATTGCAGGAGGGTGCGAGAGACCAGATCTCGACGAGTATCGCCAAAAAGGAGGCGGGCTAGGTCTTCACAGCGCGCTCACCTAGGAGGGGTGTCGTGAGCAAGATTCGCGAGAAGGCTAGCGAGAGCTCACGCGAGTAGTATTCTCGCAGACCCCTTTCCCATCGGCTGATAGGGTAAAATTACCTTCTTACCCTCAGTGGTCTGCCATTAGCCTCTCCGAACAGCGGAGTTTGGCTGTTAGCAGACCAAGTTTGGGGTGCGTATAGTAAAATCAAGAGGCGAAATCCTGCTATTAGCAGACCAGTTCAGAAAAACTATAAATAAGACCCAAAGGGCATCTTTGGAGAGGAATCTTTTTTTGGAACTTCTCTCTCCTCAGGCCATCCTTGGTTAGCATTCTCAGAGCTCCAGGGTGCCCGGGCTTCAGCTTTGGCTTGGGAGGGGAAGCGCTCTAAAGATCTTCCGGGTGTGTGGTGGGTCCTCCTTGCTGAGTCTAAGAGTCCGTGTCTAGCTCCGAGGCTTCGGTCAGTCCCTTCAGGAGATTAGTAAGTGCTAGCTTCCCCCCAACTTGTTGGGGGCCCCGAACTCCACATAGACCATTTAATGGTTTCAACAATCGGCTATCCACCAAGATTCTTCTAACGAGATAACAAGGATTGCCAATCCTGGCGCTTATCATCAGTGGGTCTTGATGCGGAGTTTGCACTTCTCGCAGGTCTTCCTCCCCAAAGGTGTAGTTGTACCTAGCCTGATCCTTTTGTTGTTATGCGTTTCTTCGAGCTCCTCGACGTCGAATGCTCGAGCTATTTGGTCCGGGGATTCGGCGATGGTCCCCCACTCTCCTTGTCATGGCCTCTAGCTTGAGTATCGTTGTGCGGAGGATACTATTTTCTGGATCTTAAGAACTTCAGAATCTTTTCCCACAGATGGCGTCAAACTGTTGCTGTCTACTCGAGGCTCCTACAGCCGGTCTAGAATGATCGCCTTAGCCCGAGAGCGGATGAGCTTGCAATCAGTCACAGGAATGCGAGACAGATGACAAATAGTCTTTTTAACGTGGAAAACCCCGGAAAGGAATAAAAAATCACGTGGTCGGGATGGTGCCGACCAAACTTCACTATCAGTTACTTTCTTACATGGCTTTTGGGAGGAATCGAGGGCAACAGACCGCTCCTCGTTACAACTTGGGGAGAGAGAGAAGCGTTCAGAGAGTGACATGACACCACTCTCAAAACCCAATCTTCTTCTTTGCAGCGGTGGGGAGCACCGTGCTCTGGAACTTGGGCATGCTCTCGAACTTAACGTGCTCCGGAACTTGGGTGTGTTCTGGAACTTGAGCCTGCATGTTGTTGTTGTCTTGGAGGAGGCGATTGTTGAATGCTCCGTGCTTAGAACGATGCTTGGTGGAGGAAGATGAAAGTTGTTGGATGGCCTTCGAAGTGCTCGAAGGAGGACGAAGATCTTCGTCCGTATTCCAAGTGCTCGAAAGTTCCTTCAAGGGCGGCTTCGAAGAGGAGGGAGATCTTTAAGAGATCTTTCTCTCTTGAACATAGGAGGAAGGAGGAGAAAAAGGCCCCCTGGAAGGAGAGCCCTGTGGTCTTATTTATAGGCCCCAGAGGTGGTTACGGTAGTTATACGATTATTCGCAGACCGTAACCACCATAATTACTAAGCGTAGACCAAGCTTATAAGGTTTGGGGCGCGTATTATTTTTGCATTATTCAATACGCACCCCGATAGGTTTTTGGATAAATGCACCCACCCATAATGGGTGGTTATTGTAAGTTTATATATGATGTAGTCTAAATCACCTAGAAGGGGGTGAATAGGTTTCTTAAATTTTACCCTAGTTAGTCTAGCTATTTTCTTGTTTAGTATTAGTAATTAATCAAGCACACAGAAAACACACAAGCATTTACAGAGGTTCCTCAAGACAGGGTGTCTTGAGTAGTCCTCTTTCCCCCTCCACCTTTCTAACAATGAGTTAGACAAGGCCAACTTCTCCAAACTCAGCTCCAAGAGCTTACAACACAGATCCCTCGGGATCTCTCAGGTTTGCACAAACCCTACCTCAGGCACAACAGCCCTACCTCAGAGGAATCCACTTCCTACAACTCAGACCACCTGCTGGTCCTACCTCAGATAACACAGATCCTACCTCAGAGGAATCCACCTCCTACAACTCAGACAACCTGCTGGTCCTACCTCAAGCTAACCTCTCAACTCTGCAACTCAGGCAAATCAGCCCTACCTCAGATCACACAGATCCCACCTCAAGCTGACCTCTCAGCTCTACAACTCAGGCAATAAAGCCATACAAACTCAGAACCCAAAGGCTCCTACAAATGAAGTAATAATGTTTACAAATAGAAGGAAGAAAAGATCAAGCATGTTCTTCTTCTTCTTTTCAGCTGCTGTTGCAGACTTGAATCAGGGAGGAGTGGTACATCTCCAATCTTGATTCTACTTGTTCAGCACTTCAGATGAAGGACTGGATCTACTTGCTCTATCTTGAGATGAAGCAAGATGAGCTATCTCTTTTCTCCTTGCAGCCTTGTGTGTGTTCAGTTGTTGGCCGCCGACAATAGAACAGTAATGTTCTCGACTTTGCGTGCTGGAGAACTAGCAGAGGTATTTGCTCAACCCTAATTTATCCTTTTTATACATCCCAGTTCTTCAACGGCTCTCAATTGATCTTCTGACAGACATGGGAGTGATTGGTGGACCCCACAATGCTTTTCTGCAGCTTGCGCCAAAAGCAGAACTCGCCATGTCACGTTTGAACTGTCTCAGCGATTGGGCTGAGATGGCTTCCTCTTCTCAGCGGATTCTGTCGATCTGCAGAGAAATTTCTGCGTTCGACGAACTGCAATCTGCGTTCGACGAACTCGCCAAACTGCGTTCGACGAACCCGCCAAACTCTGCGTTCGACGAACTTCATTCTTCGCTCGACGAACTTGCCAAGTCTCAGCGGTTTCTTCTATCTTTAGCTCAGCTTGCCCAGATGCCTTCTCAGCGGCTCCTGATCTTGTCTCAGCAGTTCAGCTGAGACATTGAGACCTCCTCAGCTGATTAAACAGCACACCTTTGAATCTATTCCATTGTATGGAATATCATCTCCCTGTACAATACTTGAGACAAAATAGATTGTATCAAATACAACATGTACTTAGTATTGAGAGTGATGCCTCTTCAAATCAAGGAAACATTGAGGGAAATATTTCTAACAATCTCCCCCTATTTGAAGAAGACAGAACATTCCCAATGTTAAGGTACATAGCCAACAAAACCCATCATGAAAATGATCTATATAGCATTCATGATAACATTGCTTCTAAAAAATAATATTGTTTAAGCATACTATCAAAACTCATGACAGCATTCTGTATTAAGCTTTGACTAACTCAGAGGGCAATCCACTCAAATCTAACTCTGAGTTGGTCTTAGCATTGGTCATCTCCCCCTTTCTGGTTTCTTCAACTATTTTACCTCTAGGGATTGGGAGGCAGCAACTATAGACCCTGAGATGGTTTAGAAAGCATTTTCCAAATCCCCTTTTAGGTCATCCTACATCTTCTCTGACCCTCTTAGCATTTGCCATCTCCCCCTCAACCTGAGCAGGAACTTGCTCCCCCTCAATGTGAGAACTATTATCTTTAATAGCTGTTCTTGTTCATTTTGAATAACCCTTTCCAAATCCCCCTCATTTGGAGCATTTGTATTGTTCTTATGATTGTAAGTGTAAATGAAATGACATCATATCCTACTTTAAAATCAATAAGAAATAGGATTACTTGAATGCCTTGAGGTTGCAGTCCTCTAGCTGGGGTTGAATCCACAGTAGTTGTGCACAACAGCTCCCCCTTGGCTACCAGCCTTGCCTTGTTCTTTATCATTTTCCCATTTTCATCTAACTTATTCCTATCATGTGCCTTGAGCACCCACTGTCCAAGTACCAAATTTGGGTGAGGCCGGTACTTGAACTATCCTGCAAGAAAGAGTTTAGTGATCCTTAGGAGCCCAAATAGCTTTGAGTCCTAGGTACTTGTTGGCATGATAAAATGACCTTACACTAGCTGCACCCTTTGCAGGAAGGCTCGTCTTTGTATATGGCACATTAGGATTGTGCCAACAGTCTATGGCAAAGTGTCTCACTTTACCACAACACCAAAATTCATGAATGTTATATCTCCTCTTCTGAACACTTCTTGAGGAATTAGCATTATTGTGCCTGTGTTCAGGAGGGGAGACAGCTGCAGTCTTCCTGTTTCTCTCAGCAATGATTTAACTGAATGTCAATCTATGTGTTGTCTTGATGCTCTTTGTCCTGGTGGCATCAGCTTGCTTTGGCTTGGCAGCCATACAAGATCTGATGGCATCAGACACTGAGTAACAAGTCTTGTTAATAGATTTGACAGCAGAAATTTTCTTTGCTGAATTAGATTTAGAAGAGCTTGCACCCTGATTCTTGAATGAGGGGGCTGAGGTACCAAATACAAAAGGTCCAGGTTGGGCCATTTGAATTTCCTCATGGGGAGCCTTCATGGCACTCAATCCCATTCCCTTTCTTCCACTATGAGAAGGATTGTTTTCCTTCTTATAGTTACTTCCATTCTTCCAGTGAGCATACATGCTTTCATGGTCATACCTGTTGGAAGGAAGTAATACCTTTTGAAAGGTGGTTTGAGTCTTAGCCTTACCCTTGCTCTTTTTTTCACTTCCTTCTACTGTCTCCATTTTATTGAATCCTAGTCTTCTTCTATTGGATTGAGAAGAAAAGGAGTCAATGATAGGGAGCACAGATTTAGGCTTGGAGAATTGAGTCACTAGGCTTCTTTCTTTCACAAGCTTCTCCTCAAGATCCTTGATGACCTTGTTCTTCAGGGAAATAGTACTCAAATGCACAATTGGTATCCCCTTTAAGTGGCTTATCTGTCTACTCATCTGAGCCACCGGGGTGGCAGATTTAGTGCAGTCATTTTCAGCCAATTTAATGGAAGTAATTTCCTGGGCTTGCTTTTTGGCAAGCTTCTTGCTCTCATTCAGAGCAATAACTAGAGCATCATATTTGTCAATCAATTGATTGACACCCACTTCAGCTTCTGAATCACTTCCATCAATTGATGAAGGTCCTCCAGATTTTGGGCCAGATTCATCCTTAGAGAGAGAGGAAGGAGTAGGTACTGGTCAGGTGTGTCCTGACAGTCTTCATCATCTGATGTTAGGGCCATTAGGCCAATGTATTCTTCAACATCTTCATCCACCTCCGTATCACTATCTGAATGTGATAGAGGGGCCCTGATGCCCACCTTTGCTGCAGGAAAGTCCTCATCTTCCTCAGCAGCAAACAGACAAATATAGGCCTCTTCTTCATCATTTGAATCTGATGATGATGACTCAGATTCACTCCAGTTTTTGTCCTTCTTGGTTAGGAAGGATTTCTCACATTTTCTTCCCTTCTGGTGATAATGCTTGTTATCACTCTTATCCTTTCTTTTGACTGGACAGTCAGCAATGACATGTCCAGGCTTACTGCAGCAATAACAAATCACATTAGTTAAACCATGTTTAACATGTTTAGAGTCATGCATGTCCCCTTTGGGGTGCTGCCTGTCTGCCCTGCTTGAATCCTTCCTAGGATGTGAGGAGGAGGAAGGTTTATTCTTTCACTGCTTCCTTCTCATCATCTTTTTGAATTGCCTTGAGAAGACAGCAAATTCCTCATCAGAAGAGCTGTTTTCAGATGAGCAGTGATCTGAATTGTCTGAGTCAGCAGCCCTTCTTGGAGGGGTAGGAATTCTTGTCTTGCTCTTCTTGGACCCTTCAGCCTTGAGGGCCACAGACTTCTCCCTAGCATGAGGCCTGGAGGAGGTGTCCTCTTCCTTTCTTGCAGACAGTTGCATCTCATAAGAGAGCAGTTTTCCAAATAATATGTGAGTGGGGGTCTCACCAAGCCTGGCCACTTCCCTGATAGCACAGATTTTTGTGTCTCAATCCCTTGTTAGAGATCTGAGGAACTTATCATTCAGCTCATAATTAGTGAACACTCTCCCATAGGTTCTCAGCTCATTGACTATTCTGAAGAACCTCTCATAGCACATGGAGATGCTTTCCTGGCTCTGCTGCCTGAAGGCTTCATACTATTGGTTAAGGAGTGACTTTCTATCACCCCTTACTTCAGCTGTCCCTTCCATATATACTACTAATGTATCGCACATTTCCTTGGCAGTAATGCAATGAACCAAGTTTTGAAATGTGGAATCATCAATAGCATTAACTATGATGTTCTGGGCTCTTTTGTCCATGGTGAATAATTCAAGTTCATCCTTGGTCAAGTCTTTGAATGCCTTGACCACTCTTCTTGTTGGATCTATAGTGGAGGCAGTTTGAAAGATGAAAGGTCCTTCCTCAACTGTAATGAAAATCCTTGGATCAGATGCTTCCATAAACAGTCTGATCATTTGCTTTCATATGCCAAAGTTTTCTTTGTTGCATATGGGCTACTTCATGGATCCCATTTCCTTCTTCAATCTAGAGGAGGCCATTGGATTGAGATTAGACTATTCCTTTATAGGATCTGGTCAGACAGTTATGTCTTTCTTGACCAACCTGGCTCTCATACCACTTGTAAGTTTATATAGGATGTAGTCTAAATCACCTAAAGGGGGGGGGGGGGGGTGAATAGGTTTCTTAAATTTTGCCCTAGTTAGTCTAGCTGTTTTCTGGTTTAGTATTAGTAATTAATCAAGCACACAGAAAACACACAAACATTTATAGAGGTTCCTCAAGACAGGGTATCTTGAGTAGTCCTCTTTCCCCCTCCACCTTTCTAACAATGAGTTAGACAATGCCAACTTCTCCAAACTCAGCTCCAAGAGCTTACAACACAGATCCCTCAGGATCTCTCAGGTTTGCACAAACCCTACAACTCAGACCACCTGCTGGTCCTACCTCAGATCACACAGATCCTACCTCAGAGGAATCCACCTCCTACAACTCAGACCACTTGCTGGTCCTACCTCAATCTGACCTCTCAGCTCTGCAACTCAGGCAAATTAGCCCTACCTCAGATCACACAGATCCCACCTCAAGCTGACCTCTCAGCTCTACAACTCAGGCCATAAAGCCCTACAAACTCATAACCCAAAGGCTCCTACAAATGACGTAATAATGTTTACAAATAGAAGGAAGAAAAGATCAAGCATGTTCTTCTTCTTCTTCTTTTCAGCTGCTGTTGCAGACTTGAATCAGGGAGGAGTGGTACAGCTCCAATCTTGATTCTACTTGATCAGCACTTTAGATGAAGGACTGGATCTACTTACTCTATCTTGAGATGAACCAAGATGAGCTATCTCTTTTCTCCTTGCAGCCTTGTGTGTGTTCAGTCGTTGGCCGCCGACAATAGAACATTAATGTTCTCGACTTTGCGTGCTGGAGAACTAGTATAGGTATTTGCTCAACCCTAATTTATCCCTTTTATACATCCCAGTTCTTCAACGGCTCTCAATCGATCTTCTGACAGACATGGGAGTGATTGGTGGACCCCACAATGCTTTTCTGCAGCTTGCGCCAAAAGAAGAACTCGTCATGTCACGTTTGAACTGTCTCAGCGGTTGGGCTGAGATGGCTTCCTCTTCTCAGCGGATTCTGTCGATCTGCAGAGAAATTTCTGCGTTCGACGAACTACAATCTGCGTTCGACGAACTCGCCAAACTGCGTTCGACGAACCCGCCAAACTCTGCGTTCGACGAACTTCATTCTTCGTTCGACGAACTCACCAAGTCTCAGCATTTGCTTCGGTCCCGTCTCTGCGTTCGACGAACTTCATTCTTCGTTCGACGAACAGCATTCTGCGTTCGACGAACTTCATTCTGCGTTCGACGAACTTGCCAAGTCTCAGCGGTTTCTTCTATCTGCAACTCAGCTTGCCCAGATGCCTTCTCAGCGGCTCCTGGTCTTGTCTCATCAGTTCAGCTGAGACATTGAGACCTCCTCAGCTGATTAAACAACACACCTTTGAATCTATTCCATTGTATGAAATATCATCTCCCTGTGCAATACTTGAGACAAAATAGATTGTATCAAATACAACATGTACTTAGTATTGAGAGTGATGCCTCTTCAAATCAAGGGAACATTGAGGGCAATATTCCAAACGGTTAAGAGACGGTTACACGGGTGGTTACACGTCAAGATCGGAGGGTGGAGACTCTGTGGAACGATCGAACGATCACAGCGGAGAGCCCGACCGGCGAGGAGACCGACCGACAAGGGGGGACGGTCGGTCGGAGGGCAGCCGACCTTGGACGGCCGACCTGAAAGACTGCAGACCCCGACCGGCGCAAGGTCCTTACGACCTTGCGGTCGGCCGGGCAGCCGGGCGTCGCGAGCGCGTGGCCAAGGGCAGACGACCGCAGGCCTGCCGCCGGGCCCGGCGGCCGAACGTGGCGGGCGAGCGACCAAGGCCGGCCCCACATCCATGGTTGCGCTCTATGGGTGCGCGGCCTAGGCCGGTGAGGCGGCCGGTCGCTGGGCCCGGCGACCGCGCTCCGCGGGCGCACGACCAAAGCAGGCCGGGAGGCTGGCCTCACGGCCATGGCCGCGTGTCTTGGGCGCGCGGCCTAGGCCGACCGGGCGTCCGGCCGCAAGGGCCTTGCGGTCGCGCGGCCAAAGCTGGTCGGCCGGCGAGGCTAGTTTTAAAAACCGGACCGAACCATATGGATTCGGTTCGGTTTGGAAAATGCAAAAACCGACGGTATTCAGTTCGGTTTCGATTTTACCCCAATTCGAACCAAACCAAACCGTTTCCGGGCAGATAAAAATTCAACTTTTGGGGTGTTAATAACTTAATAGCGAATTTCACGGTAGTGGAAAATTTGAGTGGGGTGCGTAAACGCGTGTAGTATTGATTGTTGGTGTTTGACTTTTGTGATGCTTACGTAAGCTTCTGCCATCATCCATCAGAAGGAAAACTCTCATAGCTGCCAGGCTGCCACGCGTTAAGATTGATTTAATAAATGAAGGCATCTCCGAACTCCTGAAGCTTCATAATAGCTGCTCTCTCAGCTCTCTCATCGGTTAAGCATCTATTTTATTTTTCTTTAAAAAATATAAATAACATTTATTTTATATTTATTTGTTTTTATTATCATTTAGAGGAAGATAAATGTGCAGTGAGGTTGCTGTTAAAGCCGCGCTAGATGGATTTGCTGTCAGCCAGTAGATTGTCCATAAATACCATACGTCGCTTTCATAGCTCTTTAAAGTAAAGATTTTATTCCTTCCCTTTACTTTCATAGCTCTTTAAAGTAAAGATTATTTTTTACTTTTCTCGGTGAAGTTTAAGATAAAACATAATTGATGGGGTTCCTCGTAATAGATTTCACCAAATCAAAGATTCTTTGAGCACAATCGTTGGGATGCGTGCGAACGAACACACATCCCTAGTCACGCCACGCACGAGTCTCCACCTGGCTGCGCGCAGATCCACCTGCGCGCGCACCTGTGCAGCCCCACCTGGCCGACAAGCGGTGATATGTCACCCTTCGAGCACATCCCTCATCTCCCCCCAACAATTGTAATGAGGAGCGACTTGTCGTCCTCGCCTTCTCTCAGAAGCATTGTGAAGCAATCAAGAATAGTGAAGTTTGGTCGACACTGCTTCGACCGCTTAGTTTTTCAACTCTTTCTGAGGTTTTCCACGTTAAAAAAAGTCTATTGTCAGCCTTCTCATTCTCATTGACTATTTGCGCGCTCGGTCGCTCCCGGGCTAAGACGGTGTAATTTAGACCGATCTACATGAGCCTCGAGTGAGCTACAACAACAATATTAATTAATTAATGAAAAAAATATTTATACATCAATTTTCAATTTTTGTTACAAAAATTCTCATTTAGCATGTCAAATCAATTTGAATAAAGTTGATTGGTTTAATGATAGCTCCTTAAAAGTACTATAAAAATAAAAAAATTGTCATTCGTAAAACATTCAAAATTATCTAATATAGTTTTATTATTTTAATCTATTGAATTAACCAATACTATAATTTATTTAAAAAAATTTAAAATATATTGCTCATTCAAGTAATTATAACATATCAAATTAAAAGTAACGTTGAAAATCTATAAAATCTAAAAGATTTTAGTAGAGCTCACATAACTACTATGGTAGGCTGTCTTTAGGCATATCAACGGTATTTTCAAGGAAGATTGTTATTAGACATGCACGATAATATATGCATCAGGATTAGGATCTTTTAACACAAATCGAAAAGAGTTGTATAACTACTTTTCACATTAAAATTGATAGTTTGTCTATTTAAAACTTCATTAATTAAATGATAGGGTCGGAGCCCGTGCCTATTTGTGTCGGGGTAGCTCGTGTGTGATGATAAAGGCACACCAAATATCGATGTGTGCACATCAATGATAAATGCACACCACGAAAATTTAAAAGCTTGTCAAATGTTAAATGCACATCATTACAAAAAAAATATATCAAAAAGCAGTTTGCAGATCTTTCAATGCGACGAAGAACTTCCCCTCCAGTTGGAGCTCGATCAGATTCTGTCCTTTGGTTGCCGCCGAACAACGGGTTGAGGAGGATGCTTGATTCACTGGCTTTCACTATGACGTGGTGGAGGATGTTGTCGTCGGAGCTATCAGGGGCGAGGAAAACTCAGAGTTTAGAGTCTTTCTCGATGCGCAGCCAGGGTTCAGAGGAGAAGGCTGAGCGTATATGCGGCAGCTAGGGTCTAGGAGAATGCAAGCTGCTCGGTGGTTTATGTTTACTGGTGTGCATTTAGAAGAGATAAATATTAGGTATTTAATTTGAAAATTGGTGTGCATACATCCAGATTAGGTATGCCTTTAACACCGCCCTATATATACTCGATATTTTCTTTCATTAATTTAAATATAAATGTTATGAATATCTAGGATCACAAAATGTTGTGTTTTGTCACACCTGAAAGTTAGATTCATCTGTAACTTCCATGTTCTTTGTATTATTTTCATGAACATTGTTTGACAAAAGCAATGTCCTTGGGAAGAAGATGACATTTTGAAGAGCAACTTATTCCAATGTAGTTGTAGGAGCTGAATATGCTTATACTATAAGTATGGATTTGTGAGTCACCTTAGGCTCTGTTTGGGGTAGTCTTTTCCATTAGAAAATTTTATTTGAACAATTGTGTATTGTTTGAATTAATCATTTTTTCAAAATATCTTCTTCAAATAAGCTGTTTTTGAGGCTTTTTGAGAAACCAGTCCAACATAGCTTTCTAAAAACTGATTTCTGTGCTTTTAGCTTTTTCTATTTTATTAACTACATTTCGCTAAATACCAATCGAGCATTTTGTACGAGCGTGCATTTTCGCCCGGGCGGCCGTTTTTCCCCCGGGCGCATATTTTTTCGCCCGGGTGCAAGTTCTTCACTAAAGCGCGCATTTTTCGCCCGGGCGGCCGTTATACGCCCAAGCAGTAGTTTTTCGCACGGGACTGAGTTTTTAGCCCAGGCGGCCATTTTTCACTAGGGCGGCTATTTTTTGCCCGAACGCACATTTTTCGCCCAGGCGTGCATTTTTCGACCATTAGGCTGTTTTTCGACCTGCGATCATTTTTCGCCCGAGCGAACATTTTTTGGTCGTGCGCAAATTTTTCGCCCGCGCAGCCGTTTTTGCCTGGGCGGACATTTTTCACTCGTGCGCTCTTTTTTTGTCGGGGCGCACATTTTTTCTCCCTAGCACGCGCTTTTCGCTTTGGCGGTCGTTTTTTCGCCCGGATGCGCGTTTTTCGCCCGGGCGGCTATTCTTCGCCCGAGCAACATTTTTTCGCCCATGCAACCATTTTTCTCCCGGGAACGCATTTTTCTCCAAGGCGCACGTTTTTCGCTCGGGCGACCATTTTTCGCCTGGGCAACCTATTCCTCTGGTCTACCATTTTTCGCTTGGACGCGCATTTTCAACAACATTATATTTCAATATTTATGTTTTAAAAAGTTGATTTCAAACAGCCGTTCTACCAAACAGTTTAAATGAAAAAGCTATATTTGATCGTTACTTACGAATAGACTCTCCAAACAGCCTACAACTTTCTTATCAGCGTTTTTCAAATAATTTTATTCTCAAAGCTCTATTCGATCAACAACTTTCTCATCAGCATAAACTGATCCAAACAGACCCTTAGCGTGAATTCGCTAGTCATGTTATGTCGGTATAACAAAACAGCTCATATAGACGTCGACCAAATTAATCTTTGAAAAACTCGTATTAATTAGACACGCATGTGCAGTCGAAAGGACTTGAGACGTTCATTATTAGCATTTGAATCTTCGAAATACAAAATGGGGGAAGGCAGCCGGCCGACAGTGTTGACTGTCGTTGCTCGAGCACGGGATAAACCGGCGCATGAATGCTCATGTGGTTACAAGCTTTGATTCCTTATTACAATTGCCGGTACGTCGAGGAAATTCCTTGCATGACTAGCCAGCTCTATGGTTAAAAATAGCATGAGTTTAAAAACATTGCTTTAGTCATAATTAACAACTAAAAAATGACAGTCTTGATATTTTGGGTTCGTTTGGCGCGGAGGTTATGAACCATCGTTGGTGAACATCCAACTTCACCTACTAAGGATTTTCATCCATTTTTTATGTTCAAAACTAATAATCTTTTCTTGTCTGCGATCATAACCGTTGTCATGTCAAAAATATACATTTTACGACAATTGAGTTTTTCTCCAAACTCACAGTAGCAAAAGCATGTTATGTTTAGGCTTAATAGTCACATGTTATGTTTCGCTCTCTCTCTCACACACGTGCATGTAAAGAGGGTGAATTTAATACATAAAAATATGAGTCAAAATGAAAACTTTATTGTAAATTCATTGACAAAGCTCTTTTATACTCAAGGATATATTATGAATAACGTAGTTTCCACCGATTCTATATCGTGGTAATGTCACATGTTCAGTGTTTTCTCGAGTCTAAATTTGTGTAGTCGAAGAAAGAAGTCTCTAAAAGAACGACATAATTCTTGAAGTTTATTAACGTAGAATGTACTCTTGAATTGGTGACTATTTCATGTGGTTTGTAATTGACTTGGAAATTGTGTAGAATATGAATAAATGATGTTCCAACAAAGTTTGTAATATGGATATCTAATTTATCGAGAATTCGAGTGTTCTCTTCCACCTCTTTTTGAGTCTATGTTTCACAAGAGAGAATTTTCGGTTTAGAGCGACTTTATATCTTTTGAGACGCAAGGAATATCTAGACATAGTAGTTTGGTTGGTGTGGAGGTTACGGCCGGCCGGGGAAGGAGAACTTACGAACTAGCTGCAGTATTCTATAAAGTGTAGCGTTTGATCGAAAACATCATTTCTATGACACTAGCTATCATGCTCCTCTAAACGTCCAAAATCGGGACTAAAATGACTGCGGCGCGAAGCTGGTATACGACAGAAATTTCTTTTAGGAGCTGCCATCAATCTCTCCTTCGACTCGTCATAAGCCTATCGTCACTCAGAAGTCAACAAACTTTGAGTCTTTTCTCGAGAAATTCTCCACGAGACATGTACGTACAACAACAAGGCCCCGGACAGTCGAACAAAGCTCCTGATTTCCGATCCGCCGCGTCTTAAGAACAGAACATGCACAATTAGTGTCTATCATTGACGGATCGACCACTCGACCCTTGCCACTAATCACTTGACCCCAAATGCAACCTCCTTCATCAAGAACTCGTAGTTGAAGAACTTAACATAGAGATGTTTCTCTCCAATAAGGCTCTGTTTGGGAGGGCGTCTACCATGGGAGGCGGGACGGAGGCACACTGGGCCAAACGCTGCCGCGCCGCGTGACCATTTGGGAAGCCTCCCACCCGTCTTCGTTTGCCCCTGTGCCGGAGCTCCAACAGCGCCCCAAACATGACCTAAATGTCTACAGCAGCACGAGTCCAAAAATCTCATGTAGAGGCCAAAGCTGCCAAATATTTTGTAAAGGGCATGCCAATTACAAAAAAGAGTTGGTTTCAGCAGCTGTCATGGAAAATGACAAGTACCCATAAAATATAATAAATATTAAATAAAATAAAGAGGTTTTGGCTTCGTTTGGAGGACTTATTTTCACCGGTCAAGCGGTTACGACCGCATGAACCGGACCTTAAACCGCATGAACCAGACCTTAATTTAATGTCCGATTCATGCGGTCATAACCGCTTGACCGGTGAAAATAAGTCCCACAAACGGAGTCTTTATCTCCAGACAGCTGTGAGGCAATCAGGCAATGAAAATGATTTTTCATTAAATTAGCAATTCATAAAATTATGAAAAATCTAGGTATGATTTCCGTGTTAAAACACGAGTTGCTTTTAAAAATAGAGTTTGATATTAGCATTTTTTGTATGGCTGTTCATGCATTTTATACCTATCCTAAATCCTTTTTTTCTTACAAAAAAAACTAATATTGCTATTCGCGCTGCCATAGCTCGATACCCGCTCCGACAGAACCATGCAGCCCTTCCCAAAAGGCGATTTCACGATCTCGCCGCCAATATGCAGCGAGAAGGCGACCCGGAGTAGCCTCCGGTGTGTGGTTTTCGACATTGAGCCCGATCAAGCCTTTACCCTCTCGAAACCTAGAGTTTTTGAAAATCTTCAAATTCTTTTTTCAAATTGATCTGCAAATGAGATTTCATGATCTATAAATATCAAAGAGCTGCGAATAGCGAGCGTTGATGTGCTTGTTAATTTTTGGAAGTGAAAATGACTATATATACTTGCTTTGATATGAATTCAGAGCATGCTTTGATAAGAATTCAGAGCATGCTTTGATAAGAATTCAGAGCATGCTTTGATAAGATTTCCATCCGAGTTCTTCTCAACGCTTCTCCCATCTCGACGCATCCCAACTCGACGCACGTCGACGCCACTCTCAACTCGACGCACGTCGATGCTTCTCCCATCTCGACGACGCCACTCCCAACTCGACGCACGTCGATTTCAGTTCTCCATATATATACTTATATATGTTTCCCTGTTTAATTACAACCCTAATCATTATGTAGCTTCCTCTTCTTCTCCCGTGAAACATTCAGCCGCCAAGCTTGCCTGTGAAGGATTTCTAGAGAGAGAAAGTCTTCTCTCCTCATTTCGGCGCCGCGTCACCATCGTTTCTAGAGATCGCCGACTCTACGACGTAGCCCTCGACAAGGAGATCATCGTGGTGTATTTCTCGAAGTGGCGTTTCGCTCCTACGAGACCGTACATGCAGTTGAAGATTGGCGGAGGTTAATCTGTTTTCGTATTTTCAGATTCTCTGTTTTTATTTTTTGTGGACTCTATTTGGAATCATACAACCGTGTTTGTCTCGGTGTATGTCTGGTATTTCTCTGTGTGTTGTTGCAAACTTGTTTTCTTGATTTCAAGTATATCCTGCATTATTTTCTGGTGGATTTTTCTTCTGGTGGTTGTGCGCATCCTGGGCACAGATTTTTTCACAGTGCTTATATCAATATTGTTACAAAAACATCAATTAATTAATTGAGCCGCATACCTCAAAATTCCAAGCATAGGAAAGTATTTAGTGAGAATATTGAAGTCGTTAGGATACAAAATATTTGTAACCTAAGGAAAAATGAATCTACCGAGTGCTCGAGTCTATATTTTTAGGTGACGAAGTTTTAGTCACGGAGATGTTTAGGGATGAGATGAGATAGGGAGCTCTCCGCTATCTATGTAACCCGTATTCGCTCTCTTACTTTTCATCTTGATTAATTATCGAGTTCTCTTGGAATACCCTTGGAGGGCGCCGCCAGGTGGAACTTATAATTTTTTTATAATACACACAAACACGCACCCCCTGATCTTCCATGCGAAGTGCAATACAATGAATGTATTATGCCATCGCTCGACCGATGTTGTGCGGCTATGAAGATGCCAAAACAAAATTCAAGTGTCTACTAAGACAAGTCATGGGTTGTCAGCCTCTCTTCAAATTCCCTATCAATGTAAGGATCTTATAAATGAGCAAACAAAATGCCCAAGAATGTGGTACATATACATAACAAGCATTTACATGATTGAATTAGAGTGCTACGGAGGAGGGAGAGAGAGCGAAGAAGAAGAAGAGTTAGGGTTTAAGATGACATGTGAATGAAGATAAAACAATGTCGTGTCAAATCATGCATTTTCATGACTGAATTAGAGTGCTTATTTATGCAAAGGAGTGTGAAATAATACCTGATGAATCGAGAACTGTACAAGAAATCAAACTGAACGGTTCGGGTAAGTTCCAAATAGGTTCGGTTTGTGTCTGATTCAATTCGGTTAGGTTCCTGGTTCCACAGGTCGGGTACCTAGAACCAACCCGAGAACCGAAAATAAATGCTTTTTTTTAGAAACGGTTATAATCGCGCGTATGGCTTAATACGTGAAAATGATTGAGAATATAATCTTATTGCTAAAGAAAATAATTTTTGAACTCGTGTTGTTGTATGACTTCAATGTTATAGAGAATCATGATTCAATTATTTAGGACATTGTTAGTTGTATGACAATGAAACATGAGTTGAAAGAGCTATTTCTTTTAATTATTTTGAGACACTGGTAGAATCGAGAACAGAATCGGAACCGAGCCAAAGTGAACGGTTTAGATTTGATTCTATACTTTAGGACCGTGGGCCGGTTCCGGTTCCAAAAATTTGAAACCGAGCATATATGAGTCGGTTCTTGATTTTGGGTGAAATCAAACTGAGTTGCAACCCCTACTTAAGCAAATGCCCATTTTTTCAAAAAAAATTTAAAAAAGTATGAATAATGTAGGCATTAATATGAATGTTTCAACAAAGGGGATTTCACTTTTAATTTAGAGAGAGAGAGAGAGAGAGAGAGAGAGAGAGATTGGTCTACCGCTTTAGAAGAGATGTTTTTCAATTGAGCTTGTCGATCAATATATAACTTTTGAAGTGGGATATTTTGGGAATTGGGATTTTTAATGGTTAGAATTGATTCTCACTTTATCTAAAGGTGCGTAATTTTTTTATTAAATGAAAATTATAAAAGAATGAGATTAGTGAGCCCGTCAGATCAGTCACGAATTAATCTGAATCATGAAATTGATATTATCCATTTGAACTCAAAACGAAGAGGATCCTGATACGATATTTCGGGTGTGACTTGAATAGTTGGGTGAAGCGATAAAGTTTTTGAGATTGCACGCGTCTGTGCTGTTCGCATGCACAAAGACAATGCCTAATATTTCTATTTTGGAGCAAACCCAAAAGATTTGAAAATATCTTTGAATCCCTTACCAACTTCATTTTGAAAGCAACTGATAGAGATCGAATCAATCTCCATGGAGATATAAACAGGTTCACCTTTTCTTTACGTTCTTTTATTTTAAATCTCATCCCGTGCTTTTTGTTTTTCACATGGCAATATGTGATGGGTCCCGGACTCCGATTTCAGAACGGGACCCGGATGCAAAAATCTCCCGATATATGGAGACTATGACTTCGTTTGGGGGGACTTATTTTCATCTGTCAAGCGGTTACGATCGCATGAACCGAACCTTAATTTAAGGTCCGGTTCATGCGATCGTAACCGCTTGACCGGTGAAAATAAGTCCCCTCAAACAGAGCCTATATATTATGATATTTTTGAGTGTTATAAAAATTAAGTTACATCTATTTATTTATATTAATAATGTTTACAAAATTGAGATAGTCAAATGAAAAATACTAGCGGAAATAATACTTGTTCAAGCTCGTTAAGATTAGACAAAAATTTCGTCAAAAAAAAAATTTGTGTATTGTTAACCAAAAATAATTAAAAAACTGCTTTGTTTTTCTTCTCAAAGTTTTATTATGTTGGGATCGTGTCATGTAATCAATTCGTGTGCTCTAGTAATTCCTAATTAGAGCGAATCCTATTTTTGGAGAGAATCATATTATTAGAATAATATTATGATGATGATATTCTTTAATGGTTGCACTGCCTATTCCAGCCAAGTCTGATTTTGGATATCTCCTAATTATGGAGATTTTCTCTTTAATTAGAGATGGTTTCATGGCCTTATATAAGTGTGCAAGCAGCTATATATTAAGCATGAAGCAATTCAATTTCTGAGGAGGCAGAGGGTCATCGTGCGGAAGGAGGAGACCCATTCAAGCGGTGGCTTCAAGCTCCGGCGGCGGCATCCAGTCGAGCTAGCAGCGGCAACTCCGGTCGGTCCAGGCGCGATCGGCATCTGGCCGAGCTAGCGGCGACGCATCCAGTCGGCTACAGGTGGAGCGACATCTGGTCGGGCTCTATTCCGACGGCCGGCTTCCGGGACTCCATTATTATCGGATTTTCCATCAATACTCTGTTTTCAACCATGAGTTTGTCTACGATCGTGTTTCGGTCTCTGTGTAACCTCTCTGTAACTCCTCTATCAGTGGATTTTTTCCGGCGCGCTCTCCCCGTAGATGTAGGAGCTCCTCTCCGAACCACGTAAATTTGTTTGTCGTCTGTGTGTGTGCTTGATATCTCGCCCGTACCATTTTATTTTGCGTAATTGCTTTGTGCTCGATTTTTTTCCGTTGCGCTACCGCTGTTCTCGATCCAATTTCATAACATCATTAAATATATCAAACTCGAGGACTGCGACTGGATCATCGAATTGCTCGTAAGCAGCCATCATGGCATCCCAGCAACCCGAACCTCTCTGCGGCATTTCAGGAGATCATGGAGTTCCAGGAGAATATGTTGTTTTTGGATATTCCGGTGAAGGTGGTGGCGGCGGAGGGGAGGTCGCGGAGGCGAGAGTAGAGGTTGATGAGCAGGGCCCGACAACGAAGGAACATCTATGACGACCTTCTGAGCACTTAAAAATTGTGTGCACGTATCATGATTCATAAAATGAATGCGCGGATAGAGACCTAGTTGAGGTAGAAAGACGAATTCTTTGTTGTTCACGCAATTTCTGTTTGTTTGGGAAGATTTAGATAGCTATAGTTTGTTTGGAAAGATTTAGATAGCTAGGAATACTCTCTCCCTACGGTGAGGAAAGCAAAGAGGACTACCAATTTGACTTTCTTTAGTGCTACGAATAGACAAATTTCTCCTCTTTGTTTAATTTCTAATTTCTTGATCGTACACAACATTAATAATAGTGTATTTATCTACCTTTAATATTAAGCTCTAAATTTATGCTTACCCTCAATTTGCACCCATCTTTCCTTTGAAATTACAAAAACATTTTTCATAAATTTTTTATCTCTGAGGTTACAAAGTAATGTTAATTTGGCTCTTAAATTTAAAAATTGCATCATTGTTATCAATTTGAATACATTTTGAGTGTAATTCAAAGGCTAAAAAAATCTCTATACGAGAAGCACAAATATTATTTATGACACAAATAAAATTTTATTAACTAATACTCTAATACGACATTACCTTGAGCCTCGAGTATTGATAAATATATTTTTTATATAATTTCAATAGATATTGAGGTGCTATTTGTAATTATGCTAACTATTAGGAGAGAATTGAGTACTTTGTAAAAAGAATAAATAAAGTTCAAGCGATGCATGTGCTATAAAGAATATATTTTGCTTATAAATATATATATATATAATTAGGTGTAATTATTACCATGATTGCGTGTGCTTGATTGAATGGCCACGTGACATGTCTGGCGTGTTCCTTTTCTCACGTGTCAAATCATTTTATCTGCTACTGTTGGCTTCATTTTATTAATGAAGTACGTCGATCACTCCAAAAATTGTTAGTTCGTGTAACGCATCATATATTATCATGTGGGATCTCTTTACCTGTAGTTGTTTCTGTAAGCATGACTTTATACGTGTGATTGATCTAAAATACAGTAGTATTTTAATATGATCGTATTTCACCTGTATTTTTGAAAACAACCTAACTACACCGTTGAATCACGGATCATACGACTGTATTTTACCCTGCAGGGTGATCTTTAATGATTACAATGCGTTACACGTACCTAAATATTCGCATTCATCACCCTGTGGTACGAGGATCTTCTCCATATGAGCCCAAATGAATAGTATTCAATATTCATTTTGTTAGGAAATCACGGGTCGCAGCTATAAAATTGCAAGGAAAGACAAACACATAATTTTATATTAATAAATCATAAGTGAAGTACATTGGAGAAATAAACGTCCGAAGAAGCGCCGCGGATGCGCCGGACACGCACGATCTGCGGGAAAGAGGACAATCTTGACTGCAATCGCTAGCGCAGCAGACGCACAAGGTTCACCGAACCTTCACCGTCGACGTCCGACGCTCAACCGCACCACCACCGAAGAACAATGTCGCCACCGGAGAACGACCACCGTCGACACTAACTGCACACACGCACGTCGTCGACAACACGCCTCTCCTCTCCAAAGAACATCCACTGCAACGCCGGCGACAAACACCAAGCCCGGCGGCAACTCCCTCTCTCAACGTCGGCGGATATCTCCTCCAAGGCCGGCAACAAAACACCCAAGGCCGGCGACCGTTCCGAGTGCACGAGTGAGAGAGAGGGAAGAGAGATGCGGCTCGCAAAGCTCCAGGCTGCTGCTCCTCCTTTTATCAATGGGGGTGGCTATTATTTTAAGCTTGTAGGTAAGTCAAAAGTGAAATCCTTTATTGCCCACCCACCTTTTTAGCAGCCCACGTGAAGACCAAAGAAAAAAATATCTTATTTTATTTCCTTTGACTGGATTGTGCATATTCCAAGGGGAAATAACTTCCAATTTGAATACCAGCCAAATCTGATACGATCCAAATCGGATCCGAACCAAACCAAGAATCACCACCTTGGTTCGGGGTCCGAAGCCACCACCTGCACAAAGCACTAACTGCGCATGACATTACTGCACGTGGTACGATCTGCGCGAAGCACCTGTCTGCACAAAAGCACCACCTCAAGAACTTGAGGCGTCAGTCGACCTGCTCCAGTCGACTCATCCCTGCTCGGGCTCAACCTCTGAATGTCGACGCAACCGGATCGCTGAATCTGACTCGCCTAGTCAGACTACCAGAAGGGCGATCCACCGCACCACCTCGACCATTAACTCTGTCAGCCGCAGAAATCATGGGCACGCCACCTCGCATCGCGATCCCCATCAGCCGGTACAGACTACCGAGCTGCATAGCTCGCATGAGCACGGTACGCTCTCGCCTCACCGTCAGAACTCCACCTCTTGATGCAAAACTGCACACATCAGAGTTCAATCTGCCCAACGAAATCAGATTCCTGCGCAGCTTAGGTACTAGATGTACCCGCTCAAGTCTACGCACAGCTCCACCATGCATCTGCAAGTTCACCGTCCCAATCCCTGTGACCTCACATGCTGAGCCGTCACCCAGAAAGACCGACCCAGACGTCACCTCTAGTGAACTGAACATCGCCGCATCTGAGCAAATGTGCTGCGAGGCACCAGAATCCAAAATCCAGCTATCAGAGTCATTCAGACTCTCAGTGACGCAATAAAATCCGTCATCTACTTCCAGGTCGAGTGCCACCATGCCCGCATCTTGGACATCCTTCGAAGTTCCAGAACTTTCAGCACGCTGCGGACAATTTCTCCTAATGTGACCAACCTGTCTGCAGTGGTAACACGTCACTGCCTTCTTCGACGTCGACCGAGCTCGTGCACTGCTCGATCCTCTCTCAAAACTCCTCCCGCGTTCATGCGCTACCATGTTCTGGTCACCCCTAGGAGTGGGGTCCTTTAACATATGACTGGATAACAGCGCCGACGTGACTTCTTCCAGCCTCACCGTATCCTTCCCATACAGGAGCGTAGTCACCATGTGCTTGTATGACGCTGGGAGCGAGGTAAGAAGCAATAGGGCTTTGTCTTCTTCCTCTACCTTCGAGCCAACCACATGCAATTGGCTCAGAAGCCCGTTGAACACATTGAAGTGTTCCTGCAGGTTGCCACCTTCCTGCATCTTCAGCGCATGGAGGCGCTGCTTTAGCAACAATCTTGTCGTCACGGATTTTGCCAAGTACAGTCGCTCCAGCTTCTCCCAAAGCTCGACTGCCGTCTCTTCAGTCCCGATGTTGAAGAGCACCTGATCAGCAACACACATTCTGATTGTGCTCGTGGCTTTTTCATCAAGATCCTTCCATTCCTCATCTTTTACCGTCGCGGTTAATTTGTCGCGCCCCCGCAAGACTCGAATCAAACCTTGTTGAACCAACATATCCTTAACTCGAATCTGCCATAGGCTAAAATTCCCACTACCATCGAACTTCTCCACTGAAAATCTTTCCAAAACTGCGTTCTTCCCTGCCATGACTGTCCCCGACAGACTAGAAGACCTGATTTGTTCAAAGGTCGGATCTGAAAGAGTGGGAAGAGGACCTAGTCGTTCACCACCGCAGTCAAACCCTTCCTAGAACGTCCAATCACGGTCGTCTACCGAACCTCGCTCTGATACCACTTGTTAGGAAATCACGGGGTCGCAGCTATAAAATTGCAAGGAAAGACAAACACATAATTTTATATTAATAAATCATAAGTGAAGTACATTGGAGAAATAAACGTCCGAAGAAGCGCCGCGGATGCGCCGGACACGCACGATCTGCGGGAAAGAGGACAATCTTGACTACAATCCGCTAGCCCAGCGGACGCACAAGGTTCACCGAACCTTCAACGTCGACGTCCGACGTTCAACCGCACCACCACCGAAGAACAATGTCGCCACCGGAGAACGACCACCGTCGACGCTAACTGCACACACGCACGTCGTCGACAACATGCCTCTCCTCTCCAAAGAACATCCACTGCAACGCCGTCGACAAACACCAAGCCCGGCGGCAACTCCCTCTCTCAACGTCGGTGGATATCTCCTCCAAGGCCGGCAACAAAACACCCAAGGCCGGCGGCCGTTCCGAGTGCACGAGTGAGAGAGAGTGAAGAGAGATGCGGCTCGCAAAGCTCCAGGCTGCTGCTCCTCCTTTTATCAATGGGGGTGGCTATTATTTTATGTTTGTAGGTAAGTCAAAAGTGAAATCCTTTATTGCCCACCCACCTTTTTAGCATCCCACGTGAAGACCAAAGAAAAAAAATATCTTATTTTATTTCCTTTGACTGGATTCTGCATATTTCAAGGGGGAAAGAAAATAACTTCAAATTTGAATACCAGCCAAATCTGATACGATCCAAATCGGATCCGAACCAAACCAAGACATTTCACTATCCAGATTAATTAGTGGTTGATGATTCGTTTTGTTCACTAATCCCATCCTTTTATTTTTTTTCTTTGATAAAAAAATTATGCACCTTTAGGCTTTTGATAAAAAAATATTTCAATTCATGAGGTTACAAGGTAATGTCAATTTGGTTGCTAAATTTTTAAGTTGTGTCATTTTCATTCTTTTGATCAATATTTGACTTCATTTTGAGTGCAATTCAAGTGCTAAAAAGACCCCTGGATGAGAAATTTAAGGACTATTTTGACACAGCTAAAACTTTAAGGACTAGTTTGATATTGATTTCAAAACCACCCTATGATAATATTTATTAGAAATAATTATTTAGTACTATCATAACAAAAAAAAAATCAAAGGGAGAAAAATTGTGAGGCTTTATTCAGTTCATATTTTGTATTGACAATTCCAACAAAAATGTCATAAAATATTATGTCCATCGCGAATCAAGATCCTCTTCATTTGGAGTGAAACAGATAGTATCCATTTTATGGTCCAGATCTATTTCTGGCTGATCCGACCGATTCACTAATTTCATCCATTTATACTTTTTTTACCCAAAAAATTTTACACCATTAGATTGATGATGCATCAATACCATAAAATGGACCTCCATTAATTGAGGTCCTAAATAGAGAGAATCTTGATCTGTCCACCATTGCGCTGGTAATAATGCACATGCTCCACCGCTTGTGCTGGCCCCCATCAATTCTTTTGAGTTTCATTCTTGCGAACGTACTCCCCAGACGGGATACTTAACGTGTTAGCTACAACACTGCACGGGTCGACACACAACGCCTAGTATCCATAAAATTGAAATAGTGCTATGAAGTATAAACTACTAATAATTAACTAATTGAATTGTAATTTTGATAGAAAACTACATAGATAATTGAAAGGATTTTCTTTGTAGAGATATGCAGTTAGTTTTTGATTATGAACATTTTTTTTGTATTATTATACAATCACTTTTTCGTCTTATTCCATCATTTTTTTGAGAGTTGATATTAGCAGTTCAATTCTCGATATTCGAACTCCAAAAAATTGTAAAAATCCTAATTATATTCGCAATCCAATTCTCGCTAATCGCACACTCTTCGAATAACCTCCTCCTCTCCATCTCTCTCTTCCAGTTACCTAAACCTTAGCTGTAGTTCTATCGGTCGCGTCGTCTTTCCCCCTCTTAGATTCACCTTCTTAATAAAAGAAGGAAATTATCGAGCGAAAATCCCAAGAAAGTAGTCAGTTTTCTGGTTAGAGAAAGGATTGCATGTCATTTAACTTGATTTAGAGTTGATTGCTTTATGCATGTCATTTAACTTGTTTTTCTGCTAGGTTTTTAAATTGTTTTACGGTCTTTAATATGCTTCTCTAAGCTTCTAGTTCTTAATAAATCAGCAAAGTGTTTCGCTTATTTGGGATGGGGTGGTGCAAATACAACTTTGGACTGCAAATAAAATTTATGGACTGCGAATAACGATGGACGGCGAATAGCAAGTTCCCTTCTTTTTTTGTCATGTGCAACCATGACGAGTTCAATCACAATCAATACTTAAGATCAAGTAGGTTGTGCCACAGAAATTATAATAAAAAAAAGGATTATAAATTACAGATTTCACCCTTTTTACATTTAAAATTACAAAATATTTACCATAAATTTAGAGCGATGTTAAACGCAGGCCAGTTTTGGCTATATGCAGGCGACATCTTTTTAAAAAGAACGATGTTAAACGCATGCCAATTTTAGCTATATGCAGGCCACCGTTTTTTAATACTTTATGTATTATGTGTTTTTTCCTTCCATGCAACCGTGTTCCCAAGGAGTTTACTCGTTTGTCCGAGTCAGATGTGTTTTTAAATTACAACTGACCTAAAGCTATTCATGAGTATTTGCTACGGCGATGGCGACGATCGTGACGTCGTCGGCGATGGCGGCGATGACGGCGATGGCGGGGATGGCAACGATGGCGACGATCGTCGGCGATGGCGGCGATGGCGACATCATCGGCGAGGGCAGCGATGGCGACATCGTCGGCGAGGGCGGCGATGGCGACATCGTCGGCGATGGCGGCGATGGCGGTGATGGCGGCAATGGCGACGATATATGGAGGCGATGCCGGCGGCGATGGCGACGTCGTCGGCGTCGTCGGCGTTGGCGGCGATGGCGGCGATGACGGCGATGGCGGCGATGGCGGCCATGGCGGGGATGGTGGCGATGGTTATACTTCGGGTAGTTACGTCGCTTGTGGGGGCTCTTTGGATAACCGCACCCCCATGGATGAGGTGCGGTTAGTGCCTTTAGGGATACTCCATTAATAGCTCTTCCAGATTTATTGACGAAACAGTGACATTCAACGTAACCTCGCACGCATGATATTTTACTTACTTATTTTATGAATGCTATTTTGATTGATGATTTATTTAGGAAAATATTAATTTGATTTTTGAATATGGTATGCAAATATGAAATTTGGCCTGCATGAATAATTTTTTGGCCTGCATATATCCGCGACCTGCATATAGCCAAAATCAACCTGCATTTAACATCGCTCTAAATTTATATTTAAAATACCCCCTGCCAAGAGGGTAAGAGGGGACTTGTAACTATGATAACTCTCTGAGGAGGTTTAGATAAATAATTGTTAAAATAAGTTATAAAAAATGAAAAATGTTAACTCCGATGGCAAATATTAATATTAAAATTGGAGATTAAGGCTTCGTTTGGAGCGATGGTGGCGGTCGTGAACTTCGTGGCCATGAATCGTTGTTCGTGAACGCCCGACATCGCCTAAAAAAATTCATGTACTTTACGCTCAAAAGTAGTTTATTCTATTGGCAACGGTCATAACCGATGAGTTTTTGATCAAACTCATCGGAGAAAATAAGCCGTGCCAAATGAAGTCTAAGACTCTGTTTGGGAGAGCTCCAGCGGATGGAAAAGCTCTATTCCAACCGCAGAAGCTGATTTTAGGTCGTTTGAATGCACGACTCTTTGAAAATCACGGACTAAAAAACCACGTTTTCCCCTCTTTTCCGGAAACTGCCGAGCCCCCGCGTTTAGCTCTCTCATACGCGCTTTCGCCCTCTCTCATCCGCAGAAAAAAGGCGAGACTCCCGTGAGACAGAAATCCCGCGACCTCTGCCGAGCATCTCGCGCAGATCGTCGTCGCCCTAGGTCCGCCCGGCGAACTCCTCCCCTCCCGGCAAACTCTTCCCCTCCCGGTGAACTCCTCTTCCGCGAGTCACGCGATCTTCTTCTTCGTCTTCCACGACGCCACCACGACGGCGAGACCGACGGGACGCCTCCACGACAGCGAGCCTCCTCTTCCAAATCCGGCCATTCCGAGCCTTCCTCCGGCCATTCCGAGCCCCCGACGACCTCGCCTACATCCGACCAGCCAAGTTCCCATCAAGCTCCAGCGATTTGGAGCCCCCGACGAACTCGCCTCCATCCGACCAGCCAAGCTCCGGCGATTCCGAGCCTCCTCTTCCAGATCTTTTCGGATTCCAAATCCTAGCTTTCTGAGCTTGATTTTTCTACCAAACAGTTTGCACCTCTATCTGTAGAGCTTTTCTGAGAGCTCTTTCTAAAGAACTCTACTCTATCAACAACTTCTCCATTCGCCAGAGCTGTCCCAAACAGAGCCTAAGTTTAGAATGCTAATACTTAATTTGTTTGGCGCGGCGCCATAGAATGCATGTTCGGCATGACAACTGTTGTGACCGTCAGCAGAAAAAGAAAGCCAGTTTTGAACATAAAAGAGGAAAATTTTTCTGTACGTCCAACGCACCATGAGCATGATCGTTGGTCTTTTTTTGTGAGCTCAAAATTACATTTATTTAGTTACAGATATTTTTTTTCAAAATAAATTACAAAATATAAATTATGGTATTTTTACGACCATTCTAACTACTTATCTGTATATATTATGAAATACAAATTAGTCGGTAAAAATACAGTTGGATTTACAGTTGTACTTTTGAATTGTAATAAAAATTTGTCGGGATCGTAATCTAGAACCGTAATTTTGAGCAAATTAAAAAATCATTCACGCAACATGTCAATTGTGCGATGAACATACTGAAAAATTGTCACATAAAAGTGAATGAATTTTATTACATGAGGTCGGACGTTCACGAACGACAGTTCATAACCACGGAGCGTCGACCAACTCTATGCCGGGTCCGGACGCAATAATAGTCGGTGGATATATGATCATATTAACTTCTGTTGACCAACTCTATTTCCGGATGCAATAAAGCGTACCCATCTCTACCAACTCTCTGTGTCCGGATGCAATAAAAGATGATGGATAGGAATTACAATGATTTCGACATGGCCCGACAGATGGGTGAGACTTAGAAAACCATGCATAATGATTTTGCCAAAATGTGAGGAGTTAATTTATTGCTACCAGACCACATGTTTTACATAATGAGTTTCCATACTTCATGCTCTCTTTCCTTTTTGTGTGTGTGTGTATATAGAGGAGTGATAGTACATGGGGTTTCGTGAGTCCGCGATAGTATTCTAGCTACGACAGTGTCATGATACGATGACGCTCCCGCGGCTCGCAGTCTCAAGTGTGACATCTCTCTCTCTCTCCTCGCCTCTCTCATTTCTACTTTCAAAATCATATTTATTTGATTTGATAGTCACGGTTAGATAATGTAATAATTATGAAAATTTAAAATTTTGATTTTGACAATTTACATTTGATGATAATTTAATTATGGCAATTTGTTTTTTAAGTTTTTTTTATGCATAATTACATATTATAATTTAAATTATTTTAAAATAAAAAAATGAAAAAACAGGAATAATATATATATATAGGTCTTTCCTTCTTGGATTATATGTATCACATCTTTATCTACACCTATATCTTTTTGAATTATAGATCCCAGATATTTAAAGCACTCACTGCGAGAAATAACTTTGTCATCCAATTTAATTACGGAGTCATCCGACTTTCTTGCACTACTAAATTTAAGCTTTGTAGACTCCGTTTTTTTTCTGCTCAACTTAAGACCCTTCTTTTCTAAAGTGTCTCGCTAAGATTCAAGTTTCACGTTTACACCCTCGCGCGTCTCATCGACCAAAACAATATCGTTTGCAAATAATAAACACCAAGGTAGTGCTTGTTGGATATGTCAGGTGAGCTCATCCAAGATAAGGGTAAAGAGATAATGGTTTAAAGCTGACCATTGATGTAAGCCAACGACGATAAGGAATTCTTGTGTTAATCCTCCAGATGTCCTCACCCTGGTCATTGAAATTGTATGCATATCTTTGATTACGTCAATGTATGATACATTTACACATTTCTTTTCTAAGACTCTCCACAGGACCTCTCTTGGAACCCTATCATAAGTCTTTTCCAGATCGATAAACAGCATATGCAAATCTTTTTGTCATTCTCGATAGTTGTCAATGAGTCTCCTCAAGAGATGTATAGCTTCCATGGTTGACCTCCCTGACATGAATTCAAATTGATTCTCTGAGATGTTAGTCTCTCGTCTAACTCTTCTCTCTATTACGCGTTTTCATAGTTTCATAGTACGACTTATTAATTTAATTCCCCTGTAATTAAGACAATTTTGTATAACTTCCTTGTTTTTATACAAATGTCCTAAAATATTTTCTCTCCATTGGTCTGACATCCTATTTGTCTTCAGTATCTCATTGAAGAAACTTATAAGCCGTTCAATATTCATATATTAAATTTAAGTAGAACATGGCAATTTAAAAAGTAACAAAATGACATTTTTTTTTGTTTAAATAGACAGAAATAATATTCTACATGATTCTTATATATAAATAACTAATTTTAGGGGCACAACTCTATATTAGGGCGATGCATTCAGTAATTCACAATAATTTAGGCTCAGTTTGGCATGGCGTTGGCGGTCGTGAACACAGTAATTATGAACCATCGTTTGTGAATGATTTTATGTTCAAAACTTGTTTTTCTTTTATTGATGTCGGCCATAAACATTGTCTTGTCAAACACCTATTCTACGACGCCACACAAAAGGAGCCTTAGGCTCTGTCTGAGACAGCTTATGCTGATGAAAAAATTGTTGATCGAATAGAGTTGATTGAATAATGTTGTTATAAAAGCAGTGATGAATAAGCTGCAAACTGTTTGGACTGTTTGTGCATAAGTGTTGATCGAATTTTATTTATTTATTTATGTTGTTTGTACTTTGATGCATATAATGTACTTTTTAACGTATTATTATAATCAAGTTGACAACATTATATTTTTAAATTGTCATAATTATTATATTTCATCTGATCGTGATTGTCAAATCAAATAAATAAATGTGATTTTGAAAAGGAGAAACGAGAAAAGAGATAAGAGAGAGAGAGAGGACAGAGATGGGGTGTCACGCGTGAGGCTGCGAGTCGTAGGAGTGCCGTTGCACCTTAACAACTGTCATGGTCGCACATGATTTACTTTGCAAAGATCAGATCGTGATCAGAAATTAAGTACTCAGTCAACACGTCTCGATCCATCACCCACGATATTGAATAAACTCTTAACTACATTATTCTAATTACAATAAAACAGCTTAATTAAAGTGCACAATGCAATTTGATCGCATATTCGTGCACCTATATTTTGACTGTTAGAACGTCACAATGCAATTTGATCTCTCTCAAAAGAATAAGATGTGATGCTGAGTGCAAGAATCAGTGCGCTAATATTTGTGCAGTCATTGACATGGGCGGCCCATGTGCATCAACTGCTTGGAAGTCTCGAAGCATACAAAGCCTCAGAAAGTCATTGCAAATTTTCTCCCTCTAAGAAATAAGCGCTTATGGGAAGTCATAAGCCGGACCCGGACAACTGATGAAAAATAGCTTATAAGCAATTTTAAAATAAGTGATTTTCTAACAGCTGCACAAATAAACAGTTGTAAAACTACGTTTGCATTTTGAATAGAGATTATTCATCGGCATAAGCTCTCCCAAACAGAGTCTAATGCTCCGTTTTGTACAGCGGTGGTGGTCATGCACATGGTGGTAAAATCGTCATTCATGAACGTCCATCTAAGAAACTTCATCCACTTGAACTTAAAAGTGGATGACGTTCCTTAGGTGCCCGTTCGCACCAAACAGAGTCTTAGTCAACGTCAAATAAGGTGTCATCAGCTTACTTTCAAAAGGAAAAGCGATGGATTTATTTCTCCCTACAACTACAAGTCTATGTCCGGATGCAATAATACTCGATGTGTATGAATTTGTGTTGACCAACTCTATGTCCGGTTGCAGTAAAACATGATGGACATGAAATTCTCTCCACCAACTCTCTGTGTCCGGATGCAATAATAATACTCGATGGATATGAACTGCTCTCTCTGCCAACTCTGCGTCCGGATTTCAATAAAAAATGATGGATTATGATTTTTAATGATTCCAACATGGCAGGGCAGATGGATAGTAAGACTACAAAATACATGCATAATGGTTTTGCCAAAAGGCGCGGGGGATGATTGCTTCGAACGACATCCCCTGTGTAATAAAAGCGATTGTTATTCGCAAATCGTATTTTCTATTCACAGATATTTTTGTTATCCGCAGATATTTTTGTTATCTGAAGATTAGTTAAGAAAAAAAAAAGAATTTTGGTCGTCCTCTTCGCCTTCCTAACCACATATATGGAGAGAGTAATCCTAGCTAACTAAATCTTCTCAAACAAACCGAAATCGCATGAACCGTGAGAAATCGTCTTTCCGAAATTGCATGAACCGGGAGAAATCGTCTTTCTTCCACAACTCGATCCCTGTCTGCGCATTTATTTTATGAATCACGATGCGTGCGCACATTGAAGTGCTCAGAAGGTCGTCAAAGATGTTCTTTCGTTGTCGGGCCTTGCTGAGGAGGGCAAAGATATCGACCGCTCAAGTTTAAAATTAAATTGATCTGCGGATAGACATTTATGGTCTAAGAAACTTTATGCTCTCTTTTTACGAGAATTTTTTGGGTGTGTGGAGGGGGGGGGGGGGGGGGGGGGGTATAAATTCCGAAAAAACTGATTCATCGCAACTAGAAATTTAATAGAAAGTCAGGTCGGATTTTCAATCTAACATGTGCCAAAAATTGTGCCTGCTAGAATTCTACGGCGGGGATTTACACGCACATAGCACCACCGTCAAAATCTAAGTTTCAATCTCGCTAAAATTAAATTTAGCCGTTCAATTAACTACGTGGTGTAATGGTGAAGTTTCATGTTAATTTTACTTAACTCTTATGGCTACTATATGGTAGTATGTTCTAAGCCTATATTTCCAGACCACGAACATACAACATGAAATTATGATTTTGCACTTATCTATATTAAAAATCTAATAGTATTTATAATAAAGATAATTATACTTGCAATTTAAAATTGCGTTGTCATTAAAATTGCGTTGTCATGAGATCGAGCCAAAAAGGTAATCATATATTGAATAAAAACTCAACTACTACATCAAGTGACAACTTTTTTGTAAGAACATAAATTATTATTTAAACGAAGAATACTATAAATAATATAAGTAAATATCAAATAATTTATATTTATAATATCTAAATATAAGTTAATATAAATATAAATTTATATTCAAAGTTTTATAATATAAGCTTCGATCCAAATTCTTATACTGCTGTTTGTTGTCACATTGCAAATTCTTATCCTGTTGAACAACACCAATTTAAACATTTAAATTATAACCACTTATAAAAATTATAATAAATAAGTGAAAAATTAGTATAATAAATGTTAAGTCTCATATTTCCTCCTAGCATATTTAAATAAATAAATTTCAACAGCAGTCTTTTCTTGTATTTTTTTTTAAATTACAATTTTTCTTATAGGAATGTACTTAAATTTTTTAAACAAATAATTTACATAAAAAAAGTAAAATTTGAGCTTTTAAACTAGTTTTATTACTTTGCTTAAATAGACTAGTTACTATGAAAGTAGCACAATTCATTGTTGCGATGGGCTTTACTTTATAGCAAAATTTTTATTCCTATTATTAGCGAAATTTTTGTGTCCGGGACTCATGAGATGCTGACATGTGAAGGTATTTAGGTTTGTGCAAAATTACGGAACAAGTCAAAATTCCTAGATGCAACTAAATTGTCTCAGAAACAAATCCATCGTCTCAGAGACAAATGTATTATCTCAGACACAACTCGATTATCTCAGAGATGACAAGTCCATTAACTCAGAGAAAATATATTATCCCATACACAACTCAATTATCGTTGAGACAAATGTATTATCTTAGATGCAACTCGATTATCTCAAAGACGACAAATCCATTACCTCAGAGACAAATGTAGAGACAAGTGAATTATCTCAGTGAGATTACATTCTTCATTTCATCTTCTTCACAAAACTCATCACACTTGTTTTCATCATTCATCTAAATTGAAAACTTTGCCTACCAATCTGCTTATTCATCTAGCAACAATCATTTCCGGTGACGAGAAGAGAAACTGTCTTCTATATCTCCTTGCTCTCTCCCCGCAAAGATGTCAATGGAAGAGGACGACTCTTCTTCCTGCAGCAGCATCTTGCAAATGGTGAGTAAGTCATGAGTGCAGAATGGGGAAGACGATCTGAAACGGGGAGAGAGATAAATCAGAGTAACGCGTGACCTAAACCCTTTACACGTGTCAAAATCCCGTAAGCCCCAGACACAGATCTATGTCTGTCGCTCGGACCAACCTATTATTGACGTGTCAACAAAAGGATGATTTTTTTTTTTACTTTTTAAAAGAAAGATAATGTTTTTGTAAGAAACATTTCAAAACAAATCTAATTATGTGTTCCAAAGGAGATTTTTATCATGATTTTGATTTTTAAAAGAGGTTGGCGAGCAATCCCTTTTAGGAGTAAACACTATAATTCGAAATTTAGATCAATCTTGTGCGGGCACAAAATATTCGCACGCAACAAAAATAATTAATTTATGAATTATTGTTCTACTTGTTATTTGATTTTTGTCGGTTCATGCGCTAAGATAATTGGAACAATCATATGGAACACATAATAATATATCAATAGTAAGGATTTATCTCATTAATCAATGTTGGGCTAAAATTTAAGAATAAATAAATAATGATTTCGAGAAGTCGCCCGCATACGAAAAATGCTCTCATTGATTTATCTCGTTGATTTCGCAAACAGACTCTAGATTCCTGAGCGTCTTTACGTTTTATTTGAGAATAAAATTTTAATTTTGACAATCAAGAATTCTTTGATTTTTGAGATCGAATGAATGCGCGCACCTCCGTTCTCCACAAAATGAGCACGATATGACCCGAGTAGTCGGTGACAACTTGATAGAATTCTCTATCACTTAGTTATAGGTGATTGTTGCTAGACTAAAAGGTGGATTCAACATGGCAAGCTTTACAAGTTTAATATGTGTTGCGGGTCGCTTAGGGCTCTTGGTAGACCGGTTTAAATTGAACCGCCTTAGCTCGTGAGCGGTCTAAGCGCGCAAACAGTCAATTTTAGATTGCTGAGTACACATGGACTTTTTAGCGTGGAAAACCCGGAAAGGGTGAAAAACCACGTGGTCGGAGCTGTGCCGACCAAATTTCACTATCTCCAGAGAGGTTACAATTAGATGCTAAGAGATCGAGCACGACAGACCGCTGCTCGTTATAATAGAGAGAGAAAGAGAGAGAGCACTCCGAGGGTGACAGACCACCTCTCGGAAAAAACTAAGTACTTTTCCTATGAGTACAGTGGTGAACGAAAGTGAGAAGACCGTGTCCGCTTTCCAGAGGACAGAGTTGAGACTGCCCTGTCTGCTTTTGAGAAGGCAGAAGTGAGACTGCCTTGTCCGCTTTCCTGAGAACGGAAGCGAGACAGCCTTGTCCGCTTCCCTGAGAACGAAAACGGGAGCCTTGTCCGCTTTCCTGAGAACGAAAGCGGGAGCCTTGTCCGCTTTCGCGAAGAAGGAAATCTCTAAGTTCACGAAGATCTTCAAGCACCGAAGGAGAAATCCGTGGAAATTTTCAAGGAGCTCTCTCTGGTCCTGAAGGCGGGATCCTTTAAATGAAGCCATGGGGGCCTTTTTATAGATTTGGCCGGGGGTAGCCCGGTAATTTCGCCGTTGTAACCACCATAACTACCTTGGCGGACGAATCACGTTTCCCGATTCGGGGCACTCAGATCACCATTTTTCGTAAATGACCATCTTGCCCTTTGAGGAAAGGCGACAAGCCGTTCCTGAATAGTGAGAAACTGAAAAGACAAAAAGTGAGCGAGGCGAGGCGTAAAAGTGAGCGGGGCTGAAAAGCGAGCGAGGTGAGGCGAAAAAGTGAGAATGCTCAGAGCGCGCTCAGAAGCGTTCTGAGCGCGCAACGAACATGGAAGCGCTTTGAATACGCTTGGGGGCGTTCTGAGCGCTCTCAGAAGCGTTCTGAGCGCGTAATGAACGTGAAAGCACCTTGGACGTGCTTAGAGACGTTTCGAGTGTGCGCGAACATGGAGACGTTCAGGATGATACGCATAAATCGAGAAGTTGATCCCCAAAGGGAAATCAGGGTCTGGCGCTTTTGGCGAGAGTGCGAATACGGGAGGACCATTTGCAAGCCCCCGGTGAGGAACATCTGCGGAAGAGGAAGGCCAACCGTCCCTCGCGCTGAGTGAGGGTGGCCCGGCCGCACCTGGAAAAGTGCGGCTTGGACGCACCCCAAGGGGGGCGGCCGAGCGGCCGCACCCAAAGGGGGGTGCGGCCCGGCCGCACCCAAAGGGGGGTGCGGCCCGGCCGCACCCCATGGGGGGGGGGGGGGGGGGGGGGGGTGCGGCTTGGCAGGGGGTGCGGCAATGCCGCACCCCCTCAATTGAATAGGGGGTGCGGCAATGCCACACCCCCTCTTAGGTGCGGCAGTGCTGCACCTTTTAGGTGCGCCAGTGTCGCACCTTTTAGGTGCGGCAGTGCCGCGCCTTTTAGGCGCTGCGGGTGGCGCGCCTTTCGGCGCGGCGAACACCGTGCCTCTTGCCTTGCAGTGTGAGGTGTGACGCTTTCCGTTGCGGCATTTCTTGTCTTTCTCGCCACTTGCGGTGCTTGCAAACTTGATGGCACCCGTACGAATATGTTTCGCGGGACCGTCTCCGTATCATTTTTACGGGTCCACATCATAAGCCCCCCAAACCTTCGGAGTCTGAGTTACTGTGTGGAGGAGTTCGGAGGTTTTGATTTTCCTTCGCGGCTACTCAGACCATCGTCATCTTCGCGCGACGTGCCGTGTCGGAGGTAAGTTGTTGCAACTTGCGCAACTATGAGCCTGTCGTCGCGCGTGCTTTGATGTCGGGGGGTAAGTGTGGTTGACTTTCTTTCTTTGTTCTGGACAGGCGTTTCTCGCCCTGTGCTGAGTCGTGATAGCCCTCTAATTGTCCCGCTGTATGCGTTGCTGACAAAGTGTTAATTGAGGGAAGACTCTTCAAGATAGCTGGCGAAGTGAGTTCATTCTTCGAGATTGTTGATGACTTGCTTCCTAGTATTGATATCCGAACAGCTTGAGGGTTTCCTGTAAAATTTTGCACGGTTCTGAGCCCGCGGCTTTTATATAATAGAAAATTAGCTTGTACAAGTCTGTGCTTGCGGCTTTTTTGCACGAGTCTGGCTCGCGGCTTTTTTTTTTTTGCACGAGTCTGGCTCGTGACTTTTTTGCACGAGTCTGGCTCGCGACTTTTTTGCACGAGTTTGGCTCGCGGCTTTTTTGCACGAGTTTGGCTCGCGGCTTTGC
Organism: Dactylorhiza incarnata; assembly: GCA_033032865.1. Classification (NCBI taxonomy): domain Eukaryota; kingdom Viridiplantae; phylum Streptophyta; class Magnoliopsida; order Asparagales; family Orchidaceae; genus Dactylorhiza; species Dactylorhiza incarnata. The sequence continues at coordinate 1,187,869 of JAWHQI010000281.1, forward strand.
AGCGTCGAGGCAATGTGCCCAAGCAGCGCCGAGGCCAGGTGCCCAAGCAGCGTCGAGACAATGAGCCCAAGCAGCGCCGGGGCGAGGCGCCCAAGCAGCGCCGGGGCGAGGCGCCCAAGCAGCGCCGGGGCGAGGCGCCCAAGCAGCGCCGGGGCGAGGCGCCCAAGCAGCGCCGGGGCGAGGCGCCCAAGCAGCGCCGGGGCGAGGCGCCCAAGCAGCGCCGCGGCGATGCGCCCACGCAGCGCCGCGGCGATGCGCCCACGCAGCGCCGCGGCGATGCGCCCACGCAGCGCCGCGGCGATGCGCCCACGCAGCGCCGCGGCGATGCGCCCAAGCAGCACCGCGGCGATGCGCCCAAGCAGCGCCGCGGCGATGCGCCCAAGCAGCGCCGAGGCGATGGAAGTCGCAATATTGCGACTGGTCTCTTCCGCTTGACGTAAGCGGTTCAGGCCTGCAAAGCGCGTTGCTATCGCGGATGGCGAAGAGAACGTTAGTCCTGGTTGTGTTCAGAGGAGTGTAGTCCTGATACTGACGAGATCTTCGGTCTCGACCGGGGTTGTCGCGACGCTTGTTGTTCTTATTAGGAACTGTCAGAAGTGACAACTCCTCTTTCTTCCTCTTTGAGCTCCCCTCGAACTGCTGTCGGTGTGCTTCGATGGCCTCGTCGGCGGCTATTTGAGCCTCCACTCGGTGAACGAGGTCAGGATAGCTCGGTACGGTTTCTCTCATTAGAGCTGAGTAAAAGCCACTTGGGCGGAGTCCTCCAAGGAAAACTCCCCGCAAGAGTTCGGGATCGACTCCTGGGATCTGTCGAGCCTCCGAGGTGAAGCGTCGGAAAAAATCCTTGAGAGTCTCTCCGTGATTTTGGCGGATTCCTGAGAGATGGGAGGGATCTCGGGCAATCCTACGATTTGCGATGAACTGGTCCACGAACTGCTGCGTCATTTCTGCGAAGTTGGTGATGGCCCCATTCGGTAGGGAGTGGAACCAAGTGCGCGCTTGTCCCTTCAAGGTTGCCGGGAACACTTGACAGAGGAGCTGATTAGGGGAGCTATAAATCCTCATGATGGTGGTGAAGTGATTGACATGCTCTAACGGATCATCCGTTCCGTCAAATGTCTCGATGCTGGGAAGCTTGAAGCCGTTCGGGATTGGATGGGCCAAGACTTGCGGTGATAGTGGGGAGCCGTGGTGCGCGGGACGACGGGCGAGAACTGCGCGTCGCCCTGCTCGGACGTACTCCTCTTCTATCATGTCGCGTATTTCTTCTCGCGTGGTTCTTCCTGTTGCTCGATTAGGGGCATCTCTTCTCGGGTGATTGCGATGGTGGTCAGCTTCTGGGCCCCTAGCTGGCGGGGTCAGGTGAGCGGAGCTTGCTGCGTTGGAGAATCCTTCTGAGGCCTCGCCCTCCCGAACGATCTCTTTGTTCGGGGCGTGATTCGGAACTGGGGGTGACAGTGCGTTCAGGGCCGGTGGTTGAATCGGGACTTGAGGAGCCCCGAGATTCCTTACGAGAGCCAACATCTCGGCTTGGTGTTCTTCAATATGCTGCATGCGCACTTCCAGCCCTGCCACGGGAGCATGCACTGCCTCCTCCCCGGGAGGTGCATCGATAAGCGAGTGGGAGGGAGCTGGGTCGACGCGCCCCTCCGGCATTGATCCTTCAGTAGTGTGAGCACTCTTTCTTGCCATTGTAGTTGGCCTTCAGAGAGTTTTGGGAACTATTCCCACAGACGGCGCCAAACTGTTGCGGGTCGCTTAGGGCTCTTGGTAGATCGGTTTAAATTGAACCGCCTTAGCTCGTGAGCGGTCTAAGCGCGCAAACAGTCAATTTGAGATTGCTGAGTACACAGGGACTTTTTAGCGTGGAAAACCCGGAAAGGGTGAAAAACCACGTGGTCGGAGCTGTGCCGACCAAATTTCACTATCTCCAGAGAGGTTACAATTAGATGCTAAGAGATCGAGCGCGACAGGCCGCTGCTCGTTACAATAGAGAGAGAAAGAGAGAGAGCACTCCGAGGGTGACAGACCACCTCTCGGAAAAAACTAAGTACTTTTCCTATGAGTACAGTGGTGAACGAAAGTGAGAAGACCGTGTCCGCTTTCCAAAGGACAGAGTTGAGACTGCCCTGTCTGCTTTTGAGAAGGCAGAAGTGAGACTGCCTTGTTCGCTTTCCTGAGAACGGAAGCGAGACAGCCTTGTCTGCTTCCCTGAGAACGAAAGCGGGAGCCTTGTCCGCTTTCCTGAGAACGAAAGCGGGAGCCTTGTCCGCTTTCGCGAAGAAGGAAATCTCTAAGTTCACGAAGATCTTCAAGCACCGAAGGAGAAATCCGTGGAAATCTTCAAGGAGCTCTCTCTGGTCCTGAAGGCGGGATCCTTTAAATGAAGCCTTGGGGGCCTTTTTATAGATTTGGCCGGGGGTAGCCCGGTAATTTCGCCGTTGTAACCACCATAACTACCTTGGCGGACGAATCACGTTTCCCGATTCGGGGCACTCGGATCACCATTTTTCGTAAATGACCATCTTGCCCTTTGAGGAAAGACGACAAGCCGTTCCTGAAAAGTGAGAAACTGAAAAGACAAAAAGTGAGCGAGGCGAGGCGTAAAAGTGAGCGGGGCTGAAAAGCGAGCGAGGTGAGGCGAAAAAGTGAGAATGCTCAGAGCGCGATCAGAAGCGTTCTGAGCGCGCAACGAACATGGAAGCGCTTTGAATACGCTTGGGGGCGTTCTGAGCGCTCTCAGAAGCGTTCTGAGCGCGTAACGAACGTGAAAGCACCTTGGACGTGCTTAGAGATGTTTCGAGTGTGCGCGAACATGGAGACGTTCAGGATGATACGCATAAATCGAGAAGTTGATCCCCAAAGGGAAATCAGGGTCTGGCGCTTTTGGCGAGAGTGCGAATACGGGAGGACCATTTGCAAGCCCCCCGGTGAGGAACATCTGCGGAAGAGGAAGGCCAATCGTCCCTCGCGCTGAGTGAGGGTGGCCCGGCCGCACCTGGAAAAGTGCGGCTTGGCCGCACCCCAAGGGGGGCGGCCGAGCGGCCGCACCCAAAGGGGGGTGCGGCCCGGCCGCACCCCATGCGGGGGGGGGGGGGGGGGGGGGGGGGGGGTGCGGCTTGGCAGGGGGTGCGGCAATGCCGCACCCCCTAAATTGAATAGGGGGTGCGGCAATGCCGCACCCCCTCTTAGGTGCGGCAGTGTCACACCTTTTAGGTGCGGCAGTGCTGCACCTTTTAGGTGCGCCAGTGTCGCACCTTTTAGGTGCGGCAGTGCCGCGCCTTTTAGGCGTTGCGGGTGGCGCGCCTTTCGGCGCGGCGAACGCCGTGCCTCTTGCCTTGCAGTGTGAGGTGTGACGCTTTCCGTTGCGGCATTTCTTGGCTTTCTCGCCACTTGCGGTGCTTGCAAACTTAATGGCACCCGTACGAATATGTTTCGCGGGACCGTCTCCGTATCATTTTTACGGGTCCACATCATAAGCCCCCCAAACCTTCGGAGTCCGAGTTACTGTGTGGAGGAGTTCGGAGGTTTTGATTTTCCTTCGCGGCTACTCAGACCATCGTCATCTTCGCGCGACGTGCCGTGTCGGAGGTAAGTTGTTGCAACTTGCGCAACTATGAGCCTGTCGTCGCGCGTGCTTTGATGTCGGGGGGTAAGTGTGGTTGACTTTGTTTCTTTGTTCTGGACAGGCGTTTCTTGCCCTGTGCTGAGTCGTGATAGCCCTCTAATTGTCCCGTTGTATGCGTTGCTGACAAAGTGTTAATTGAGGGAAGACGCTTCAAGATAGCTGGCGAAGTGAGTTCATTCTTCGAGATTGTTGATGGCTTGCTTCCTAGTATTGATATCCGAACAGCTTAAGGGTTTCCTGTAAAATTTTGCACAGTTCTGAGCCCGCGGCTTTTATATAATAGAAAATTAGCTTGCACAAGTCTGTGCTTGCGGCTTTTTTGCACGAGTCTGGCTCGCGGCCTTTTTTTTTTTGCACGAGTCTGGCTCGTGACTTTTTTGCACGAGTTTGGCTCGCGGCTTTTTTGCACGAGTTTGGCTCGCGGCTTTGCAGCGTCGAGGCAATGTGCCCAAGCAGCGCCGAGGCCAGGTGCCCAAGCAGCGCCGAGACAATGAGCCCAAGCAGCGCCGGGGCAATGCGCCCAAGCAGCGCCGGGGCAATGCGCCCAAGCAGCGCCGGGGCAATGCGCCCAAGCAGCGCCGGGGCAATGCGCCCAAGCAGCGCCGGGGCAATGCGCCCAAGCAGCGCCGGGGCAATGCGCCCAAGCAGCGCCGAGGCAATGCGCCCAAGCAGCGCCGGGGCAATGCGCCCAAGCAGCGCCGGGGCAATGACCCAAGCAGCGCCGAGGCAATGCGCCCAAGCAGCGCCGGGGCAATGAGCCCAACCAGCGCCGCGGCGATGCGCCCAAGCAGCGCCGAGGCAATGCGCCCAAGCAGCGCCGAGGCAATGCGCCCAAGCAGCGCCGAGGCAATGCGCCCAAGCAGCGCCGAGGCAATGCGGTCTTTAGGGCAGACCTAGTTAAAATTGTCGTAGTTGACGCTTATCCTCCATTCGCGAGAGGCCTCTTCTCTTCACCATGTTGGCGAATCTGCTACTACGAAGATCGTGGGCTTAACTTTCGTTGCCTTATTTTAGATAAGTCACGTGCTGATAGAGCCAGAGAATAGCTGCAATAATTTAAGTACACAGCGGATATATGTGCCCAAGTGCAATCTTGTGGCTTACTGTTTTAAAAGCAAAAACTGGGAGAAACAAAAAGAGAAATTGGTGATAGACGAGTCGCGGCTGCGCGCGCTTTACTAGGGGAAAGCCCCTCCGCCCAGTACCACTTGCCTATCCTCGTCGGGGGACGATATTGTCCTCTACTGGATTGTCAGCCTGCGGTCCGTGCTGATTCGGGACCTGATTTAGTAAAAACCTTCTGAGGAGGCCTTGTTGGGCAAGACGCTCGATTTCCTCCTTCAACCGCTTGCAGCTTTCAGTACTGTGTCCATGCCCGCGATGGAAGTCGCAATATTGCGACTGGTCCCTTCCGCTTGACGTAAGCGGTTCAGGCCTGCAAAGCGCGTTGCTATCGCGGATGGCGAAGAGAACGTTAGTCCTGGTAGTGTTAAGAGGAGTGTAGTCCTGATACTGACGAGATCTTTGGTCTCGACCGGGGTTGTCGCGACGCTTGTTGTTCTTATTAGGAACTGTCAGCAGTGACAACTCCTCTTTCTTCCTCTTTGAGCTCCCCTCGAACTGCCGTCGGTGTGCTTCGATGGCCTCATCGGCGGCTATTTGAGCCTCCACTCGGTGAACGAGGTCAGGATAGCTCGGTACGGTTTCTCTCATTAGAGCTGAGTAAAAGCCACTTGGGCGGAGTCCTCCAAGGAAAACTCCCCGCAAGAGTTCGGGATCGACTCCTGGGATCTGTCGAGCCTCCGAGGTGAAGCGTCGGAAAAAATCCTTGAGAGTCTCCGTCATTTTGGCGGATTCCTGAGAGATGGGAGGGATCTCGGGCAATCCTACGATTTGCGATGAACTGGTCCACGAACTGCTGCGTCATTTCTGCGAAGTTGTTGATGGCCCCATTCGGTAGGGAGTGGAACCAAGTGCGCGCTTGTCCCTTCAAGGTTGCCGGGAACACTTGACAGAGGAGCTGATCAGGGGCGCTATAAATCCTCATGATGGTGGTGAAGTGATTGACATGCTCTAACGGATCATCCGTTCCGTCAAATGTCTCGATGCTGGGAAGCTTGAAGCCGTTCGGGATTGGATGGGCCAGGACTTGCGGTGATAGTGGGGAGCCGTGGTGCGCGGGACGACGGGCGAGAACTGCGCGTCGCCCTGCTCGGACGTACTCCTCTTCTATCATGTCGCGTATTTCTTCTCGTGTGGTTCTTCCTGTTGCTCGATCAGGGGCATCTCTTCTCGGGTGATTGCGATGGTGGTCAGCTTCTGGGCCCCTAGCTGGCGGGGTCAGGTGAGCGGAGCTTGCTGCGTTGGAGAATCCTTCCGAGGCCTCATCCTCCCGAACGACCTCTTTGTTCGGGGCGTGATTCGGAACTGGGGGTGACAGTGCGTTCAGGGCCGGTGGTTGAATCGGGACTTGAGGAGCCCCGAGATTCCTTACGAGAGCCAACATCTCGGCTTGGTGTTCTTCAATATGCTGCATGCGCACTTCCAGCCCTGCCACGGGAGCATGCACTGCCTCCTCCCCGGGAGGTGCATCTATAAGCGAGTGGGAGGGAGCTGGGTCGACGCGCCCCTCCGGCATTGATCCTTCAGTAGTGTGAGCACTCTTTTTTGCCATTGTAGTTGGCCTTCAGAGAGTTTTGGGAACTATTCCCACAGACGACGCCAAACTGTTGTGGGTCGCTTAGGGCTCTTGGTAGACCGGTTTAAATTGAACCGCCTTAGCTCGTGAGCGGTCTAAGCGCGCAAACAGTCAATTTGAGATTGCTGAGTACACAGGGACTTTTTAGCGTGGAAAACCAGGAAAGGGTGAAAACCACGTGGTCGGAGCTGTGCCGACCAAATTTCACTATCTCCAGAGAGGTTACAATTAGATGCTAAGAGATCGAGCACGACAGGCCGCTGCTCGTTACAATAGAGAGAGAAAGAGAGAGAGCACTCCGAGGGTGACAGACCACCTCTCGGAAAAAACTAAGTACTTTTCCTATGAGTACAGTGGTGAACGAAAGTGAGAAGACCGTGTCCGCTTTCCAAAGGACAGAGTTGAGACTGCCTTGTCTGCTTTTGAGAAGGCAGAAGTGAGACTGCCTTGTCCGCTTTCCTGAGAACGGAAGCGAGACAGCCTTGTCCGCTTCCCTGAGAACGAAAGCGAGAGCCTTGTCCGCTTTCCTGAGAACGAAAGCGGGAGCCTTGTCCGCTTTCGCGAAGAAGGAAATCTCTAAGTTCACGAAGATCTTCAAGCACCGAAGGAGAAATCCGTGGAAATCTTCAAGGAGCTCTCTCTGGTCCTGAAGGCGGGATCCTTTAAATGAAGCCTTGGGGGCCTTTTTATAGATTTGGCCGGGGGTAGCCCGGTAATTTCGCCGTTGTAACCACCATAACTACCTTGGCGGATGAATCACGTTTCCCGATTCGGGGCACTCGGATCACCATTTTTCGTAAATGACCATCTTGCCCTTTGAGGAAAGGCGACAAGCCGTTCCTGAAAAGTGAGAAACTGAAAAGACAAAAAGTGAGCGAGGCGAGGCGTAAAAGTGAGCGGGGCTGAAAAGCGAGCGAGGTGAGGCGAAAAAGTGAGAATGCTCAGAGCGCGCTCAGAAGCGTTCTGAGCGCGCAATGAACATGGAAGCGCTTTGAATACGCTTGGGGGCGTTCTGAGCGCTCTCAGAAGCGTTCTGAGCGCGTAACGAACGTGAAAGCACCTTGGACGTGCTTAGAGACGTTTCGAGTGTGCGCGAACATGGAGACGTTCAGGATGATACGCATAAATCGAGAAGTTGATCCCCAAAGGGAAATCAGGGTCTGGCGCTTTTGGCGAGAGTGCGAATACGGGAGGACCATTTGCAAGCCCCCCGGTGAGGAACATCTGCGGAAGAGGAAGGCCAACCGTCCCTCGCGCTGAGTGAGGGTGGCCCGGCCGCACCTGGAAAAGTGCGGCTTGGCCGCACCCCAAGGGGGGCGGCCGAGCGGCCGCACCCCATGGGGGGGGGGGGGGGGGTGCGGCTTGGCCGCACCCCAAGTGGGGTGCGGCCAGGCCGTACCCCACCATGGGGTGCGGCTTGGCAGGGGGTGCGGCAATGCCGCACCCCCTCAATTAAATAGCGGGTGCGGCAATGCCGCACCCCCTCATAGGTGCGACAGTGCCACACCTTTTAGGTGCGGCAGTGCTGCACCTTTTAGGTGCGCCAGTGTCGCACCTTTTAGGTGCGGCAGTGCCGCGCCTTTTAGGCGTTGCGGGTGGCGCGCCTTTCGGCGCGGCGAACGCCGTGCCTCTTGCCTTGCAGTGTGAGGTGTGACGCTTTCCGTTGCGGCATTTCTTGGCTTTCTCGCCACTTGCGGTGCTTGCAAACTTGATGGCACCCGTACGAATATGTTTCGCGGGACCGTCTCCGTATCATTTTTACGGGTCCACATCATAAGCCCCCCAAACCTTCGGAGTCCGAGTTACTGTGTGGAGGAGTTCGGAGGTTTTGATTTTCCTTCGCGGCTACTCAGACCATCGTCATCTTCGCGCGACGTGCCGTGTCGGAGGTAAGTTGTTGCAACTTGCGCAACTATGAGCCTGTCGTCGCGCGTGCTTTGATGTCAGGGGGTAAGTGTGGTTGACTTTGTTTCTTTGTTCTGGACAGACGTTTCTCGCCCTGTGCTGAGTCGTGATAGCCCTCTAATTGTCCCGCTGTATGCGTTGCTGACAAAGTGTTAATTGAGGGAAGACGCTTCAAGATAGCTGGCGAAGTGAGTTCATTCTTCGAGATTGTTGATGGCTTGCTTCCTAGTATCTTCTGTAGGGAATGAAGGTCGCACGTAGCGACGTCTCCCACCGATCAATAGAGCAAACAAACCTGAGAAAAACAAGCCAACAAAACAAACACACAAACACAGAGATATACGTGGAAAACCTTCACAACTTGAAGGTCAAAAACCACTGTCAGTGTTAATTGAGGGAAGACGCTTCAAGATAGCTGGCGAAGTGAGTTCATTCTTCGAGATTGTTGATGGCTTGCTTCCTAGTATCTTCTGTCGGGAATGAAGGTCGCACGTAGCGACGTCTCCCACCGATCAATAGAGCAAACAAACCTGAGAAAAACAAGCCAACAAAACAAACACACAAACACAGAGATATACGTGGAAAACCTTCACAACTTGAAGGTCAAAAACCACGGGGCACGACACAACAAAATCCACTATAATAAATAAGGATGACAACGATAATCTAGGTTTGCCCAAACCTAGAATGCCCACCGGATTTGACAACAAATCCAACCTCCTCTCCACCACAAAGTTAAGCACACAACTTCTCTACAATAGGATAAACTCTACTCTCTTTCCAAGCAAAAATAGCAAGCGAAATGAGAAGGAGAAACACCTTACGACGTAGACGAAGAAGCCCTTTGAAAACGGTGGAGAAATCTCCAAGCGAACCGGAGGAAACACCTCCTCTTTCCGGCAACGGCAACGGCACCGGCAACAAGCTCCAAATCAGCGGCGACGGGGGCAACAACCTCCACAAAGGGCAGCAGCCCTCTCCTTCTCCAACAACAAGTCGGCGACACCTCCTCTTCCAGCGATAGCAGCGCCGACAAACTCCTCCGAGCAGCGGCGACAGCAGCCCCTAAGCGGCGGCGACAGCAACCTTCTCCTCCACGCACACCGGCGGCTCTCTCCAAGATCGAGAGAAAGAGGAAGGGGGCAGGCGGTTCTGAATCGAGAGGGAGAGAGGGGAGAAAAAGAGATTATATCTTCATCTTAACCCTAACTCCACGTTATTAAGCCAAGGGAAAAAACCCTGTTCACGCCAAAACCGGTTCAGTTGAACCGGTCCAAAAACTGCCCAGAATTTTCTGTCCAAAATGCAAGGACAGAGCCTAGCGCGTTGCAATGTGCAATTTTCCCAGGTTGCAACCTAAAATCCTGCAAGGACAGAGCCTAGCGCGTTGCAACGTGCAATTTTACCAGGTTTCAACCTAAATTCCTGCAACACTAAAATTCACCAAAAAATTGCCCTTTAGGGGCTGAACCCCAACAAGCTCCCCCTTCAGACCATAAAGGGGAGTCCTCCACCTTGACTCCATCAAGTGGACATCATGCCGATCGACCGTCGGCAAAATCATGCTTCTCCCTTGGGACAACCTTCGTCAACATATCCGAAGGGTTTTCATCCGTGTGGATCTTCTCCACCACCAACAGCTTCTCCTCGACTGCATCCTGAATCCAGTGATACTTCACGTCGATGTGCTTTGTCCTGGAGTGAAAGGCGGGATTCTTGGCCAAGAATATAGCACTCTGACTGTCACAAAATACTGTGTACACGTCCTGTCGGAGACCAAGCTCAAGCATGAACTTCTTCATCCAAATAAGCTCCTTTGACGCCTCAGTCAACGCAAAATATTCAGCCTCTGTTGTCGACAATGCCACGCACTTCTGAAGCCTTGACTGCCATGACACTGCTCCCCCTGCAAATGTGACCACGAATCCAGAAGTGGATCTCCTCGTGTCAACATCTCCTGACATATCCGAGTCCGAGTACCCAATAAGTTCTGGTGGGCCTCCACCAAACTTCAAGCAAAGGTCTGAGGTACCTCGGAGATAACGGAATATCCATTTCACAGCACTCCAGTGCTCTTTCCCTGGGTTTGCCAAGTAACGACTCACCGATCCCACAGCATGAGCTATGTCTAGCCTAGTGCAGACCATAGCATACATCAAACTCCCTACTGCAGATGCGTAAGGGATATGACTCATCTCTTCCACCTCCTCCTCAGATGAATGACTTTGAGAACTAGAAAGTCTGAAGTGCCCGGCTAAAGGAGTAGCAACGGGTTTTACCTTGTCCATCATGAACCTCTTCAGCACTTTCTCCACATACTCAGACTGAGATAGCCATAGTTGACCGGCACTCCTGTCCCTGGTGATTTTCATTCCAAGAATCTTCCTCGCCGGTCCCAAATCCTTCATTTCAAAGGACTCACCGAGCTCCTTCTTCAACTCAGCTATGCTTGCCTTGTCATCCCCGACAATCAGCATATCATCTACGTACAATAGCAGAATAGTAAACGCCTTCTCAGTCCTCTTCACATATACGCAGTGATCAGCCCTGGTCCGTTGGAATTTGCTCTTCATCATGAACGAGTCAAATTTCCTATACCACTGCCTGGGTGCCTGCTTCAACCCATAAAAGCTCTTCTTGAGCCGGCAGACCAGATGATGCTTCCCCTTAGCCACAAAGCCTTCGGGCTGCTCCATGTATAGCTCTTCCTTCAGATCACCATGCAGAAGTGTCGTCTTGACGTCCATCTGCTCGACTTCAAGATCCATGGAAGCAGCCATACCCAACACCAGTCTGATAGAGGACATCTTCACAACTGGGGAAAAAATCTCATCGAAATCAATACCCTGTTTCTGACTGAAACCTTTCACAACTAGTCTCGCCTTGTACCTCGGCTGAGAGAGACTTTCATCCAACTTCAGCTTGAAGACCCACTTGTTCTTCAAAGCTCTCTTCCCTTTAGGCAAAGGGACTAAGTCATACGTCTCGTTCTTCTGAAGGGAGTACAACTCCTCTTCCATAGCAGCCGTCCAAGCCTCGCGATCTTCAGCACTCTGAGCCTCCTCATAGGACTCAGGCTCTCCACTATCTGTAAGCAAGATATACTCATGAGGAGAATACCTGATATTGGGTCTTCTGACCCTCTCAGATCTGACAGGAGGAACCTCCACCACAGGTGGCACATCAAATGGCAGAGCTCCCCCTACATCCGGGATCATCTCCTCATCAGGAATAAGCTCACCAACCTCCTCCTCAGCATGCCCATCATCAGCAACAATCTCTACTGGCCCATCATCAACATAGGGCCTCTCCTCCGCAGGTGGCAACTGTGGAACATGTGACTCCGCAGCAATCTGCTCACCAACCACTTGATCTTCAACGAAGATCACATCTCTGCTTCTGATCAGTTTCTTCTTCACGGCATCCCAGAGTCTATATCCAAACTCCTCATGGGGAAATCCCAACAAGATACACTCCCGAGACTTCTCATCAAGCTTCGATCTCTCTTCCTTGGGGACATGAACATGAACTTTGCACCCAAACACCCGCACATGTCCGTACGACACTTCCTTCCCGGACCAAACACGCTCTGGAATATCACCATTCAGAGGTGCCGAAGGAGACAAATTTATCAGATGAACAACAGTTTGCACAGCCTCAGCCCAAAACTGCTTACCAATACCAGCTTGAGAAATCATGCATCTGATCTTCTCAACAATCGTCCTGTTCATCCTCTCTGCCAACCCATTCTGTTGCGGCGTCCTCGGGATTGTCCTTTCATGTACTATGCCATGCTCTCTGCAATAAGCATCGAAGGCACCGATGTATTCTCCCCCGTTGTCAGATCGAACTCGCTTTATTTCTTTACCGGTCATCTTCTCCACCTTCGCTCTGAACTCTACAAACTTTGCTAGAACATCACTCTTCTGCTTCACAGGATATGCCCAGACTTTCCTGGAATGATCGTCAATGAACGTGACGAAATAAGCGGCTCCGCCCACAGACTTGGGCTCAATAGGACCACACACATCAGTGTGTATCAAATATAGTAACTCCGCCTTCCTCTTTGGTTCAGATTCAGCAAAGGAAACACGTTTCTGCTTACCGGCCAAGCAGTGCACACACGTGTTAGGAATCCCTCCTGATAGCTCCGGAAGAACCTTGTTCTTCACCAAAATCTTCAAGCTCTTCTCACTGATATGCCCAAGTCTGCGATGCCATAACTCCATAGAGTCGCCCTCAGCAGCATTCACACTTGGACCACATATCTTGGCCTTAGTGCGATAAAGGCCACAACACTTCCTTCCTCTGGCTACCACCAAAGAGCCCTTCAGCAGTCTCCAGGTACCACCACCTTCAATGCTAGTGTAACCACCATCATCAAGTCTACCAACGGAAATCAGATTCATTCTCAAGTCAGGAATATGCCTGACGCCCTTGAGAACAATCTTCCCAAGCTCAGTCTCCAAATGGACATCACCACTGCCAATAATCAACGACTCACCGGAATTAGCCATCCGGATCACACCAAGGTCTCCCGCAGAGTAGGTGTGGAAGTAATCCCTGTGAGGAGTGCAATGATAAGATGCACCTCCGTCCACGATCCAGTCTGTGTCAACACATTCCTGGCAAGACGACCCACTGCACTGCAAGCATAACGGCTCAGCCTCCACAATCGAAGTCGTCGCATCACCACTGGATTCTCCTGCCTCCTTGGTCTTTCCCTTCAGGTCTCTTTTCATTTGGAAACAATCCTTCTTGAAATGACCCTTCTTCTTACAGTAGTAGCACTCGATGTCCTTCTTGGACTTGCCCCTAGACTTGCTCCTGGAAGTGCCCCTGTTCTTCACATCCTTCTTCATAGATCTACCTCTTCCTTCCATGAGGAAAACACCCGAACTGGAAGATCCAGAATCCTTCCTTCTCAACTCTTCGTTCAGGAGACAACTAGACACCATCTCCATGGTTACCACCCCATCAGGTGCTGAGTTGCTCAACGACACTACAAGAGTCTCCCAACTCTCCGGTAAGGAACTAAGAACCATCAGAGCTTGAAGTTCATCTCCCAAGGTAATCTTCATGGACTCCAACTGATTAATAATACTTTGGGCAAGGTTCAGGTGCTCAGTCATCTGTGAACCTTCCCGGTACTTCAAATTAACAAGCTTCCTAATCAGGAATGCCTTATTACCTGCAGTCTTCCGCTCATACAAGGCTTCAAGCTTTTTCCATAAGGCTTGAGCCGAGGACTCCGTGGAAACATGATGAAAAACAGAGTCATCAAGCCACTGCCTAACGAACCCTACTGCCTTCCGATCCATCTTCTTCCACTCTTCATCATCCTTAACTGAAGCCGGTCTCCCTGTCAACGGAGCATGGAGATCTTTACAATATAAAAGATCTTCCATCCGAGGCTTCCAAATGCTCCAATTCTTGCCATTCATACTGACCATCCTTGTGCTCTGTTCCATTGCTTTCTCAAACAACAACTGCTCTAACACGATCCGCAAGTCGATTTATTTCAAGGGATTAACAAGAGAGGATAGGGAGCGGACCAATGGTCGTCACCTACCGCACCGAGTTATAAACCAAGAAATAAAAACGACAAGCCAAAGAACCTGGCTCTGATACCACTTGTAGGGAATGAAGGTCGCACGTAGCGACGTCTCCCACCGATCAATAGAGCAAACAAACCTGAGAAAAACAAGCCAACAAAACAAACACACAAACACAGAGATATACGTGGAAAACCTTCACAACTTGAAGGTCAAAAACCACGGGGCACGGCACAACAAAATCCACTATAATAAATAAGAATTACAACGATAATCTAGGTTTGCCCAAACCTAGAACGCCCACCGGATTTGACAACAAATCCAACCTCCTCTCCACCACAAAGTTAAGCACACAACTTCTCTACAATAGGATAAACTCTACTCTCTTTCCAAGCAAAAATAGCAAGCGAAATGAGAAGGAGAAACACCTTACGACGTAGACGAAGAAGCCCTTTGAAAACGGTGGAGAAATCTCCAAGCGAACCGGAGGAAACACCTCCTCTTTCCGGCAACGGCAACGGCACCGGCAACAAGCTCCAAATCAGCGGCGACGGGGGCAACAACCTCCACAAAGGGCAGCAGCCCTCTCCTTCTCCAACAACAAGTCGGCGACACCTCCTCTTCCAGCGATAGCAGCGCCGACAAACTCCTCCGAGCAGCGGCGACAGCAGCCCCTAAGCGGCGGCGACAGCAACCTTCTCCTCCACGCACACCGGCGGCTCTCTCCAAGATCGAGAGAAAGAGGAAGGGGGGCGGGCGGTTCTGAATCGAGAGGGAGAGAGGGGAGAAAAAGAGATTATATCTTCATCTTAACCCTAACTCCACGTTATTAAGCCAAGGGAAAAAACCCTGTTCACGCCAAAACCGGTTCAGTTGAACCGGTCCAAAAACTGCCCAGAATTTTCTGTCCAAAATGCAAGGACAGAGCCTAGCGCGTTGCAACGTGCAATTTTCCCAGGTTGCAACCTAAAATCCTGCAAGGACAGAGCCTAGTGCGTTGCAACGTGCAATTTTACCAGGTTGCAACCTAAATTCCTGCAACACTAAAATTCACCAAAAAATTGCCCTTTAGGGGCTGAACCCCAACATCTTCCTCCTCGGCATCTTCTTACCCCGATGACAGGATTTTACGAAGACCGAAAGCTGCTAACTCTAAACTCCGTAAAGAAGCACAAATGGAGTTTTTGCAAGACCCAAGCTGCGAATATCAGGTTCGAGTAAAGCTGCCGCCGCTGCCACTGGAGATGGCGGCGGAACAGGCGGAAGTTGCAACCACTATGGTAGTCTGGCTCACCAGCCCATCGGCATCTTTACAAACAATGTTTCGCGACTGGTGTGCTATTATAACGGTAGATATTAAATTTTAGGAATTAATTAGGGTAATGATACGGGCAGTTCATTTTTGGCTATTGGCAAATCAAGGATTTGAAAATCTAAGTATTTTTTCTCCTCATTTTCACTAAGACAGCTCGATCATTTCTCCTGCTGGAACCGATGGAATATGTTGTCGGTGGCAAGCTTTTCGAGTTACTCTTCCGCTCAGCAGAGATTTCACCCTCCATTCTCTATTCAGGCGTAGCCTTAGGGGACTCGCAGTCCATCGCCACCTCGTTCCCAAAAGGAACGTACCAACTGGTATCAGAGGATTTGTTCCTTCGACCGCCGCTGATTTCATGTCGATAGTACTCCTAGACCGTCACATCACCCTTATCCGAGAGGTCTTCGATTGTCTCGATAAGTCATTCGACCGCCTGTACCAAAAGATCGACGCGCTCCCGCTCGCAATACCGCCTTAGCCGCCACCAGCAATGCAATCGCCGCAGCCGCCATCGCCGCCGTAGTACCGCCGCCGCCAACGCCATCGTTGCCGCCGGCAACTCCATCGTCGTCGCCGCCAACTCTAACACCATCGTCGCCGCCACCAACGCCAATTTGGTTTGACATTAAAAGTCACGGTCTGATATTAACATTCTCGATCTGACATTAACTTTGAGCTATCATTAGCCAAAGTAGATTTGCTCGTATCATCGTTCATTAATTTTGGGGGTGTTATCAACCACAACGAGAGGTGCTATTAGCATTGCTCTTAAAATAACGCAGAATGGGCCCGCTCAGTTTAGAAAAGTCTGAACCGGTTAGATGTAAATTAGTAAGAAGGGCCGGACCGGTTGTTCAACCGGTTCACACCGGCAAACCCTGTCAAATTCCAAAGTCGGTGTGTATATAATAAATAATTTGTCGTTGGTTATCGCAAATAATTTGTCGGTAGCTCTTGTGTGGAACCACCGAAGATCCTTCCTTCCGGCTACCTGCCCAACAATACGCTGATTCAATAATACAGAAGCCGACACGAGCTATCTTTTCCCGGAGCGGGCGGTAGGAAACGGAGCAGTACGGCGGCTTGCGTTTGATTTTAATATTCTGAATGCCTGAAATGGCACTCTCTCTCTCTCTCTCTCCCCCCCCCCCCCCCCTAAAGCCTTAAAAAGACCTTTAGTTAAACAATTGGGTGCGGATAGCGGCATTTCTTCATAATGGTGGTGTGAATAGCCGCACCTCCCCCATCATGGAGGTGCCCTTAGTGGTCGGAGAGGAAACCGATCACAATCGTAGCAAGCCCCGTGTTGTGACGGAGCTCCGTGCCTGTCACTATCGAGGTACTGTCGCGGTTGGCCGTATGGGGTGTAATCCCATGCCTGCCGCTCGTGTGTACGCTAATAACTGACGAACAGGACATCACGGCCGTTGACGAGCCCAAATCCAACGGCGCGGCTTCTCCCAGCAGCGCCATCGCAGCTTCGCGCAGCAGCGGCGGCCGGCAGCTGCGGGCTCCCCCGCCACCGGCCGCCCTGGAATCGCCGGCGTGCCCGCCGACGACTCCAGGGCGTCCGGCCGGCGAGCCGGCCGCTGATTTGAACATTCTATTCGCACCTTCGCATCTAAAATCTATTCGCATATGAACCCTCGTCGTGTGTGTGTGTTTATATCTATATATAAGCAATCATGCACAGGACTACGCCAGTCCATGGAAGCTTTCGATGCGCAATGACTCCACTATTGTGCACCCTGAGTAATGGCCCACAAGGTCTCACCCGGACTCTCATCACCCAGAGGTCTTAACTATTTGAGTAGGTTTAAAGGTAACGAAAAAAAGTTTACTCTCTCATCGTCTTTCTCCCTCCTAAAGATCGGTTGACTCAATGCTCTTGATGGTCCTATATAAGGACCATCCTATATAAGAACCCTTTTAAAAAACTTTTCTTAAAAACTCTCCTAGTCTCTCTCTCTCTCTTCCCCATCTCTCTCACACAGCGGCAGAACTAGGATTTCGAAGTCGCACGGGCACAATTAAAGTATTATCAATTGGGGGGTTCGGGGGGCAGTGCCCCCTGATGTGGGGGTTTGGGGGCAGCGGCCCCGAATTTTTTTTTTGATGATGTATTTATGTAAGGAAAATATTGAACAAAATATTACACAACATAGCATAGAAGATCTATAAATTGTTTGTCAAATACTAAAAACTTACAGTTCAACAAGATACTTTCCGCTGGCACATGCTCTGAAAACGAGAAATAATAGTTTCTGTTGTAATAGTTTCTGCAACATCTTTTTCAATGTATGCAACCAAGCAATCATTCATCCATTCATCCCCCATTCTATTTCGCAACCGATTCTTTATGATCTTCATTGCAGAAAACGTTCTTTCATCATTTCTCATCTTCAATAATAATAGTTTTGACAATTTTACGAAATGCATTGCATTTACAATATCTTGATCTTTTCTCTGCAATGCTTGAGATAGTTCATTTGTTTTTGATAAAATATTTTTCATCAAATGAATAACGAATGCAAATTTGAAAGTCAAGATAACTTGGACAAGTACGCCTGCCATTCCTCTTTGATTTCCATCTGCCCCATCAACTATGATAATCTCAAGCACACCAATAATAGAAGAGAACATGCGAATAAAATTTAAAGCTGTGCCATAATGTGACCCCCATCTTGTGTCACCAGCGCGTTTGAGCTCTAAAGGTTGATTCAACCCTTGTCCACTTTCCAAGTCCCCACATCCAAGCTCTCTAGCAACTCGATCAACTTCCAAGGCTCTAAGAGAATCACGACGTTTGCAAGAGCCACCAACAACATTCATTACTGTGTTAATAAGTGTGAAAAGCTCAGCAATATCAGAATTTTTTTCTGCAATTGCTACCAGTACCAACTGCAGTTGATGTGCAAAACAATGAACATAGAAAGCGCACCTGTTCTCATTCAAAATTAAAGCTTTTAACCCTCTGAACTCTCCTTTCATATTGCTAGCACCATCATATCCCTGCCCGCGCAATTTAGAAATACTAAGACCAAATCTCATAAATAAATGATCTATAGCTGCTTTAAGGGATAACGCGGAAGTATCAGCTACATGAACAAACCCAAGAAGACGTTCTGTGATCGTGCCATTGGAAGTAACATATCGTAAAACAACAGACATCTGTTCTTTTGTAAATATATCACGTGATTCATCAACTAAAATTGCATAACAGTCTTCTCCGATTTCTTGAACAATTTTATTTGTTGTCTCAATTGCAATAGCTGATACTAATTCTTTTTTAATCTTAGGCGATGTAAGTTTACAATTTTGAGGAGCATTTTGCAACACAACTGAGTTGATTTCATTATTATGTGATGCAAGAAACTCCAAAAGCTCAAGAAAATTTCCTCTGTTGGTAGACTCTTTAGTCTCATCATGACCACGAAAGGACAATCCTTGTCGTAACAGAAATCTAATACAATCGACTGAAGCACATAAACGAGTGCGATATTCCAAACTTTGTTGTTCATCTTGTCTTGCAAAAGCAATTTGAATACCCTGTTTTTGATTCATCAAAGACTCGCACAGTTTTCTAGAGGCATTATGTGGAGTAGTGTGACTTCCGACATGTTTGTCCAGTACTGATTTCTCTTTCCAATTTCTGAATCCTCTCGTGGTAAAAGTAGGCTTCAACCCGTTTGAGGAAAAATATAACAGTAAAGGCAAAATGCTGCATCTTTTTCTTTGCTGTACTCTAACCAGCCTTTAAACTCGTTAAACCAACTCTTATTAAAACGTTGAGCTTTGTTTCCAATTTCTGTTTGGAGAAAACTTTCTAGATGAGGTTGGCAATGACCCTTTTGCAAATAATATCTTCGAATGGACTCTTGAATGTTTGCATCGTATGAGTTTATAGGAAGTCTTAAGCCCGGGTCTGAAGGTAAATCTTCAATTTTAAACTCTTCTACGCGGCTTCTTTTACCAGTGAGAACTAACTCCTGAGAATCTATCGAACTTTGACATGCTCCCTTTTTAGAAAAAAATTTCTCCATTGGCCACTAATTAAACACGCTGCAAAAAACCGACGGGACATTCTCGTTAGCGCAACTATGGCTAATCATAAAACTCTTTTGAAAATAGCTGAATACATGTTTAAAAATAGGTGTTAAATTATATCCTACCTAAATCTATACCAAACTGGATTAAATCACAAACCTAAATCTATATCTATCTCTATATAATTTATGTCCTACCTAGATTTAAGTGAGGAAGAAGAATGGACCTTGCGTCCTTGCCGATTATCACTCCAGTTAGTGTTGAGAACACTCCACTTTCTTGAGAACACTCCAGTTTGTGTTGAAATCTGAAGAAAAAGAAATCAGAAATTAATCAGTCCTAAATTGAAATCAGAATCAGAAATTTAATTTGTTTGAAACATATTGAAATCAAACCTGAAATCAGATTTCAAAATCAAATTTCTTTGAAATCTAAAATCTGAAATCAGATTTCTTTGAAATCTGAAATCAGATTTCTTTGAAATCTGAAATCAGATTTCAGAAATCTGAAATCAGATTTCAGAAATCTGAAATCAGATTTCTTTGAAATCTGAAATCAGAAATTCTTTGAAATCTGAAATCAAATTTCTTTGAACTATCCCGATTAACTCACTCATCCTGACTGTGGGATTCCCCAATAACTTAAATTGGGAAAAAATCTCAACGGTAGGCAAAACTCAAACCCAATGCTGGCAAAAAAAGAATAATTTATGATTGCAGTGTAAGCAACAGTGCAACTCTGTCATCAGGTATTGCATCTCCAACATATTTTTTTCTGCAGGCTATCACATTCTGCCGCCGGATTTCGTGCAAAATCCTGCTCCATCGGATAATGAAAGGTCGAAATAATTAGGGGAGGAAAAACCGAGCTCTCTCACAATCTACTGCACAAAACCCTAATCAAAGGAATTTTATCGCTGAAAGAAAGACAGCAATACAAACAGCAGATGAATCGTAGCAAACAAAATAGCAGATGAGGGAATCTGTTCAGGTCTAACGACCCGAAAGCACGACTCGTCTCTACACTTGTCCGAGCAGGGCGCCGAAGGACTTGAAAGCTTCAAATAGACGGAAATGGCGAGATTGGGGGATCCTTGGATAGCCCTAATGGCTGTGAGAAGAAGTGCAGGCGTGCAGCAGCTTACCGCGAAGAAGAAGAAGAAGTGCAGGCGTGCAGCAGCTTACCGCGAAGAAGAAGAAGAAGAAGAAGAAGAAGAAGAAGAAGAAGAAGAAGAAGTGCAGCAGCTTACCGCCGATCCCGCCGAAATCGCTCGCCCTCGCCTCGCCCGCCCTAGCAGAAATCGCGAAAGACACTGTAGCTAATACTAAATCAGCGATATTTATGCTCGGGCACATGCCCGAGCGTGCCCTCACGTGCGTCCGCCGTTGCTCTCACATAAAGATCAAACTTTCTCCCATCAAACTTTGCAAAATTACATATTGCACCTCTCTATCATTTGAAGTCACACACTCCCATGTAAGTCTACTTTTTCCCGAACATGCATGCGTAAAAATACCCCTCTCGAGCTCCCCTCAAGTAAATTTTTTTATGTACATCAAGCGCACAGCAGCATGATGCGTTTGAAAAATTTTAAAAATGCATTTTTAGGACGAGTTAATTATTTTTTTAAAATTTATTATCGAATAGTAATTATATTTTTCTTACAAACATTTTAAGACCGTATATTATGCACAAAAATATTTTAAAAAATAAGCTCCGGCCAGATCTCGGCATTCCAACCGGAGATGTTTTTTATTAATTTTTTTTAATAAATAGCTAAAAGATTAACCGTACGGCGAATCAAAAGGCTGAAAGATTTAACGCAAAACGTTTGACATACATAAACTTTTTCCCCCTCTCAAGGGAGTATTTTTATACATTCATGCTATGAAATGCAAATTTACAGGAGAAGCTTTTGTAATTTCAAAAATAATAATAGAGGGGTACAACTCGTAATTACTCCCAGAAAAAATTTGGATCAGCCCACAGAGCTTTGGTAGATCTGCAGACCCAACGTGCGCCCGTGTGAAGAGTTTGAAGTTGGGTGAATGAATCAGGTTCTTCATTTCAATTCTAGATCAGAGTTCCCATATAGCCTCCGTTTGGCACGGCGGTTGCGGCCGTGAACGCGGCAGTGGTTATGAACCGTCGTTCATGAACACCCGGCCTCACCAAAGGAACTAAGACTTCGTTTGGGGGGACTTATTTTCACCGGTCAAGCGGTTATGACCGCATGAACTGGACCTTAATTAAGGCCCGATTCATACGGTCGTGACCGCTTGACCGGTAAAAATAAGTTCCCCCAAACGGAGCCTAAGTTCACTTTTATGTTCAAAAATCATTTTCTTTTCTTGATGGCGGTCATAACCGCTGTCATGCCAAACTTATATTCTATAATAGCGTGTCATTCTCACCTCTAGGTGTGGGACTGTATTTTTCTCCAAGAATAAAATTATAACCCAAAATAAAACTTTTATAAATTTCAAATCAATTTAGATATATTTCTATAATGCAAATATATTTTTACAACTTTTATTCAAAAATACACATATGAGAAATTTAAATGACCCTAAAAAAAATATGAATCAATATTTTTATTTTTATTTTGTAAAAAAACATCATCTTAGCGGAGAAATTCAATTTCGCACCCTCCTTTCAGAATGATAGTCATACCTACAAATTTTCCGGGGCAACGTTCCCGGCTCTAGGTGCGAGACTGTATTTTTCTCCAAGAATATATACAAAAATATAACTTTTATAAATTGTGAAATAGATTTCATTTTCTAGATCAGAGCTCCCGTAGAGAGATATCACAAGCTTATGATTGTTCAACTATAAAACAAATATATGAATAATTCATCTGTGCTTCGAACTAATAAACATCTACTGTGAGAAATCTGAGATAACAAAGCTCAAGAATCTCACCCGAACGGCGAGGGCACCGGACCCGCCGAAGAATCCGATCGCTTGATGCTTCCCATGCCGCAGACTATGCACCCCGGCGCCGACAGCGCCGAGAATTTCGCCCCGCACAGACTGCACATATCATGGCCGATTGTCGAGAGGCGGCTGAGGGTCGCAGCGCAGAACTGCGAGGGATCCTCCTGCGGGTCTATCGATTTGTTCGAGAGCCCCCTCTGCACGCACAT